>CM053513.1:18430850-18815216 GCA_028627145.1 Eidolon dupreanum | reverse complement strand
GTGTGTGTGTGTGTGTGTGTGTGTGTGTGTGTGTGTGTGTGTCTGTGTATATGTGCATCTCTGTATTGTATTAGAGTGATTTTTGGTTAATAGTTATAAGAACTATCATTTCTTGAATTTTACTCTGCTAAACTTTTTTTAAACTAAGGACACATTTTTATATTTATGTATGTATTATTGAGATTTAAGTAATGTATAACATTGTGTAAGTTTAAGGTGTATGAAGTGTTGATTTAATACATGGATATATATTACGGTATGATAGCCACTGTAGCATTAGCTGACATTGCTATCACATCGTGTAATTATAATTTTTTTCTTTTTAATGAGAACAATTAAGTATAGTTTCTTAGCAACTTTAAGTTATAATACAGTATTGTTGACCATAACCATTATTCTGTATATTAGATCCTCAGTGCTCTTTATATGCATTGTCCTTATACAGAACTTGTGAGGCAGAGTTTAGCATTTTTATTCCCATTTTGTGGATGGGAAACATGAATCTTAAGTCATATAACTTGCTAAAGGTCACACAGTAAGTATAACATGTTCAAACTTAGGTCTTTCTAGCTCTAAAACCCATGCTATTATTTAGTTTACTGTAATTGCATAGACAAAGATAGATTCTCCATAAACTGAGATTCCCAGGGGTGGGGTGAGTGTTCTTGGATGTGTTTTGGGAAATCTGTGAGATCTCTTCCTGGCATGAGCAGGATCTTGTCCTCTACCTGGAATGCTCTTTCCTCAGACGTTCCATGCTCAAGTCTGCCAGCCCTTCACATCTTTGCCAGACTCTCTTCTTCTCATTGACACTTCTGTTTACACCTTTAACTTGCTGCCCCTATTTCATCCCCACTATTCACACTTAATGCATTCCTTGTTCACCTTACCTTACTCTCTTTTTGATAGCCTTTTCTTACACACATATAATTTACTTATTACATTTATTGTATGTTTTCTGTCCTGCCTGTTAATATGTAAGTTTCAGAAAGGCAGAAATATCATTTGTTTTCTTAACGTGTCTCAAATGCCTAGGACAGTGCTTGACACATCATAGACATAGACATTCAGTCATTGAATAAATAAATAAGCTGATAGATGGATGAGGACTCCCTGAATTTATAAGGAAGACTTTTTTTTTTTTTTTTTTTATGAGCTTGCTTCTAGGAAAAGGTTCATGGCTTCTCTCAGGTTCTCACTTTATCTATCAGATTGTGCTCAGTGTCCACCCCAAGGGGTAGTGGTTCATGTGCTCATAAATTGAATTTAAAAAAACATGGAAACAAAAACTTTAACTCAAAAAGATATATGCATCTGCATGTTCGTTGCATCATTGTTTATAATAGCCAAAACTTGGGAACAACTTAAGTGTCAGTATCCAACTTAAATATACGCACACAAAGGAATATTATTCAGCCATAAAAAGAAGGAAATCTTTTCATTTGCAACAATATAGGTGGACCTTGAGGGCATTATGTTAAGTGAAATTAAGTCAGATGAGAAAAATAAATATGTGCTTTCACTTGTATATGGAATCTAGAAAAAAATAGAAACAAAAACAACTCATAGCTACAGAGAACAGGTTGGTGGTTACCATAGGCAGGGATGGGAGTTAGTGAAATGGGTGAAGGTGAAAAAGTTACAGACTTCCAGTTATAAAATAACAGTCCTAGGGTGTAATGTACAGCATGGTGACTATAATTAATAAGATTGTGTTGTATATTTGAAAGTTTCCAAGAGGGTAGATCTTAAAAGTTCTCATCACAGGAAAGGAAAATGTAATAACTGTGAGTGATGGATGTTAACTATCAAGACGTATTATGGTGATTATTTCAGAATACATGCAAATCTCCAATCATTATGTTATACGCTTTAAACTAATATAATGTTATATGTCAGTTATATCTCAATTTAAAAAATGAATGTCAGGTTTTCAGCTCTATATGATTCATAGAAATTGATAATATCAAGAACTAATATATACTAGATAAGATTAAACTTTTCCTTGGGATCATTTTGAAAAGATAAATTGTGTTTCACTTTTAAAATTATAGGTTAAAGAGTAACACAATTCATGTTGAACAATGTTAAAATATGTATGTTTTTGAATGTCACCATTTGAGAGAGCAGGTCAAACTGTGGGAGTTAATGCTACATAAATGTTATAAATATACATTTTAAGTTGCCAATTGTAGTCTATATATCTTCTTCCTGTGAATATACACATGTAATGTGTTTCAATTCAATTCCAAAGGACTTTTTGCATACACAAATATTTGCACATGGATAAATATGTTAATTGTTTCAGTAGAAAAATACTAGAAGCAAGTGACTATGTTTATTAATGGAGGAATGACTATACCAATTATTTTATATTTGTAGTATGGGATACTCTAGCCATTAAAACAATTGAGGTAACAGTATTTGTATAAGTATTGTAAGATTTCCAAGGCATGTTGTTAAATCAAAAGAAAAAGTTTCATAGAGAATGTATAATATATTTCATATGAAAATTACACCTGAGTATATGAACTTATTATGCATATATAGTCATAAGAACCAACTGAAGGAATGTTTTCTAAATTGCAACCATGATTAATTCTGAGGGGTCTTGGAGAAGTATTGTAGAGGTGAAATGAGACTTCCAAATTTTATTCTATATACTTTGGCATTAGTTTAATCTTTTATAAGATGACTTAATGGTAGGAAAAAAACCCTATAGTATTTTAAAAAATTACTAAATAGAAACATACACTCCAAAACTGAGATTAATTGGTGTCTTTTACTTTAAATAATATTTCTTTGCGTTACTCCTCTGCCATTCTTGCTTCAACGCCCTTAAAAATTACTTGATGATCAATTTAAATATTTTAATTCAAAATTTTTCATATTCGGTTTTATAAATGCACAGTGTCTTTTATTAAACAGTTTGATGCACTTTCAGAGGAAAGGGTTGGAATCACTTGCCCTCTAAAATGGACACAACCAGATGAATGTCTTTGTGTCTAGTGCCTTCATTTGAAGGTGGGTTCTCAATAAAGGCTGATAAATTAAACATTAATAACAGATCAAATGATTTTCTGAAGAGTGGTAATCATGGGTAATTAAATGCACCTTTAATTTATTTGCTTCCATTTATGAGACAAAAGATTAAGTTTGGTAGAATTACATTTATTTAACATTCTCATTAAGAATGTGGAAAATGTCCAAAATAAAGAATATATAATAAGCACCATCTATGGTACTTCACTTTCTTGAAGAGTTTGAATTTCATTGTTCATGATCCATTAGCCTGTAAAATTATACCTTTTTTTTTTGAATTAGTACATCCAAATCTCGGAAAATATGCAATTGTGAAATATATTTATTTTTATAGACTTCAGAAAAATTTAGTTAAGTATGCTTTTACTAAACAAAAGTTATATATTTATTCTTTATAATTTGATTTTAGACTTGCCTTGAGGCTTTCAACATTCTCTGAAAGACCAAACCTTATCCTGTTTAGATGAGTCATTAGTCATTAACCTCTGTGAAAACTTTTATAAAATTATATTGTAATCTGTGAAACCAAGGATATTTTTATTTGTACCATATTGAAAAATAATTGTGGAATCTCTGGGACTAAATTTCTAATCTTTTGAAATTTAAACAATCTCCCAACCCCTTCTCTCTCCCTCTCTCTCTCCCTCACCCTTCCCCCTTCTCCCTCTCTTTCTCCCTCCTTCCCTCTCTTTTCCTCCTCTCTCTCCCTCCCTTCTCCCTTAAAACATCATAAAAACTGGACAGAAATAAGTGCAGGTGGTAATTGAAAATTAAGACATGTGCTCCCATCATTTCCTCATAAAAATTTCTCCAAATTTAAAATAAACCTAGAAAATTGGATTCCATTTTCTATTTTTGAAAATAATTTACTATTTTTAGGTCACCTTTAAGCATATCAATAAAAACTTAATCTCCAAGATTCAATAATATATATATATGAGAGAGTAAAGATGAATGTTAGTAGTTAGTGAATTTAGGTGACAGTTATATTGTTTTGAGCATATTCAATTTTTTGTAGATTTGAAATTTTTCAAAATAAAAATTTTGGGAAAAGGAAATTTTATGTAATTCAAATTCTTTTATCTTTTAAACTGCAAAGTAAATTCATACTTATCTGAATGAAGCTACTGTTGTTCTTGAAGTAAGAAGTATTTCACAGTTTCAGCCTATGATCTTTAAAGAATATAAGGCCTCAAACTCAGGTGCTATTTCCTCTGCAGCCACTTCTACTTGTTTATAGTCTCACTTTCCACATTGTTTCCAGCAAATGGATATCAATGTTAATATCTATCAGGTGCCACGTTTTCAATTTCATTTTGCATTAGGCCGTTACTTGAGTAATCCACTTCATTCCTGGAGATCTAAATTTCAAGTTTAGAACACTGGATTGGGAACCAAATTAGATGTCCTGAGTGCAAAGATGCCTGAGGACAGCTCCGCCTTTAGAGCATGCTTAATGATTTGCTGAGTTTGCTCCTGAAGTACTTCTTTCTTACCTCTCAGCAGGCTGCCTTTTTCTGACTTGGCCTCATTTGATTAGGAAGTTCTTGTTGCTCATTATTTATGATGGCCTCTGCACCTTCTCCCCCTGCCCTCCTT
Organism: Eidolon dupreanum; assembly: GCA_028627145.1. NCBI lineage: Eukaryota > Metazoa > Chordata > Mammalia > Chiroptera > Pteropodidae > Eidolon > Eidolon dupreanum. Next base: position 18,810,575 of record CM053513.1, on the reverse strand, counting down.
ATAAATGTCTAAAGTGCCAAAGGAATGGGGCCATTCTCCTGGACACCTTTCAGTGGTGCATCTAGTCCAGTTATATCTGCTCCTTCCCTGCCTGTGAGATCTTCTCCAGTAAACCCTTTCACATTTACACCTGTGGTGCTGGTAATGCGTGTTTGTACTCTTTCCAGGTCACCTGTCCTGCTCACAAGGAGCTCTGCTTTGAGTGTGGTAGATTTACACATACCTCGTGATTCAGATGGTTGATAGCTACAGTCTTCTATTTGTAACCAGGATCAGTACATATCTAGTTCCTGGCACTTTTATGAAGATGTTTAACATTATTACCACTCTCAACAAATGTTTTCTCTGTTCTTAACCATCATTATTCTCAGAGGTAATTGCTTCATATGAAGTTCTTTTAAGTGTTTGCAGTATCCATAAGATAAAATGTTTTGTTCAGAATGTATGCACTTAAACAGGTATAATTAGTAAACACTGAAAAGCAATATTATTCTCAAGGCCACTGTTTTTAAGTGTCTTGCTTAGGGGGAGAATTGGGATAAAATGCAATCTGTGTTCTGTACCCCAAGCTATGAACCATCCAAGGGGGTGCCTTTCTCCAGTCTCACGTTGGTGCCACTGAGGTATCAGTGCACTGCAGTGCTAATCTCTTTCTAACTGGCCTTTTATGCAATTCAGGTTCAGTTTTAGATAAAAATTGTCCTTTGCTGTTAGAGTGGTGGTGATGCTTGTTATATGTTCATTGGTTGATAGTACATCATTTATTAGTTGGTTCGAATAATATTTAAACATCTGATAGATAAATAGTCCTATTAGGATATAAAATAAAACTAAACAGTAATCTGGCCAAGTACGATTAAGTGTCAAAGAGGTGTTGATACTTTATATTCTTGAGATCCTTTATTATTACTCTTTTAAGTACTCTTCTTTCCAATAGTACTCAATCCCATGTTAGTAATCACTCATGTAGTTGGAGCCTCCCTCACGGTATGTATGTCTTTTTCCCAACTCTGTTCTGCCATGGAGGCAGTGTATATCACAGGTGTTGGCAAGCACTGTAAAATCAGGTCTCTTTCCTCTCCTCCCCTCCCCTCCCTCCTCCCCTCCCTCCTCCCCTCCCTCCTCCCCTCCCTCCTCCCCTCCCTCCTCCCCTCCCTCCTCCCCTCCCTCCTCTCCTCCTCTCCCCTCTCCTATCTCCCCTCCTCCCTTCCTCCCTTCCTCCCCTCCTCCCCTCCCCTGCATTCCTGGTTCTATTATCACATCTTCACACTGATTCCTAGAAGTTGTTTGTTATTGCTCCCAGTCACTGCTTTGACAGTCTATTTATTGCATCAACTTTTGTCTTTAATCTGACAAATCAAACTCTTGGTTATCCCTAATGGGTTTCTGCGTGTCTGGGTCTACCTGCTTTTCTTGCCCACCCCCAGCCCTCTCTCTCTAAGACCCAAGAAGACCTGTAATTAGAAGGGTGCTTTGGTAGGTCTTTTTAGTTTACATTTTCCCACTGCTTTCTTAGTGACATTACTTTGATAGAAACCCCAGGATTTTGACCTGAGGATGTGATTTAAAACCGACTCTTTCAAACTTTCCAGTCCTACATAGAAGTAAGGCAGGGCTGAGTGTTCTTTGGGGTGTTTTGTTGTTAATGGTCTCATAGAGTTTTAAGTACATTAAGATATAGGTACCATAGCAGGACTCTCCTTAGGCATATGGAGTACAATATATGTGTTTCTATTTTTAAAATACGATTTGTGTCTTGATAGCATTTCTTTACCATGTCAGAAGAAATGAGGCCTGTAACTGCACATCTCTTTGATCTAGTCAGTTATGTGTGACTCAACTGCTTTGACGTTAGCATCATTTTAGTGATTCTTTCAAGAAGTTGGAATTTTATTAATATATGACTTGCTATCTTCCAGAATATTTAAAGGCACAAAACCTACAATCCCATTTTTACAAAGAATTCTCATATGTAGAAATGAATTTCATAATGACAGAGAACAGAAACAAAGTAGTGTGGCCAGTTGAGAAGTGGGTTTCCCATTTAATTTCCAAGAGATGGCCAGAGCCTGAGAAACACAACCCAGTGATACAGATCTGTGAATCAGGCAAGGGAGGGATCACAGAGAGAAAGGAGAATCAGGATGAAAGAGCTAAGAGACTTATTTTAGAAATTGCCTAATGACAGATTCCAGGTTTTGAATAGGAAACAGTAGTTGGTATTCAAAAGATTTCTCAAATAAGGGAAAAAAGGAAGCTCTCTGGGCCTTGGAGCACTAATCTGAATAACAAAGGCTGAGCTGACTTTACTGGAAAAGTGTGAAGGCTTCTGAATGTATTTCCCATTGCTTTGTCTTTATCTGTAGATACTGCACATTTTTTCATGCACCTTAAACTTGTCCACACTGGAGTGATGGCATTAAATGGATGGGTGTTGTGGCTGTTTTAAAAAAAAATACTGTCTAATAAGTTAAAATTTATTTTAGTTAGTTATTACAAAGTCTGTTTTCTACCTAATTGAGGTACTCCCTGGTAAACTTTTTTCAAGAGAAAAAATTCCACTTGTACCTCAGTTCAGCCTTGTCTATCATATGGAGAACAAATAAACAGACAAATTGATTCTCTTTTATCTGAATATTTCAGGAGTAAATCAGTTTCTCTTCATGATTATGACCTAAATACATATTTTAAAACTTTAATTTTTTAACCGAAAGTAGCGATTATCGGTTTTATATTTATTTGCCCTATATATCATTTATGCATTCATTTTATACTAAAAATTGAAGGAATTTCTTACTCTGAAGGCATCTCTTTCTGGTAAATGTTGATAAGACAATCTTTCATATAAAATGAGCTGAATCTTTTTAGTGCATTTGCAAATCATGAATTCTGGATTTAATTTTATCCCAAGGGAACAACCTGAAGAAACCAAAAGTACTGACATAATTAGATCAGATCGTGTAATCAAAAGCAAATGATGTGGTTATTAAATCTAATGAAATGATTTCCCAGCATTTATTTTATTTCTCTGATTCAAGAAATTTTAATAATAAATTTTAGTAATAAATTTTAGTAAGTGTGTTGAAATGGACATTCTAAGCAATCATCACTCCTAAATAGTCCTTTTCTCCAGACTGTTTTGGGTTGGAAGTTTTAAAGGTTATACCTTAGAACAAATAGTTGGTATCTTTTGGGGCAGGAATGAAAGGAAAAGTGGAAGGAAGTGAAGTATGTATCCCTATTAATGTGAGAATGAAAGCAATGAAAAGAGCACACTGCTTTTATAAAGCACTGTTCTCTTGTATTACCACCTCCACTTTACATAAGATGAAAATGAACAGAGAATATATGTAACCATTTCACAAACATGATATATTAAGCCTCATGAGTAATCTTAATTTCAAATAGAAAAGCAGCAAGACTTCTTGCTGGTCAGATTAACTAAAGAGGGAGGGGGACGTGTGTGTGTGTGTTAGGGGGTCGTGGCAGCCCTCAGGAACTTAGAAGATTTTATCCTGTTTGCACGCCAGCAAGTGAGCCTGCCACAGCTCATGGATGCTGACAGAAGACATGAGACTTCTTTCTGGGTCAGAGATGAACGATTTTATTTACTTTGAGCACAGCAAGTCCTACAAGTGTCAGTGTATTTGGTTTAGTTCCCTTCACCCCGAAACCCATGGAAGTGTTGCCAATGGGCGCAGAAGGAGGCCTGCACGCTCTGTGTTTTATGTTATATGAGAGGAGCCCCAAGCTGCGGAAACTTGGCTCTTCTACCATGGGCCGTTAGAGTGCCTACCCCTACCCCTCGCTTGGGAGGGAGATACTATCTCTGTTCTCAAGACATGCAAATATTCAAGAGTCTGGTGGAGAATTGCCTTCCAATACAAAGAAAGCTATGATATGGACAATTTGATAGGAAGCTGCTAGCGATATCAATTTTTTTGGTCCTTTTAGAAAGTAATTTGGCACTGAGCATCTTAAAATGATCGTGTCACTTGAAACATTCTATTTTAGACTCTTTCAAAGAAAATAACCTAAATATTAAAATATTTTTATTTAGAAATCCATAATTACTGGAGTTTTAAAAGGTGCTATGATAAATGAATTGGTGAAATAGTAAATCATAAAAGTGGTTTCTATAAATTTATAAATGAGTAAACTGAGGCAGAGAAGTTGCATAATTTTTCAAAATCATTCTGTATGCACAATCCATATTTTTAACCCCAGGCTAAGGTTCCATACCAAATATAACATGTGTTTAATACTTTAAGTTAGTGTCTTTAGTATCTTGATTTTTGTCTATCTAGCATTTATCACGTTCTGAACATTAGTGACAGTGCAATAATACACGGCTAGTTTTTTTTAATGTTAATCTCTAAATTTATTATAAACTTTTGAACCATCATTTAAAATCGAGCATTCAGACTAATTATCATTGCTATATAGCTTGCGTTGAACATGTTAATAGTTTCATTTTGTTTGAGAGAATACAAACTCTTGATCCTCATGATATCTAGCCACTAGCTTTTGCTTCATTACTTCAACTAGAAAATTGAGTGAAAGCAAGATTTCTTTTGAAAAGTATTTACTTAATCCAAGTTATTTATTGGTTTCAAGTAAGTTAATGACCACATTTTATTTGTGAAATTATAATATTGCCTTGGAATATAATAAACCAGTACAAACTCTAACACATATTTACATGAGTGGATTTTGTTATAGGACTCACGTGTTGCTCTTTACTTGTTTATTCATAATTTAAGATAATGAGGTGTAGGACTTGGGATTGCAAAATGTTGACTTATAAGGCCCTTCAAAATTAATAATAGCAAAATACGTATTTATCATCAAGGAACACGGTAAAATGTGTATCTTGCTACCTATTGAAAGCCCTGTTAGGCTTTTGTGGACTGCAGAGCCTCATGATGAACTTGCCATGTGTGACTCTTCTTCACTCCTTGTTCTTTCTTTGGTTCTGTTTAACTGAAATTTCCTCTAGTTATCTAATTTATTTGATATAGCATCTTGCCAGTCTTTTCCTCATCTTAAAATTTTTTGACATTCAGAATATTACACCAAAACATTGACTTTTAAAAGAAATCATTCTGCTTGAGTTCTAGGACTGATTAATATGATTTGCATCAATATTAATAAACAATTCCTTCCATCTTTGCACTTCCCTATAATGTTTTCATTCTAGGCTCTTGACTCTTTGCAAAGTCACGTTTTAGAGAAATTATAATGATATTACATAATGAAAAATAATTTATAAAAAGTATTGTAAGGACTAAAAAAAAAATTAAAATAGCCTTTCTTTATTTCTAAAAGATGTTCTCCTCACTTAATGTTGTAAAGACATAATAACAATCACTTATAGTCTTGACACCAGTAGGATCCTTTTGTTTCTCCTAAAATGAAAATTTACAAAACAAATATTTGAATAGTAATTCTACCTCTATATGAAACTATAGTTATTATATGTTCAGAATTCAGTATTTTTTTTTACAACATAAATTATGTTTTCTCACAGATTCTGGCCCTGATACTTTAACTTTTTGGCTAGGGTCACATATATTACTTATTAGTTCTGGGTTACTCTTCTGTGAATAAAATTGAGTGGAAAAACATGGTGAAACTGAAGAACGATGGACTTTGATGCAATTTTCAAAATCCCAACTATGTCACTGAAAAAAATGTGAACCCTAATTTTCTCATAATAAGAATTCCTACTTTGTTGGGACAATTAAATGAAAGAATGAAAAAACAAATACACACACACACACACACACACATACACACGGTTTGTGGTGTTCTAGGTGTTTAGTAAAATTAGTTATTTCTATTTTCCCTAAATATCTATAATTTTTATATATAAGGTGCTTTGCAGGTAGTGATATCCATGAGTCCATCACAGCAAACTTACAAAATAAAGTTATTTTTTAGATTCAGATTAAGAAAGTAGGGCTGGTGAGATGGATAAGGGCTAAGCAGAGGCGGTTTGCTCATTAACCTTTTCACATGCTGGGTGGGTCCAGTATGTTTCTGGATATAATTTCTTGCAGAATGTTCATTAAGCCTTGTTAACGAATATTTTGCACGTCAACAACACAGTGCTGTTATCCAAACAACACTATGCTGAAATCATTCGGAACTTGTCATGTGGTTATGTTGCTCAGTTAAGTTTAGAAAAGAGACTGTACATACTTAATTTATTAAAAATCCCATATGTTTTGTTTATTGAAATATGTTTAAGGGTTGTGTTAAGGATAAAATCGAGGTTGTATTGAGGATGAAAGAAGTGGATTTAGTAACAGGCACGTCATAAATCCTCAGTACATACCAGCGATGATCATTTTTATTTTTTGTTATAGATTTTAAAATTTGTAAGTTTCTTGTCCTTTTAAGAAGGGATCTGCACTTACTAGCAGGAAATATTTGTTTAGATTTTTTTTATTTGTTATTGATTAAAATGAATGTTTATTTAAAATTTAGTTCCTACCCTAATGAATCAATTATTAATTTGAAATCGTTTTTAAGCCAAGGGGAAATTGGTTTTTTGAATGAAAAGTTATATATTGTTTTTTTTTTTTTTTTGAAATAATGGTCTTTTAATGTACCACTGAGTAAGATAAGCATTATTTACTTACCCATGTATTACTTATTTCACTCCCAAAATAAAACATTTTAAAATGTCCTCAATAAGGATTGGAATGTTATCGTTAGAAAAGCAAGATGGGTCAGATTACAAAATATGTACATTTTAACAATCCGTAAATCAGAGTATTTTTTTTTTTTTTCAGGAAAGTTCCAAAGAAAACAAATTGATGTTATTACGGGAAACAAGCCACATCTGAAGCCAGATTAATCAGACTGATTAAAATCATGTTACCTGATGGGCCTCCGTTTGGCCATTAGAGTGGGTGGGGGACTATGAATAGTGCAGCCGCACTTCTTGCACAAGTGCCTTAGTATTGCTGAAGTCACGATAGATACGTGCAAACTCATCTGTTTGTGAGAGGAAAGGAGTGAGGCAGAGGATGCCAGGTGGGCTGCTGGGCTTAGTTATTGAACTCAGTGATTCCTACTAAGCATTAGTGTGTAAGGCTTCCTTTGTGTATCATGGACACAGGAAAAATGGAAGAAGGGAAGGAGATTCCAGTAGATGATTGGATATTGGACTAGATATCTTCCAATAAGAGTCCTTCTTGCCCTGAAATTCTCATAATCTATGAGAAGCAGATTTACATTTTGGAACTTAATTTCGAGATTCCACTCTGTGTGTAACAGGTTCAAAGATACATACTTTTTGTTGTTCTCTGTGGTTAGATAGCTTCCATAAATCAGCACCATCTGCTTTTTTGTTATAGACTCTTCTCTTGCCTTGGGTTGTGTGGAGTCATGTTGTGTATATTTCAAGACAGAAAATGTTTTATTTCTGTGTTAAATGGAAATTCCATGGACTGTGTTAAATACTATGTTTGCTGTTCCATTTGGTAGTATTAGCGTCAGATGAGAATTTAGGAATCTGGTTGAGGGAATAAAGCTCACATATAGTATTCAGCATCACAGGTACTGAATTATTCTTCTTATATTCCAAAATTATTTGATGTTGAGCTCTGGGTTCTGTAGAGCACAGTTTTATAATCAATGGCACTGCATTTAAAAGTATAACATCTATTAATTTCCCCCCACGTATTTTTACTTTAGAAGGTATTTTTAATTTAAAAGGTCTTGTTTATTATCTGATATTGTCTGACCTTAAAAGTATTTGAATTAAATTTTTTTTTCAGAAGTGCTTGTATTCTAGTGGAATATAATGATCATGAAGTAAAATTATATTATACATTTCCTGAATTTATTTCTTTGGAACGTTGCTCAGATTTATCATTTTCAGGTGTAAGGTCCCCTTTCCCCACGTATTTTCAGTTGTTTTCCAGGTTTGATGGGAACTTTTCTCTGGAGATTTGAACAGTTAATCAAGTAGTGGCAACATTAACACAAAAGCCTTCTGGAATCTTATTTGTGGCACTTAGGGGACTTGGAATTATGTTCCATCAAATGTGAACACCTCAAGAGTGGTTTAACTCATGCTGTCAACATCCAAGTAAATACTTTCTCTAGGATACTATAGCCTATTAATAGTTTACATGACTCTTGTGTAAGTTTGGACTATCTTGGAGATACTCTAAAGAGTGTGAAAAAGACCATTTAGTTGAGCATATTTGTAGCAATATAAATGAACCAATTAAATTACTTTACCATTAAAAATAATTATAAAAACACTTGATGAAAAATATTGAAAAAATGTTTAATGGGGTATCATCAGAACTTTCATTTCCTTTTGTGCTTCTTAGACAAAAATCAAAGGTAGATATGTAGGCGGGTATAACTTTAGTTTTTTATAAAATATCCTTAAAGTGATAAATCATTTCTTAAATTGTAGGCTTTTCTTTCAAGTAATAAATATTGAAAATATTACTTCTTTGGAACTCAGAGTTTGAATGTAGATATATGCAGGTAATTGATTTCTACATGAAGTTTTATGATGTTCCTGTAAAGCAGTGTGCTTTTGTTTTCTTTGTTTTCTAAATAAATCAGGTACAGAATTTGCCCCCTTAGTTAATAGGTGAATGATGGAGGCCAGATTCAACTTTTAAGTGTTCTAATTTAAGATCCTGTCCTCCTTTGCAGTGGCATCCGCTTAAGTTTTTGTATCTCTCTTTTTTTTCAAATCTGTGAATGTAGAAAAGATGTTCATACTTAAGTAGGAAAAAATCTTATCGGTAATTTTTCAAATTAAAAAGATAATAGTTTAGTCAGATTTCATTTTATTAAAGAGCGAGTGCTTGTGATTTCAGAATCAATCTATTGGCTTTTTCAGTTGACGGTCTTTCAATTGAGGGTTAGCTTTTATATTATTAGTATTATGGAAGAGAGTGAGAATATTAATTTTTACTAGAAGCAGAGAACCAATAGGTTCACATGATGCTTTTATTTCCACTTGTCTAAAATGAATTTCTAACCTGATCTAAAACTCATCCTTCTCACAGAAGCTTATCAGATGTTCATTTTTCTGTCAATTCTTTTCTCTCCTTTGATTCCTTCATCTTTTAAAAATTTTTGTTTAGATTAATAGAATATGGTATAAAGTGTTAACAAAATCTTTTCCGCTTTCTGCTTGAGAATTTAAACTTTGGTTATTTTTTTGGCTTCCCTTTTCTGGAAGTCTGATTAAGACTTCCATCAACTACTTTTGTATGGTAAAAGTGAAGTCTGGTAAATTGCATCTGGACTTGAAAAACTGTGAATTATCTGACAAGCAGTTATGGCTGTGGTGTTGTCATAAGAGATACTGCCTTCTCTGAGTCAAGAGACTTACAAGGCAGGGCAGTGCTTGCAACCAGCTGACGTGAGAGTCTTTCCTTGCACCTGAGCTGTTGTCTGGAGAACCCACAAGATGAACTCCTGTACAGTTGTGTAGACTGTTCCTCCCAAGGACAAAAGCAGGCTGCTGCCTTGCTGGCCAGCTGGGTTTCCTTCCTTGTATCCTTTGAAGTAAATCTTAATGCCAGGTGCGCTATGGGTACCTTGAGAATATGGATGTGTAGTTGGATCCAAAGAGCCCTTCTGTCCTCAATGGGATTGTCAAATATGTAATCAGAATAAAAATAAATAAAAACTGTTAGTCTCTCTGTCCTATTCCTCCTGGTTTCCTGTCCTGTTTCCCTTTATGTAGATGTTTGCTTGCGTATTTACTTCCATGTTTCTAAGTAAACGATTTATGACATCTGTTGACTTGCCATTATGGAGGATGAGAGGTTTTCCTTTTGTGCCACTTTTACTTTCCATGTACCATGTACCTGTCCTATGGTAATGTAAGAATTGCTCACGGCATAACCTAGTTGGCACTCTGATTAAATATCCTTTTCTTTTTTCGTTCCTGGACCTAATTGGTTTGACGTTTTAAAAATTGGTTTTGTTTTCTCTGTTCATATCTTTAACACCCCTTTACACTCCACATACACATTCTGTATGGTTTTTCAGAATATTTCTCAAATGGTCAAAATATCAGACCAATTATTAATTTCTTTTTCTCCTGGAGATTGATGTCTTAGACCTTTCCATCCTGCTGCTCTAATGTGAACTGGTTTTTGCTTCTCTGGGCTGTCTTTAAACCATATTCCAAGACTTTCCTTGGGTTCTGTCCATTGTATTACTGAACTTCATGGGTTTTGCTGGAGCACATCCAAAAATAGCTTTACATGAAAGAGTCCATGGGAAGTAAAGACCTTACATGTCTGTCTCAAATTTTTTTTAACTTTTACACTTAATTTTTTTCTTGTTTGGTTGAACATAGTTCTACACTGAAAAATAATTTAATCTTTGGTATAGGAGGTATGACTCTTTTATCTAATAGAATTTAATGTTATTAGTTACTTCATAACAATAAAGACGTTATCCTAGGGCTTTTACTAATGATATTCCTAGGTTCAGCTTGCTAGTAATCATACAAATGCTACCATTTGGCAATGTGTAGGTTAAACTCTGTTGTTGAGAAATAGTTCTTCATAGTTTTCTTGCATTTTTATACATCTTATTCTAGACTATACTTTCATGGATGTATGTACAGCAACCAACCTTAGAAGACAGGCATTGTGTCTCCATCTATAGCAATGAGCAGGCATGCTTAGTGTCTATATAAAAAATTTGGGTTCCCTAAATTCAGATTTCTTCTGTGTGTGCCAGTGTCTCCTGACCCTCTGCACATCACTTTATGATGATTTGAGGAACCAGTAAACGAAAGGTTGGTACTCTAACTAGTGCTATTGCTGTAGTAAACTGTCTTTTATCTCTGACCCAGGAGTCTTGTTTCTTCTGCTAGCATCCATGAAACTATGGCGGGTTAACTTAATGAGATTTCAAGTAGGGTAAAATCATACACCCTTCATAGTTCTTGACATCTGTTTTCTCTGAAAATTTCCTCAACTGGTAATACATAATGTTTGCCTCCTCTGCCATTTACTTGATTATACACAGTATTTAGTTGTTTATATATTTTTATGCGTTTTTTCATTGCAAACACATTTTACTATGAAAGTATTTTGTATGTAGTAAAGCACAACAAATACTGGGTTTTATGTAAGTTTCTAAAATGTAGATAATACATTCTGTATTTAATTAATAGGTAATATGTTTAATATTACATTGTATTGCAAGACACAAAGTATGAATGGATGACGACTATATACTCTTAACCTATCTCATAGTTGTGTAACATTACCCTAAAACATTTGAGGTGTGTTTTATATGTCATGTATTTATTATTTATTTCTCTTTTCAATAACAGCTAATATTTACCGGGCAATTACTGTGTGTCAGTCATATCTTACTTATTCTTCTCATTATTCCTAAGAAGAAGATTCTTTTATTTCTATTTTACAGAAACAGGGATAGAAATAATAGAAGGGCTATATAACTTGCCTAAGGATATAAAATTGGCACATGGTAGAATTGGCATTCAAACCCAGTTCTGTTTAATGCTCTAATTTGAGCTCTTAACCACTATACCCTTCTATAAAATGGAGAGAGAGGAATGAATTAAAAATCTATATTGACTTCTGGAATTTTTCAACACTGCATAGTTTAAATTCATCCTATAGACCTTCAGTATTGATTTGACATATATAGTACTGAGATTCATTTATAGTAGTCCCCCCTTATCCACGGTTTTGCCTTCCATAGCTTCAGTTACCCTTGGCCAACAGCAGTCTGAAAATATTAAATGGAAAATTTCAGAAATAACACAATTCATAAATTTTAATTTGTGTGCCATCATACTTTGTCCCCCTTGAGACATGACTCACTCCTTTGTCCAGTGTCTCCAGGCGTATGCACATGCCGGCCATTAGTCACTATCAGATCAGTTACAGGAAGGGTAGGGGGTGGGGGTCCACATTCACATAACTTTTATTACAGTTCATTGTTGTAATTGTTCCATTATTATTGTTAATTCCTTACTGTGCCTAATTTATAAATTAAACTTTATCATAGGTGTGTATGTATAGGAAAAAAACAATATGTATGGGGTTTGGTGCTCTCTATGGTTTCAAGCACCCACTGAGGGTCTTGAAATGTACCCCCTGCAGGTCAGGGGGGTGTCTACTAGACCATGGTTATAACGGAATTCAATGTATTACTCTTGCAAAAAGTAACTATGTTCAGTCACAGCTTGTTAAAAGTATAAAACAAAGCACTGTAGGAGCTGATATTTACACATCTAGAAGTGGAGAAATTCTAAGTTGTGGTATCCACAGCAATTGCAACTCAGCTTCAGGACAGTGAATGTTGCTATCTAAACTGAACACCACATGCAGTTTCATGAAATAATATTCCACAGCTTTTGGGGACCTGATAATGGCCGCTGTGTAAACAGTGAATGTGTAAATGACCAGTTACTGTTTTATCACTGTAGTTTGGGACATCTCATTTATGTGATGATTCCTAGTGAAACACAAGTGTTTCAACTGCTTACACATTGTGGTGGCATTTCAGTAGGACTTAAGTTGTTAGTGAATCCTGAAACAAAATGTCATTAACTTGTAAGATTATCTTTATGTTTTCCATCTGATTTATAAACAGTCACTTTGCTCTCCTCCCCTGTTCCACTGCCAGAAGAGAAGCATAATTTTGGGAATTGTTTACATTCAAAGTGTGATTCTTAGGAGGTTCAGTTAACTTTTGAAATATATACTGGTGCTTAAAAGAGTTAAATGACTAAGAAGTGTATATGAGAGCCTCTCAAAACACAGGATCATCAGTCTTAAAGTAGTTTGGCTCCATGTGATGCCTGTCATTGAGGACCCATGGAGCCCATCTACAACTCATAGAAAAACGCAGTCATCAGCTTCTTATTTTGGTAAATTCTCAGAGGAAATGCCAATTAGACATTATCAACTGTTCTACCTTGACTTAATATTGCTTCAATAATTTAAAATATTGTTTGACACTATCTTGAACTTATAATCTTTGATTGTCATTTTGTTGATTGATGTCTCTGTTGACAGCATATACATTTCTACTATGAGTTTCTCAAATACATAATTACAAATATAAAATTTTTCTCTAATGGTCGACTCTCATGTAGATGGTTTAATGATTTCACGTTAAACAGTAATTGTAAATCACTATTGTCTAATTTATGTAGTAGAAAGGATAAACCTGACAAATTAAATGTATATAAATCATAAACATAAACTTCTAAGAAAGAGATAAGTAAATTTTATTTTGTTGTATTTAGAAACTTATTACCCCAGAGATTCCTAGGGATGATTTTGTTTTTATCAGCAAGGTATTTACAGAGTACCTACTGGGTGCCAGACACAGTGGATCCATGGTCAAGCCCACATGAGCCACTGTACTTGCAGGTTCTGAGTCTTTTCTAAATATTCCAAGATCACTGATATCAGTCAGGCATGTTTATCAGTATTCAAATGATCCCGAGAAGCCAGTCTAACTGTTATTGAGCCCCTTAACAAACAGACAATGACTAAGATTATAAAATAAGGCATATTCTTCAGTGACATTTCATTTATTTTTGTGAACCATCACATTTATTACACATGGCACCGTTTGGAATACCAGCATACTTACCCAATTCCACTTTCTACAACATGTTGGAACATAATATTTTATCAAATATCACCTTCATAAAAGTAATGATACAAAGGTGGGTATTGATTATGTTGTTATGTGTGCCTTTCCCTCTGCTAGGGCCTTAACAGAAGTAAACAGAAGTGGTTCTTTATAACTTAAGATCTTGATGCATTTATAGATAGCTCTAAATAGTTAATTGGCTCAGGGTAACTTTATGTGAAATTTCATAGGATGAAGGATTTGAGTCAAGGATTGTACTTACTGCCTACTCATTTTGACAAGTTGTGTTAGTGGAACTGAGGAACTGACAAATGTGACTTTGAAGATTTTCATAGTCATTAAAATTTATAATGGTCTCAACTGTTCAGTAAAAATTTTAAACATGCATTCTCTGTGTCATGCACATTTATTAATATAATGTTGTAACATTGTAGTAACCTATAATTACTTCCTAAAACATACACTAAAAAGTAAAGTAAAAATAAGAATGTTAACATTAAGTAGAAGTTCTAATTTTTTTTTTTATCACAGTGGTAACTCAGGAGATTATTGCTTTAAAATGCAGCTTTTCATATACACATACCTATCTTATAGGCCATCTTTTCTAGATGAAAGACCTAATTATAACATGATCATAATGCCTATTAGACTTCACTTTTATCCAGTTTTTTTTTCACATTATAGAAATAAACCTAACTCAAAGTGTACTTCTCTTTGTTTTGTGTCATCTAGGATGAAGATGGGACAGAAGAAGACAACAGCCGTGTTGAACCCATTGGACATGCCGACACTGGTTTGGAAAACATACCCAGCTTTTCTCTGGAGTAAGTTACTGAAGGTTTTAATTAAATTTGTAATATACATATAGCATCACTGATACCAGCGAATATTCCCAAAGTGTATGGCATGCAGAATGTTCGTGCTGAGTTAAAAACATGCCTTGCATTGGTTTGTTGTCCAGAGAGCATCTTTCATCTATTGAGTTAATTATCTAATGTAAAAAGAATAGCATGGAAATTCACATGTACCCGTTCTGAGTTTTGTGCCTTGGCAAATACTATTAAATTATAATATAAAATAGTATTTGATTGAAAATGTCATGTTAACAGCACTATAACTGTTTTCAGATTGCTTTCTATGTCAGTATTTTGATCATTCGTTTGTTCTTCAACTTTGCTAAAAAAAGAAAATTTGTAGACATACTTTGCTTGACAAACTAGTTGGATCATGTAAACACTAGCCATTTTAGTATATTTTTGATTTGAGAAAATAGAATCTCTCAAAATATTTCATGAAAAATTAGATGTCATTGATTAGGAACCTTGAATGTGATTTTAAGTATAAAAGGACAAAGTAAAACTTCCCTATGTTATCACTACTATACAGTTATCTTAAATATTGGCATGTTTAAGTGGAAAAGGTTTTTAGAACTTCTTCCCTTGGTAGCTTAGAACAGGGAGAGTAGTCATTCTTAACTTTTTATTTAATTTTGGGCAAAAGTTAGAGGATCAAGATTAACATTTGAACTCTTAATTGTCTTCTTTCAGTCTTCCCAGGAAGGCTGTAAAAACTTCCTCAGTGAGATTAGGCTATAGAATGAGATTATGTTTGGATATATAAATATAATTAAGAAATACTTGCTATGTAATAGCTCTTTTTAGAATACATATAGAATAAAAAAATTATTAAAGTAACCCTACTATTCTTGGTTGACAAACCAATCATTAAATAGATGTTTAAATAGTATTAAATATATCTAAAATAGAATTATAAAATAATATGAAAATATAAAGAAATTTAAATTTCATTTAAATAGTGTTACTTTAGTATGGCAAAATTTTTTATTTTGTCCTAATTTGTATATGTAATTAAATCTATGCACACTTTCAATTTTATTTTTATTTGTTTGATCTCTCTCTTTAATTTTCTTCAGACCGGGACATTCGTAGTTTATAGGATAACCCCAGGTTTTTATTTAGGAAATACAGTTGAAGAATTGGCATTTTATATTATATGAACATTATTCTGTGACTTTTGTTAAGTTTATTATTATTTATTTATGGTTGCCCAATTTGCTTAAACTAGATATTTAATTAAAATGCTATTTTCAAATATTGATTGTTAGATAAATATTTCTTAGCTTTCTGTACAACACATAGACATCTACAAAGAGAGTGAAATCTCATTTAGATGGTTTAGAGAATTTACATTCTTTAAAGTACACCAGTTTTCATTAAACTTGGGCTTATTGCATTAATAATAAAGTACTTTAGTCATATAATAGAAATAACTTCATGTTACTTCATCTATGTAACACTTTTTGAACATAATTTGGTTTTTAGTGGATATCTGTTCCCTTTGAGAAAGCAATTTCATAGCCTGCACTTGTAGCAATTTAAGAAATGGTAACTTTGGATTATAGTCAAATGTGGAGAGTAAAGACAGTTGGGTCGCATCTGCACTGCCCCCTACAGGGGCAAAACTTCGGCCTTTTATTGGGTTATGAATGTGACATATGTAGGCGAGCACTTTGTAAATTATAAAGTGCTTTGTAGTTGAATCACCTTTATTCAGTTGATCTTCATTGTTCTTGAAGAGGATATTAGGATGGAAATTTTTCAGTGGAAGTCTAGAGATTTGACTTGCAAAATGTGTACTTGTGTGACACAGAAGAGTGTGGTCCAAGAGAAATGGTTCTATGTCATTTTTAATGTAGTTATCTCTGACGATTGCTCTCCCTCCATGCCATCAGACTAGTGTTCAGGTATGTAGTGTTTAATGTTGCCTTCATCACCATGCTTATATTCCAGAGTGTGTATGTACATGCGTGTGTGCTTGGTGGGATTTTTGTTTTGTTCACTTTTGTTGTCTATTGTGTGTCTGTGTTGTATTTTTTTGTTTGTTTTGTTCTGTTTCGGTTTGTTTACAGTCCATGTTCATGCTCCCTCATTCATCATTGTCTCACAGTGATATGGTAAAGCTCGTACACGTCCCCAACGATGGAGGGCCTCTGGGAATCCATGTAGTGCCTTTCAGTGCTCGAGGCGGCAGGTAACGTATCTTGGAGGTTTTTAATTGAATCATAATGTGGAGTGTTTTATCTTCATTTATGCTTGGAGGTACAGTGGTGTTGATTTAGTATATGCTTAATGGAAATGTTTTCATTTGGGGCAACTGCCACTTCATATGTATACATCATAATCACAGAAAGCACTTAGGCTGATGAACAAATCGAGCATTTAAATTATCCTAATAATTTTATTGTTCATTACATCTGTGCAGACATTTTACTTTGCTGTAAATTAATGATAGACTTTAGAGTCAGAATTCCAGATGAATTTGACAAGTGAAGGGAGAGCTTAAAGCAATTTTCTCGAAAAATTTATCCACTAAAAGTAATCTGGATAACGTAGGTAATGATTCATTTTAAATTCATTTTTATGATTAGTTCTTTAATTTTATAAGATTTTTATGTTTATGTTTGATATTTTTAAAAATTAGACAAGTTATGGGTTTATTTCCTACCATGTGGCTGGTGGCTCCTTCCCTTCATTCTCTGCACATTGAAATGTCAAAATTTAGTACTGTTTGTTAAATGACTTCATTACTTGATTGGCCACATATCCTTAACAACTTAAAATGCTATATGAGTTTCTTTCATTCTGCTGCTTTTTTTCTGTGAAAGAATTATTATGTTTTTAAAAAATGTATTCAAATACACATTATGAATTGATTTTCAACTAATGGTTGATGGACCTCTGTCACGGACAACAAGCGAAGCGCATCACATCCTTCCCAGTACTATTAACCTAAGCACGTTTACCTTGTTGAAGTTTAATCACAGCCTCATATATTTGGCTATCTAATGATTGCCCTGTGAAATACATTTATAAACTGTTGGTTTCATTGTTTAAACTTCTTTCTTTTATCATTATCATCTATCTATCTATCTAATCTATCATCTATTTAATCTATCATCAATCATCTATCTAATATCTATATCATCTATCTATCTTTCTATTTATCATCTATCTAATCTATCTAATCTAATCTCCCTCCTTCCCTTTCTCTCTCTCCTTTCTTTATGCTTGGAGAAGGGAAAGCTGAAAAGTTGCTTTAGACCAGTGACTGAGAACTTAGAACATGGGTTAAATTCTGGCCAAGGAATTATAAGCATATCATGAATTGTAAAAGACAGATGCAATATCAGTTACCAAGCATGTGATTAGATTATTATTATTGTTTAACTGGTAATTTGAACAATCATGCCACCTTCCTGGTGTATATTCCTAACTTTGGCGAGTCCAGACTTCATCTCTTTGATGGAGTACGTGCTTTATGGAATGTCTGGATGCTGAAGCTGATTTACCTAGACCTCTCACTTAGGCTTCAATGTTAGTGTTAACAAAATATGAAATTCACCTTGAATTTGGGGTAATGTTAGATTCACAGAGTTGTAATTACTTTCACTTTTTTCCTCCTTTTTTTTTCTTTTTTAAATTTTAAACTCTGGAGAAACTTTCATTGAAATTTCTTTGAATAACTTTTAGTTAAACAAGCTTAATTGTTTTCAAAATGGCTCTTGCCTTTATTTCCTTTAAAAATATAATTTTAAATAAATTCAAAAGTTATATTTTTCTGTTTATTTCATAAGAAAAAATAAAGAAAAATGCATAGGTTATAGCTTCTCAATATTAATGTGTCTTTAACTGCCTGTGAAACACAATCTATCACAAATGAGATTTGTGTATGTCCCAGCTTTGAACCAGTATTTCAATGACAAACATGTTTTTGTCGTTTATTACCCACTTCCTACCTCAGTGTGAAAGGATATTAGGACACAATAAATTAATGACAAGCCTAATGCAAAAGGGGAATAATATAGAAAAATAAACGTACTGTAGATTAATTCAGAAGACGGTGTTTCACAAAATCCACCAGTTACTGGTTAGCATGATGTGTTTAGTTTCAATATACAGAACACCTTTAAGATAGACAATATCCCTTTGCAGAACTAGAAGTTGTTTTCCGACTGAGTCATTTTTAATCCCTCTTGATGGGTACTTAAGAAAATCTCCAGAAGCCTTCCTATATAAGGGACAAAGAGAGTAAGATTCCTTATAAACTCTTTATAGGCATCACCAGTTTTCATAGTGGAAAGCAGAACTATTTTGTGTTTTTCCAACACCTGTGCTGCATCTTTAAGCTTCTTCATGGACTTGATAGTAATGGTACTTTAGAGACAGGTTGACAGTGGGAGAGAAAAAGTTGGCAGGCTGCTCAGAATCATAGATACCAATGTTCAAGAGGGAGAAATACCCATCTCTCTTCTTAGAAATGCTTCCAAGTGGATTCTTCACATTTAGTTAGATATCTTCCCGAACATTTGCCATGTGATCAGTTCTGTGCCAGGTGCTAGGAAACAAAAATGAACAGGACATAGTCTTTCTCCAGAGTTTTGCAGTCAAGGTGGAGTGATAGCCGAGAAATCAAACAATTATATTATGTGATAAATATTGACATATAATAGCTACTCTGTGAGCTGATAGAGGAAGTGCTATCAGAATTAGGTAACTAAAGCTGGCTCGTGGGGGGAGATGATTTAAAATGTGATGATAGCTTATAGGCAGAACCACATCAGCTCCATGGTGGTGGCAAGAGCAAATTAAGCAATTCAGTATAGCAGAAAGGAAGAAATTAAGTAGAACTGCTGAAAAAATTGAGTATGTATTTAGTGGGAATACGAAAATACATCTTCATGAGATATAAGTTGAAGTTTCCAAAAATAACTTCTCTTGTACAAAATTCCAGTCATTCTTGGGCCTTCCCAGTTTTGGAGATATAAATAATTTAATAACACTTACTGAAAACTTACAGGCATGCAGCAGGTCCTCGGATAACCTCGTTTTGTTCAATGCTGTTTTTGTTATAATTTCAGTGAGATGCTGTGGGAACTAAACTCTTTGACCTGTGGTAAAATTGGTTTCATTGTATGTCATTTCACTGCAGTTCTAAGCATTTATTGATGATGTTAAGTGAGGACTTACTGTTCCTTGTTTTATTGCACTTTGCTTTAGTGAGCTTTGCCGACACTCTTTTTTACAAATGAAGATAAAACCCTCCCCCAGTAAAAAGATTATGATTTGTCAAAGGCTCAGATGAATGTTAGCATTTTTTTAGCAATAAAGTATATTTAATTAAGGCATGCACATTGATTTTTAAGACAATGCTATCACACATTCAATAGACTACAGTACAGTATAAACATAACTTTTGTATGTACTGGGAAAGCAAAAAATTTGAGTGGCTTACTCTGTATTGTGATATTCTCTTCATTACAGTGGTCTAGAACTGAACGTGCACTATTTTGGAGGTGTATCTGTAATTTTATAAAAGTGGCACATATATGTTAATGTTGCTTTCTTATTTAGATTTCAAAGTCAAAAAGTCTAGGGAACAATGCAGAACGTCTTGAATGTCAAATATAATTCAGGAAAGTAAGAAAAATGTGAAGTCAGTGTTAGAAAAAATTTTAAAGCTACTTAGCTATAGTTATGGCCTGAGGTATAATGAAGTTTTTTAAAATAAAGATCTTGCTCGGCCTACATAAAGAGGCTACTTTCTAGGCTAGGTTGGATGTTGTTCCTTGAATGGGACATCAGTGACAATTGGCATGTGGTTGCTTATCCCCCAACCACTGCCTCAAACCCCTAGAAATGGAAACAAATAGATACATAGAAAAGACAGCATTATATTCCCCCAATGCTGTTTCTTTTTAATCATCATTTTATATGTTGCTTAAAAATAACGAACTGATTTCCATCTGAAACTCTTTATTCACAGTTTTATTACCTTGAAATCAGTTTCCACTTCACACATATAATTTCTTTTCCTCCTGATTTAAATGTCAAACATAACTTCCTTATTTAAATCACAGATGTTACTACTTTCAGTAAGTAAATAATTGTCATTTCCTATGGCAGAAAAACCATGTTTTTTACATTTTTTTATGTTTCTATAACTTGGCTCATAGGTATTGCTCAGTAAAGGAATGAATAAACCTGTGACTATCCATGTTAGCTATGGCATTATTATATTAGAAATAAAACAAGGGCATATCCTGGCTTGATAGCTGTTAATGCATTTTCCTGAGGCTTTCTAATCACAGAGGAATATGATTTTGATGTAATGTGAAGTATTTAAATAGGAACATATAAAGTCATATACAGAAGTAGGGGTTGGGCTTATGAAATTATAAGATTTTATGTTTAGTTTTAAGAGAATTAAAGTCAAATTGAGAAATATGTATATGAAAAGAGCCATGCTGTATGTCAGAACTCTATGCATCTGTGCCACAGAGATTTAGAGGAAGTAAGACTATTGAATATTGGATACTATACAAACTGTTAGTGAAGCAATAGAACTTGATCTCTTCTTGGAAGGAAATACAGGAATTATGCTAGTGACATTCTGGAAGGGTATTCTTTCCAGGAAGAGAATATATGAAAGGAAGATGCTACATAAAAATGAACATGACTGGTTAGAAGTAATGAGTCATTGATATGAAGCAGAATATGTTATGTGTTGGAAGATGGCACTGGAGATTGTTAGAAATCACTTTATGAATGGCCATGAGACTGCATTCAGTACATAATGGAGAAATTACTGAAGTTGTTCATGAAATATGGTTGTATTATTCTTCTACTTGGACTCCACAGTCTGACTTATAGTAGATATTCTAAACCTTTTCCTTATGGAAATAAGTATAGCTAAAGCCTGTCATTCTTAATAAAGTGCAGTCATCCTCACGAGGTCTTTTCTGTAGTGACGTTTACCATTTATATATGCTCTGCTTCTACTTAAACCTGCAGCTCTTGGAATTTGCTTTCATAGTACATTTTCTTATGCAAAGAGTTGTTATATGTTTGAGTTTATTTTATTAAGCACATTTTAAAAAGATCTAGACTCTACAAGGCACCATTCTTGGTCTAGGCATACTCTGTATAAAGGATTGGCAAACTCTCTGTAAAGGGTCAGATAGCCATTATTTTTGGCAGTGTGGGCCACTGAGTTTCTATTGCAAGTATTAAATTCTGTTATTGTAACACAAAAGCAACCTTAGACATTATATAACCAAATGAATGTGGCTATGCTCCAATAAAGCTTTATTTACAAAAACTGTGGCAGGCTGAATTTTGGCTTATGGGCTATAATTTGCTTTAGAGTACCAAACAAATAAAAATGCTTGCCATCATGGAGTTTACAGTCTAGTATTTTCATATCTGAAATTTCTTTTCTTTTGTTTTCTATTCATATTATTTGGCGGTGGGGCCAAGAGTCCAAAATTTTATTTCCACTTACTAGTTGGTAAGAAAGCTTCTTTGTTGTAACTGTATATTATTGTTCATCAATACATACCTCAAACTCTAAGGAATTCCCAGGAGGAAAGGAAATAGAAAAAACAACTTTATTTAACATCCTCTGATTAGTAATATGTACTCACACAAATCTTCTTCCTATATCTGATTGCCAATCATATGACTTTAAGAAAAATCTAAAGTCTTTTAATAAGAAAACAGCCTTTGGTAAGAGAGACTGTGTGTGTGTGTGTGTGTGTGTGTGTGTGTGTGTGTGTGTGTGTGTGTGTGTGTGTTTCTAGCTTTCCACTACTTACTGGCTTTTGCTGGCGAAATGTTTTACTTATTACTTACTTCTCAACTTTTTACAAATGTACATTATTTGATTTGTCTGATTAATTTAGATTTTTAGCCCAAATGATTTTTTTTAAGCCATTTATCTTCATTTTAATATTTTGAGTATTAGGTGAAGGGTCAACACCAAACTTTTTAAATTTCTGTGTTAAATTCATTTTTCATGACTTTTCTCCCTTGACTTACTTTCTTACATTACTGCCCATAAATTCTACCATTTAAGCCGAAAAAATATCACATACCTTAAAGAATATTTTAGAAAGTTCAAAGTTTGATTTAAAATAGAAGAGACCCTATTGGAAAATATATTTTCCTGCAGTCAAATTAATATAGAAAATGATTGAAATATAAATGTTTGTTTTCTGCATCATTGATGCACATATTGAATAATTTTCCTCTCAAATAAAAACTAAAGTTTTTATAAAGGTTTTAACTATTCTGCCTATAAAAGTAGTTAATAAATATCTTTGGAAGGTCTTGAGAAATCCATCCTCATCTACTTAATTATTTAGTCAGAATTTGAGGCTGGCTCCTCCTAAGAATAACATGGTTATAATTATTGTTAGTTTTAACTCTTAGCTTACTTAACCTATATTTTATTACTTTTTAGTCTCTGTATAACACATCAAAAACAAAATGTTCACTTTCTTTTCAGATTTTCTGGTTAGAAATGTATTACTTAGCCAGTGGCTAACTTGACCAGATGCTGTCTTCATGGTCCTGTCAGAGGGCTGTGAGGGACAGTCCAAGTTTTGAGGCCAGTGGTTCCTTTGGACAGAACCTGGCTCTGTCTTTTCAGTAAGTGCGGCCTGGGCAAGTTAGCTTCACTTATCCTCAGTCTTCACATCTGAGGGATAAGACACTCCTACAGTTTTGTATAGTTTAAAGAAGAAAATACATATAATTGTAAAATGTATTTAGTGCGGTACTTGGTGGTAGGTGATAAGAATGATATTTTATCATTCTGTTGTCTTCCTGTATGTGCCTTAAAAGCGCTACTGTATTGCTTGCTGGTCTGGTTGTCTAGGCAGGTAGTAATTAGTGTATATAATAGCAGAAAATAATTTTTTTTTCTCTTCTATCATGAATCTGAAATGAGATTTTACTGTTATGTCATAAATTTGAGAATCCCAGTATACACATGTTTAGTTAGTTGGGCACATATGTTAATGAAGAATGCAGCCAATTTGAATTTCATGGTACTAGCTCAGCTGTTAAGAAAAGCTTTATTTGAGATTTGTGTATTTCAGTTCACTGTAGAGTTTTAAAGTTGAATATTACCTGTAAAAGAAAAAGTACGCTCTTGAACTTTGAGCTTTCAATTTTAATTTAATTACTTTAGGAAAAAAACTATTTCACTTTATTTACTGAATCTGTTGCCTTTTATCAGAAAATTTCAATTGTACATTCTCAGCTGCAGACTTGTTATTTCCAATAAAGGACCAGAGTACGTGAATTTGTTTTCCAAAGTCATCTTTTACATTTAGATAAACCTTGCTCTTTTAAATGTAGCAATATGATGCCTATCATTTCTCCCCTAATTGGAAAGAATTGTCTACTTTTATTTAACTTTATTTTTGATCTACTTCATCTCATCCATTAGAGATTTTTAAAAAATCAGGATCTTATTTTAACTTGGAATTCCTTTAATTTGTTTTCTATTTGTGTCCACCAAGATGGTGGCTGTGGTTCTCGAGGATCAAATGTAGGTTACTGCCGGCCCCTCAGGTTCAGTAATCAGAGAGGCGAAAGGGTCCGGTTGATGGGAGCCATTCTCCCCGTTCCTACTCTGACTTTAGTACACTTGTGGTGTTTATACTGTGTCAGCTTTTATTGAGATGAATTATGATCATTTCCATACAGCTGGGTGGCAGTTGTGGGAATTTGCATTACCGAAGCAAAATTCAGACTTGCTCAGCCAATTTAGATGTCAATAAAACATTCGTTACTTATTTTCAATTTTATCATTGGTTTTAATTTTTACTTGGAATTGAACATATTAACGTGTGACTGAGTTTGTTTTAATTAAATGTATAATTAGGCTAATGAACCTTATAAAAATGTAGTGGTTTAATCCTTAATATAATATAAGCAGTTAAATTTCTAATTATGCATCCAAAATCGTGTACAAAGATACAATATTTTGATGACTTACTTTCTGGACTGTATACTCCTTTTCCTATTTTGGTATGTATGTATGTATGTATGTATGTATGTATCTATCTATCTATCTATCTATCTATTTGTAATAAACATTATTCAAAAGCCATGAGGAAAAGCTTAAAAGAATATGTGTATTTCCAATTTTTTTTATTTTAGGAAAATTATTCAGAATTGAGATTTGTACATAAGTAGATATACTGTTTTCTTCCCAGTTTTGCAAAAGTTATAGGAAACAGTGAAAGAGGAATATGTTTGGGGATGTTTCAGATTTATGAGAAGAAAAAATGCATTTGCTCAAAAAGCATATGTGTCACATAGGTTTTTCATT
Source organism: Eidolon dupreanum (assembly GCA_028627145.1). Taxonomy (NCBI): domain Eukaryota; kingdom Metazoa; phylum Chordata; class Mammalia; order Chiroptera; family Pteropodidae; genus Eidolon; species Eidolon dupreanum. The sequence continues at coordinate 18,785,720 of CM053513.1, read as the reverse complement.
AGATTCACACAGGCGGTCAAGGAGATTATGTTTAGCACACCTCGAAACCCTACAGACATCACGTAACTGATGTGCTGCGTTAATCAGTGCTCCAAGCCTCTTCTCCTAGGTCTGTCAGCAGAGTGTTTCTGGGTGGCTGGTTCTGCCCCTGGACTGCTCCCCCAAGCAGAATTCACCCAGTTCAGCTCCTCTTTTCCTTTTCCCCCCTCTTTTATTTTTCGCAAAGTGGTTTCTTCTTCTGATAGAAAATGGTTGCCCCCAAAAAGGAATTCGGGTACTAATTGCCAAGAAGAACAACTATTCTCTGTTCCAGCACATTGACATGCCAAAATGTTCTGAAGTTCTTTACCTTTGGTTATTTTCTCTACTAAAAGTGTTACAGGAACCACAATACCATAGATAGTTAATTCTTTATTAAAACAGATTCTAGTTGCTGGTTGAATTGGCACAATATATACCTAAATTTTTTTAATTACACTATTTGAGATGCTTTTTAATTGAAAGAGGGAGGTATGGAAATATATTTGCTTGCACACACATTTTTTAGGAAGACGAAAGATCTCTTATTACTTTCCTTTGATTTTCCTTCAGAGGGTACTTTTCATTCTCAGTCTAGTTGTTATGTTGTCAGTTCAATTTTCTCGTGAAGTTTTTTGATAGTTCATTCCCATTCCTTTTGTAATCATTTTCACCTAGTGAAGCAAATGAGATAATTTTGCAGATTGTACCACTTTACTTGTAAATTAATCCATTCTTTTTGAGGGAATGATTCTAATAGTGTGGTCAAGTACATAGAAATCAGCAGGCTACTAACTTCTCCTTAATTCAGTCTGTTCCTTTGATTCCCTGATCACTTGCTGTGTCACTCAAGAGTGAAATTCTTCCTCTTCCATTCCTCCCTCCTCCCGCCACCCATCAGTTCTCTTGTCTCTAGTGCTGAGAAACAGGATTCTGCGATTTTTTCTACTATTTTAACAATGCTGGGTTCTAAAGCCTTATCTAATAAACCTCTGTTACGTTTTCTGTAGAGTGTGGTAGTTTATTTATGATTTGTAACATTTTTACTATGTGTTAGAATTACTGATGCATTTGGCCTTACATGAGGGCTTATTCAGAAAGGCAAGCCATTCAATAAATGAAGAATGTCATGCTTTCTCACTTTGGATTATCATTCTAGACTGATTCCTAAAAGAAAAAGTAAATTTCAAAAGAAAAATGATTATCTAGATGCATATAAATCCATAGAGTTATTCATCTGAAAAATATTGAAGCCACTTGTAGAATTAAATGACAGATTTCCAAGTTATAATATTTTAAACTGTTATAAATACTGAAAGGGTCTATCAGGGATAAATTTGTAAATTTAAATTATCAGTTTTAGTTAATTGCCGATTTCTATTAAACATACTCTATATAGTTCTCTAAAAATATTCTGTGGGCTATTTTAGAATATACAAAATACTTCAGAATATATAAAAATATAATAAGTATTACTACCTTTAGGTTACAAAAATGTCATAAATATATTGAGAAATCATTCCTCATTTCACTGATTAAAAACTAATGAACCAAGTGACTTTTGGTAGGAATGTACTTTTATTGCAGGTACTGAATGTGTGCACTTTTAAAAAGTGCCCTCGGCCTGTAGAAGCACCATGTATGTGGTTATGTTATGACTGCCTGTGGATGACTGGGTCATCATTTCCTTTAAGCTGTTCTTTTACACGGATGCTTTGATAGTAAAGTGGCCAAATGTCTTTTACATGTTCCAGTATTATCAATAATTGTGATTTAATTTGACTTCTCAAATTATGTTGTCCCATTCAACAGTCATATACATATCTTAATAATTTAATTCCTCTGCTAGAACACTTTGTTCAATCACACATAGAAACAAACTTAAACAATGGGGAAGCATAGGGAAAGAGATTGTGGCCATAATGACACGATGACATTTTAACAATAATTTAATTATTGATATGGCAATAATTAAATATAGACTAAGACAGTTAAGTTGCTCATGCAGCTATCTCAGTGTACTTTATTCTTACCTTTGAGCTCAGAGAGTGTTTATATTTATTTAGTTCTAAATATGATAATAAGTAACTAAAAATTACATAGTATTGTTTTCTTTAGTCACTAAGATTTTTCGAATCATACACTTGTAGATGCTAATCCTCAAATGGTAAAATTACAAAAGGCAATTTAAATATTATCTCCTCTTATTATTCTTGCAAGCTGCTAGACTTGACCCCAGTAAAGCACATTACCTCTTTGCTATATTTAATAATAAAAATTAGAATGAAGTTAAATGATGACTCTATAAATATTCATGAAAAAAACAAGATTAAACTGCAGAATAACAAGTGAAAAAGGACCTTTGCCTCAATTCAATTTATTTCAGTTCAATCATATATTTGGCATAGATGGCACCTTTATGAAAAAAAGGATCTGAATCCAAATTGCATTTTACTTGTATTCTATTTTGCAAAAAGCTTATTTGAAATATGAGACTTGTTTGCCTCAGCTAAACTCAATCATCCATTCCTTCAGTTGTCATTTATCAAGATCTTACTACTAGCTAAGTGCTTGGGCATGTATTGCTGAATCCCATCTTCTCTGTCTTCCAGGAGCTTACAGTAGTAGAGATAAGGTGTGTCTGTCAGTAATAGTAATAGTAGAATTAGGTAAATAGACACAGAACAGATAACAATTACTGTCAAAGAAGAAACTATTTGGGTATCTGTTTATTGGAAAGCATATATAGGGTACTGCAAATTGTATGCTATTGGAAAATATAAATAGGCTATTAGAAATTATGGTATCTTCAACTTTGTTCAACATTCTAAATTGTAGTATCCATATCGATTTTTTTTTTCTTGTAAATATTAGGGTTACGAAAGAAAATACAAACTATGGACAGGTCAAAACTAAGTTTATAAAAGTTTTAACATTATGATATAAAACTTATGCCAACCATTAACTAAATCACAGCACTAGAACTAGGTAAAGATTCCTGTTCCTTATACTATGATCATACAGAGTATTTGCTGTTGGTCCCGGGGGGTGTAGAGTATCCTTCCTGTCAGTTGAATAGTGTTCTAGACCAAGTACACAAGTAATTTTTATTTTTTTCTTCTCCCTATTGTTCTCTAAAAGTTCATTCAGGCTTTTCCTTCAACTTGAAGTTGAGTACACATTGAAGAGATGAGTTGTGACTCGCATTATTTGAACCTATCACTGGTTTTCTCCTGTTTTTCTTCAAATGGGAATAATGGCAACAAGTTATTTACTTTGGGGAGATCTAACAAGTTTTTAAATTTAGAATATTAGTCACTATCAAATTTGCATGCCAAGAATGGACACTTACATTTGCAAAGTCTTTCTTATTTTGCTTCTCAAATGTACAATGCGCTGAAGTAGCCTTTCCTCCTTACCTTGACTTCCATGAGAAGATGGGACTTGCCAGTAGCAGTGTACCAGCTGGCTGAAAACAAAACTGCCAGAGCTATTCAAATATACTCATCTGTGCTCATCCATGCTCTGCACTGCGATATCCACTGAACTATTAGGCGAGCTCTGTTTGAAGATGTTTTAAGCATAGAGAGAAGTATACGGTGTGTCAGAAGTATACTGACAAGCCAGAAACAATTTCTTATATTTTTTGAAAGGATCCGTTTCTACACATCATTTTTAACTGTTTTGATTTTTACGTGGTGTTATTTTATAATGTATAAATAGCAATTTAACGTACTCCTTTATTAGGAAGTCTTTGTAAATGTAATACCAGCGTTAAAGCAGTAGGGCATTGTGCGTGGTGGAGATATTACACGTGTAATGATTTGCATTCTTAATGTTCCAGAACCCTGGGGTTATTAGTAAAACGATTGGAGAAAGGTGGTAAAGCTGAACAAGAAAACCTTTTTCATGAAAATGATTGCATTGTTAGGATTAATGATGGCGACCTTCGAAACAGAAGATTTGAACAGTAAGTGTGTGCTGTTTGCACTGCTGTGCTTCCATGCTTTCGGTATGATAGAGTGCAGTCAGTTGAAATGCTTCCCACAACATGTCTGTGATCTCTGTCTTTATACTGGAGAGGAGTGTTTTCTGCCATTATTTAGCCTCTAAACATTTAATCAAACTCCATGTAATTACTACCATTAGACTGTATTTCAAAATGACCTCTGACTGGTAGAGCGTGTCTTAAAATATTATGGCCCCAGTTTAGGCTTTACGATTTTGCTACTTCCTCACCTTTTGGAAATTTCACCAGAGTGCTGGTTTGTGTTATACTTTAACTCACATTTCCAACTTTGTCGCACATGATGTCTCTCAGTGCAAATCACGCAATGCTCCTTTGAACCATGATGCTGTGGTCAGCTCACATTTTCTTTACCTTGATTCAGGTCCTTAATTAAAAAGCTAGAAGTTGTTTGGATCTTATAAAACAAGGCAAGAGTGAGCAGAAATCATAAGGACTAGGAAACCAGCATGAGACAGAGCTTCTCAGGCTGGTTGTGGACTAGCAGTGGGCCAACAACCCATAACATTTTCAGTCATCAAGGGTGCATGGGTGTTCTTGGGATTTTTGTACAGACAGATTTGAATTAATTTTGCTGGTACATGATGAGTAGTTGCTTTCTGTTGTTTTCTAAGTGTATTTATAAGTATATTTCTTCGAAAACTCAGATGGTCCACTTGTAAGGAAATATTTTATAACTTTTAAAAGTGGTATTGGATAATGTTGTAGTGAGCAGGTTGTATTTAATTATATTAGTATTGAAACTAATACCTGTGTTGTGCTTAAAACTATTATTTAATGGTTTACGGTTGAGAGCATGGTATTTCACCTATAGTTGTGAAAATTTTGTCATTTAGAGTGAGAAATTTATATTTGGAGAAACAGCTATGCTCTTATAAGAGCTTGCAAAGTTGATTGATAAATGGAATATGAGAATTTTGTTTTTCAGTTTCAACAAAGTCTGTCCTCGTTGCTTAATTAGTGTACTTAATTAAGCTCATAATATCTCCTAGACTGCCAGTCTTAATTTGCTAATTTTCCATTCTTTCTCAAACCCAGAGCACAACATATGTTTCGCCAAGCCATGCGTACACCCATCATTTGGTTCCATGTGGTTCCTGCAGCAAATAAAGAGCAGTATGAACAACTCTCCCAAAGTGAGAAGAACAATTACTATTCAAGCCGCTTCAGCCCTGACAGCCAATATATTGATAACAGGGGTGTGAACAGTGCAGGGCTCCAGGTACTGCAGAGAGCGCCCAGACTGCCCCACCCGGCCGAGCAGATCGATGCTCACCCACGACTACCTCAGAGCACGCAGCCCTCCGGAAAACCGCCGTCAGCTCCAGCCCCAGCCCCACAAAATTCATTTAGTACAAATGTAAGCAGTGGTTATAATACCAAAAAAATAGGCAAGAGGCTTAATATCCAGCTTAAGAAAGGTATGATCTATCTTGTTCTTATTTGATGCAATTTGTTTTAATAGTCAACCAACTAACCCAAAGCACCCTACATTTCATCTCACTGTGTGAAATAAATGATGTAATGATGTATTTTTTAAAAAAGTACTTAAAATGTATTTTTATGCTTTTAAGATTCATTTTGCTATATAAAAATAAAAATATTCAGAGAATAAGGCTTTAAAAAATAAGTTCATATGATGAAGGTAGCAGTTACTACTGCAGTAAAATGTCTAACAACAAAGGAAAGTGGTTTCAGGATATTACATTCAAATCCAAAACAGTAGTGAGGATCTGACTGTTCTGATAGCCCTACTTCATGTCCAAATACAGCCCTCAAAGAGGACTTTAGATGTCATCCATTTCAACCCATCATTTTGGTGATGGGAAGTGATTGATTCCTTTGATACTGTCTGTGGCTAGTGGTAGAATGTGGAGCAGTTAGGCCATTGTTCCAGAATATTCCATGGTTTCCCTTAAGGTAACAAGAGTGATTATAATGGGCCTTGCTATTTCTTTATTACACATACTTTGTGTCAACTTATTTTCTTAAGTATCTCTTCCTTCATACCATGGATCCTTGTGTACGGGAAACATAGTCTTTCATTTTGGCCTCCCCCAGGATTCAGAGCAGGTGCTCTACTTGACTTTCTGATTTCTGGCTGCTGTCTTCTCCAGGCACTGAGTTACATTTTGCTATTAATCATCTATTTTAGCTGTTCATTTTGATATATTTATAAATCATGTCTTTCAAAATGGTGTCATTATAAGAATATTTCTCTTTCAGAGCTCAACCAATTCCTACCATTAGATGGAAATGAATCCAAGAGACGTTGAGCGATTTCCTCAAGTCACATGGCTGCTGTTGGCAGCAGCTTCTTACTAGAACATTTTCCATATCCTGACATTTAGACCATTTTCTTTTCATTTAGGGTAGCTTTTACAAGCTTGTAAACTCTGAGATTCCTATTTCATTTCTCAATCATATTCTTTCACTGAACTTTATGTGAACCACAAATTTCTTATTTCTGGTTACTTGCTTTTAAGCTCCACATACTTGGTTGATATGATCAGGAATTGACAGCTTTACTCTGCCTTTGAAACCCATTACAAATACAGAGTCATATCAGCATAAATCCCTTTTAGCTCTGTTAATTCCTAAATGAGAGAAATATCTGATCTCCTTTCTTCCTTTTTCTCTACTCAGGCCCTAATTTTCAAGCAAAAACATATCAAGAATCACAAATAGAGTTTATAAAGTATGGGCTCTCTCAACAAAGGAAAAATATTTTACTTGGCCGTTGCTATAAAGATATTAGTTCACAAATATCTTTGCCCTTTTGTATGATACAGGCATATTTATTTAGTTTATTACAGTTTTGGCACAATTATTATATTTTAGCAACTTATGATACAACATAAACTTTTTAAATGAAGTAAAATTTTATTTGCCATTAAAAGAATCATTTTTTGAAAACAAAATAAGTTTTATTTTAATAGCATTTTTAAAACTATGATTACATTTCACATAAGCTAATTGAGAAAGACTGTGCTCAATCAGTGTAAGAAAGAGAAACAATGATTTCTTTTAAATATTTTTTCTGATCTTGAGTAATCTCAATGATATAGAACCTCAAAGATCTATCTTGGTTTTAATTTACTGACTGTGAGAGTGTATGACAAAAGGCAGAAACTGCCTGTGCTTTCCTGATAATATTTACAAATACTTTGAATAAAAATAATTGTTTACTATACATAAGAGTAAAGAGTGCTGATTGTCTTTGATTAGTACTAAATACAGCTATTTTAATAATGATTGAATGAGACTTGAACAAGTTTTCATTGTAGTTAACAGATAATATTTTTACTAATTATGTTACATTTAATATTTTTCATGAAGTACACCAAAAACATAGTGTATGACAATGTTAAACTTTAAATTGAGTTCAGAGTGAACTGACATGCTTTGACAGAGGCTCTTTATAAACTGAGGTCAAGGCTAAGTACTTAAAAAGAGAGCCTTCATTATAATAATTCTTAGACATAATTTTGGAACTATGTCATGTAACATCACAAAATACAGTAGTAGCTCCTATGTACTTCTTTCTATATTTATGATTTCTTAATATTTATTGCCATTTTGGTATTCTCCAATACCCTGCTCTTTTTGTAGAAATTAGCTTCTTAATAAAGTCAGAGAAGAAGGTCAGTAATCTGTTTCAGTCAGTGCAAAATATTTGATTGGCTTTCCTAAATGAAAGTTGATTTCTATTTATCTTTCTTTTGAAGGTCATTGCCTGAACTTTTAGCTTACAGATTTAGGGGTTATTGCTGATATTTTAATAGTATGAAAGTTCATATAACAGTGTTTGTAGTTCATACAAATTAATATTGCAAAAAGAGAATAATTAAAATTCTTCCTTAATAAATGTTATTGCAAGTCATTAGAGTTTCCTGAAAGCACAGACATATGAAGAAGTCCCAGCAGAATAATTAGGAAAATTTCATATAGACAATATGCCATTCAAGTCTTCACACAGAAGACTTAAGAAATGAACAGTCCAGGCACATTAGAGTGATTTTAGACTTGCAGGAAATGAATGTTTTGTTTGAACTTGAGATTATTTATAATAGGTTTTGTTACAGGTATAATTATTGAATGTTTTCTTCATTTCTACTTTGTTTCTTCTTTAACCACTTTTTTATTCAAGTTTATTTGCCCATATTTGTTTCCTAAGCTTTATACTCGTGCCTGTAATTTTGTACTGCGTGCTGCATTAATGTAGTCTTTTATAGATTTTTTATCTTTCCATATCTCTTTATTTATCCCATAATATCAAGCATTTGTCCTAATTTTATCTGAAATGAAACCTAATATCTTAAGTAACTTTTTAAAGGCTCTGGTTATTAGAAGTGTTATAGAAAATTCTGTGATTCATTAGAAATTTGTCATTATCTTCACATATTTTCTTGGTTCATTTTGGCTTATTACATGTTGGTTCTAGTGACCTTTTTTCCACACTATATTGAGTGTATGAGAGTGCCTGCCAAGAAAGCTGCCAAAGAATTTAGAATTTAAATTATATAAACCAGCACAGTAATTTATAAATGCCTCATTAATTTCAATACCTTTAAATATGATATGATGATTCTCAGACTTGGTAGCTGTGATCTGTGATGAGTTCTTCTCTGAGTAATTTGCCTTTTTTTTTTTTTTTTTTTTTTGAGAAATATACATAGTTAGATTTAGATGAATTAGAAGAAAACGAGGCAAAAATAATATGGTTCATCCTGTCAGTGAATTGCTGTGACTTATTACAGTTTTGAGAGATTCCGTTATTTCTATCTAGAAAAATTTCTCTACTTTTCACCTCCCTGAACATTTCTCTTCCCTTGCTCCAATGCCTACCTGTCAAATCTAGATACCATTATTACACAATAATACTTTCTGTTTGATGTACTGTGAGTTAGAAGTGTTTTTGTTTTTGTCATAGAGAATTGTTTATTTTCATAATCAAAGACAGGCATTTAAAAAACTTTAGCAAGAATATTTGTATATTTGCATATTGCCTTTCATCTGTCCTTGAGTAGTTTCCCATTTCTTCTCAGATTAATGAATTTTGATATCTGAACTATTTAAACCTTTAAGAATTTAGTCTATTTTGAAAATCTGTTGCAACTTTTAGAGAATGAAAAGAAATGTAGGCCATGTGAAAGTTACAAAATGTCAAATCGATGCAGAGAGTAACAACAAATCTTTTGTGTATGATACACGCATAGAATTCAAGGTAGCTTTTTATTATTTTTCTCCCTGCTATATATTTAGGTACAGAAGGTTTGGGATTCAGCATCACTTCCAGAGATGTAACAATAGGTGGCTCAGCTCCAATTTATGTGAAAAACATACTTCCCAGAGGAGCTGCCATCCAGGATGGCCGACTTAAGGCAGGAGATCGACTTATTGAGGTGAGCGACTTCTCTAAGTCAAAAGTTCCATAATTCTTGGAAAGTTATTCTTTTAAATATTTTTATAAAATATGAAACTAAATCATATATTTTAACAGCAGCATGACTCTTAAAACAATGTATTTCTGCTTTACCCTGTACATGTTTCCATGTTCTCTGATGAGGAATATCTTTTTGTTTAGTTTACTCAAATTTGTAGTTACTCAGACATTTGGTTTATGACATAACATAATTTTGTCATTATGTAAGTGCAATGTCTATTAGGTTATATTTCTGGATGGCTTTGACTTTTTGTCTGGCAATCTAGAAATGTTATCTACTTTGTAATCAAAACTGAGACAAATGAAGTAAGTAAAAACAGTATGTTTTGATGAGAGGAACAAGGAAAATTTTAAATGTCAACATGAGAAATGAATTGAGACATAAAAATCAAATGTTAGAAAAGAGAAACAGTTTTTCAAAAAATTTTTTCTGTACCTCATGAGTTTCAGTTCATTGGTCTTTGACTCTGTCTTTGACATACATAAGCATACAGAATTTTTATTTGTATGAATGTTGGTACATATGGAAATGGGAGAAATACTGACAAAAAGTATACTTTATTAGCCATTTTTCTTAATGTTTTCTTCAGAAAACAGTCTGTCTTCTTAGCAGCAGATAGCATTTCCTAATTACTATCTAGTATTCAAATTCTAATGTTAATGTACATTTTTTATTACCTTTTTTCTTTACTTATAGTTTCATACATAGTTTTGAACTCTCCAGATTGAGCTCTCCTAAAGATTTCTCAAAAAGTAATGGAGCAAAAGAATAATTTCCAGATTTTTTTCCACGTACACATTTTGGGCCTAGATGCCTTAAATCTTACTCTTTTCCTTTTTGCCTTGCTCACGTGACACCATTTTTTAAAGGGCCACAAACAAGCTGACTAAAAAGAAAATTTGAGTACAAATTATATTTAAGGTGTTGCTTCTCTAAAGGGTCACTGTTCCTTGGGGTGAAATTGAGCAGTTGACCCTTGAGCAGTGTGGAAGTTAGGTGCACTGACACCAATGTCCCTTAACCCCTGGTGTCTTGCAGTCAAAAATCCCAGTAGTACTTTTGGCTCCCCCAAAACTTACCTACTAATAATTTACTGTTGATCAGAAGCCTTACTGATAACATCGTCAACAAACATATATTTTGTATGTTATGTGTGTTATATACGTTATTCTTACAATAAGGTAAGCTAGACAAAAGAAAATGTCCTTAGGAAAATCATTAAGAAAGAGAAAATATATTTTCAGTACTGCACATATTGATTGAAAAAATATCTGTCTATGTAAGTGGGACTGGATGAGTCTCTTGTTTTCCAAGGGTCAACTGTAATATTATTCCAAGTGTGTAGTTGTAGCTTGTTTACTTGGTAATAGTCTCAGGTGGGACTTGAATCTTTTCCTCTGCCCTTTTGTCCCAGACCTCCTTCTCGCCCTGCATCTTCCCTCCCCACCTTTTTTTCTAAAGGTAACCACTTTATTTTTAAGTCTCTGTTTCATCACATAGTTGCTTTACTTTTAACACATCATAAAGACTTTCATTTTTCTTTTTGAGCAATAGGAAAGGCCTGCAGCCTATATTTTTTCAGAGTCAGCCTTTATTTTCCATAGCTATCAGCTTTCTCTTAAAACTGAAACTACATTTTTACATGTTTTAAATCTGACTGTCTTTAGTTGGAGCTACAGTTCCATGGCACCTTTTCTGAGTATCTGGATGTCTGGAAGCGTACATAAAAAAAAAAAAAATCAAGTTACTTTTTTTTTGTTATTTAGAAATTTTTTGCTTTCTTTGACCTCATTATTACTTACCTAATTCCTGCAATCCCTTAGTAGTAGTAGAACATTGAGCTATACACACACACACACACACACACGATGGTTTTTAGCAGAGGGGAGATAGATTCTAAAACATATTCTAACTACAGGAAGATTTTGATATTACAATGTAAGTAATATACTTAATTGCCTTGGACAAAATGTTATTTTTGTCTAAAGAAAAATGATATGAAATACTTTTAAAAGGAACTTCCACTCTCATTTCTGTTAAATATATAGTGCTTTCTGATAATGTTATTTTACTTCCTAAAAGATAAAAATGATGAGATTTCCCAGGAACTGGTGTTTCAAATCCTTTTTTTCTTCTTTTTCTGGTAGAATTCTCTTAAACCCTTGAAAAATATTGAGGTGAAATGTTGTTATTCCTCCAAAAATATTATGATTAGTTTGTCAAGATTCTTCTTTAATATTTACCTTTTAGAGATAAAAAGTTTATCTTCATATTTTTGGTAAAATTTCATTTAAAGTTAGAATATTTTTACAAAAATATTTTTTAGTGTGTTTTTACTACCTGGTTTAAAAGCCACACCTTTTTATTTTGGTTTAAGAAACCCTAAACTAAATAAGGCTATCAAGATATATCAGTTAAGAGCCAGGAAGTTTTGTGTTAACTTGACATTTTAGATATGTTTGTTTATTATTCGTTACTTGTTAATGCTCTGATGGTTGTAGCTTTTGGTTTATTGATGAGCACTAAAAGATTTACTACTTCCTGTCTTACTTGTAAATACCTGGTCTGCATTTCTTTATTAGCCATAACAGCTTGGTGGTTACCAGATCATGCAGAATTTACCATGAAATGAGTTATGTTTCATAGCAGACATGATCCGTTCTAGATTGTGTGTCTGTTCTGTTAGCCGTTTGCACAGAATTGGAGCTGAAAACATTTTATTTGTTTTAGGTAAATGGAGTAGATTTAGCAGGCAAATCCCAAGAGGAAGTTGTTTCCCTGTTGAGAAGTACCAAGATGGAAGGGACTGTGAGCCTTTTGGTCTTTCGCCAAGAAGATGCCTTCCACCCAAGGGAACTGGTGTGTAAATATAAAGCAGATGAAACATATCTGATGCACATGAGCCAGGGATCCGGGTTAGCTACCGGATGGCCAGCGTTTATCGAAACGTTTTCTAAGCAGTTTCTGTATTTTACATGTCTTTCAGCCTTAACTTAATACACACATTCTTTTTCATTTTTCCTCAGTTTTGGAAATAAGTATCCACAGTGTCGAACATAGGGGTATTTAAAAATCAAAATGCAGGGATATTTTCTAGGACAGCAAATGTTTATTACTGAATGCTTTCAGATGGACTGATTGAATAACAGACACGTCGATTAATTCATAACTGTCACTTCAAAGGCTGTTGTTGAAAGCTTGCCATGTTCTCCACTACATATGACAAATCTTCATGTTTCAGAATTTCATAGTACATGTAGCTAAGCCAAATAAAGATGCTTGCTTGTTTATGAAAAGGAGTACCTTAGTTAAATATTATTATTGAAAATAAAAAGACCTGAGTGGCAGTAAGCACCTCAGGCCATTAATTACTAATATAGACATTACTTAGAATGACATAGGTGAAATGAAAAGGCATTTGATTTGCAAATTCTTTTACTTCAATACACCTAAATATTAGATAAGGATACTTACATAGTATTGGTTTGAAGGAAATTCGTATATTAAATTGACATAGTTCTGAGTATTTTTCTGCAAAAAAAAAAATGCCATTTTGTTTATATATAAAAAGAACGTAATTGGAAGAATCACCTTTATCTTTCGATGTGGTGAGAAAATTGTTTTACTTTGGTACAAGTGATGTTTTAACTTTTTCAAAAACAGATTCTAATTGAGTCGTTTAACAATATTTGACCTCTTTCAGCTAGTTTCTAGCTTTATCTAAAAAATAATCGATTCATATATACTAGAGTGGCAAAGTTTTAGGAGTACAGTTACCAGATTCATCCTATAGCCCTAAATCACATAGGCTAATATGTCAAATATGGATGTCATGGTTAATAAAATATTCCTTTTATTATAAGTCAGATAAATTTTAGTTATAGGGATATCTTATCCCTTGGTTACAAACAGATCTAAAATTTACTGTGATTTTGTGTAAATTTCAGATTTCGATAAAGTTGAAAAGTGAACACTAGTGTTTTAAGTAGATTTTGAAAAATTATAAAAATGTTTTTATTTCTATTTTAAAGTGTGTAATGCATTATTTATCAATTAAATTGAGTTTTCTTCCCCCACTGTTACCTAATTTTGTGCTTAAGATGCCACCTGATCCTAAATCTGGAGATATCTCTGTTAAATTCTAAATTAGCACTTGAGAAACAGCAAGAACAACTAAGTTTTAAATAGGATTTGATGACGCTTTAATTCTTCCTCAGTAGACCTGAGTCTGGGTAATAGCATTATTAGATTGCCAGAGCCTCAGTACTGCTCTTAAGCAGCCTTTCTGGAGTTATTGCCAACATATAGCCAGCTTAAGGTTATTCAGGTTCTTCTTGTCCAATTTTGATCTTCCAGGCTTCTGTTTTCCCCTTCTGCTGCCTACTTTTTTTTTCTTGGTTATTTAATTTATTGCTTGTGAGCTTTTCATTAAGGAGTGAGCCAATAGGCCATCAGTCTGTTATTCATGTTGCAGCTGCTTTTCAAGATTTAAAAGATTAAAATTCTGAAAATTTAAAGGGGGCATTTAAAATGATCTTTGAATTCAATTAACAAAGCTCTTTTCCTCTGGTTGTCTGTGTTTAAATTCTGTGTCTAAAACAAAATACTTTTATCAATATGTGCCTTTTTTATAAATCAACCTTATGTAATTCAAGCAACTCTATAATATATGAAAAAAATTACATTTAAAACCTGTGTCAAATTTAAGGTATAATGGTTGTGGTTCAGACTGATATTACCTGGTAAAGCTATCAAATTATATTATACCTTCTAACTTAGATTTAGTTGAGAAAATGTTTTTTAAAAATCAGAAATAGTGCTACAAATAGAAAAGTGGTTTGCTGAGATTTGCTTTCCTCCAAATAATTTCATGATGAACTGTGAATGAAGAAGTAAAACTTACATGTAGAAAAATTTCTTAAAACACACACCCACACAAAATATAACCATATCAGTCAAAGTTTGGAAGATAGACAGCAGCCAGAATATAATTCCCCTCTATATAGTTTGGGATTTTAATAACGACCAAAATTTCCTTTGTGTCCCTGTATGTTGAAGATGGCTTTGGTCAGTCTGTATTTATGTTTTTCTTCAATTCTTCTAGAATGCAGAGCCAAGCCAGATGCAGATTCCAAAAGAAACGGTAAGAGCTTTGTCTTTTGCAAGGATGCAGAGATGTTGGAAAGATAAATGGAACTAACTTTTTACTAATTAAATATGAAAACTTGTCCTCCCTTTTCTTAGCTCATAATAAATACTGTTATGTTATTATGGAATTTATGTTATTAAATTCCAAAGTGGTCTTAAGGTGACTTACTGCTACTCTCCCAGATATAGACTATCTTGTAATTATTTTTGGCCAGATAGGGATAAAAGAGAGAGAGAGAGATTCGAGTAGTTTTCTATTACCTGTATACTAAGAGGGACTAAAAGTTGGTGAGACAGTAGTAAAATGCTGTAAGTAGCTACGAAGTTGAAAACAAACAAACAAACAAAAACTTGAATCAGGCACAGAAAAAAATAGGAAAAACTAAAACACAATAAAAGCATATCATAAGCAGGAAAGATAAAATGCCAGTAATTAGACTAAATATACTAGTTGTTTGAATAACTTATAAGTGTTTTATTTCATGTAAGTTATGAGGGGTAGCTTCTCTTAATAAAAGTAAGTATTCACAGCTTAGATTAAAATGCAACCCTAGTTATATCCTATTTAGAAGACAAATCCTGAATTAGACTGGAAATGAAGGAGCAAGTTGAGTTCTAGCAGGCAGTGCTAACATAATGAAATAAGAATTGCCATATCAATCTCTGAAAGTATCACTTTAGTGTGGATTCACTGCATGGGGACAAAAGAGAAGGTGTTTATATTGACACATAGTATCATCCAGTAGAAATTTTCAACAGTTAAGACCTTTTACATGTCAAACAACATAGCATAAAACATATCATTCCCAAACTCTTGTAAATAAAAAGAAAACTTATTAAAACCATATCCTCATAGGTGAAACCAATACACATTTTTCAAAAAATTATCATTTTAGGTAGACAGAAAGGTAAGAATATGAAGAATCTGAATAACATAATTAACAGATTTAATATTTCTTTGCACATTTTAAAACAAACAGCTTTGAACCTAACAAGTAAAGAAACAAAATGTTATTTTCAAATATTCTATAATTACAAAGATGGATGCAAATCAGACTTCAGAGGAAAATCAGTAAACAACCTTGAGAATATTACACATTCACAAGTGTGGGTTGTGGAAAATTCATAACCTTAATTTTTTATTTCTAAAATCAATAGGTCAGTGACAGCTAATCAAAATCACAGTAGTATTTGTGCATTGTGTATGGTGGGGTGAGTTGAAAGCTGAGAGGAAATTGGATAAATTGATTTCAAACAATAAAGAGGGCACATAAGTGATTTATACTATTTTAAAAGAAAATTATGATGACAAGAAGTACTATAAAGCTAAAATACTTAAAATAGCATGATATTGTTGTAGGAATAGATAAATAGATCATTTAAACACATTAACAATGATAGAAACAGACCTGGTGTGTCTATGTATGTGCATGTATGTTAAAGGTAGGATGTCACAATAGTGGTAAAGGATGGTTTTCTTAATGTCTAAAACAATTGGTCACTCATTTTAAAAAGTTAATTTCATCTTCTTACCATACTCTAAAATAAATCCCAGTTGATTATGAAATTTAACCTAAAAAAAAAAAATACTAAAAAGCATTAAGAGAAAATATGTGAAAATCTCTTTAACTCTTGATAGTGAATGTTCTCCAAGCCATATCATTAGATAATAAATAGGTTGATAGATTATTTGTGTATGTCTGTGTGTTTGTATAATTTCGTATAGCAATAACCATACCAAAAAATAGTTATAAATCAAATGCTAGATGGGGGAAGTATTTTGCAATGTGATCCCTGGGTAAAGAATCACTCCTTTGTTGTTAGAATCTGAATATCATAGAACTTTTTGGAAAACAGAATGACTTTGCACATAAACTGCATCTGTTGGTGCTTAAGACAATCTGAGATGGCAAATGTTTATATAAGCTGTAAAGATAGGCATATTCTTTCAAAATACTTAGTCAGTCCTGGTGAGGAAATTGATGATTAGCCCTGAACTTTTCAATCACTAAGGGGAAGCAGCATCATTGGCTTTAAAGGTAGTATTCCACTGAGAATTGCAAGTTCCATTTTCATCCATTCCTTACCCACAAAGCCCTGTGTGTTCATGAGAGCCTGCCAAAACAAATGACAATTCATTCACCTTGACAAAAGAAGTTATATGCATATCCATATTGTCTGATTTCCAGTTACAAATGGAAACTTTTTCTGATGAGTTTTCCAAGTTAATTCAAAAAGCATAGTTTTTTCAGATGTTTTCTTTTTGATTTTTTTTCTTTTAATATGTCTTCTTACAACTGTGTCTTTTTGTACTCTTGCTGCATTTGCAGTGCCATTTTGGGTTGTTAAAAACATCATACTGAGTCTACAGCCATGCCACCCTGAACAAGCCTGATCCCATCTGATCTTGGAAGCTAAGCAGGATTGGGCCTGGTTAGTACTTGGATAGGAGATCACCTAGGAAGACCATGTGCTGTAGGTATAAAAAAAAAAAAGAGAAAAGAAAAAGAAAAAAAAAAGCATCATATTAAACTTTTAATTAAAAAAAATTGACTTCCAGGGTCTCTGCCATTCTTCGTACCTTTTGATGGCAAGTCATTAAATTCATTTAAGGCTTGAAATTCTCTGGTATTATTTAAACTTTAATGTGATTATAAGCACCTTGGGAACAGATATGTCTGGAAGCTCAGTTCATTTGTTTGTTGGTTGATTGTCACAATGATCCATAACTGACTTCGTCTGAGAAATAAAAAAAAAAAGGTCATTAAGGGTCAATAGCTAATAGACCTTTTGAATTTTTATGATGTAAATTTCTTGCGATATATAAATACTGTATTAATTAGGGTGGGAGATTATAAATTCTAGTTTTAGGTTACCTATTTAAAATGGGACAAAAAGCTGAATTCGTCAGCAAAGTCTCAAGGTCACTTGCTCTGTGTCCTGAACATACTTCTTTACCTTTGAAAAATATATTTACTTGGTACAGGGCACTCTCATGTGGATGTATAGGTTGGACAAGACACTCATGGTGTGTTAGGAATCTCCGGAGAAACTAAACCAGTAGGATGTGTGGATACATAAAAAGAGATTCAGTATAACAAATTGGCTTGTGTGACTGTGGAGGCTAGCGTAGCTTGAGATCCAAGAAAGCCCTGGTCCAGTTCCATTCCAAAGTCCGGCAGGCTTGAGGTCCAGGAGAGCCAACGGTGTAGATCAGGACCTAAGTTACTCTGCTGGAGAGTTCCCCTTTCTGCAGAGAGGCCTGTCTTTCTGTTCTGTTCAGGCCTATAACTGATTGGATGACACCCACCCACATTATGGAGGGCAGTCTGTTCTGTTCAAAGTTCACCAATTTAAATATTAACCTCATCCAAAAACGTTCTCCAAGTTGACACCTAAAATTAATATCACAATGAGGTAGTGAGCAGGCTTTGATTCCCAAAGTGTCAGCTTCTTCCTGGGATTTCCAATAGGACTAAAGCAAACCTGCTTAGTAAGCCCTCCAAGAACTCCTCAGTTAAGATCCATGTAAGAATATTATTGTATGTTAGACAAATTCAGGGCTGTCAGATAACAGTAGAGCAAGCTTTAGAAAATAATGTGGTTTAGAGATGATACTAGATCGTAGAGATAAGATATACTATGTACTTAAAAATCATGAATTCAAAATGCATTCCAAAAAGAGTTAGTGAGTTCTCCCTATAGAAACAGTAGGGTACACTGGGGAGTCTTTGAGAATCTCCCCGAAGATCAGGAAGCATCTTGATTGGCTAACTTCAGAAGGTTGTGGCCTTGAATTGGAAATTTAATGAGCAAGGCAATAAGTATGGGCATTAATAGCTTAATTTAACTGATAATTGTAGTAGATCAAGTAAATGCTACCATATTGACTCCAACTGTAAATTGAGAAAACAGCAGAAGAAATTAAGAAAACAATTCCATTTGCAATAGCATAAAAAGAATAAAATATTTAGGAATGAATTTAACCAAGGAAGTGAAAGATCTGTATCCTGAAAACTATAAGACAGTGATGAAAGAAGTTGAACATGACCCAGATAAATGGAAATATAACCTGTGCTCATGGATTAAAAAAATTAATATTGTTAAAGTGTCCATTCTGCCCAAACTAATCTATGGAATCACTGTAATCTCTCTCAAAATTCCAATGGCATTTTTCACACAAGTAGAAAAAAACAATCCTAATATTTATACGGAACCACAGAAGACCCCAAATAGCCAAAGCAATCCCAAGAATGAATAACAAAGCTGGAGACATTACACTCCCTGCTTTCAAACTATATTATGAACCTATAGTAATCAAAACAGCTTGGTATTGACATAAACAGATTCATAAGTCATGGAACATAATAGAGAGGCCAGAAATAAACCCACACATATATGGTCTATTAATTTATGATAAAGGAGCCAAGAGTATACAGTGGGGGAAAGGATAGTCTCTTCACTAAATTGTATTGGAAAAACTTGATAGCTGTGTGCAAAAGAATGAAATTAGATCTCTATTTTCCAACAAACAATATTCAACTCTAAATGGATTAAAGATTTGAATTGTAAGACCTGAATCCATAAAACTCCTAGAATAAAACATGAGGTAAACTCCTTGACATCAGTCTTGGCAATGATTTTTTGGATTTGACACTGAAAGCAAAGGTAACAACAACAATAACAACAAAACAACACGTGGGACTAAATCAAATATAAAAGTTTTTGCATAGCAAAGGAAACAACTGACAATTGAAAGGCAACCAATGGAATGAGAGTAAATATTTGCAAATCATATATCTGATGGGAGGTTAATATCCAAAATAAATAAAGAACTCATGCAACTCACTAGCAAAAAAATAATCTGATGGAAAAAATGGGAAGAGGATCAGAATAGACTTTTTTCCAAAGAAGACATAGTAATGGCCAACAGGGTACATGAAAAGGTGCTCAATATCACTGATCATCAGAGAGATGTAAATCAAAACCATAAAATATCACTTTATACAGTTAGAATGATGAGTAAGTGTTGGTGAGAATGTAGAGAAAAGGGAACCCTTGCATACTGTTTGTGGGAATGTAAGTTGGTGCAGCCACTATGGAAAACAGCATGAATGTTCCTCATGAAATTGAAATAGAATTACTATGTGATCCAGCAGTCCTACTTCTGAGTATGTATCTAAAGGAAATCAGGATTTTGAAGAGATATATGCACTCCCATTTTCATTGCAGCATTATTCACAAGAGCCATAGCCAAGATAAGTGTCCATCAACAGATAAATGGATAAAGTTGTGGTATATATAATATATATAATACATGTTATACACACACACACACACACACACATGCATACATACATACATACACACACACATAATGAAATAACATTCAGCCATGAAAAAGGACATCTTGCTGTTTGAAACAAATGAATAGACCTTAAGGATATTATGCTAAGTGAAATAAGTCAGATAGAAAAAAAACGATATTTTATGATGTTATTGTGGAATTTAAAAAAGCTGAACTCATAGAAACAGACTAGAATGGTGGTTCTCAAAGTCTGGGAGTTGGAGGGAAAGGGGAGGTAGATGTTGGTCAAAGAGTTTAAGTTTCTAGTCATAAGATTCAAGTTCTGAAGATCTAATATACAGCATAGTGATTATAATTAATGATGCTGTAATATGCACTTGAAAGGTGCTAAGAGAATAGATCTTAAATGTTCCCACTGCAAAAAAGAAATGATAATTATGTTATTTGATGGAGGTGATAGCTAATGCTATGATAATCATTTTTCAGTATGTAAGCATCAAATCAAAACATCTGTACACCTTAAATTAACACAATGTTGTATGTCAATTATATCACAGTAAAGCTGGGGGAAAAATAATTGAGTCAGAGAAAGCAAATAGCCTCCTGAGAGACTGAATTGTGAATCGTTACATGTTTATGAAAACTATACAAATTCTTTGGGATAAACTTATCATCAAACACTTCTTTAGGCCTATAATGTAAATTAATTTTGGTACATTACAGAACATACATGAAAGTGTACAAAACTTTGTAATTTGAGATCTTGTTGAAGATTTATACTATCATGCTCTGAACATATGTCGACTTTAATGGTTTGGTTTTGAGCATCAAATGTTCCTATTGTCAAAAAGAGTTTTATAAACTATATGCTATTTATAACATGCTTTAAATGCTCAGACTTATCCTGAGCTTATAATTTAATGAAATAAGTTTTAATTCAGATGATTCAAACTTATTTTAATTCAGTCTTATTTCAGAATTGAAATAGGTTAATATTTTCATGATCTTACAAAAATAGTAATGATTTTGTAGTGAATCTCTCAATGTTTAATGATTTTATTTGAAATTGCTTACTATTACTGTAATAAGATAGAGATATATTATTGTTTGGTGTGTTTTCCCTTTGGAAATATATCTTAGTTATTTTTTATTGTCCTTTTTATTGTCCTGTGATGATAAAATTAATATCTTTAAAATTTATTATAGTTTTTTGCTATCGAATTCAGATTACTTTAAAGATTATATTGGTAGTAATACCTATTTTAAAAATAAAAATTTCATTAGATATGGAAAAGCTATTCTGAATTAATTGCTAAGTAATTTTTATTATGAAATGTCCAAATTTTCAAAAAGTTTTAAGAATTATAAAAAGAACTCCAGCATACCCTTCACCACATTCTCTAATTGTTAATATTTTCCTACATTTGACATATAATTTTCTTCAACCACCTCACTTTTTCCTGCTTCCCACTACATTTTTTTTTTTGTGAATTGAGAATGCACTATAGACATAATTACCCTTTATCTGTAAATATTGCAGTATGTATATACTAAGAACTAGAACCTTTTCTTATATAACCATGATATAATTAATCAAAACCACAAAATTAACATCGATTTAACAGTCTGGTTGTCCCAGTAATCCCAGTTTATGTTTTAATAGCACGCAAAAATGAATGAATGAATGAATGAATGAATGAATGAATAACTACATAAGAATTATAATCTGGTCCAGATTCCAATTCAGGATCATGCATGGGATTTAGTATAGCTCTTTAGTCTCCCTTAATTGGAAGCATATCTTCAGTTTATATTTGTTTTTCATGTTTGAAGAGCAAATTACTTCAAGAGTATGCCTCAGTTTGGGTTTGTGTGACGTTTCTTTATTGGGTCAAGATTTTTCCTGCTTAATAGTACAGATTAATAACTGTATGAAACATTTGTTCTCAGTATTTGTATTATCAAGCATCAAATTTAAAAATTTTTAAAATTTTACTTGTATTCAGTATTTGAATTAGAAAAGAGCATAATAAAGCCTGCCGTAACATTTTAACTTTGCCAATAAAAATAATTAACCCTAAAATACCAGCACAAACAACATGCATAAACATTAATCTTACATGTAGGATTATTTTTTATGCAGAAAAAAGAGGTAACTTCTCTGTTTAAAAGATTCTCTTAAAAACATAAATTTTTGTTGTTATTTGGGATAACTGCATATTTAATTTTTGTGTGTTGAATAAGTGTATTCTACCTGTAACTTCTATAAAAAATTTTGTTAGATGTGAGAATATGATGGCCGCCACCATGGCATAGTTGTTTATTCAGAGCCATCATAAAGTATCCATTCCTAATCAGTCTTTCCCTCTACCTCCAACCCCCTGCACCAGCCCCTGCCCAACACTTATAGCTGTCTTCCTCTCTCCCCTTCCCATACTGTGGTTTTGAAGAAGGAAAATTAAAGAAATAATATGCAATGAGATTTTTATATTACAGAACATAATGTATATTGATAGAGAACTCAGCCAAACACAGAAAAATAATCAAAATCACCTACAATTATGTAACTTCAGTGGCACCATTTTGGTATGCATTTTTTCACAACTTTCTTCTTTACTTATATAACTATTGTATACCATGTCCCAGGCACATATCATGTAGCTAATGTCATCTCCCAAGCAGAAGGAAAAGACCGATACAGCCTTTCCTTGTGAAGCTTTCACTAATAGGAGAAGACAGACATTAAACAATTTATAAGAATAGGATATCAAAGATGATGGTGGGTGTGAAGTACAGGAAGTTATGAAAACCCATAGGTTAAAACTCAATTTCTTATTCATAAATGTTTTTCTGTCTCACTAAATGTTTTTTTAAGACACTTTAATAGCTGAACGGTATTCTATTGTGTAGATATATCTTAATTTACTTAATATCATCCATGTAGGTTGTTTTTAATTTTTAGCTGTTGTAATTAAGGCAGTGAACACCCAAACAGTTAAAACTTTGTTCATGACCACAATTAGTTTTTTAATGACATTTTACTAAAAGTCGTATTTCTGGGTTAAGTAATAAGCAAAATATAGAGGCTCTTGATAAGTTTGCCAACTTGGATTCCATAAAAAGTATACCTTTTTATATTTGCACCAGCAGTGAAGAAAGTGCCCATTTTGCCACACCTTCTATATTCTTAGATATCACTATTTAAAATATATATTTGTTAGCAATTTGATAACGTTTATTGATTGCATATTTTTTTGTTGCCAGTAAGGTTGAACATTTTACTGCTTTTTTGGTCCACCCATCTTTCTTTAATGAATTATTCACTCACATCCCTTTCCCATTTGTTGTGGGAATGTTCATCTTTTGTTGTTAATTTATCAGGACTTGTGCAATAAAGATATTAATTCTATGACGAAGGGAGGGAGAGAGAAATCAATAAATTATAGTGGAGCAATAAGTAGGAACAAATTCTGCTGTTATTTCTCTTTTCACATTCTTGACACCTCTGATACCAGATGTGTGAGTTTTCTATACCAAGCGATTCTGATACCCACCTGGAGTTAATGTGGACTTCACAAGTTAAGGACTCAGTCCCACAAGACTGTCCCCCACTTCAGATGCCAATGTCAAGTAGTGGTTCCTCTGGTTACACTTGACTTCTGACTTGGCTAAAAACCAGAGGTTCCCACAGCCATCTCCCTGGGCTCATTAATTTGCTTGAGCTACTCACAGAACCCAGGAAAACAGTTTACTTACTATTGCCGACTTATTACAAAGGATGTTTTAAAAGGCACAAAGTGAATGGCCATTTGAAAAGATATTTAGGGTGAAGTCTGGAAGGTTCTAAGCTCAAGAGCTGCTGCCCCTGTGAAGTAGGGGTGTGTCACCCTCCTGTAATGTGGCTGTGTTTGTCAACCTAGAGGCTCTTTGAACCCCATACTTTTGGGGTTTTTATGGAGGCTTCATCATGTAGGCATGATTG
Source organism: Eidolon dupreanum (assembly GCA_028627145.1). NCBI lineage: Eukaryota > Metazoa > Chordata > Mammalia > Chiroptera > Pteropodidae > Eidolon > Eidolon dupreanum. The sequence goes on along the minus strand of CM053513.1, from coordinate 18,761,790 downwards.
ATTATAAACTTCATTTCCAGCTCCTCTCCTATCTCTGGAGATGGAGGCGAGGCTGAAAGTGCAAAACTTCTAATTATGGCTCGGACTTTTTCTGTACAGGAGCCCAGCAAGAATCAGCTTAGTAGAACAAAAGATGCTTCTGGAAATCACCCAGAAAATTCCAAGGGCTATAGAAGTTCTCTGTCAGGACTGGAACCAAAAACCAAAATGTTTGCGAGAATCAGATATAAATATATACATATTTCTTATTTCACAAGTGATAAAATGTGTGCTCAGTTATCTCTTTTCAGAGCCCCATGTCAGCTATCTTACTCACATCTGTAATTTTATGGACTCATGCTATCTAGTCACATTTATTTTGCCTCTCGACAATATTTTGTACATTCATCAAAATTTTCCTGTATCGAGGCTCATTGAATTCTCATGATTATTTTTCTGCTACTTAATATAATCAACTTTTATTTTCTTTCTTATTGATCTCCCCATTTTTAGATTAACTGCAGATTCACAGTGGCTTGTGCATCAGACTTGCTGGGGAGAATGGAAAGTTGGGTTGGTGATGGGACTTGTGGCTGATTTTGCTGTCTCACTGCAGATACAACTGTACATCTTTTCCTCTGTTTTGAGGATAATGCAAAAGTAAATAGCTTTCATACTGCCCATTTCTCAGGTTCTCTGCTTTTAATATGCTCAGCAAAAATGCCCTATTTTTCTGGGCATTAAAAGGCCAAAATGCCAATAAAGTAATGGGCAAAGGAAGACCTGACTGGTGGCTGTGATAGAAACAATCACTTGGGGGTTTACATATATGTACATGAGGGGTATGGTATGTGCTTGAGTGACATGATCATATGCAAATGACTTGAGCAAATTAAAGAAAACACTTGTTCGTGTTTCTGTACAAAGAATTTGACTCAAGAAACTTCGTAAAGTACAGAATGTGGATGAAATAATCAAGGTGATAGAAAATTGGCTTTTCCTTTGTATCAGAATGATGCGCTTCCTATACTATCAAGACTTTGTAAAAGTTCTCCGTAACACAGCATTAAAAATTGCTTTTGAAGAGCAAATTTTTTTCTTTAAAACGTTTTGGTGCAAGAGAATTACGTTCTAAAAGCTGGCATTAATTTCAATCTTAATGTATTAATAATGAAATATCAAAAGAAAAGTACAATCTCTCACTTGCATGTTTTTGATGATAATAATGACAGGATTTTATAAGTTGAAAAAAAATATACTCATCCTACAGTTTTCATAATAAATGAAACAACTGTGAAGGAAATAGTCTCCTTTAAGACAAGTTCAGAGTAGGGCCAATCAAGAAACGATTCCAGATTGGTTAAAATTTTTCTTTGTGTTCAGTCAGTTCCTTATTATGATTTTTCAACTCGAAAAAATAATGAATATTTTAAACTTTAGTAAAACATTATGGAAGTGACAAAATCAGTAAACACTGAAAAGCCAAATTGAAGATCCAAATCAGGAAGTGGCAATTAAGAACCTTTCAGATTTGAGGCAATAGGCATACTAAATGAACAGAACCAAATGTGCCCATCTAAAGACTATCTTTAGTTTCCATGTCTTTTCAATATATTTTCCCAGAAATATCAATACTGTTTCACAAAGTTTTATCTTTCAGTTACTTCTGAAATTGAAGTTAGAAGGGGACTGTGGGGCATATTGATGCTATTTTGTATTTCAGACATCAAAATTTACCTATATTTTTATACCATTTTATATTGAGGTAGCCATATTCATTTACACAGTCATTATGTAATACTTTTTAATTGTTTTGGACCATATGGATAAAAATAAAAAGTTTATAGAGCAAGACAAGTACAGAAAGATATTTTATATAATAAATGCAATGATATCAATATTTTGTTATGAGTAATTGATGTTTGTTTCTACTGAGTCCATTGACTTTATTTGAGCTATAATTATTCTCCAGGAATATTTTAAATATAGGAAACATTTTATGATGATCCGGCTTAGGCCTTACTTTGACTTTGATACTGAAATTTGTTTACTTTTTATAGTTAACTATTGCCCTGTATCTTTTCAAGTTCTTATTTTATATTCTTTATTATATAGTTTCCCTGTTTTTAACATATTAGTGTCTTTATTTTCTTTTTTGAAATGTACCTTATTCCGATAACTATGAGACTGTCCTTTGAACCAGTACAAAGAATGTCCTACCTTAAAATGTTAACATCAAATATTAGTAAATTAAGAACATCACTTTAAAAATTTCATTATTATAGATTTAGGGATTTAAAAATAACTAGGTCTTATATTAAGATGATCCAAGAAATAATCTCTTACTAGTAATTCTGTACTTCCAAAATTTATTTCATCCAATTTAGATATTTGAGATTGCATATTAAATCCCTAAATTTCTGAAATTATGTTAATTTCAATTGTCATTAGAAATTTTTAAAAGTTTGTTGGGCTACAAAGAAAAAAATTGCAGTCTACCCATATTTCCATCTCTCTCACATAGCCTACTTTCATGTGTGTAATTGAGCCATTCTTTAAGAAGCACACTCTTTAAAGGATATGTTATATTCCAGTCTAATTATGTACCACTGAACACTTAAACATTCTTCATTTAATTTGATAATTCCAGCTTGAATGACTAGGTGGATATGGGACAAATATTTAAAATTGGAAAAAGATAATGAGAAATACATTGTAGGACTAGATGAAACATTTAATTATGATTTGAAAAGCTCCTGCTACATGTCAGTTATGTGGTTGGAAATACTGAGTTTGAAAAAGAATTTTGGCCTTCATCTTTTGGAGGTGACCGGTGTAGACATCTAGGTGGTCAAAATCTTTACCATAGGTGGGATTATTGAGGAAGAGCTTAGGAGGCACACTGCTTTCTCATTTTTATTGACAGAATATGTCATTTCACTGCATTTCATCAGGTTATACTTTAAGCTTTCATTTCTTCCTTGCTATTTTAAGAAAGATGGGCAAGCATTTGTGTAACTTAAAAATGTTTTATTCGGAAGCAGTCTTTTATGCACTTGATGACTGCAATTCTGAAATCAAAGCTTGCATATCCAACTAATTAATTAAACAATATTGTTTGAATAATATTTACCAGCTGTATTATGTATGGTACAGTATTATGAAAACATTTCTCATGCTGTTTATCTCCACTTTGTCTCACAGATGTTGAAGGTTGAAACTCTCTAGCGGCTCTCTGAAAATGAATACCTTTTTCTGCTGACTTTATATCATCAGGATTTGTTATTGTTTTGTGAATAAAAGGATGTACCATTAGTCAACATTAAACTATTAATAATGTTGCAAATTCCTAACGGAAAAAAAAGGGACAAATGAGTTATATTTATTTGTTTTGATTCCTGCTGTTACTGTTTTCCTCCTGTGGTTTGGAATATATAAACAGAGTAAAAAAATAAATCTAAGACTCTAGGAGACTACATGTCTTCAGTCTTTTCACTACATCTTCTCCCTATCTTTCTGAGAATCTGGTTTGGGTTCATTTCAATATTGAAACAAATGCTGCATAAAAATATTAACAGCTGGTTCCAGGAATCATCTGGAGGCGGTGCAGATGCCGGGCCATCATGGATCTCGTCACGGAACTTTGGTGAAATACTGAGCCTGTTATGATTAAAGAGCTGCTCATTAGCAGTCTTTAAAAATAACTGTGAGAAAGAAGCATTGGAATATAATGTGCAATGCAATTTTGTTCCCTATTAGAAAGCAGAAGATGAGGATGTTGTTCTCACACCTGATGGCACCAGGGAATTTCTGACATTTGAAGTTCCACTAAATGATTCTGGATCAGCTGGTCTTGGTGTCAGTGTCAAAGGTAACCGGTCAAAGGAGAACCATGCAGATTTGGGAATCTTTGTCAAGTCCATTATTAATGGAGGAGCAGCATCTAAAGTAAGTAAATGTCAACTTTATCAAGGTTATGCCAATTAGTACAAATGTTTAATTCCAACCCTATAACTATTTTGGAAACATATACACTGCAGGGGAAGGCAAACTGTCCTCTCCCCTCTTAGATTCTGTTTATGCAGCCTGTGAATTAAACTGTCAAGAGACAAATTAACAGATTTTATTGAAGCTAATACTTTCAGTTTTATGTGTACTGGGGCTCCACAAAAAATAAGTGAAAACTAAAGAAGTGGTGAGACTTGGAAGCTTGTATACCATTTTAGCAAAGGGTGATTGATACATTGTGGAGAAATGTTTAAAAATCAGAAAAGGGGTTTGAAATTTTAGGGCCTAGACATTGTGGGAAGTAAGTTGATGAGGGAAACTAATGGTAGATAAGGTTTATTTCATAAGGTTTGTTTATGCAGACTAATCTCAGTGCCATCTCTGTCTCTGATGTTGAACATTGTCCTTCCTCTTTTCTGGTTTGGGAAAGGAGAAGGGACACTTTTGTAAAAGGAAATTTGTGTCCTGCATTTAGGCAGAAAGAGGAGGCCAGAGAACACCTCCTGTGTCTGTCATTTCTCAGTTGCCTTCAGCTCAAAATTATCTTTATGCCAAAGAGGTGTCTTTTGGGTTGGTGTAGTCTGATATCCTGTAACACTTATTAAATCTTTTCTGGTTTCTTTATAATACCTCATAGATGATCAAACAACTGGAATAAATCTCAGTGATTTCTCATTTTGGGATGGAGTCCATGGTTTCAACTCCCCATTTTATTTTTTGTCTCACAGAATTTGCAATCCATAGTCATTCTACTTAAATGAAGATAATCTATGCAGAGACTTAGTTTAGGTTCTTTCTGGCACAGAGCTGCCATACAGTAAAGGTTAATCTTTGCCCCTCCTCTCCCCTGTCTGTGGGTCACTCATCTGTTTCCCATTCTGGAGAAAATTTCCTGGCTATTTGTGAAGGGAGCCCTTTCCTCTCTGTACTTTCCTAATAGCCTTGAGCTTTTGCTTGTCTTGGGTTGTAAATAACCTCTATGGGTGTCTCTGGAACCAAGAAAGTAATCACTTTGTGTCCTTTGAATTAGTATGCTATTTTGGTAAACAGATTATGATAATGACCTGATTTATAAATGTGTAAATGATGGAAATAGACACAGGCCACACTGACTGTGTAGACATTATTATGCTAGCATTCAATTGGGCAAATCCGTTAGGATTAAAGCCTCGAATAACTTTTTTTTTTGCTTTGTTTTTATTTTTTTTTTAACTAAAAGAAAAGCAACTTCTTTCATAACAGACTCTTTAATAACACTTATTTTTACCTGTTTTTCTTCGCAGGATGGAAGGCTTCGGGTGAATGATCAGCTGATAGCCGTGAATGGAGAGTCCCTGTTGGGCAAGACAAACCAGGACGCCATGGAAACCCTCAGACGGTCCATGTCCACCGAAGGGAACAAGCGAGGAATGATCCAGCTCATTGTTGCAAGGCGAATAAGCAAATGCAATGAGGTAAAGAATAAAAAATAAAAAGACAAAAGGCACCAGCATTTGAAATTGTAATAAGACTGAGTTTCTGGCCTAACATTGGGTAGAAAAATGGCAAGTCCTGGAACTTTGCCTCCAAATACTATTATCTTTGTATGCTATAGCTTTATTGTATTATCAGTGGGATTTGTTTTCTTAATTCCTACTTGTGCATTAGTATTTCTATTGCCAACCCAACAGATAACACTGGGATCTTAAAGGTACCTATAGCTAAGAATCAAACCTTCCTGCTCAGAGCTAGCAGTTCTCTTCTATTCAGCAGTGTGGTCCCTGGGAGGGAGATATGATAAACAATAATTGATTGTTCATTTGCTTATCTAAAATGGATGCCTCTTACAAAGTCCCTAAGGGGAGTCTCTACTTCTGTCTCCACTTTCTCCTTCACTATAAGGTTGAATGTTGTCCCCCTGAGTGCCTGCTTTTTCGGTGATGTCTATTGTATAATATCATGGTTGGTTCCAGATTTATTTTGCACTATGTAATTAGGAGTGAGTAGGAGTGGGATGGTCACACCTGTTTTCTCAAATAAGTAAAAACATATAAAGTAGAAACATGCGTTTTCATATATCAGGACATTTGTAAAAGTTAAAAAGCAATTATATATACACATATATATATAATTAATAATTAATATTAGAACCTGAAAACAAATTTCATGAATCTGTTAAAAATTATATGCCATCTATAGGAAATAGACGAGACCTGACAATTTCTAGAAAGCAAAGCTTGTTGAAAATGTAAAGATTATTTTTATCGATGCTCAAATTCTGACCTTTTAAAAATAAACTAATAAAAAATTACTAGCAAAACATACAAAACTGAAATTGTTATCCAAATTATTTGAGAGTTTTTCTTAATTTTAAAATCCATTTTTAATATGTAAAGCAAGCTTTTCAGGTTGTGCCAGTCGTCTCAGAGTACAGTCATATTTTGAAACAAAAACATACTTTCGCACCCAGTGGGTAGTAGTGTAGAGGTGACCATTTCTGAAAGGTTATTGACCATTGACTTATCTATTTATTTTACAAATGGAGAGTGAGGTAACAGTCATTAAATTAATTTTCACACCAATAAGAGAACAATGTATCTTTAACTAGAAATCTCAGCGTAGAAAAGAGCATTATCTAAAAATGTTCACTTTTATAATATGAATATAAATGCTGATTCCTCAGACTAGTGAGTTAGTTTTCTTCAATAATAGTTTTTATTTTTATTTCTTGCTAAATCATTGACTGATCTTTTCAATGAAAGCTCTACAAAGTGCTACATGATGAAAAATTCTCAACAGTAAGTTTATAAGATACATTGTTCTTTGTTAGTTTTTTTCTGAAACTGAATTTTATATCCCACAAACAGTGCATATTCATTAAACAGATGTTTATTGAGCATTCACTATATTCAGAAAATGTGTTAAGATCCTGGAGATATGGAGGTGAATTAAACAAATGGGGTCCTTCTCTCATAAAACTTCCATTCTACCAGACAATATATCATACTCTTAGTCTCTTTAAAAAAGAAACTAACATTAGTAACACCTTTCATAGTTCTCCTTCAGAGGAAAACATTGACTGTTCTAGGGGGACTTAAAGCTAAGACATGTACTAATGGTCAGCGTCGTGAATCCAGATGCTTCTGTCTGATTCAGATGATTCCTATTGTTCCCCAAACAGTAGCAAAGCAGATCTGCTCCGGCTCGAAAATGTTTTGAGAAAAGCACTGATTTTATTCCTTGTTGCCCTGTAGCAGACATGAATTTGGAATCCCACTGAAATATCTGCATATGAATTTATGTGAATGAAATGATTTAAGTCAGGGAATAGCTGCAATAGACAGTAGTAGACTTTAATATTCAATATTCCTTATGGTATTATTTTCATGCATTGCTGGTTATTACTATTCCTTAGGATAGAGTAAGCTTATAAAACAATTATATCAAAAAAATCTTATCAGGAGTGCTATGCTTTCTTTGTAATAATAGCAAGAAGCCTTTTATACTGACAAGACTTAACTAAAGAATTATATGAAGACAGAGGAGTTCCATTCAGCTTCCCATAAGGCTTAAGACATGATTTTGCTGCTATTGTACTTATATATTACCTTTGGAAAAATGTCTCCCTGAATTACCATGAGGGTATGTGTAAATTATGTTACAGTAAATATTGATGTAAGCATGGGGTGTCCTGTCATGAATGAACCTCAAGCCAAAAGAAAGTGCTTGAGTTCTCTCCTTCTGGATTCATTAGTCAGCCAGTCCAGTCTTTGACAGTGTCACAAAGCTGTATTTTATGAACATATCTTTAAATCAAGAGTTTGTGTACTTAATTTCAAGCTATAGAAAATGAAAATTTGCGAAAGAAAATCTTTGGTACTTTGTCACATCTTTCCTTATCCTTATATGTGGAAAGTGCTGTATATTAGTATTTTTTTTAAATAAATTATTTTTTTAAATAAATTATTTTTTTTTAAATAAATTATTTGCCATACTAGGTTATCAATTTACCCGCGTTATCCCTCTATGAGACATTTGAGATTTTCTCCGGAGGACATTTTTCAACGTATTGCTTGACCTTTCAAGAATCTTTGAACACTGCTCCATTCTTGAATCATTTCTTACCTGCTCTCTCCATTTTCTTCTTACTTCACTCTGGCTCTTCTCTCTCCTCTGAGGTTTCTCTTTCTGCTTGTTCTTTTATTGTCAGTATTCGTCCAGGTTCTTCCTGGGCCAGTCCTTCTTCCTCTGCATGTGCTCCTGCGTGACCTTCTTTACTTTTACAGTGACTATAAATTCTGAGATAGCTGGGACCACGTCCATCTGCCATGTTCCTATCGCTCTGTCACAGGTGTCTGTCCCAGGACTGACACCTAAACGTGGACTGAATGATGAGGGAAATAATCTTAGAGAATCTAGCAGTTTTAGAAGAAAAAGTTAACTTAGTTACTATAAGAGACTAAAGTTCCAAGAAAGTCAGGTAACAAAATAAATATTTTAACAGTTATTCTGGATTTCCTTTGCTTTCCTTAGATCTAATGCTTTTACTTAAGTAAAACATTTTAAAACATTTCCTAAGCAGTAATTGTTTCTTTAAAATGAGAGAGAAGAAATGACTTTTCCCTTGTTTTGTGCCCCTGGGGGATTGATTAACTTTTTTGGAGAAAAATTTCTCAAGTCCTGGCATTCTTTTACACTGGAAAGAATACGTAAAGCAATAGGCAGAAACAGTGATATCACCACAAAGGATAAGTTTTTTGAATACTTTGAAGTAGAGGTGGGAAATGGAAGCAAACACATGCATCATTATTTGAGCATTGAAAATAAGCTGTGTATGAGAATTATGCTGATTTTAAATGTTCTGAGGAAATTAATATCTGTAGAAATTACTGTAATTTAACATAGCTCCAAGTCACTTCATTATATCTCTGTTGGGCATGATTTCTTATAAAGCCCTGTCTTAATCTTGACAGAGACTATGACCAGGTAGGTTTTGTCATAGACCCCCATACTGAATGATTTAGTCATCAAGCAATGCTTTAAAATGAATTCTCTCTCCAGGCTTAATCCTCTTAGAATTAGAAAGCTATAGTAGAATAAGAAGGGGCCTAAGGTATCATTTATGATTCTCTTCATTTTTATGTATTAAGGAATAAATGTGGAGAGGTCAAATGATTTGCTTAATAGATGCAAGGCCAAGGTAGTGGCAAAGTAATTTAGAAGCAAGGTGTCCATTCCTCTTATGCATATGAGTGGGTCTAATTGACTGTAATTGTGTAGTTCAGGCCATTTATATTCTGGTCCTATTGGGAAGCAGTGTACAATAAAAGTGCAGGCTTTAACATCAGAGAGAGTCAGTTATCTTCTGGATCTGCTGCATACCAGCAGAGTGACTCGGGAGCTTTCCTGAGGATGACTCTGATCCTTGCTGTCGTCCACGTGGGCATGTGAAGGAAATTAAATGTGGCCCTTCATTAAAGTCGAACCTGAAACTATACCCTAAAACTCCAGCCACTCTTCTCTAATGCTAAACCCCTTCTTTTTATTCATTGTTCTGTGTTTATGTCTCCTTTGGTTGTTAGTACTCTTGTAATGTAAAATTGGAATCTAGGTCAGTTTCTTTTAATTTCAACATCGTGCTGCTGCCTCAGCTTTAAAGCCCTGCTTCCACATGGCCTCGTATGTATAAGATCTCTAAACCATTTTAAGGAAAATTTGAGTCATTGACTTAGAAATAAATTTATTCATCCAATTATTCACCCAGTACGTGCTCTGTGCCAGGCATTGGGGATAAAATACAATAAGTTTATAAAGACCGAAATGTCGAAAAATAAGATTGTGCCAAATACTAACTAGGACCCATTTTTAATTTTACCGAAGGGGATTAGGGCCATATCTCTGCCAGTTTTTCAATGTTTATAGTCAAGTTGGTAGGATACATTTTTTTTATGTGAAGACATCATTCAACCCGCTAATGCCTACTTAAAACAACATGAGATTTTGCTAAACCCCATAGAAATTTTATTAGTTTTTCAAAATAAACCAAGATTTTAACTCTTTCTAAGAAGAATAGGCCAAGTACATGATAAAAAGCATTTTCATTGCACAATATCAAGTTTTTTGTTTTTAAATAGCATTTGTTACTTTCTGATTATAAAGTGGCATATAATCATTTGAATATCTGAATATCTTTTTAAAGAACATATTTACATTATTTTTAGAGATTGAGATAATTCCCCATTTTTATACCTTCGTAAAGTTATGATAAATATTGTATCTTTGTTATTCACATAGCTTATTTCATGAGGATAGTGAGCACAAAGTGAAATAAATGGCCTGGTCAAAGAGTATAAGGTATTTTTTGACCTGTGATCTGCATGTCCACATTACTTCAGAAAAGGACTGTATCACTTTACACTGCTACCCAGTATGAGTTATCTTGCTGCAACCAGAGTTAATTTTTCTTCAGTAGGTCAAAAGGCTTTCCTGTTTTCCTAGGGATAGAGGGATTCAACACAACCCCTGCTACTTAGGACCAAATGAAGTTGGATCAAAGAACAGTTATGCATTTTAATCAAAGTGAAGATTACAGTTCACTTCTTTTGGTTTCTTTTTCTAATTGAGCTTAATTTGATAAAGGTTTTATGGAAGGAGACTGAAAGGGCCTGGGAGCAGGCTGATCACAGAAAGGCCTGGGCGCCCTTTAGGGTCAGCCTTGCTCCTGCCTCCTCCTCCTCCGTGTGCCCATGCCAGTCTGACACATTTCTCTTTCTTAAACTCCAGTTTTTGTGGCATGCACGCGCACACACACGTAGATCATCAAAAGATTTAAAATCAGTTGTGTTTTTTTTTTTTAAGAAATTAAAAGGCATTGTATCTTCTGTTAAATATTTATGTAGTAGGCTATTGATGTCTTCATTTAAATCTGTCTTTTGAGATGCAAATTAGACGTGGTTAGGGAGGCTGGGGAGCTGTGCAATCTTTCCCAGGAAAATGGTCAAGTGTAAGATTCTATCCGAACAGGCATCTTACTGTTTTTCCCTAGAAAGCCTGCATGTACTGTTTTTTAAATCAAATTTTTATTTGACTTTATAGAATTCCAAAATAGCCTCATGGGATATTTAGGGGTTTCTCATGAAGGAGCTTTATAAAGATTTTATCATCTAGAAAATTGCAGTTACATAGTTCAATTAAATATATTTGTTAGGCAAACTTGAGGCTATCTTATGATGAAATAAATTATTGCATAGCAAGCAGGTCTTGTGTATAGGGACTGTAATAGCAAGTCTCTTAACATATGTGCTTATTTTAAAAATTCAAACATACTTGTTCTTAAGGTATAGGACATTCATTTTGTTTGTTTTTGTTTTTACCTCCCCAAAGTACCTTGGAATTTAGGCATAGTATTCTTTCAGAAAATCTTCTTTCTTCTTATACATCAGAGACCTTGAATATTTCATTCACTTTTCAGTAAAGCTGTCACTTGTAATCTGCGATTTAAAAAAAAACTAATAAAACAAGTCCTCATTTCACAGTTTAAACCTTATTGAGTCTAATTCGCTAGCGCTGCAAGTTTATTATTCTCCTGCAGTTTGACGTGCCTCCAGTTGTAATTGTGTTGACCCTTCAACACATTAAATCTCCCCAGTGCTTATCAAACTGGGAGAGATAAGTCTACAATTCGGAACTTCATTAAATATCTCATTTATATTAAACAGATGATAGCTTCTAACAGAAATAATAATTTGTTCAAGCGAAGGAACCGCGGCAGTTGTGGTTTCATCTGTTGGGAACACGCAGTTTCCTCTCCAGCTCTGCTACGTTGTGCTGGGCGGCCTCTGCCCCCTAAGCCCTCTCTGCCTCTGGCCGCAAGCCAGCACCAAAACGTCACAAGATATTAGTCCACAGGGTTAACCTCAGAGCCCACACTGAGAACATCATAGTTAAGTGTGCTTTGTTTCTCCTTGAAGCAAGTTTGTTTCAAGGCCGTATTAACATAGGTCTTAAATTCATATTATTTTTATAAAGAATATGACTTATAAGGCACAGCTGCTTTAAATAATGCCGCATACAATTTTAGTCACAGTGATAGAAATTGACCTATATTCTTTGCTTATTTAGTAGATTGTATATGTTTGCGAAAAATGCATTTTTGCCTGCTTCATTAGAATATTTGGTTCTTACTTTTATATTATTCTTATGCTATTAAAGTGCTTTTCTCAGTTATTTGCTATCTCAGGCCTAAGATTACAGTAAGAGAATAGGGTGATTATTCCTAATGCCTAGAAGAAGAAATGTAGGTTCACTGTATTGTTTGAGACACTTCAGCTGACAGATGATCATTGGGACTTGCAGAGTGGGTAGCAGTTCTGCTGGCACGCACATGCTGATGTGTGCTAATTGTCATGTGTGCTTACACACCATAGGTGTATAGTTAAGTTCCAGCTTCCCTTGTGAAAAAGCGTGCTTTGTGCAGAGCAACATCTCATGAAGAATTCTGAATTAAATCATAACAAATTGACTTCAACAGATAATAACAATCAAACTGAAAAAAACAAGCTTTTAATATACATATTTTTCCTCCAATGGTTGAAATCTGACAGAACTTCATGGGAGGCACAGTGTAAAGTGGCACAGAAAGTTGGTCATTAGGCAGAGCTGTCATCACAAATTATTTTGGTACAGGGTGAAAAGTTCTAGTTCATTTGGTACCCAGTTGGATGCAGGCCTTGGGCAAGTTGTTATAATCCCCCCATGCTGCTAATGGGCCTCCAGTCCTGACTTTTTCTTGCCCCCCTTTCTCTGTAGCTGAAGTCACCTGGGAGTCCCTCTGGACCAGAGCTGCCCATTGAAACAGTGTTGGATGACAGAGAACGAAGAATTTCCCATTCCCTCTACAGTGGGATTGAGGGACTTGATGAATCACCCACAAGAAATGCTGCACTCAGTAGGATAATGGGTGAGTCAGGTAAAATTGTTTATCACATCTTATTTTTATGCTTTAACTGGCTCACGGAGAGATTGTTAATGTAATATTAATGTAAAGGAGGCCCATGTTTTCAAGAGAAAAAGATCAGGTTCATTATAATCATTCAGGAAGTGTTGATATGAAAAGAATAAATCAATACATTGATTTTGTTAAGTGAGTTTTAGATCCTGTAATGTGGGAAGAAAAAAAGAAGGATCACATAGAAATGTTTCTTAGTGATCAAGATGTTCTTATCTTGTTTGAGATAAGTTAAATCATGTATTTTAAAAAATCAAAATCTAGTGGTTTATGGCAAGAAGGGTTCAAAAGTTACATATTAATCACAGTAGCACTGTTTGGAGGGAGAGGAAAAATCCAAATGTACATGTGTATGGGTATATACGAGGTACAGTCACGTTTATTTGATTTGCACTTAATAGAATGGGACCATTTTTAGTTGAATCTCTACTTTTTCAAAGCCTTCATTTTAAAATCCTGAAATGAGGTTTTGCGCCCTTTGTTTGGATTCGTCTGCATGGCCCCCAGTGGGTAATGAGGTTATTAGCACTTGCTCTGCAGCAGTGCAGCTTTCTCCTAGCAGATGCAGTTAATAAAGACTTGCTTTGCCACAGGAGTGGTTGGCTGTACTGAGCTGCTCATCTTGGGAATAGCTTGGGAGAGTTTTCGAATTTAAAACACAGGAAGCTGTTTTGATTAAAATAGCACCTGCCGTAAAACACTTTCATTGGTGTTATGTTTTGCAAAGCTCTAACGCAAAGTAAAACGCTAAATTTTACTCTATTTTGAATATATTTAGTATAGATTTAATATTATTCAAGTTTCTAGTGTGAAGCTTCATTAGAAGAAGAATTTATTTCATTCTTGAGTGGATGGTTATGGAAAGTCTGCTATTGGCAAGATACTGTGTATATACTTTTGCTGTAGATACAAAGATGAATAGAAACAATCTCTGCCTTCAAAGAACTTTCTACTGGGCTTGATAGGAAAAATATATAAACATGACTACTAGAACTTTCTGTTGTTCTTCCTCTAATCCCTCTAGCTTTCTGGTTTGGAAAAACTACTAAATTCTCAATTTCTTATGAAAATTCACATGTAGAATTTATGCATGCCAACTGTAGTTTTATTTTGTCTGCATTTTTGTTTTTGCCTTGTTAACATAAGTGAAAGTATGGGAAGGATGCTAAAGATATTGTACACCTGTTAAGTGATAGGCATTGCACATAATTTATCACATTAATCTTTGCTTATTAATGATCACTCTCTTCACTGCTCTTGGATTTTCCATACTTTCCTGGATTTGGTGTAAAACTTTATTAAATACTTTTTTATTGATGAAAATTCGGACCCCTTGAGAGAAAGAGAGTGCATGTGTCCCTGGATCTGTGTGCATACAAAGTGATATGCTGTAATTTCCCCTTTATTATAGGAACATAGGACTTGCCATACTGAATCAGACCATTGGTCCACCAGTTCCTGTAACCTGCGTCCTGCCTCCAATCCCTGAAGCTTCAGAGGAAGGCGAAAAACTAAAATTAAAACAAACAAACAAACAAAAAAAAAAACGCCCCAATTCATCTAGTGACCTTTTGAAATGCTGTATACATGGGTTGAGGATTCCTTCATTTTTTTTATAGTCTGTTGCCCTGATTTTGTGAGCTATGGCTTCATTAGTCCGCTTAAGTTTGCATCGTAGTTAGTATTGTTTTTCCTTCCCTCTGCTAGAGGTTTAATGGACTTATAAAATTCCAGATGCTTCACCCAGGGCAGCAACTTCTCTCCCAGCTCTGTGCTTTGTGTTGTACTGTGCTTGCCCGTTTGGGCTGGGAGACGCACACTCTTTACCCAAATAGATACCAAACGATTTGGATATTTTCTTAAGACAGTTTTTTTTTTTTTACATGTTTTACTAGAAACTAGGGATCCCAAATAATTTTACCCTGAGAAATGCATGTACTTACTTTGACTTAAGTTTTGCAAATTTGAGAATTCCTCAGTCTTTGCCAGTCTCTATTCCAATATCATTGGCCCCAACAAACAATACCGTTTGTTAAGCCAGTTCCCACTTGAAGTTAGAAATCCTACAAAAGATGTTACCTTGCAACAAAATTCCAAAACAGTGTACCAAATATATAGGTATTGAGGCACTGAATTTCTATTAACCTAAACCAATACCAATTTTATTTATTGATTTGCATAATATCTATGTACATGGGAATTTCTCAGATCTTGCTTGGTTAATGGCTATCTTCTACACATTTAGAATAACTTGTATAGACACTGGTATAGGTGGTGGTATTTACTTCATGATCTGCTATGATTTAAATAGAACTTTATATTGAAATTGCAGTTTATCACATTAAGAAATGATCCATTTTATACAAACATGGTGAATTTTCATGTAGAATATTCCTCATATAGGACTCTAGACCAAAAGGAGCGTTGAGGCTTTCTAACTCATATCTATGGGAGCACATCCAGGAGAGAAGCTTTTAATGATAGATTAAAAAAAAAAAAAATGCAAGAGTTGTTAGAGTTGGAAGGATGTTAGGTATCATCAACCATACTTTCCCACTTAACAGATAAAGGAACAAAGACCCAAGATCCCATGATGATTTTTATTTTGCTTTTAGTTATTTCCTGTTTCTAAAAGTAGCCTCACTGGGTTATACTGAGATCATAAAATTTGTGACATTTGTCTTTATTAACATCAATTATAGGTATTCACATCTTTAAGCAAAAGATATTAGATAGTCTCCAGAATCTATTCCATTCTTGCAACCACAGTGATCTAAATATCAAAGAATTTACTCTTTGAAAGCAACCTTAGAAATCATGTATTCCAACCTACTTATCTTCTGGTTGGGGAATTCTAGACTAAAGAAATTAAGCGACAAGTCAGAAGCTGCAAAGTTTCTGTGCTTCTGAACCAACCTTACAGTATATATTTTTGCGAGTCATGAGTCCTACATTACTCAGACCTGATCCATCTCCTTAGCTTTTCGTGGAGTCAGCCAGGTTTGTGACCAAAGATGAGATGTCTCCAAATGGCATCCATATTGACTGACTTTCCAGTATCCTAGATTTTGAGAGAGTTGTCCTTCACATTCACCAGAAAGAAATCTATAGTGAGCCTGCGTAAGATTTCTTTTTTTTTTTAAGCCTTAAAAATATTTTACAAATTGCTGAACTGTCTTAACTAATTTAATCAATATATTCATAAAATCACAAGTTGACATTTGGGATTGTGGAATCTTAAATTTTTTCCAGTGTTTTAATCTGAAGAATTTTTCTGTTTAAAGCAAAATTGAAATCTGTTGTATCTATTTTAGAATTCGATCTCAGTAGCTTTTATATTCATACATTTGTGGTGAGTTTAGAAAATAATTATGTTCATATTATTTTCATCTTGTCAAAAATTCAAAGAAAAATGGAACATTAATGTTTTTCATTGTGAGTCAAATCACTGGAAATTTTTTGTCATTTCACCTGTTTTTAGTGTCATGCTTGGCATTGCCTTCTATGTAAATGTACCAATGAATAAATGTTTAGTAAACAATCATTTTGCATCTCATTGTTTCACTCTTCTACAAGATATTGACTGTTTTAAATCTTAGTTTTGTAGTTGTTTGGTAACTGATTGAAGAAAAAAGAATATTTATCCATCAAAAAACAGATCAAAGGCTTTTCAAGTCACCCTTCGAAGGTTTCGCATTTATGATGTGCCAAGTACAAACATAATTAAGAGGTGTTGACTGGGTGGAGTTTAAGACAATATGTAGTCAGATAATTTAGTCATCCATTACCTCCAGTATGTTTCTGGAGCCAGATTCCAAGACTACATTCCTAGTAGGCATGTTACAAAGTCGAAAATTGATGGAAAATATGAATTCTCAAATCTTTTAAGATATTAGACTCCAGAATCATAGGTGAGTGAATAAAGCTAAACAGTAATCTAACTATTAGGGAAATTTCTTGCCGTTTATTTATATATAAAATTTTGAATCACTGAAAGTACAGTGTTTCTACTCATAACAACATAAAGGGTTGCAATGTGAAGAACCATTCAGTGTTCTATATTGCTTGTTAGGCTGTCTCTCAGACTACTTCGTGTAAACCCGTAAGTTTTAGTTTTGTGTTAAAAGGTGGTGTGCTATAGTTACACCATATTATTTCCTTCTACTAAATTTTGCCTATGTGAGGAATTGGCATTTAATGCTCCGATGCATGCCTTGTCAGTGGTGAGCTGTCAGAATTCTGATTTTGTCATTCTGTGCACTTTTGTGGGGTCGGTTGCGGGGGGGCGGGCATATGTCTAAAGAAGGAAATATTTCTTTGGGTAATAGTGCTAGAATATCCGACCTTACTTATGAATGTTATTGAACAGATTTCTTTCTTTACTAATGTCCTAAAATTCTGTTAGAAATAAATGAGTAACTTAAATTCAGAAAAGGGAAATGATTAAGTATTAAATTTGATTTACATTTGTATCATAAGCATTCATAAAAAAGTTATTAGTTTTTATGATTTAGCAAAATGGATGCATTTCAAAATAGTTTTCTTGATAAAACTCTGAGTAGAGGTTTTAGTGAACATATAGTGTTTCTGTCATAGAGTAATTGATGCTAAGTAATGAATGCACTTGATATTTCTAGCAAGTTTACTTTGGTGGGTTGTCCTGAAAAGATATATATCAACTTAATTTTTTGCTCCTTTGTTTAAATGTATAGAATAATATGTATTTTTAAAAATCCTTCATGCCTTTATATGTCATTGTGAAATTTCCAAATTAGTGTTAAGCAAAAATGATAATTTATACATTCTTAAGAATGTTTACTTTAAAAATTAGATCTCAGTACTAATGTTGAAATGTTAATAAACTTTCTACACATCACTGTTGTGCTATTCTAAAAAGTAACTTTTGATAAGGAAAAGTACACCGTGTGTAAAATGGTGGCCATGTTGGGATGTATTTTGAGGAGGACCAGTATAGCTGACTTAGCAGGTTTGGACATTGGATTTAAAATGAGTGTTTTTCCATCTTCCTGTAAGGTGACAGCGAGCTTGTCATTCTACCTTGTTTTGTTGGGAAAGCCAGGCCGGTGGGCCTGTGTCATCCCGTGCTGCACAATCTGTGAGCATGGCCTCCCATGAGTTGTTCATGTGGACCAAGGCTTTGTCCTTAGTTCTTGCTCAGAGTCTGGCACAAGGTTTGAGAAAGATGCCAGAATAACTGTAGATGTTTTGGGGAGGAAGATGTCATCATTTGGACCCCAGTCTTATCTTTAAAGGTTCAGGGCCTGAAATAACAATTTTGTCCCAAGAAATGTAAATGCCTATCATGCTGATCTGTGAACCCGAGCAGATTTTCCTGGTAGAAACTGGTCAATGTAGACAGTTCTGGGTCTTTCCTTACCAAGAACACTGTATTCTAATTGAATAAATCAAAATTTATAGGCTCCCCTGTCTTGGGTTGAAAACCTCTGGGCCATCAGATCCTAAGTTTTGCTCTTTAGGATCAGTCCTGCCATTTCCCTCCAAGGCCTTGATTCTGCACATATTTACCTTTGGAGTGTCACCTGTATGCACTGTATGCTTTTCTCTACCATGCGTTTAATAATGATGCTGCCGATGTCCTAAATCAGTATTTCTTCTAGCAGAAAAGACCTGTTCCTCATTCAAAACCTAACTCTGATATTAACTTTTGTTAAGATTCCCAGCATCCTCTGTCTTCAGCCACCCAGGCAATTACCAGCACTCACGAATGTCATAGTACTTTTGGCATATCACTCACAGCATCAATCAGTTATCACTTTTTATATGTCTGTCCCCTTCTCTAGGGTGTGAGCTATTTAGGGGCAGAGATTAAATCTTTCTTTTGCTATGTGAGTGAATGGACGAATGATTGATCTGTCTGCAGGGCTTCCCTCTACATTTTCTGGTAAAATTTTTCAAAGGGCTTTCATAACTTAGAAACTGTAGTATTTTCACATTAGAAGACATTCTGGAGATCATCTTTAGCTTTAGGAATCTTAAAACCAGAGAAATGGAATACTCTGCCCAGAGCTGCAGAGCTCTAGTGACAGAGGAAGGAATAGACTTGAGGTCTCCGTTTGACTTTCAGTTTTCAAAAATAAATTTCCTTAATTCTATTTTGTTCTACCAGGTTGCGTAGATGTTTAAAAATTTAGACTTTTTAACGTTAAGTACTAATGTTAATAAACATAACACTTAGCAAAGTACTAATGTTAATAAACATAACACTTAGCGTGAGTCTAGAATTTCTTTCTTTTTTTCCCACTGGACAGGTAAATACCAGCTGTCCCCCACAGTGAATATGCCCCAAGATGACACTATCATTATTGAAGATGACAGATTGCCCATACCTCCTCCACATCTCTCTGACCAGTCGTCTTCCAGCTCGCACGATGACGTGGGGTTCGTGCCAACAGACCCCGGCCCCTGGGCTAAGGCTGCAGTCAGTGATTCAGCAGATTGGTAAGATCACACTCCAAGGTTGGACGACAGTGACTTGCAATCACACTTTATTTTGTGCTTACATGGTCTATCAGTGAGTACAGTTAATCTTTTTTTTTTAATAGCAGTGTTCTGTTTTCATGGCTTTAATACTCTTGATTATCACTCTTTTAATAAAAGTTTCCCTCCAATCCCCTAAACTTGCCCCATTGTTTTAGCCTTTCCAGGACTGTAGTTAAAAATTTAGCAAAAACAACAAAACAACTACTTACCAAAAAAATCCTATTCATTTGTTACATTTGACCCATTCATTATTTTAGATCTATGTCAATTCGATGAATTGTTTTTCTATTAAGTAAATAAATTCTAACCAAAATGCTAAGGTGATTCAGCATTTGTCACAATTAGATGACTTTGGCCATATTAATAGTTGATCTGAGAATGGGAAGGTTTTTTTTTCTTTCTTTTTTTCTTTACTATTTCCTTCCTTCCTTCCTTCCTTCCTTCCTTCCTTCCTTCCTTCCTTCCTTCCTTCCTTCCTTCCTTCCTTTTTAAAGATCTGTAACTATACTATTTCAAATGCTTTGTATTTGATTCTAGCATTATGACTTTGGGGGCTATTTTTTTTCCTCCTGTATCTTTCAAAATAGAAGACAGCTTTTGACATTTACCAATCTGTGGCCCATGAATGTGGATATGTGCCTAATTTTCATGCCTAGTAAATATATACATCAATAAACAATAGGAAAGTAGCCCCTAGCAATGACCTGGTAAGGTCGTAGTGACAATTAACACAAACCATGTGAAGTATTATACCAGAATTTTCTTTTTGCCCTTTCTATGGGGTCTTTTATGAATGTATCAGCTAAGTTATATTTAAATGTTATAACATTGTTCCTTTACCATTTATCTGTTTCTGTTTCATACTGTTCCCTAGACTTGTGTCAACATTAAATGTTAGATAGAGGCCTGGCATTTATTTGTGTTAACATTTTTGTGATGATCTTAACAAAGTAAGCCACTCCCCCAACCCTCTTCCCCCACTCCTCCCTCAGACACACAAAAATTCAGCACGTTTATCTTGTCAGTTCTGCAGATGTTCCCTTAGAATAATCTCACCTGTTATTTGGACGCTTGGAAAGTCCATCCCTATCTTTTCTTTCTTTTCTTTTTATTTCTCTTATTGAAAAAACAGGATTTAAAAAGAGCTACTCTCAAGCCTGCATGATCATAGCAATTCTGGAAATGCGTTTTTCTGGTTCAGCTTTGAGGGGGAAGCTACCATGTAAAGTAAAATCCCATTTGAAATTTGCAGATGTTTTTATATTTACTGCTACAGTTTATACCTCTTTCTGAAAGTGAAAACTACGGCAGAGAAAGTAAGGATTAGATATTTGCAGTATTCATCTTAGGGACAAAGCCTTTAAATTTCCACCATAATGGGAAATTGTGAAGGTGGCCAGAGGACTAGATCTGTTTGGGGCCTTGTAAAAGGCTGCGTTGATGAAAATAAATGGGATAGATTGTGACATTAATTTCCCTAAGGGGATTCATGAAATGGTGAGGACTTGTATGATTTTGTTGTGGGGAATATGGGGCAAGGAAAAGAATATGAATAAAGGGTTATCTAAACAAGAATGGCAGCTGTTCTGAATCACAGCAGAAAATGTAAGCTTTTCTAGCCTGACAGTATCTCCCTAATCCTTGATGAAAATGTTATGAAAACAAAAGGGCAATAAGACAGGATTAATAACTGGAATTTTAATAACATTGGGGGTCAGGATATGGTTACATTCTTTAAAGAATCAGTTGTCAGTCCTGCAGTCAAACTTGTTAAGTATTCTAGTGTACTATTTATTGTCTCTGAAAATGGTTTAATGGACATATTGATAGGGAAGAATTAATTATGTCACGGTTTAAGAATATTTAGTTATTTTAGACTCATTAATTCAGAAACTCATTTGACATTTTAAATTGTGTATTTTTATAGTTCGCTGCACAGTTGTGGAAGGCTAAATATGTCAAATGGCAAAACTTTTAATTTATTAACTAATAGAATATACTTTTTTCAATTCATTGATTTAGGGAACATTAACAGTGTTTTTAAGGGGAAAAAAGTAAAACAGCAGATTCTAATTTTAGCAACAACATAACTTCAGATGGTATAAAATTAGTTTAAAAAGTATGAGAGTATGTGGTTTTCAGGTAACATTAATTAGCAACAGCAATTTGTATTTGTTTGAAAAATTTTTTACCAATAATTTCTATTAAAATTATATTTAAAATTTATTCTTGCCACCGATTTGATGCCTATTGGAGTTTGGGTTTAAAGTATTCTTCATGATAGAAAAAAGGGTTCATAAGCTTATGCAGAATGGTTGAAGAGATCAACTTTCAATATATAAAATAGTCTTTTTTTTTAGACAAGGCAGCCCTTGGTTGACCTCATAGATTTCAAGGACCTTATCAGTTTACAATCCCTTAGTTTTTAAATTTTTTACAATTATAGCACCTGGTCTTGCTAGGTGATCTCCCATCCAAATACTAACCAGGCCCGACTCTGCTTAGCTTCTGAGATCAGACAGGATCGGGCTTGTTCAGGATGGCATGGCTGGAGACTAAAATAGTCTTAATGAAAACATTATTTAGAGTCTGCCATTGCAAATTGGGTCATATTTCTCATAATATGGGTTTTCATTTTTCACTTTTAGGACTGGGTTTTTGAATTGGGGTGTATGTGCTCTGGAAATTATAAGTCTAGTATAGTAAGCATAGTAGTATCTTAATACTAATATATATGCATAATACACAAGCACATATATATATTTAAGAAATATACATAAGTAATTTGTAATTATATGTAATGTTTACTATAGCCATACAAATATACATACGTAGTACAATTGACCCTTGAACATCACAGTTTGAATTGTGCAGGTTCACGTATACATGGATTTTTATTTTTCAATAAATACCCATGCTGTTTTTTGATCCCTGTTGGGAGTCCACAGATACAGAGAGCTGACTGTATGCATTGTAGTATGCCATTTTATATAGTGGACTTGAGCATCTGTGGAATTTGGTCCTGGAACCAAACCCCTGTGGATATGGAGGGACAGCTTAAATCTAGGAGTGGTAAAAAGTTATATGCGGATTTTCAGCTGTGTGGGGTGAGCTCCCTAAATCCCTGTGTTGTTCAAGGATCAGCCATATGTAAGCATAGTAGTATATGAAGGGGCACCTAATGCTTTAAGATAAACATGACCCTGATTCTTTCTGGAACATCAAATTTATTCAGAGTTTTTTTAGGAAAAATAGGGTATATTAAAAATGAAAAGGTTTAGTGTAGAATGCAAACAAAATAACTATTATGACATAACAGTGTTTTACAAAAAATAAAATTGTTCTTGCCTTGGGCTAAAGTCCCAGTCCTTCTGGATACATCCTTTCCCAGCACCTGGGCCAGGGCTAAGGTGAGGTAAGCAGGGTGTGCAGGTGTCACTCTCAGATGCCAGCCCCGAACTTGCTTGACCCTGAGAGCGAGTGCTTCCTTAACTATGAGCCTGAGGCACCGGCCTTGCCTCAACCTAGGGGTCTTGCTTAGCATTTGGTAAAATGATGAAGAAAGAGTGTTCATTTTCTATGTGTGGTTTTTAAGGATTCTGTTTCTGTTATCATAATTTGTATTACTTTAATAATTTGAGATAGAAAATCTTTGTTGGGTAATAAATGTTATTTGGTATAGTGACTTGCAGTTTAGAAAGAGCTTTCACCCTCATGTCGTTGCTTCTCTCATCAGCCTTGTATGATGGATGAGGCAATTAGTGTTTTCTTTACTGAGCATTATAAGACATACAGGCCCAATGCAGGTCACTCATTTCAGATCTCTTAACCTGATGACCAAGTACTTTACTTTGTGTCTTCCTTTTCACCTTTTTTGGTTTAACTATTCTGAAAAAGCCAGTTATCATTTCATGCACAGTAAGTTGCTGCTAAATTTCTGATATATATTTAAACTAGATCACTATCCTTTTCCCAGAATGGAGGGTATAAGGCCATAAAGGGTTCACAGAGCTTACTTTCATTAGAAGCATTAGGAAAGCTATGAGATCTCAGTTAACATAGTGGAAGTGGCTCCCTCGCATTCTAGTAGGTTTAGTTAACTGTGGAGGGACATTCTCCCTGGCCAGATAGGTAAGGTGGCACGGCGCTGACGTAGGGGAGCTATTAATTTTCTCAAGGTGCCCAACACAGAGAAAAATGGTTTTCATTGTATGCACTGTGCTCAGAACACCTGGTAGTGCTTTTTGAAATTGTTCAAAGGTCTTTAGAAATAGGAGTGATTTCGTGTCATCTCTGCCACTTTCATCGGGAAAACACTTCAAACTGTATCCTGTTACCAATGGTTTGCCATATGCTTCATCATCTCTGCTTGAGTCACTGTGTTGGTGTCACCAGATCAAATGTCATCTAGTCTAAGTCATATTTTTCCTGACTCCCTCAAATACAGTTTATTCTGTCATTTATGCATCCCTAGCCTCTGATATATACTTGTGATTTGCTTTCTTAAAAGTTTGTAGAGAACAGAGATCTCTTCCTATTTGTTATTTTGACTTTGGTACCCAGCATGTCACCTTAATCAGAATAGGTTCTAATGAAGAACTGCTGAGTTGATCTTCTCAGTTGAGTAGGTATTGCAGAGAAACTACATCCTCATGAAACTATATGCCCTAAGGGTAGTTCTTTCTTTTCTGGGATACAAGATAAAGGGCGTATAAGACTAGAACATATTCTTTTAAAAACTTTTATTCAGTTTCAATTTATATAGAGTCACTCGTGTGCTGCCAATATTTGTATTAATATATGAAAGTTTTCCTCAAACCTTAAATCACTCCAATGTCTAAGAGATATAAGACTTATTTTTGATCATCACTTTAGAAATAATGATGTATTGTGAAATAGAGTGAGAGAACTGTGAAAGGGATGTAGAGGACGACAGAACTCACATGGAGAAAAAATTACTAAATGTAAATAAATGTATTTTTTCATCACTTCCGATACAGCCACAGTTTTTTTAATAAAGAATTATATTTGTGTTATTTAGTTTAAATATTCATAAGGACTGTATATATACACACACTTGTACACACAGGTATGTATGAACTTCCCTAAATTGGATGTATTCTATTTTTAGTAAATATTTTTATGTTTATTTTTCTTTTTATACCAGCTCTTTGAGTCCAGATGTTGATCCAGCTCTTGCTTTTCAACGAGAAGGATTTGGACGCCAGAGTATGTCAGAAAAACGCACAAAGCAATTTTCAGATGCCAGTCAATTGGATTTCGTTAAAACACGAAAATCAAAAAGCATGGATTTAGGTAGTGAGTACAATCTCCATGAATCTTTATCTAAATAAGGTTTAGATGCTTTCAGATTAAAATTGATGGTCCCAAACATATGTCTGTTTACTTTGAACAGTAGAGAAAATAAATGTGAAATGTGGCAATTTGGAAAAAATTAGTTTTTCTTTGAGTTTGAGATAACCATATTTCTCATAAGTGGCATGTTTACATAATGTGCAATATGTTAATATATATGTTTTCTGATGAGAAAAAAACAAACACATGTGCATTTTATGCTATATTCATGTATCTTTATTTGAAACAATGAAATGTTTTAACACTTTGGCTGTTTAAAACTAATTTCATTGAAATAGTATTTGGTTGGTTGTGGCATTCTTGAACTAAAATAAAAAATTTTGGAGAGAAATCATTATCTCAATCCATGTCTGGAATTTGGTTACTTTGTGATAGCTTCCTTTCATTGCTACTTTTTAAGGGTTATTTAATAGAAACTCTTAAGTGTTGGTGATTAAGGCATTTAATTGAAGTAATATTTTGAGAAAATATTTATTGTAGAAAGTATTTGAAGCAAATGAGAGCAGGAAAATAACCATAGTTGTTCAATCAAACACCAATCAGGTAGTGTCTCTTTTTAAATCCAAATCCACCAAAACCAAAACAAAACAAAAAAGTAAAATAATTAATCATATCTATAAACTGATTGAATGATTTTAAAAAAACCATTGTTAATCATCTGTAACTTATTTATGCATTCTCTTGTGGCTGTTTGTACTTCAAGACTAAAAGCATTAATTTATCACATGCGTAAAAGAAAAATTTGGCGGTGCATTGCCTTGGCTAATTAAGATATGCTAACATATAAATAACACACGTGTCTGTGAAATGAAATGACTGGCATATTGCATGGAGACACTGCTTCACCCCCCCTTTTTTGATTATGAATGTTTGCTTGATTTTTCATATTATTTGCATGAAATATTTCCTAAGAATTATCACATAACTGAAAAGATCTGGGAATGGTTGAAGCATGTTGGGCTGTGGGACTAACTGGGCTAACCATTATACATTTACCTTTTAACAGTAGCTGACGAGACTAAACTCAGTACAGTGGATGACCAGAAAGCAGGTAAGAATGGACTCTTAGACTGTTGCCATAGAAACTGTGGTCCAAGGAGCTTATCATAATTATAGAGCTGCCAATCATTTTGCATGTACACATAAATATTCCAGCCTTGCACAGATGTTTTCATTGTAGGAAATCAAATTGTACAAGAAAAGAAAAAGTGTCTGTTAGAAGAAATTTAGTAGTGTAGTACATCTAAATGGAAATATAATTTAGTGCTTCAAAAATGTTTAAACAACCTAGATTTTTTTAAATTTTATTTGTATAGGAATATTTTGTCACAATTTAAAAAAAATATCAAAATCCTGAAAACATGATCTCTTGGGTAGACTCTTGTTTTTAACAAATGTATTTGATTTCTATGTCAACCAAAAAAAATTCTCAAAGTGGTAACTTTGATTTGAAGGGTAATAGCACAAATGTAAATATTTTTTATCAAAGGACAATGTCCAGTAATTGCTATCATTAGTCACTCAGAAAACCTTGGTTGTTTTTCGAATGCAAGAATTAGCTCATAGTTACCAGATATTGAATTAGACTATCTAATGCATATGGCTCTTTAACTTTGTGAACCTGTTTTAAAGTGTTTTTTGTTTGTTTGTTTATTAGCTATTTAGGGCTTTCTTCTAAAATGCGGCCTGAATCATTCCATAGAAACAATGAATTACATTGAACTGGGTTTTGCATTACAGTATTACTTCTTATGCTGTTTTATGAAAATAATTAAGGAGAATTTTTATGTGTAATTAATGTGCTTTGTACAATGGAGCATTTATGATTTATTACTATTAGTTTAGAAGTGTTTTAATTATTCTAGATCTAATATGCTTTAGTAGTTTACCACTTACTAGTAATTAGCTTTAATTCACCTTTTTAAGCTATAGTAGTAACTAGTTTTATCCTGCTTGAAAACTGTGTATCTCACATACATATGTTGAGATTATTGTGGACATGGTTGGAGTTTTCACATTCAGTAGAGTAAAAGATTGTAAAATTTACATCCAATAGATTATAGGATTAACCGTAGTGCAAGGCAGTTAGCTGTAGCCTCAGACCTTACTAGGTAGTTATTTCTCTGATTAAACATAAAATTCAAAATTTGAAACAGCTAAAGGAAAACATTTTTTGTAGTTCACATTCGTAAATTAGTTGTTAGATATTGGAGTTACCCCTACTGTTCAGTACTTTCAAAGAAGTAACCTGTGTCCACGTTAATTTCATAAAAGCCAAATTGAATTGCTCAGGTTAAAAAACGTGGATTTCTATACTATGCCAATTAGATAAAGTAAGGAAAATACTTAATTTACAAACTCACTACTAATAAAAGGAAAAGAACGATTTATTGTGATTAAAAAGGAAAATACTGATATCTTGCGTTTTACTGAAAACAAATGTTTATGGTGAGAAGGCAGATTTTATAATCTAATTGAATCGTATGTTTATATAGCGTTTTAACTTGTTAGATCCTAGATATGAAGAGCTTTTTTTCTCTATGTGCAATCTATACCACCAAATTAAATTGGAAATACTTGGGACAAAAAATTATTATGTAGATGCCAAATTTTCTGTTATTTTTCTTCCTTCACTTTATTTGAATTGTCAAGATTATCATGATTTTACAGTTTCATCCAAAGGTTTTGGGTAGAGTCATAGTGACATTTTAGCATAGATCATCTGTCTAGCCATAAGCCTTTTGTAATAAAAATTGAATTCCATTTCCCTTTGCCCTTGCAAAAGACATCTTACTGGGTAGGAATAGAAAAATCGACTTAGGGAAAATAGTTTGATTATGATTTCACTTTTATTCTTGGATTGAGGGATCTTATGATATTTGGCGGTAACTTTACTTTCTGAAAGAATAGAGAACAGGAATAAGAAGAGAATTGGGGTTCTATGGGTTTAATCCTTGAATATAAAAAAGCAGGATATCCTAATGACCTTAAAGATTTATATGAAGAGCTTTAAAATATTATTTTAAAATGAAAATTTTTATTTTTGTGTGTAAATAAATATAATTTTTGTCCATACTTGAGAAACAACTTTCATTTTTATTACTAGTAAATGCTGAATTTTTAATGTTAGGGATCTCAGTAACTCTAAATCAAGAATTTTAATATGTTACTTAACAAAACCTTTGTTAAAGTTTTTTTTGACAAATATAGTACTTAAATGTATGATATCCATATTACAGATCAAGAGTCAGCAAAGTCTGTAAAGGACCAGATAGTAAATATTTATGTGGCCTTGCAGACCAGACAGTCTCTATGGTAGTTACTTAATTCTGAGGTAGTGTGAAAACAGCCGTAAAATACATGTAAACAAATTGACGTGGCTGTGTTCCAAAAATTTTTTCAGATTTGGCCCACGGTTTGCTGATCCCTGTGATGGATTTATAAACTATAGATGTTGACTTTTTGCATAACATTTTATTATGAAAATTTACAACCGTATATAAATATAGAGATGTAGTTCTTATATCCAATGACCTCCCATACACCCAATACCCACCATCGATAATTATCGACATTTTGCCAAAATGTTATTCTTCAGTGTTACAAATTTAGAAAAAAGGATAGACAAGCTCTGAATTATACTTACAAAGTATCTATTGCTTATTTAGTTATACTTTCATCATTGTTTTTCTTTGCAGATTTGCCTGGTTATGTATTTTAATAAAATCATATATTTATATATACCTATATACTTATGTGTATATACATATACATTTATTTTAATAAATAGTCATACCATTTCTAAAATTTGTTATTAAAGTTTTTAGTTCTCTAAAAACTTTAGAATACATGATGTCAAATCTCAGCTAACTTTTCACAAAGAAAAACTTAGTATACATAGATGATGTTCTTATGATAATCTTTACTGGAATCATGAAATCTTTATTGGTGACAGACAGACACAGAGAGAGAAGAATAAATATACACACATACATACAAATATACATACATATGTCCTTTATGAACCTAGGAAAGCAGCAAATATTTGCCTTATAAACATTTATAGGACCCAAATGCAGTTATGAAAAGGGTAAATTATGAAGATTGATAGGCATAATCTATTCAGGAAAAGATCTTTCCAATGCTGACTCTGGGACCTATAAAAGTAGTTGTCTGTGCCGAGGAATGATCTTTTCCCGTCTGCTTTGGTTCCTTGATTTCTTACCTTTCTGTTCAGTTCATTGGAACAAAATTCATTTTCTTTTCTGTGACATGACTTTTATCAGTATTTAGAACAAGAACTTGTCAAAAGGTATGCTGCTCTCAATAGAAAAAGTAAGATTGATCATCCTGGAAAGAAATAGTTTATATGATTTTTGTCATAAAATAATCAAATATATACAAACTTACAATGAGAAAGTTGAATAAATCATCTTTTTCTCCCAAGCACAATATTTTATGGAATATTATTTCTTCATTAGAATCATCTGTCTGCCTTTCTGCCTATGTTACATTTTTAACGTATTTGTTCTAACTTAAAACTGCTACCTCATTGTGAAAATCAGGTGAAAGATGGAATGCAAATAAATCTTAAAAAGATATTTCTTGTTTCATTTTCTCAATTTAATTGTTATTGTTTTACACTCTGAGCTATGGAAAGTCCATGTCATAACTGTGTCTTTGATAATATATCAAAGCTACTGCTTAATTACTGATCAACTTTTGAGCTGATGACCCCATGTAGAGATAAACTATCTAATCTCTTTTACCCTCCCATTTTTTTACACCTGTATTTTTAACAGTGTAAATGAAGAACAGTTCTATAACCTGCATTTCCAAGTGGTAGTGCAAAGCTGGTATTACAGTCATCTAGAGGCTAAATGTGTGTACCTTTGGGTCCCAGGTCAGGCAGTGATGGATGAGACTGCCTTACCTGGTTAAAGACATCTGTTTTGATTGCCTTCTAAAGCTTGGTGCTTTTGGTATTATCTCAGGCCCTTCTACCATAGATCCTCATGAAATAGAACCAAGTTTTTAATTCCCTAAATTCTTCCATGCCATCTTACAGAAATGTTTTTAGTAATTGTTAAGTCTTCTTCATTCTGTTCATCACTTGCTTCTCAAGCAGATATTATTCCCAGGCCTGCAGGTAGAAAGCCTGCTATCACCTCTTTAGTCTCTCCTCTACTTCTTTCTAGAGAGAGCCCTTATGTAATTTGTTTCTGTTCAAATCTTGTATTGTTCTTTCCATAGAATGTTAATATTGCCCAGAATTAGGTTTCTGTTTGGTGTCAGGGTGCCCTAATCATACTGGTGACATGCAGTCTTTTGTGCTGTCTTTATGTATAAGTTATGTGAATCTGCACTATAATAAAGAAGAGACTTGATGAAGTTTATTGATAGAAAATTTAACTTTTGTTATAAATAATTTTAAACTGTCAAAAACTGATTTCAACTAAGTTAAAAAGTTACTTTTGGTGCTTACCTCAGCCTTCTCATGATTTCTGCTCTTCAAGTGAGCTTCTGGGTTATTCTGTTTTTGGTTTTGTGGTTTGTTTTTTTTTTTTTAGATTATTTACATAACTTGGAGCAAATGATTTGACAAAAATTTCCTCTGTTGAGCTAAACATGGAAACTGATAACTTAGAGTTTTACCTAATGAAAATAGAGAAAATAAACAAATTTTTTGTATATTTGGGAAAAATAAAAATTAGTTACTGTTACTTTACTAATTTTTTATACATTTTCCATTTATATTTAAAAACTCCTCATTGAACGAATAATTTGTTTACATCTCTGATGTTTTCCACAGTTCATAAAAGTTCAGGAATGCAGTTTTCACCGTTACTTCTAACTAACCATTTGTTTTTGTAAATCTCCAAGGTTCCCCCAGCAGAGATGTGGGACCTTCCCTGGGGCTGAAGAAGTCAAGCTCATTGGAGAGTCTGCAGACAGCAGTTGCTGAGGTGACTTTGAATGGGGACATTCCTTTCCATCGCCCACGACCGCGGATAATCAGAGGAAGGGGATGCAACGAAAGCTTCAGGGCTGCCATCGACAAGTCTTACGATAAACCCACAGTAGATGACGATGACGAAGGGATGGAAACATGTAAGTTTATGCTGCTGGGAAGAATAGTAGTTAAAATAGCTCTTAAAGCAGAATTTCCTAAAGTGTGCTCCAGGAAACGACATGGTTCCAGTACCTACACAGGGTTCTGTGGGGTGTAAGCTATTTTCAGAATAATAAAACATTTATTTACCTTTTTATTCTCATTCGCTCACAAGTATATAGTGGGGTTTTCCAGAGGCAACAAGTCATGTGATATTGCAATAGATTGAATGCAGAGCAGATAGAAAAATCTGTCTTTTTAGTAATGTATTCAAAAGATTTGCTACAATATAATGTAGTGACCATTGTTCTCATTAACTGTTTTTGGAAAATACAGGTTTTTGGAAAAAGATAATTTCTATTAACATGAATTTTGCTTTTTATGAAGTAATTAATATTTTAAAACTTTCTCCATTTTAATTCAGTAAATATTAATAGATTTAATCCACATAAAATTTTTATTTTGAGTTCTTAATAATTTTTAGGAGAATAAAGGTATTCTCCTAAATGTTTTGGTATGAGACTAAAATGTTTGAAAACCACTGCTGTATATATAGTATGTCTATGATGTGATGTCTCCAATAACTATATGTAATAATCTCTGATTTTGAAAACTTTTATTTTTATGAATTACTCTTGCTTTCCTTGAACTGAGCTAGCAAGATACGTTTGTATATGTATATTTCCAAACTGCAAAATATTTTAAGCCAAGACAATTAAAAGTCAAAGGTTAATATGAATAAGCAGTATGTTTTCCTAGTATGTCGAGAAAAAAAAGTAACATTTATAAATATGTACAAATGTATGCTTCAAAGAGTTATCTATTAAACATTCATGGTATAAATGCCACCATTCAATTTGAAAATAAAGGAAAAACTCTACTAGTCTATTTACTTAAAAAAGAAAGGGCTTAGGAGTTCTAATAGTAAGAAGTATTGATTAGCTTATTATTGTTTATAACTACTAATTTACATTTTAGTTTTTTAACTTCAAATGTGACTTTATGCATCTAACCATTAGAAGAAAAGCTGTAGACACTGCAGCTTGAGGTTAAAGCAGAGACCAGAGATAATTTAAATGGATTGTAAATTACTGGCAATTTAACTTTTGGGTGGACTACTCTCTCACACACTTGAGAATTGTGGTGGGGAAAAAGAGTTTAAAATAAAAATCACATTCTAGGGAGATTTAAAGCAAAATTATATAATTTTTGCCTATTGTATATAATGTGTTTGGGAAGATGAATATTGCTGCCATAATATTACATGCAAAGCAAAACTTAACGAGAAGATTGCTACACCTCCTCTCCCTCCCAACTTTCCATCTAAATTTTCACTGCATCCAGCCAGTTATTTCAAATACATGCTGCCTATTCTTGCCAAATAAAGAACATATTTCCTATTTTTGCTGCCAAGCCTGGTCTCCAACATCCTGAGTCATATGAGCTTTCAACCCTCTTGAGATTTCTGCCATTGTATCCATGGTACCTTGCCACCTTAACCGATATTTGTGCAAGTATACTAGATATTTGTGCAGGTATTCTAGAGTAGAAGCCCTGTCACTCACAGATGTTGCCTCTGTCTGTCCTGTGTGTATATTTCATAAGAGATATAGTCCTCTGGCCCCTTAGTATTTTTTTTTAAGCATCTACAATTTATAATGCTCCTGAACCTTTTTCTTATTCTTATTAAAATGTTATTTAAATTTCCATATAAAATAGTGTTTTTCACATGGTACTCTTTTCAAATGCAACGGGGGATGCAATCCTTACCAATATAGAGCATGTTCTTAATTCTCTAGGGACAACCTCCAGAGTTTTCTACCAATGTGGACATCTAAATTTGTCCCTATAGACATTTAGTTTCTTTTTTTAATTGGAAATAACAGATTTAAGTATATTGTATTAAAATTTATTAATCCAACTATCTTCAAGGCAAAAGAAAACAAAAACAATTAAATAGACAAGTTATAATTTCTGGACAAGAGCTGGCAATGACATTTATGTCATGAACATCATGAGCATCTACAACCACAAAATACTGTTTTACAAAGTTCTGATTTTATTATTTATTTTTAGACCAGTCTGCTTAACTTTAAATATGGCAAAAGAAAGGCAGCTATTTTACGTTTCAAATTTTTGCAATTTGAATTGTTGAAATTGAATTAAGAGAGCGGAGCAAACACTGAACTGGAATTTAGATGACTTTCATCTTAGTCCACATTTTCTAACCAGTGTGGGATTTTGGTCAAACTACTTAAAATCCTTAAGCTTTAATTTTGTCATTTGTAAAACTGAAGATTTGGACAACTAGGTCATTGATTTTCAGATTGTGTATGGTGATGTCTGGTTAGGACTAAGGGTATCTCAGTGGTTTAGGGGGTATCGGGAAGCAAGTGGGACTCTGCAAAGGCAACTAGCTTCACTCTGTCCCCCTGCTGTCATGACTCCTCTGCAGTAACAATTGTGGATTTTTTAAATCACATTTAATACATTGTGGTTCTTTGTGAAATTTTGTTTTAAGAAAAGAGATTGTTTGCTTTGTTATTCATAAGTTTGAAAAGCTCTGGCTTAGATAGTTTCTGAGGTCCCTTCTAGTTTTCACATTCCATGATCCTAGGTACACCCATTCAGTTACCTACCTAAATCCTGCCTGCTGCCCTTTCTCACCTCTGTAAGGGCCATGAAGGAAGATACCACCATGACTGTTTTATTCCTGCAGAACCAGGCACAGGGCTTGGACAAATCAAGATTCAGTTTATATCAGTAAGTGAGCGTCTGCATAACTAGCACCATTGTGTGCCTGAAAGAGAGGGAGAAAGTGGAGGGGAGAGAGAAGGTGAGAGAGGGAGAGAGAGAGACACTTTTGATGTGCAGTAAGTGGGATGGTCATGACATTTTACTGACATTCCCGTTTGTGTCCCACACTAGACCTGTGTGCATTATATCCCAATACCTCAGCAAACTCCTTGTTTTTCTAAAAAAAAAATATATATATATATATACATATACATATATATGTGTATATATATATATGTATATATATGTATATATATGTAGATCTGTTAAGGCTTGTGTTACTGCTGGTGGTCATTTGACTGTCACCTTTACATGTGACTAGAGACAGAAAGGTGTTTTATGGCTCCAGTCATGAGAAAGAAGGTGGCTGAGTTAGCCCTTTCTTTAGTTTCCTCAACTGCATCGTTTTCAGAGTCAGCTTGTGGATCTTCATGGCATGGTTGCTGTGCCTTCCCAGAATCTGTGCTCTTGTTCCTCTTGTTCCTACATCCCCGTCTTTGCCGTACGGTCCCTTGCTGTGTGTCCAGCGCCCTGCTGTTTTCTGTGCTCTGCCAGGCTCTACCAGAGGTGCTTTCTTGTTCTGTGGTGAGACTCAGCTACAGCTGCCTGTTGCAGTGAAAATGCTGGATCACTATTGAACATTGCTCTGAAAAGAGAAGCAGTGTCTCAGCAGACCATTTTCTGCTACTTGGGACATTTTGTAAGGATGCAGCCGGTGCACCCTGCATCCTTACAAAATGTCCCAAGCTCTGGGATGCGGAGGAGGCTCTTGTGGAAAAGCTGCATAAGGAGGGAGCCAAGGGCTTGTGAGGAGGACAGAGTTACCTGTTTTCTCCCCTCA
Source organism: Eidolon dupreanum (assembly GCA_028627145.1). NCBI lineage: Eukaryota > Metazoa > Chordata > Mammalia > Chiroptera > Pteropodidae > Eidolon > Eidolon dupreanum. Next base: position 18,727,170 of record CM053513.1, on the reverse strand, counting down.
TTGAGCCCTTTTCCTCTTTACAAGTAAGACCCTTAGGCATGGGCAGGGTTGATTGCTCTTGTCGCTAGGATTGAGCACCTCCCCAGTGGCTATAGTTTATGGCTCTGAGCAGGCTTGCCTTGTCTCAGCAGAGTTGAAATCATGGCATTGGCACTACACTGAGGGCCAAGAGACTGAGGCAGGATCCATGCGGTATCTGGTATCTGTCATCTTCTGTAACACTTACGTTCTTCCTGTGGAGATGGCAGAAGCCAGCATTTTTGTCTCTCATTTAATCCATCTGGCCTCTCCATGTTGTGTGTCTGTCTGGATCAAGATGGAGCTTTGTACTCTGGGACCCATTATCTCCGAGGCCCTACCTGTGTTTGACAGGTCAGGGCATCTACAATCTGTTCCCTCTTCTATGCAAATTACATACCCTGCCTGGCTCTCAGCAAGTGGCTTCTATATCCCCCATAATAAATCAGTTTCTGTAGCTACCAAGAAAATGCATGCAATAACATTTCTTTGTTTTCTTTTTGAAAAATATATAGTTCCATTTTTCCTCAATTAAAAGTTGCCATATTGTAAACCTTACTATCAATTCAGTGACAGCTTTTTGTTGGAGTCAAGGAGGCAAAACACAACAAAACCAAACACTATCCTATTAATTGTACTTATCGGTTTTAATATATATCTAGTTTAGAATTTTAAATGTGAAAACTTGTATGCCTTGAAAACATAGAGACAAATTGCTTTTGAGTAGCTTGCTGTTTTCTTGTAGTACTTTTGTTAGGAGATAAGAAAAAGCATTGCTCTACAATTTGCATAACTTCAGTTAGCAGTATGAGATTTGAAGAAACTAACTTTATATTGGTTAATCAGCTAATAGAGATTCCAGGGGAATTATTCTTTTTTAGCTACAGAATAGCATATTGCATTTAATATGAGATTTTCTACTCTTAGTATTCTGCTCACTTCTAGCCACTTTTCATTACTACCTATTTGAGCAAAAATAATACAAACTAAGTCTAATTTTATGTTAAGCAGATTATAGTAAGTATGTGATAGAATTCAAGACATGGGTTTCAAGGTCAAAGAACTTTGTGAAAGATTTCTTATTTCATTACTATTTCAAAGAATAATTGGATATTGATCTACAAAAATATTTTTTCTGAAATGCTAGGAATAAGAGTAACCTATCTATCTTTTTATACAAATTTGTATACTTAACTGTCACCTGCAGTTTAAGAAAAGCAGCTTTGATTAATTTTAGAAAGTTTCTGAATGCAGTATGTGTGTAAGCATGCGAAGTAGCTGAAGCTGTTTCTTACATTCCTTTTGCTATGTGAAAAGTAACTGAAGCCAAAAGTACAATGAAAAGTCACATCTGAAGTATTTGAATTATAGACTCCATATTTTAAGCATTTTCCTAATGAGAAATAAGTATTTAAGTAGTTGACCAAGATCATACTTAGGAACTGAATCAGAGAATACATACCTTCTAATTCTCAATCCTGTGATTTTTCTAGAATATTAAACTTACAAATGGAAACACCCATTACACTAAAACTACTTTAAACTTTTTAAGTGTCTATGAATGAGTTGTGGTGCCTAAAATCTGATATTTAGGCGGTAGGTTCCTGAGGGGTCAGAGGGTGGTTGAACCAGTGGAGAAACTGACACTTGAGAAGCAGCGTAGTTAAGGGCCATTGTAGTGTACAGGTTACCATGGTGCTGAAGGGTGCAGTACCCACTCAACTTCTGCAGAATTGGAGTGGAGAGGGAGCTAGGGGGTAGCGATAGCTGAGAGGAGTGCTGTTGCTTGAGTGGTCTTAGGTGGGAAAGGAACACATGAAACATGGAATGGGAAACATCTCTGGACTGCCATACTTCTGTTAGGTTGATGTGTATAGTGCAGGTGAAAGCATAGTGAGGAATGACATTTAAGATGTTAGCAGAGAATGGATCACTGACAGCCTAGTTTAAATTATTTGTAGTTTACACTAAGGACCTTAAAGAGCATATGAAGAATTTCAAGTAAAAGAATGATGATCGCTGGGGCCCCAGGACAGAGGATGGGTTATTGAGGATGGGATGGAAGTAGCAGCATTGGTGGCCGGCAGATCAGTTATATGATATTAATGCAACAATCCAGGTGAGTGATGATGCTTGGCAATGCCAGAGAGAAGGAAGAAACTGCATTTATATGCTTAGCATCTCACACACAAAGATGGATGATGATGATGTGATTTTTCTCATTAGCACTTCCAGGCTCCAAAACTAAGAATCATCATCTTACTCTGTAATCACTCCATTACCAAGCTTTCTTTATTTTTCCCCAAGAAATCTCCTAATTCTACTCCTTCTGTCTAATCTAGCCCAAAACTTCATTATTTACTATCTGAGGTTATTGTTAGAGTCTCCTAACTGGTCGTATTATCTCTAAATTTGCTGAGTAAGTTCTGTAATCGCATTCGCATTCTCACAGTCCCCCAAGCTTCTGTGCATGTTCTTGCCCAGATCACGCACTCTCTGTGAGATGTGTCTTCTTACTGCCCTCTAACTTTCCCTCTACCCTTTCATGTGTGTATTTGACTTTTTCCTTCTTAAAGAAACTTTTTTTAACCTGGTTTTCCCTTGACTTCTTAAAGCCCTAATGTGTCTGAGACTTTTTAGTATAAAGCATTTTTTTTACATTAACAAATTTTTGTGGGTGCCCCCCATGGATTGTGTAGCATGAGAGTTAAGAACACTGGCTTTTAGGGGAACAGTCATTTTGAATTCTCAATAAATAGCAAAATGCTAGCCATTCACGATTTTCACATTTGCACGTTTTTATTATTTATTTTGGTTTTGTTTTTCTACTTGAAGGGTTATAGCAATGACCCGGAATGTCTTTTCTTGATGCTATCAATAATATTTTGTATATTGTTAAAACACATTTAACACCAAGCTCACTCCTTGATTAAAATAAAATTTTAGTGGCAATTTCAACAGTAGTGCTATCATTTTGATTATATAACCAGTCCTTTCAGTCTATTGAGAGGAAAGCCTTCTGCTTCAGTACAGATTGTCCTCATGAACTGGAAACACTATCCACTGCTGACCATCATTTGTATATAAAAATCACTTGGACACCAAAAGCAAACTTGCAGGGTTCAGAAAATTAAGGGTATGAACCTCATTGTACTTGCTCTGTGGCTTCCTCTTGGAAAGAGTAGGGTGTTGAGGGTGGCATTGTACCAATATCTTCACGAGCGTTCTACTTGTTTCATTTGGAGGGAGCATTAAAGAGAAATTTAGAATGTAGAATAGAAATGAAGAATGGATTTTGGTAATAAGTGTTAAGTTTTTTTAGAAGAGTGATCTTACTGTTTTTGTCCTACTCCTCACCCCAATGAATTGAGAGTTTAAAAAAAATTTTTTTTTTAATGAACTAAATGTAGTTTTAGAATTGAGTGTCTTAGTGTCTAACTTTCCTCCAGTTGCTGAAACCTCTTCTGTCATAACACTGATAAATGATCACCTTTTGGTTCTTCATCTTATAAGTTATTATTCCTACCCCACATTTCAGTATAAAAGCTTCTTAGTTCTACATGTTTCATGACAGCTTTGTATGTGTAGGTTTTTTTTTTTTAAGTATTCCAAAAAAACTAAGTTTTTTCATTGCCAAGAGCTCATCATTCTAATGTTAAAAGTCAGAGTCCAGAAAAGCAGATCCTGTTATTCAGCACCATCTGTATCACTAGCTGTTCATTTTCTACATCTTTCTTCCTCTTCTTCCAAAGTCAGAATATTCAACTAAGAAACAAAAATCATATTTATGTCACCAAAGTTCTCAAATTCTACCCAGGTCTTTGTAATGTGTAGGAGCCCATTTCTCACTTGCCTTTGTTACATTGCATTTTACTTAACATTAATCAATAGAAGTTGATAGTGGTCAGTGGATTCGCTAAGTCTACTGAAATTTTCTGTTATTAATGTCTTGTTTCCATTTACTCATTTTAAGTTTTGTTTTAAGTAGATTCTGAAGACTGAGTCACACTGCGTGCAATTATTATGTTTAATCTTTTGTCTTCCACAGTAAATTGTAAGTTACTCAAGAGTATTTGTTTTTTTCGTTAGGTATTTCTAATACCAGGGGGAGGGGATAATTCTTTATAAATAGGAAGCAGCAAAGGATAGTTTTTCACATGGTTTGGTATTTGTTCAACCATTCTGTCATTCACTCAACAAATATTTAACGGCACTTCTTTGTGCTGTGCCCACAGAGATGAGTACTTGTTTACTCATACTTATGAATAAGTAATAGTATCATTTTTTTTTAGTATTCCTTTGTTTGTACCTATTGAACAGTTCATTTAATTCTGGTAACAACTCTGGACAAATCCTTTAATTCTGGTAAAATCATCAGAGCTACCTAGAATGACATTGACTGCTAAATCTTAGACTTGTGACAAATAGCACTGTAGATATTCCACAGCTGCTCTAAAGTTTAATTTGTGCAAGGTGACTATTAGGATACTTTCATCTGCATTTAATAGAAAATCCAACTCAGACCATCTCAAGCAATCAGGAAATACACTGTCTTGTTTAACTGAATTCTAGAGTTGGGCTGTTTCCGAGGTTATTAATTTCACAGCCTAGCGGTTTTATAAAACAGCAGTTCCCAACCTGTTTGGCACCAGGGACCGATGCTCCAGGGAAAATCTAATGCCTGATGATCTGAGGTGGAGCTGAGGCGGTGATGCTAGTGCTGGGGAGTAGCTGCAAATATAGGTGAAACTTCACCTGCCACTTACCTCCTGCTATGCGACCTGGTTCCTAACTGGGCACAGACTGATAGTGGGTCTGTGGCCTGGGGCTTGGGGACCCTTGTTATAAAATAAATACCCAACATCTTTCTGCCCCTTTGGCTGCACTGTCTACAATTAAGCTTGTCCAGAGGGTAATTGCAGAGCTCAGGAGCATTTTACTGTCTCATTCATATCCAACAGAAGAAAGTGAGCCATCTTCCCAAGCATGGAATATGTTCATTTAATCTGATGGAGACATTCTGGAACTAACAACAATGGCCTAATAAGTCAATGGAAGTAGGCACCTGTAGGTTATGTAAACTTAATTCACCCTTTGGAGCTAGGTTACGTTTCTGAACCCAACCAGAGTTCCATTAGGAAGAAGAAAAGGAGAAGTGGATTTTGGACAAGCAACCAGCAGAGATCAGTGGTAGCACTGCTTCTCAAGGCGGAAGCAGGGTGAATGGGGAGTGTGGGACTAATGACCATGTGGCTTAGAGTCAACTTTTAACAATAAAATGTTTGTGATGATTAGATAGAAGTATTTATTTATAGCATAAGCTACAGAATTTTAAATTTCAATTGAAACCTAAAATCATTTTCTCCATAATCATTAACATGTAAGTTTCCAATTTTTTCCAAATTTCTTGGTGACCCAGTCCTAACATGATACCTTGCAGGACTGAATAGCTTAATTTGTAACATAGACTAGAATTTTAATTGAACTACATTTGCATTTGTTGAAAACATGGTAATTAGGTATGTCTTAATTACAGAATGACTGTGCTACATTAAAGAAAAATAAGCAGCTTCACGTTATATCTTCTTTAAAAAGAGAAACTTGAGGATATCTGCCTTTATAGGTAAATCTCATGGGAAAGTAGCTGATAGTTCAGTGCATAGAGTAGGTTAAAATAGGGATAAATGTTAGTCAAAAATAGAAATTCCTATTTGTTTGGAAGAAAATAATCATCTTTCTTTGTGTAGGCTGTCTGCAGAAGAAAAGCAAATAATCTGTAAAGATGAGCAAAATTAAAGAGAAGAAAATGTGAAATTTGTATATCATTTAAAATAGTAAATTATCCAAATGTAGACTTATGATTAGTTCTTGCATTGTAATTTACTGTATGAACACAATAGATCAAGCCATTTACTGCTAGTGTATTACCAGTAACTTTTTTCACTTAAAAAATTACTTATGTGATTTTTTTTATTACTTTAAAGGAATAAAAATATTTCATGTACCTTATTATAAAGCTAGTATTTAATGTACAAAGTTTGGTTTTAAAACTAAGTGGGTGTAACCAATTTATTTCAGGTTTTAAAAACCATATTAATCTTGCATGGGGATAGGGTAAAATGAGATATTCTAATTTTTTTTATCAAATAATTTTAGAGTTTGAAGCACATATAATGTAATACTTTAAAAGAACATCCTATGTTTGTACATATGAAACCACATACTGCTAAATATTTTTAATTAGTTGGCATTCAAAGGGATTAGTTAAATCAGTACACCCCCAGAAGAATATCTGTGATAATGTAGTATCTAAATTAGAATGTTCAAATTAAGCATAAAGAATTCTCAGATGTGCAGGTATTCTCTTAAATAGTCCACTTGCTTGGGGCAGGAATCTGAGCTAGTATTTTTTATTTTATAAAATGAGGTTATAAACCCCAAAGTTAATAAATGATTTAATACTAATTTTCTCTTTTACCCAATTTAGAAAATAAGTTGTATTATATACACCAGAAAAATTATTGTGAATATGAAAAGAATTGGCAACAAATGTGACTTCAGCGTATAGTTAGTTGTGAAGGCTCTGCCTCTATTCTGTTACCGAGCCAAGAACAGACATATGCCCCTTGTACTCCTGCCAAAACTATTAGGCAGAAAACTAGCAGAATCGCTACTTATACTTCCATTCATGATTTATGATAATGGTTGCTGTGGAAGACTAAGTCATTTACATTTATTGGGCTCGTTTTTTTGTTTATAGTTTCAGACATTTGGAGAGGGTTGTAAAATCTATTAGATGATACACATAACGCTAACAAATAATACCATAAAAATATACCAGAAACTGTTTAGAGCTAAACCAAGTACAGTTGACCCTTGAACAACATGGGTTTGAACGGTACAAGTCTACTTACCCGCAGATATTTTTCAATAAATAAGTACTGTAAGTGTATTTTCTCTTATAATTTTATTTATGACATTTCCTTTGTCATAAAGGACAGCTTATTTTATTGTAAGAATACAGCTTATTTTATTATAAAATAATAAATAAAAAATATGTATTATACAGTGTATAATACATATAGTATACAAAGTATCTATTGACTGTTTATGTTAATCGGTAAGGCTTCCAATCAACAGTAGACTAGACTTATTAGTAGTTAAGTTTTGGGGGAATCTAAAGTTACAGGCAGATTTTCAACTGTGTGGGGCACCCCTAATCCCCGCATTGTTCAAGGGTCAATTATACAATGAGCCTTCCTGGTGTTACTGTAGTTGGGATGCAGCTGGTTTTGTCAGGCTTGATTAGAGGAGAGTAGGCATTTTTCTGAAACTAGAAGCATGGTGCTACCCACAGATTGCTTAAATGCTTGTTTGGTTGGGATATAGTAATGAGTCAGGTTTACCAGTAATCTTTCATTAAACAGCCATTTATGAGCAGCTGCTGTCTCCCCAGCTTTCTTCATTTTAGAAGCTTAGAGTAGGGGAGGCAGACATTTAATCATATCACATGAGAAATGCAATAATAAAAGTTTGTACAAAGAGCTATGGAAGTATAGGTAACAGTAGTTTCATATGTTCAGAATTTTAGAAAATTCATTAATATTTATCTGTTTAACTTGAGTATACCAAGAAACTTAGGTTTGTAGCTCCTCAAGAACATTTGAGAACTGTTTTATAATGATTTGGTCTCTTATCTTAAAGTTACGGCCGCACCTTTTTCCCAAAGGGTTGAAGCAGTGGTTGGCAATCAGATAGAACACAGCCATGTCAACGATACTGAGAAGATGCTGCAACCCTGCCAAAGCTCTGTTCACATTCTCTTGTGGGGGGAGGGCTGTCATTTGAAAAGGCCTCACATAATTAGCAAGCCCTTGGGACAGTAGGCCAGGATATTTCTTTGTGTGTAGACCACAAAAAATTATAGCCTTAACTCAGCATTTATTTGCAAGGCTACATATTTTCACTAGCAGTGGCCATCCGAAAGTTGTAACTGGCTTCTTCCAAGAAACCTGTGTAATTCCTATTTATAGATTAATTGACAGATAGGAAAAGAAGCAAGTTTTTAAAAATCTACCATGTCTCTTGGAGGAGGAGAGTGGCTCACAGTTGGATAACCCAGTAGAGAGGGAGGTCAACCTTTCTAACGTCTTTTCTATGGTTGCTCGCCCGTCCTCGAGTTTTTGCATGTTCAATCTAGCTTCTTGAGTGATTTCATCAATATAAGCCACAAATCACAACATTAAATGACCACAAAGGATTGACAACAGGTTCCTGAAATATGTTGCTGACTACTGGAATTATCTTCTGAGCAGACTGTGTAGGACTGAATTATAGATTACAAAAATACACACTATGACAGGTGCAGAATCTGTCAATTACAGAGTCGATCAAAGACATGCATGAAGGTCTTGCTAAAGTACAACTGTATAAGGATGTAATCGTAGAAAGAGCCCCAGGCCTTTCTGTTTCCTCAGCAAGTCATGGAAGAAGTCAGTCCGAATGACCTCCATAGTACCATCTGGATTTGGATGTGGTGACATTGTTCCTCTTTGGCTGGACCTAGGGTCTGACCTGCTGGGATGGGAAATATGTTGGCTCATGTTTTTAACCAAATGTGTCAACAAAAAGAAGTCTATGCATTTTTTGAGTATTATGGTAAATAGCTGGCATTTTTTTAAAAATGTATTACTTGGCTGTAGCCATGACACTGATAGTCTCTTCTCAGATGTGTAAGGGCTGAGTAGTAGAAGAATAAGATATTGAGATGTTTGAACATGTCTTATGATACTCTTAATATTGTGTATTGCTAACTCAAGTGCCCCTTTCCAGTAGAGAGGCAAGACTGAATTCACTTGAAGATGTATTAATTTGATTTAGAGGTCAGTTCTTTGTGAAAGATTGGGAAGAAGCCTAACTTTTCTAGTTGGTTCTATATTAGAACACTCTAAAAAATACTGATGCATACTTTATTTGTTGATGCAGAAAAAAACAATTACCTCAGAATTCAACGAGTAACTCGAAGCCCCAATAAATCTTATTATATTTGTCAGAAAACCTTAGGCAGTCTCAGAAAAGATTTATGAGAATGGCTGTTAATATGCATATCTATTGCTTCCTACTTAATATAGAAATTATTAAAGTTCTTTTGGTGGAAACCCACTCTGGTTACTTGTCATTCTTTCAAATGCAAACAGTTTGGGGTATTGAAGTGCCCTTGGACCATATGTTTATGAAATGTTGGTTCAAGGGATGGAATATTATTATTGCTAAGCAGAGCTTTGATCTGCAAAGTTCAACTCTGTGCGAGGTTACTGAATCACACATTTTTATGGCTCTATCCACCTCTGTTCACCTGCCATTGTGTAGACTGCCATGCACAATTATTTAGAATTAGAACATATAGTACCATTAGAACATATAGTACCATGGCCTTATATAGTGACAATATATAGAAAAGTTGTAGAGGCTGTGAAGGTCCAGTCGTCTGTGTGCAGAAATCACACATGGACTTATCTGGGAGCCCAAGGAAATGAGTCCTTGTGCCTGCTAGTGAATGGCATAGTTTAACACATCAGTGAGGGGCCAGAGTGTGTCCACTTCATCTTTACCCTGGAGGGGAGGTTGCATGTGGGGAGCGGCTGCTTATTTTCATTTTGCAAATGTAGTAGACAGGACCCTTAGGAGTCTGTGCTGTGTGATGAGGGCCAGCCGATCCCTCCAGCAGTACATACTCTGTGTCAAGGAAGGTGTTATCCTGAGTGCATCGGCACCCCACTGGGATGCTGCTCCTCTCTGACCATTGGCACCTCATCTTCACATAGAAATACGCATATGCACAGTAATCGTCCACATCACAGAGTCCGTTCCAATTCTACTCAAAAGTGAACAGCATTGCAACCCATGTTGATGGCAAGGCCATACAGCAGAAAATGTGGGAAAATCAAATCCTCACACTTATTTTAGCTTCTTTATTTTTGTTCCTTTGGTTCATTGCATTCCTTATCCTTTTTTTTTTCCCCCCCTCTTCCAAGTGGAAGAAGACACAGAAGAAAGTTCAAGATCAGGGAGAGAGTCTGTGTCCACAGCCAGTGACCAGCCTTCACATTCTCTGGAGAGGCAAATAAATGGAAACCAAGAGAAAGGGGATAAGACTGGGAGAAAGGATAAAAATGGAAAAGAGAAGAAGAAAGACAGAGATAAGGAAAAGGATAAAATGAAAGCCAAGAAGGGGATGCTGAAGGGCCTGGGAGACATGTTCAGGTAAGTCGCTGCCATCCCGAAGCAGGTGTGTGAATACTAAAAACACAGGTTTGAAAACATGATCTTTGAGGTCAACCAAAATTCTTTCTAATTTCAATCCTGATTATTGCATTTTTACTCGCTTGAGGTGTTCACTTTCATTATTTCAGACCATATTATCAGCCTTAAAAATGATGTCTTGCCGACCATGTAAATAGCTGTGGAGAAGAAGGAGGGACGAGTCTATATCTTAGCTATGCCTAAGAGTAACAGCCCCTTTGAGACAAAAGGCTATTAAAGCAGTGTTTGTTCTTTTGTGAGTGTTAACAATGGTTCATTATTTAAATCTAACAGAGAGCTCAAGTTAGTGGTAGCATTTAAAGGTTCATTAATAACAAGTCTAATAAAAAATGTTATAAACTGAGCTTCAATTAGGCGGTGTTGATTAATTTAATACTTATTATTTCATCTGTAAAGATTTCATTAAACATAGTCTCTGGCTGTTTCCTGACAGCAGTTTTTGTGTCCCTAAATTATACTCTAGGATTACTTAGTATATCATTTTTTACAAATCATTGCTACACAATAAAAGTGACAAGTTGTTCAGAAGTTGCACTAAAACTCTCCCATAAATGTTCATCTAAGGTGATTTATAATATTCAGGTATTTAATGGGAAATATAAAAGATTACTTGATTGTTCTATAAATTAGACCCCTAAACATATCAAGATGATTGTTTAAATTTGAAAACACAGAGCATGGCCACTTAACTCTTCAAAAAGTAGTTATCCTGCTAACACAGCCCTCCCTTTTTACTTTTTTTAAGTGCAAATGTGAGTTTTTATTTTTGCAGAATTTCTTGACTGATGGTGCTGATAACCTCAGCAACTCAGGGAGCTACAGATAAGCCAAGCCTGCCAAGTCATCAACCCAGGGCCCAGCCTGTAGGCTACACAACACAACAGATGTGTTCCATACATGTCTGATTAGGTCAAGTACATGGAAGAAGTAAACTGTAGATAGAGATAGCACAAAGCCTGGCCTGTTAGCAGTGTCACTTTCATTTAAGTACAATTGGATTTGCATTTCCAGCGCTTCAGAATATTGGGATTGTCATAGTTTCACATTAGAGTTTTCTTGTTTACATACTTATCCTTCTGAATGTGTTTTCGGTGAGATCATCTTTCTTAATTATATTCCATGTACAAGGATACTTATGGGGTGAAATTGCTCTAATTGCCGCTTTATTTCAGTTTCTCTGTGAGCCAGGGGTCTTTTCATTCCATATATGCAAATTGACAGCTCATAACACTGGCACCTACATAACACACAGAAACAAGGCCATTGTCCGTCAATTCAAATTTGAGGAGTGTATACTATTATCGCCTTTAAATTAGACAGTATGAGGGGGATTAAGCCTGCCTTGAGACTTACACCTCTCACTTAGAGCCCAGTCTCATTTCCAGGGTTTCTCCTGAAATCTTATGGAAAGCTAATGGCTGGTTAATTTTCATTCATCAGCCAACATTTATCTGATACAGTGCTCTGTTCTTCTTATGGAATAGAAAATAAGCAAACTTTTAGTTGAGAAATTATTTTAATTATAAATTATTTTTTCTATAACTTACAACTCCAGAAGGGAGGCCTTTTGGTAGAGTTTTCTTTTGGGGGCCAGAGGATTGGAGAGTGTGGGGGCTGTGGGGAATATATATATTTTTAAAGGGCCCCTGAAGTACAACACAACACAATCCTCTTTTTGCTAAAAGTTTTGTAAAAACCAAATTATGTTTTTTCTAGGTCAAATTCTATAGCCTATACCTATAACCTATAGTGAAAGCCAGCTTTGTAATGAAGTTGACCCATCTATAACTTCACAGGAGGCCTATGTATTCTTGAAAATCAGCTTCTATGTTTAGGTGCAGGGGCTGAAGGTTTTTCTAAAAACAAAGTTCATATTCTCCTAGTATTTAGGAATGGCTATTAAGAAAACCACAGACGTTTGGGTACATGGCATATAAACAGTTTGTTAGACTCAGTTAACATTGGCTTGTGAAAGCCAGTTGTTCAATTTTTAGAATTATGCCAAGTTGTTAAACATAACCATTACTAAAAATTAAATAAATTCTATAAAATACAATTCATTACTTCTTAATGATTATATTACATTTACTATGATCTCTGCTTCTGAGGTTATTTACACCGACTATTGACATGGTGCTAATGCTGTGTACACTGGTATGAAGCTCTTCGCAGCTCCACCTTCAGTGACATCATGCTGCTAGCTCAAGATCAGCCATGTTGGGAGTACAGACACCATGCAAGTGTATGAATTCCATAATAAAACTGAGCTTTTTCTCTCAAGAGAGCAACGCATGACTGTGGGAGAGGAAAATAAATTTTATCCTACCCTTCTAAGTTCTTCTGAATGGACAAATAAGCAAATTAAAATGAGACAGATTAACAGGAGAAAATGACCAAATTTATTATGTATGTATGGGGTTCCCTAAGAATGTGAGACCTGCTGTCTTTAGCAGTGGGACACAGAGAAGACTGATCTAAGGGGCCTTGCCAAATTCCTCCCTGTGTGTCATACCTAGTTCATATTAAACTACAGTTATCTATGATGATAGCTGCCTGCTTGGAGCAGATCCTCTGTCTGAATTCTTTTAGGCAGTTAGGGGCAAGGTCACAGTTTCTTCTTGAGTCTTTCATTTCTTAAAGATAACTAGCTTAAAATAATATCTAAAAAAGGGCACATTTGGGAGTAGCATACTCTACTTCCCTCACCACCACATGGAGAATGTAAATACCTCTTAAGCGGAGTTGTAGCATCTTGTTTAGTTCCCTCAATTGTGGCTATCTTCTATTTGATTGCAGATCAGTGCTCCATCCCTTTGGGAAACAGTTGCAGCTTGCCAAATACTGCTCCTTGAAAATGAGTTTAGAATAATTTTGTTTGTTTTACTGTTGACTCTTAATCATTCCTTCATACCATTATTGTATATCTTTAGTATTTGAGAAGATTCTTAAAAATTGTTAGATTTTTCAAAACATTTTTTAACTGCCTTCTATGCCTACTATATCTAATTATTTGAGACTAATAGACTCTTGGGTAGATTCTTTTATGTTTATGTTTTTAATAACATAGGGAACATAGTAAGATTTTACAATTAATTGCTTCCTTTCTCTTTGTTTTTTAAAGAGGATGTGTTTTCCTTAGCAGGGTTGCTTTTAAATAGCTTAATAAAAATGTGTATGTACAAATACATTTCTTAGCACAGTGTAAAGAAATTCAAGTATGGCTGCCCAACGTTGGCCTGAAGTACCAAGCAGGGATATGTGTGCGTGCACGCACGTATGTGTGTGTATGTGTTAGTGTGTTATGATTTTGTTACTGGTTTTTTTTTTTGTTTTTTTTTTTGGTTCAGATGACAGAAGGAAAAGGCTAAGAGTAAGGGACATTAGCTATTGGGAGTTTAGCTTTTAGGCATATGAGCTTTTTATTTTTAGATGCTTAAGGAAGTAATATGTTTTCCTTCACAGGTAGGCTCACTGGCTCTCCTCTCTCCCACTCCACCTCCCCACCACACATATGTAAAAACCCCACATGCTCTATTCCTACCCCTATAAGGTGTCTGTGATTTTTGATCAAGTTTAATGAGGACCAAATAGATGAATCACATTTTTTAAATCCCTCCAGAGGGAATCGTGGCACATTGAGTAGGTATCTTTTAATTCATTGGTGTATACAAATGACTTGGTTTTCTCTTCACATATTGAATGGTAGTCCCAAAGATACTTTAATTATTGATAAACAGCTCTAGGAAAGAATGTTGTGAATCATATGGCTCACTCTATTTATAAATTATGGAGTATATGAAGTACAAAATTGCCTTAATGCAAGTTTTACATCTAGAAGGAATCAGATAACAAATGTAAAGTACATCATGTTTGTATGAATTTCTCCTTGTGTGTATGACATCTTTTGCATATACGGAGCTCCTGTTGCCTTAATTAAAATGGCTCTGTATCTAAGAAACCTGTGTGTGCTTACGAAACAGGTAAACGTGACTTGTTAACATAATCATTCTGAGTATAAAGTGTAGAGCAGAGAGAGGGTCTGAAATTTTGAGTTTTTGTATATGTTTTGATTCTCAGATGTTTAGCTATTCAAATTTAATATTCTAAAATGGTTCTGAGAATTCTGCAGTTGTCTGAAATTGTCATTAAAGAGGAAACTAAGTCTGTACTTTAGGAGAGAAATCTATTTTTTGATGTTTTAAATATTTTCATTTTTAAACAAATATACCATCATTATTAAACAACATGTTTTTGCCCTAGTTTCCATCTCCAAATTAAATAATCAACAGAATAAGAAAATCCTGTATTTAGGACAATATTCTCAGATAGTAAGCATTCAAAATTATGTATTCCTCTTCTTTTAGCCCTGGAGTAAGTACAATTTGATATTATTTTGCCTGAAAAATAAGGATTATTATCATTTTAATGCCCTGAAATTGTATGCACTCTAAAACTGAAGGTTCTTAGAACTGACCTTATTGTGCACGTCTCAGATTTATTTGTGCTGTTGTCCATAGCTGAGAGCCTATTGCTATGAAAAGCTAAAGCAAAAATAATGTTGCAAAATTACCATTAAAATTGAATCCTCCAATTACATTTAAAATGATGACCTGAGTCCCTATAGCATTGTTTTATTCAGTTCTGTAAGAGGAAATAGATAATTTAGTTTGAAACCTTGTTTGGTTGAAATCAGATACACTGCTATCTTTCCCATTTTAGAATATAATAGTTTTCAAGACACAGTGAATATGATCAAGTTTTAAAACTTAATGTTGTAGTTGGATTACACCTTTTAGGCTTTTGAGAGAATAACAAATACAATTGACTCCCCTTATCTGTACGTACTAACTGTGTGTCTGTACCGTGTTTCTCGTTTAGCCTTGCCAAACTGAAGCCTGAGAAGAGATGAACAACAAACCAGATTCAAAAATGGCTTGGGAAGCACATATTGCACAGTTGTTTTTAAAAAAAAAAAAGCAAAAACAACAACAATAAATTTACTTTTAATGAATTCTTAGTGGCTGTTGACGAATTTTGTTTACGACATCAGCAGTTTCGATGGTTTAGTAATTTCTATATTAATCAATTTGGAACTTTTTGATCCTGATTTCAAGCTTGGGGGTTTAAATTACTGCTTGAAAAGGCAAAGAAGTGTTTTTTCCTATCATTTTTTTATTAGCCCCTTTAAATAGTGGAAAACCATAGTCCCAGCTGCTGGCGTATTCAGAAATCATCAGCACACCCCAATTGGATGTTAGAATCAAGGCATTCAAGATTATGTGACGTACCAGTTTGGTTTGGTGTGGCTAGGGACACAGGCAGGTGGCAGATTAACAGTTCAAGGGCAATGAGGTATGTCCATTGGGATAGCCACCCAACAGTTGATGATCAAGTGGGCCAGTTTGAAAGTAACTTTTGGGCAAAGTTTAGTGCCTTCATGGGTTACCAAGTTTAGGCAAAAAAATGAAGGGTTAGGAAAATAAATATCTTTGTGTAGGAATGGCTGAACCAGCAAGTTTTTTCAGTGGGAAAAAAGTAGAGATTCTTTGGCCAGTAATCCTGAGATTTGTTAAGACCACAAGGAGTGAGGGCATACTATTTTATAAAAATGTTTCTGGAAAGAGTCTGCCTGGCCAAATGATCTCTAATCACAGATCCAAGTACTGGTCCAGGTGGCCCTTATACCACCCTTGCTGTAGAATGAAGATTTCTGCCTGTAAGAATTAGTCTTCATTCTTCATGGTCTTCAGAGTTTCAGAAAAAGACTGTATTTAGCTAAAATGTTAGAATTGCTTCCCACTTAAAAATTAATGTGAGGAAAAAGAAAACCACTTAATAAAGCATATTGTGGAACTAGGTCATGTGCCGTGACAAGGATTTCCCTCTGTTCCAATATGGTAGCATCCTGCCGTCCCGTGCCCACCCCCATCCCCGCCAAGCAAAAGCTGTCACTTATATAATAAGAAAGAGGCACACAGAACAATATTTATTCATTCGTATTGGTAATATCAGGCAGGGCTTGTAGTTTGTATGACTCAGGCCTAATCACCGTGTGAACTGATGTGACCATTTTCACATTGATAAAATTAAAATGGCATCTGGTGCAACCTGCTGGTTATTCAGGGAATGCAATTAAAATAAATATGTAAAAAAACTGTTCCCATCTAAATGAAACACAGGAGCAATACTTTGTCATGGAAAAGGAAGAACTTGAAAAGAGCAATTTTGCATAATTTTATGTTTTCTTGTTTGTCATCTGGACAGAGAACAACTCTGTTCCATAAATACACACATTGGGAGGTTTCCTTGGAATAAGTTCCAAATTTGTAAATCCGAAAGACTTAATGTATGCTTCTTTTAATTTGATTGGAAGCAGAAGTTCCCGTTTTCAACACAGGAAAATAAGTGTCAGACTGACCTGCTGACAAAAACAATTTCTAAGGTAGCTGACATCATATTCTTTGAGTATTTCCTTTCCTTGTTAGCAGTTTTAAGTAGAGAGCCTCTGACACCTACTGCACTGAAGCTGACTGCAAAGGAAGCCAGAAGAGGCACAAAGCATGACAGCCAGGCCTTTCTAAGACCTTTCTGACGTTTTTCAACGTTTCTTCTCCATAGACTTACAGCATGAATATAGAATGCAAGTGTCAAGGATGACACCTACTTTATAATCTCTGTAAAGCAAACCTTTTCGTAAAAGAAATTTTTGACAGTTCTGAGATGCTAAGTCAATTTCAATTCCAGACCGAGTAGAAAATGGAATCTTTTTTTCTACAATTGATGTGAAAATTGAAGGCTAGTGACTATTCAGTCTCTGATAACATGGGTAAATAAATACTATCACACCATTGGAAAATGTTTAAGAAGACAGTCTCAGCTAATGACATTTCCTACATCATATTTCGGAAATATTATCTCTGATGTTTTTTATTTGTTACCATTAGAGTCTCTATATCTCTTTTACATTAAAAATAAAAATAATGGAGCAGTACATGTTATTTCTAAGTGTATTTTTATCAAGCCACAAATTATTCTATAAAGGTAATTGATCCTTCCAAACAGTCTTTTAAAGAATTCTCTAGGGAAGTGACCTCTTTCATAAGTGAATGTAGGATGGTTTGCTTCTGACCTATGTTTAATAATAGCCAATTTAGAAACAGAAGACTAAAATTAAATTAAATTCCATATCACAGTGAAATAACCATGTCTCCTGTTAACCTTAATACTTAACATTTTGTTTTAGGGTGGACGAGCCGCCCATGCTCTCCGCTAAGGCCAAGCCACCCAATGCCGTTCTGATCTTCCCTTGCCCTTCCTAGTGCTTTGCTCCCACCATTCTTTCTTTTCTCGCCCCATCATCAGTGATTGCCCTTTTCTACTGGATCATTCACTTTGTCCTACACTAACTAGGCTGCTATTACTTCCATCTTAGAGAAAGGTCCTTCTTTCCCTACATCCCCTTCCAAGTGTCACCTCACTTTCTCTTCCAGTCTTCAGGGCGAACCCTGGATACATTTGTTACTTGCTGTCTCCATTTCTTGTTCTCTCTTAAACTCCCTTCAATGAGACCTTCATTGTCCTTAGCTCCACAAAACCTGCAGTCATCCAGGGCACCCCTTTATGGTAGTCTGCCCCTCACCCCTGGGACTGCATGTGTATTTGGCACAGTGATTCTCGCTCTTCTTTGAGGTTGCCCTTGTCAAGTCTCCCCTTCCTCTCTGCCCACTCTGTTTCCTTCTCCTTTGCCAATTCTGTGTCAGGCTCTGTTCTCCAGATATTGGAGTGTCCCCACACTCAGTCCATAGTTCCCTTCTCTCTCTTTTCAGTAACACCGGATTTTAATAAACTGAGCCTCAGGGCTCTAAATATAGTCTATGGGCAGATGACTCCCAGATTCACATCTGCTTTGAGTGTCCAGTTTGCTCTAGATTTATGGGTCCTGCCTTCTCTTGACATGTTCACTCAGACGTTGCCCAGGCATCTGAAACTTAACATGCTTAGACTCAGTTCCAGATATCTTGCCCAGAACTTCTGTCAGTCTTCCCTTGCTCAGATAATGGCAGCTGTGTGTGTGTGTGTGTGTGTGTGTGTGTTAGCTGATTAGGTCCAAAACCTTGTAGTAATCCTTGACTCCTGTTTTTTCTTTACACTCCACATTTAATTTATTGATGTTTTGATTCCAAAGCCCTTTTGATTTGTTTTCAACACATATCTCTAGCCGTAGCATTGTTCCGTACCCCAGCTGCTGCCGCCATGGTCCAGTGTTGAAGTCCTCATCCTCTCTCTCTTCCTGGTTTTTGGAAATAGTCTTCTAACTCCTCTCCCTGCTTTCACACAGTATCTTATTAACTCCTCAGCTTGAAGTTACAACATTTCTCTCCTCTCTTCAACTCCCCAGTAGCCTTCTAAGTCACTCAAGGTAAAAGCTGAAATCCTGAGAGTCACCTATTGGACCCTACAGGACTTGCCCTCATCCCCCAACTTCTCTGACCCCATTCCTTCTACTGTTTCCTTTGCTGACTTCACTGTAGCAATACTGGCTTCCTCTTTTCTGAATCTGCCAGGTCCACTAGAGTAGAGGTTCCCAGCCCCCCAGACCACGGGGTATCTGTTCATGGCCTATTAGGAACCGGGCCGCAAAGCAGGAGGTGAGCAGGGGCAAGCAAGTGAAGCTTCATCTGTATTTGCAGCCGCTCCCAGCACTAACATCACTGCCTCAGCTCCACCTCAGATCGTCAGGTGTTAGATTCTCACAGGACCTTTGGTCCCTGGTGCCAAAGAGGTTGGGGACATGTACAGTAGAGCCTTTGTCCTTGCTCATTCCTCTCCCCAGAATGGTCTTTTCTCAGATAGCAACAGGTTCTCTTTTGCACCTTTCACATCTTTTCTCAAATGTCAGCCTTTCAGAGTGTCAATCTAACATCGCAGACTGTGGCCCCTTCCTATACCACTTTCTGGCATTATTTTTCTCCTTCGCACTTGCCAGCACCTAACATCCCACTTACTTGGGTTCCTAGTAAGTTTTTTCCCTCTGTACTCCTGGCACACTTCCTGGTCCACGGTCAGTACCCAGTAACGTAACTGATGCCGAGTCACATCCCCCAACTTCCAGCAGCCAGTTTCTGCCTCTGCCCAAGGCCTCCCCAAAGCCTTGGAAGGAAGCTTCGCTTCTCTGCGCAGGACTGCCAGAAGTGCCCGAAATAACACCTCCTCAGAGCAGCGCTCAACTAATGTGACCCAAGAAGGCTGATGTAAAAGTACTTCAGTCCCATGGCCCTTGGGAATCTAACACTGAGGTATAACTCTTTACCCTTCGCCCTGAAAGCGTGGATGAAGAGCATGCAGGACCTGGCGCCTGTCAGACATGCAGATCCACGGGCCCTACCCCAGACCTACTAACACTAGAGCGTGCAGTGTAACAGTCCTGGAGACGCCTGCGTGTGTCACAGGCTGAGCGGCCCTGTGTTTCCTCCTCCTTCCCCCATCCAGCGTCAGCCTGTGGGTTGGAGCTCTCCTTGCCCACAGTGGTGACAGGCTGGAGAACCCTCCAGGGCTGCCTTCTCTCCCATCACATCTCCACTTACCTCCCAGTGTGTCTTGCAGCTTCCATTAAACCACTGGCCTGAAGCCCTGTCTCAGGTTCAGCTTCTAGTGAAACCCAGACTTAGATAAATGTTTGCCGAGCAAGTAAATAAATGAAAATTTTCTACAGTCAGAGGTAGGCAGTGTATGTGAGAAATTTATTTCTACCAGGAGTAATTTTGCAAATTATAACAAGTCGCCATACCAGGGCAGTGCTGGTGTTCCTTCTTGTCTTTGAAAGATGATGTCACTTCCAAAGGTAGCCTGTGACTGAGGAAGAAGCTCCTGGAGAGCAGGCATTGTCGTGCTCCATAGATTTATATCATGTTATTTGGTTTGTTGTTGAAATTACCGTTTTCTCTGCTCTTGATAGCCATAAATGACTTAATTTTTTTATTATTACAGCAGATTTGCAGAGAAGGTTATGATTTCTAAATTAAATTCTTCATTTTGGGCAATTGCCAACATTCAGGCTGGGAGTTGTATCGTTGAAGGGTCATGGAGTCAAGCAAGGAAGATGTGTTAAAATTGCCCTATTAATGTCTTCCTGAGACTCAAAGTGTCAGGCTCCAGGAGATGGTGCAAGATTCTCTCCCTAAAAGAAGTCAGAACCTTGGCTTTCCTCTTCACAAGCTTTCTGAGCAGCTGCTGCCTGGAGGAAGGGCTGGCAAGACCCTTCCTCCCTTTGAAGGCCACAGTCAAGGCACTTTACAAACTGCCTCACCATGGGTGCTACTCTGGAGCTTTCTTGTTCTTCCCAGCAGCCCAGTGTAGACACTGTTGAGCACCTGGGGCCCCCCTTACCCCTGGGGCCTGGAGTCGCGATTCTTAGGTGTGACTTGACTGCAGTGGGGACAAGCTCCCCTCCTCAGTTTCTTTTCTCATAACATCTGTAGTTCTTAAAAAATAACTTGCATTTCTTCTATATTGAAAATATAATTTCTCTCCCCCTCCCTCCCTTCTCTCCCCCTTTCTTTCTCTCTCTCTCTCTCTCTCTCTCTCTCTCTCTCTCTCTCTCTCTCTCATAGATTATATAACAATACCAGTTCTTAAAAATAGAAACTAAAGGACTAATTTTACATTTTCTATCTACACGAAGAAACAGAGACTTTGAACTAAACTGACACTAACTGCAGAATATCCCTACTTTCTGTATTCAGGTTTGTCCTTTTCCGCTCTTCCAGCTGATTGGTAAGGTTATCCCTTGTCACTTCTTAGTCTACGTTTCTGACCATGTTGGGTGACATACTGGTGATTATGACTTCACTAAGGAGAAGGACATTCCTCAGGTGGCGTTCTCCCACTGATACCACTGGCAACATTTGGCATTCACTGAATGTTAGTACTGCGGGACAGTCTGCTAAGAATGTTATTTTCAATAACCCTATAATAACCCTATGGTAGGTGCTCTTTTAGCTACATTTAATGGATGAAGAAATGAAACAAAGGTTCAGAGAGGTAAACTAATTACCAAGCTCACACAGTGAGCCAGTGGTGGAGCCACGCTGAATCCACTTCTGGATTCAGAGCACTGGGGCACCTACCTCTAAGGCCATGTTCCTACCCCTGTTGAACCAGCCGAGCCTTCTTAGCCTCTTCCAGTGTGTTTTGCTGCCCTAAAACCTGTGTGGGAGCCAAGATTGTTATGAAGTTAATCGTGTGAGGTGGCATTGCTGTTGTGGGCTATGGAAATACATAGACCTCTATTGCTAGCTGGAAAATGTAGAAGTTAGTGTCTTTTGAACTTGACTTTTGATTTTTGTTCCTATCCTGTTTGATTTCTGTAGCATTCTATGTCTGCGGTCCTTTCTCTTCCCAAAATCATTTTTAAGGACTCAGGAATTTTATTGTTAATTTAAAAGTTACCAACTGCTGCATCCCTTTTCTCATGACTGACTGTCGGTGTCGGACCTCTCTGTACTGTATCAAGAACACGAATGGTGACGATAAAAAGCCAGCTTTCCTCTGCTCTTTTCACTCAAGGTGGCCTGACAGTGCTGTAAATGCCCTGACTCCTTACCTGTTTTTATACCTCATTTTCCCTTTCTATACACTTTTTGTACCTCAGCTCTTGCTTCACCAGTGCTGTTTTTTTTTTATTTTCCCTTATTAAAATAATCGTGAGGCCATTCTTCTTTTTCTCAGAATGTGTTCTGAATCTGCACTTCCTCTACTAATTTAACGGCGCTTCCTGTGTCCGCATGTTAACCTCGTCACTGCCTCCCAGATCAGCAAGCAGGCCTGACCCTTGGATGTGCCTGCTACCAAGCTCTGCTCTTACGGCCCCGCCCTATGGAGGCTGTGTGGGCACAAGCCGAGCCACCTGCCCCTGCGGCTCCTCTGCGCATGCTTCTCTGCGCATGCGTCTCTCTGGGATCTTCAGCCCTGCCCTTGGTGAATTTCCACTGCTGCTTGTAGGGAAATAACTTCTTATCTAATTCCTGTTTTTATAACTGATTTTAGCATTAGGAAAGCACCACAAATTTACTTTTGAATTTCAAGATTTTCAAGTTTCTTTTCAATTTTATCTCTTTAGAATGGAGTGCTAAAAACTTTTTTTTAATTGAGGAAATGATAGCATCTACTTAGTTTATTTCAGTATAGGTTGATTCTGGAACAGTTGTGAGACAGTAAACTTTAGACCAACTATAGATAAGTACTCTCGGGATGGAAATTTCCCTCTGGTGTTCCTTCTAGAGCATAGCAACAGCCAATTGCCTCGTGTTACTTAGAGCACAGTGGCAAAGCGTTGGGTAACCATTTATGCAGAACACTCTGCCTCACATCCGAGTTGTCGTAGACACACCTGGGGAAGGGCACTTGCCCTAAAATAAACTTGGTTTGCTGTATCCTAATATTTAGGTAAGTATAAGTGAGCAGTAAACCTCCTGATGGGCAATCAGATTTCAGCTCTTAATGTTAAATATCCTATTAAAGATTAACTTTCATTGCTTCTTTGCCAATTGGCGGGTGAGAGCTGCAGATCTGAAGCCAAAGAAGTCTACAGCTTTGGCAGGAAAGGCCAGTCAACTGTGGGGCGGGTATAGGCTTCTGGCCCCGCTTACTTCTCAAGGGAACAGTTTCGTTCCCTTGGCGTATCCATTTCCTGCTTCCATCCCTCCTCTCTGCTGTAGTGTCATGTGAGTCAGAAGCAAGCATACCAGGTATGTGCATTCACATGCCTTACACAAAGAATCCATGAGCAGTGAAGTAATTGAGTATTTTACTACTCACCTGAAAAAAAATGTTTCTAATGATGAGGAGGTGGGTTTTTTTCAAGTCTGTGGAGTGTATATATCTCTTTAGTTATTGTAAAAGCATTAATTCGCACATTCCACAAATACTTACTGGGGGCCTGCTATGTGCTAGGCATCACACCAGGTGCGAGGACTTTAGTGGTGGGTGTAACGGAGAGAAGGCATGCTCTCAGCAAGTAGGTGCGGTGGAAGGAGTTGCTGGAATGCCTGTGCAAACAGAGCCATTGGACTTCTCTCCAGAAGCTGATATTTACACTGAGATCCAAAAGACGTTTTGAGTTCCCTACGTGAAGAGGGGAAAGGAGGATTTTGCATCATTGGGATTCAAACTCTTTTGACATGATCTGCAGTAAGAAATCCGTTCCACCTTGCAGCCCTGTATACAGATATGTACACAAGTAACTAAAACATTGAAAAAAGTAATGCTTGTCTTTCCTCGCTTTGGTGCAGTCTGATGGATGTTACTGGGAGGCAGCAGAGTCAAGGGCCAGTGGTTCAGGAACTAGACTCTGAAGTTGTATTGCCTGGGTCCAATTCTAAGCTGTACATTCACCAGCCTTGTGTTTGGGGCAAGTTAATGAACATCTTCATGCTTTATTTTTCTCAGTTGTAAAGTATGGATGAGAATGGTACTTGCTCCACAGGGTTATTTGAAGCAAAAGTGAATCAATATGTACAAAGCACTTGAGAACCCCTCCTGATACAAGGAATGCACTATGTAAATAATACTGTATTTGTTACTATTATTATTCTGTGATATATTTTTAAAACTACTAAGTGAACCTCACCAAATCAATCTTTAATGGGTTGCAACACATAATTTGAAAAATATTGTTTAGATGGTAGAAATCCTTCTAGGTTTGCAAAGGGTAGGTGGGAGGAGGCTGGAAATGTTGAGAGACAGATTGGCCTAACCCTAAGGAAAAGGAGAAGCCATTCAAGAGAACAGCTTGATAAAATTTACATTTTTTAAAGGATTACTATAACCACAGTGTGTAAACTAACTAAAGGGCTGAACCAGAGTGAATATCAGAAACTGTTAGACAGTTATTAGGAAAACCATGGCCAGAAATGGTCGTGGCTGTGGGGACAGAGATACCATATGTATTTCTCAGGAGGCATCTAGGGGACTTCGTTTTTTGGTTAGACATGAAAAACGAGAGAGAAATAACAGTAAGAAGTAATTTCCACAGATTTGGCCTGATGAGCTGGCGGATAGTCACATGCTAACTAGAAAACACGGGAGGCGGGTCGTATTTGGGGGAAATGTGATATGTTGAATCTTTTACTTGTCTGCTGTCTGCCCAAGTGGAAGCAACTGGTGGACAGACAAGGGGGAGGGACTGGACCAAAAAGGTGGATGCCCGGGCAGTATCAGTAGAGGGTTTGTCTGGAAGTGTGGCCGGAGAGGAGGAGCAGCCAAGGCCAGAGTTTGGAGGACTCTTCAAATATGGGGGGCAGCTCAGAGTGGGGAGAAGGCTGATGCAAGGTGCTATTGGGGACTGCTGAGAGGCCTCTGTTGAGAGGAGGAAAACCAGAAGGCTACAGTACTTAGAGCCAAGGCTAGAGTGTTTTTTACTAATGAGAAGGACGAAGTCACCAGCGTTCCTGCTGAGATGTCAGGAGGTGCTCATGACCTCAGCTGCATGGGAACCATTCATGTCAGCAGATGTCACTGGACTGATTTTGAATGGTTCCCCATTGTTACATGATGTACTTTAGTGTTTCTGAGTGTGGCCGATACAGACAGGATCTCTTGTTGATGTTTGTTCCAAGTTAAGGAGAGCATATATTAATTTCTATTTTAAGAAGCAAATCTTCTCCCCCAACACTCTCTACACAAACACAGAAACTTGTGCTCTATTTCCATATTTTTGACTAATAGAAATGACATTTAAGTGACATATTAATCCCCAGTGTAGATTTCCCCAAAAGATCATAGAAATTAGGATGTGAAGAATTAATTTTTTAAAGTAAACTATTACCAAAATATAACTTGGAGGAAATATGAATTTGATTGGTTTTATTGATATGGGATCACTCACCTTCACTGGTGAGAGAGTTTATCATCCACTCCCTATCTTTTCACGTTTGTCTTATGTGGTGGCAGTTGTATTGACCAGAGAGGGTGTGGATCCTGATGACATTAGCTAATCATAATAGTAACTAGTTCTAATTTTTGCTTATGTTTAGAAAACAGGAAAAGTACTTAGGTCAGCTAAATAGTTTGTTTCATCAAAGTGCCAGCTTTAAAATTACCTTTTTTCAAAGCTTTTTTAAAAAAATAATATTGTGATATTTAACTATTGTAACACATTATCAGGAGTCCTCATTCTATATTTGCATATATTTTCAGACTTTTCCCAGGACCTACTTTTCCAAGGTTTATGAATATTTTCATTCCTGTGGCTTAAAAAAGAAAAAAAAAAAGAATAAACTGGGATTTTCAGATATCTTTGTTTTTCAAGGCAATACTGTTCATCTTTTATGTCCTATCCAAGGGAATATAAAGTGTTGGATATGTCTAAACTATTAATGCTTTACATAGACTATCGAAGTTGATATATTGAGCATACCCCCCCTTTTTCTGAAGAGTTCCTAGCTGTGTTCTGCCTACATGCATTATTTTTTAAAATCTTTTTATTATTTTTACATGCATTTTTAATATGAGTCATTCTGTGTATTATGCACTTTATGCTCATTGTTGTATTAAAAAATACTTCAGCTAGATTTCTTTCTTTCTGGGAATATATTTCCCAGAAAATGTAGAATTATATGTATTTCCTGCTATGACACAATTTGGATTTCATTTATATTTTTAATAATAAAATATTATAGACAAAGTATTTTTTTAAGTAGAAAATGTAACTAGTTAGCTCTATGGTTATAGATACCAGTATAGTCTTTAAATAGGTTATTACTAAGATTTTAGATCTGCCTTTTCAATTTTAATAAACAGATAGAAAAAATTTATAAAACATTTTTCTGTGGAACTCTTTTTTGGAAAGGTCCCATATTTAAATATAATTTTATCCATATGAGTCTTATTATTTGTACTGTCAAAGCACTATGCTTTTAGAGTAGACTCCTGTCTATTTAGTTTGGCAAAACTTCTTTGAATATTACTTTTCTTGTCAGATGTAAGTTATGTAATTTACTAAAGCAGAATTTTCATTCTATTTCCAGTTAGTCTTGTCAGCAATGGAGAAGGACCTTTTCTTTTAGAAGTGTCCTCTACTCTTCTGTATACATGCAGCTGATAGGCAGCCATCTAATTAGAAAGAAACCCCTATTAACAGCCAAAATAAAAGAATATGTGTGAATCCAACTCTACTCATCAACAGTAGAGTACCCAAATAGTAACAGAAACGAGAGAAAATTAAAATCATTTCTGACTCATGGAATGCTGTTTCCTTCTTGTGTTCATACCAAAAGGCTTTGTCAGCTAGAGTGGCCATGCTGGCCTGAATAGATGGGCCTTATTTTGGTGGTTATTTTCAGTTGTCTCGTTTAGTTCTGCTCTTTTTTTTTTTTATTTATTTTTTTTAAAATTAGTTTCAAGTATACAGTACATTGATTAGACATCTGTATAGTTAGTAAAATGATCCCCCCAATTTCTCCCTTCTTCCCCTGACCCTCCACCTAGCCAATGTATTAATGCTAATTGCATTCCTTATGCTGTGCTCCTCATCCCTGTGACCATCCGTCAGCTACTAATTTGTACTTCTTTAACTCTTCACCCCATTCTCCCAGCCCCGCAAACTCCCTCCCCTCTGTCCATCACTAAATGGTCCACTGTATTTTTGAGTCTGTTTTTGATTAGTTTATTCTTTTTATTCCTTAAATTCCGCATATAAGTGAAATCATATAGTGTTTATCTTCCTCTGTCTGACTTAAATACCTTCTAGGTTCATCACAGCAATATCTTTTTCTATCCCCTTCCTTTTCATAAGTAGGGGTCTTGTTTTCTTATCCTTTTAGCCACTCTATCTTTTGGTTGGAGCACTTAATTCTTTTCCATTTAAGGTACCTATTGATAGGAATGTAGTTGTACCATCCTTTATTCCTGTTTTTGATACATGTTTTTTCTTCTTAAAGAAGTCCCTCCAACATTTCCTGTAATTCTAGCTTGGCGGCGATAAATTCTTTTAGTTTATTTTTGTCTGGGAATCTCTTTATCTGCCTTTCAATTCTAAATGATAGCTTTGCTGGATAAATTATTCTTGGTTATATATCCTGGGTCTTCATTCTTTGGAATATTTTTTGTCAAGCCCTTCTGTCTTACATAGTCTCTCTTGAGGAATCAGCTGCCAGTTGTATGAGTGTTCCCTTATATGTAATTATTTGTTTCTCTCTTGCTGCTTTTAAATTTTTTTTCTTTGTATTTAACCTTTGGCATTTTAATTATGATGTGTCTTGGTGTGGGCCTCTTTGGATCCCTGATTTTTGGAATCCTCTGAGCTTCCTGAGGTTTTATGTCCAATTCCTTCACCAGTTTAGGGAAGTTTTCCATCATTATTTCTTCAAACAGCTGTTCAACATCTTGATTTTCTTCTGTTATGCCGATCAGATGAATATTTGGAGCCTTAATAGTGTCCCATATCCTCCTTAAATCATCTTTATAGTCTTGGCCTCTTTTTTCTTGCCATTCTGTTTGTCCTGATTGGCTTTCCTGTCCTCTAGATAGGGCATGTGATCTCTTCTTTATTCACTTTGTTTATTCCTTTGTTTATTCTCATATCAAATAATGTATTCTCCATTTCAGACCAGTTCTCTCTTATAATCTCCATCTCCACTTTTATCTGTTTATTAGAGTTCTCTATATTTCCCAAAAGTTCATTGAGCATCTTTATAACCAGTGTTTTGAACTCTGCATCTGTTAGATTACTTGACTCCGTTATATCTGTGTCTCTGTTCTGTTCTGTCATATGGTTTCTGCTTCTTTGTCTTCCCATTTTGGCTGCTTTTCCGTGTCTCTTTCTATGTACCAAACAAAGCTCCTAAGTCTCCTGGTCTTATTAGTGTGGATTTGTGAAGTAGGTGTCCAGTGGCACAGTCCTGAGAGGGTTTCAGCTCCAGGCCAAATTTAGCCCAAGACTGTACCCATCCGGGACCACCTGTCAAGATTAAGCAAGCAATCTATAGATGCTGTGATTTTAGTTGCCTCAAAAGGCCACGGCAGAAACCGAGGCCAGCTGCCCCTAGTGTGAGTCTAGGCACTGCTCAGCAAGGTGCATCTGAGTCGCTGAGGATATATGTGGACGTGGCTTGGGTGGGGTCCGGGTTGAGGTAGGCAGGGTTTTAGGGAATCCTTTGGGCAGAGTGACCTCTGTTATCCAGTTTGATGATATCACAGCTATGTGGTGCTGTGTCCACACACTGGAAGGGGGGAAGGCTCAATGGATACTATAGGCACTTCTGTACAGGGCAAGTCTTGCCTAGGCCCTCACTCCGATAATGTCTCCCTGTAAGTTCCTGGTGCCCCCAGCATGCAGCCGATTTGGCACTGGTGCTCAGAGGGAGCAGGTCTGTCACCATGACAATCCACTTGTAGACACGGCCCCTTTAAGAGGCATCTGCCACTGCTGCAGCCTTCATCTCACTCAGCTGCTGGGGACCAGGTTGCCCTGTGTCATCACCCCATCCTACCTTCTGCCATTGGCCATTGCAGGGTGCTTTCTTGGATTTTTCCCTAGTTGTATGGCTTTAAACAACACATCACTTATTCTGTCTAATTTAAAACACGTCTGGAGATTGGCAGTACCAAGCTTGTATGGTAGCCGCAGAGAGTCACCAGAGTGTCGCTACCTTCCTTTCGTTCAGCCATCTTTAATACATATTTATTTTTTAAATAGTAAGGTAAGCATAACATAACGTTTGCCATCTTATCCATTCTTAAGTGAACTGTTGTAGCATTAAGTACATTCACATTGTTGTGCATCCATCACCAGCATCCATTTCCAGAAGTCTTTTCATTTTGAAGAATAGAAACTCTGTGCCCTTTAAACAGTAACCTTATTTCCCCCTTTCCTACCCCTTGCTATATTCTGTCTCTCTAAATTTGACTACTCTAGATACTTTATGTAAGTGGAATCATACAGTAATTATCTTTTGTCACTGGCTTATATCACTTAGCATAATGTCCTCAAGGTTCATCCATGTTGTAGTGTCAGAATTGCCTTCTTTTTTAAGGCTGAAGAACATTTCAGTGTATGTATAGCCCACATTTTGTTTTTCCATTCATTGTGTCCACCTTTTGACTGTTGTGAATAATGCTACTGTGAACATGAATATTTTTGCATGTACATCTATACTCACTGTCATATCTTGGTTACAACTCTAGCTATCTGGTCAGAATTCTAAACAGGAACTGGAAAATACAACTTCTAATGGTGTCAGCTCCCCTTTTTCAGGATTTTTCCCGGAAGTTCCATCATCTGTTTTTATGAACCAGAAATTAAGAATAACAATGACAATAAAATAGTTAATATTTATTGAACCCTTATACGTGCTAACATATAGTAAGTGTATAATTCATTTAATTCTCAAAATGAAACGGTATTATTTTGAGTGTAGCTGCATTTTATCAAAGAGGAATCGAGGCTCAAAGAGGCTGAGTCACCCGAGCAGAGTGAGTCACGTGGCTACGCATCACATGGCTGTGTGAAACTTAGCTAGTACAAAGCTAGCTCTTAACTACTGTCTCCTGTTCCTGTTTTCAAAGGAGGCTGGGAAAAGTAGTTTTATCTCAACTAGGCCTATTTCCTCTCTCTCCCTAATCAAGTTTCCACATCTAAGAGAGAAGAGGAGAATGGATATTGGGTAGGCAACCAGGAACACCTGGTGGAGTATCTTTTCCTGGGAACTGCCTCTCCAGCTCACTGTTTCTGAAGCCATACGGCTTCAGGCCTCCATTGGGCTGCTGTCCACACTTACTCTTGTGCTGGGCACGACCAACTACCACTAACCAGATCATTTGGGCTTAACCAAAAATACAGGGAGTAGAGCACAAATACTGTAAAACATATCTGCCACTTAAAGTGACCACGATCTTTCCAACTTAGGAGCCTTGTGGAGCTACCTGGAAATGGAGGAGAGGATGAATATATAGATATTTTTGTTAAAAAAATGAATCTATTTTTAGTGAGTGAGGATTTTTGCCAGCAGTGTGCTACATCTTTAAAAACATGATTATACTTAATCTTTGATACTAATATTTTTAAAGATAGTATTTTTAATATTTAATAGTGCCAGTTGTCACACATCAAATTACCCATGCCTTTCTGATTTTTTAATACAAGCTTTTACTCAGTTTTCTAATGTTGATTGTGCTGACTTTGGTGCCTTTTTCATCTACTGATTTTTTATGGATGTATTCCCCAAATGTACTCTGGGGTTACAGCATGCTAGATCTTGTCTTATCTGACTTAAATGGTCACCTGCATTGAACTGTAACCATCTCAGTAGAAAGAGACTTGCTTCTTCAGTGTTTGGGAAGTAATCCTAAAATAAACGGAGCATTGGGGGTGAATACCAATCATCTACTTTCTTTTGAATCCTTTCCTTTTTTGTAAATAGTGAAGATATCACTTTGAACTTGGTTGTCTTAAACCCTAACCCAGTGGTGCTCAACCTGCAAGATTTTGCCCCCACAGGGGACCTTTGGTAGTCTCTGGTGACGTATTTCGTTGTCACAGTTGGGGAGGGAGTGCTACTCGCGTGTAGTGGCTAGAGGTCAGGGATACTGCTAAACATCCTATGATGTTTAGAGCCTCCCAAGCACCCTGCACAGGATTATCTGGCCCAAACTTTCAATGATGGCAAGGTTGTGAAACCCTGACCATGTCGAGTCTCAACTGCTGTGACACGTAATTTTGTTGATCTTCAGGTAAGTTACCCGAGTGCTTCAGTGGTTTGTGTCTGAAAGTCCTCAGGTCAGTCCATCAGCAACACATTTCAGTCTTATTCTGTGTAGAGGAATGCTGCACTGTGATTTTGGTTGATGCATAAGAGTTAAAATCACATGAACCACTTTCAAGTATTTTACAGTCTAGTTGGCATTGCATCACTTAGGATGCTTATATAGTGATCTTAAAGTTTATTTTTAATATGATTTCAGTGTAATAAATAAGGGTTTTACTTTACTTCACAAACTCTTAACATGTAAATTAACATGAAGAACCTAAGAGGCATTTGAAGAGGTTGAGGTCAGAGAGGGAGAAGAGTATTCTGTGAGTAGAAAGAATTTGGGATTTAGAAGCTCTCTCATCCCAACCCAGCTCCACACCTCTGACATTTAACCTGTCAGCCTCAGTTTCCTCATTTCTACATTCTTCACATTTCATTTTAAGAACTAAATGAAAGAATGTGTATGGAAAGCTGTTTGAAATTTTAAAGTACTGTATATCTGTCAGCTCATGTTATTTGTTAAGCTCTTTTCTCATGGGCTTTTCTTTCTTTAGATTAATTGTTTCTGCATTAATTCCTACATATATATTCTACGTGTCTTTGCTAAAAGAGATATACGGGTTATTTCTGTACTTTGGGGTGGAGATACACTCACGCACACACGCACACATGCACACACGCATGCACACACGCACACACACACACATACTGTCCTCGATGAAGTGAGATTTGCTAGTACACCATGATATATACACTAGTATGGATGAGACTGTTTTAAACTTCAGCCAAGGAAAAGCAACATAATGATATCCTGTCAAAGCAATTGTAATTGGGGAGACTTGAGAATTTGAACTGATACCAGTGGTATTGGCTCTGGTTACAGAAAAGCTGATTGGACACACATCCTGCACTTACAGAGCTCCATTTTTGGCTTGTGCTTGCCAGCAAGTTGGTGGAGCCTTTGACCACACAGCAGGCATTGCAGATGTGACATTTCTTAGGAGATGGAAATGAATTGGGATGAGAGGAATTCCAGGCCAGTACACATATCAACAAGTTCTATATTTGAATGCTTGTTGAACTGTTTAGTCAAATAAGGAAAGATGGGATGGTTTGCCACTTGTCCAGTTTCATGTTCCTCTTCACATGAGAGGTGTGCTGATTGGAGATGAGACACTAAACTGGTCTCCTTGTTGTAAGCCCTGTCGTGCATCCCTGAAACCATCCCAGAATTTTGGATCCTCGTTACCAGTTGGGTTCTAACCATGGTCAAGTCATAAATAATGTGCAGAGCTAGTAGAGTGAAACCACAACACAGAAGAGTAAAGAATCTTTTCTTGGAAAAGAGCAATTGCAATATTTTGGTGCCACGCAATCATCTTGTCTGTGTGTTAAACTACTAGGAGCCAGGTGTGCTGCAAGAACACCCATTTTAACCAAACATATGACCTTTAGTCCCTGTTCTCTAAGAGGATAGTGTGATTTAGATAGGCAGCAGGTGTCGCATGGAGGCCTGGGGACCGGGAGACTGCCAGAATCTGCTCTCTTCTGTGTACTAAGACTAAGGTGTGGCCTCCAGCTCTCGGAAGCTTGTCCTGGGAGCCCAATATGCAAATCAACTGAAAGATAAAACATGAAAATCTATACCTCTTAATTTACTCTGTAGAGAGCATTCACTAAGAAATGTGAATCAACAGAAATTGTTTCCTATCATCGACAGAAAAAGTGCTGACTGACACCTTAGCTTTATAGATAATGAGATCTTTGGGGAAGTTTTAATCTTTCAGAGTTTCCAGGAGCTTTACAAGAAGTCTGTTCCCTTCCCTACCCCACACTTCAATGACCACATTCTGTCTTTGTCACTTTTATTTGCTCTGTAAACATGCAAGGATAACATATTTGAGGATGTTTCATCTATACCTGTAACTAGGTCTCTATCAGCAGTTAAAACGTTAAATTTGAATCCCAATACATATTTAATTGAGGGTGAATATTTCTAACTTGCAAAAGATACCTGTAAGTTGTGCATGTGTTTGCATTCTCTTACAAGCATTTTCAACCTGGATACCAATTTGATTATCAGATAATTAACAGAAGTTATTAGGATTATCTGTGTTACCAAATACCCTTCATTCTTTGTCCTGATAGAAAAAAAAAAGGTATGTAGGAAAATATTATTCTACCTTTTTCTTTTTTCAACTGCCCTTTTAAATAGATGTGGTTTTTAACTTAAGTCTCATTAGCATTTTTCACAGGGACTGCCATTGGGCAGTACCACTTACTAAAACTGTTCTGATGCTTAAGGAAAAGGAACACCATGGTAACCAGATGCAGGGTATGATTATTTGCCTCTGACCTGACAAAGTGTTGGGTTTAACAAAAGAAGCTTAATAGAAATGTTCAAATTGACCCTTCTCGTCACTTGGGCTGCTTAGAGCTCAATCAATCTCTTATTATTATCAGAGTTATTCCAGTAAAGGCAGCGGTGATAGTATTTTTCATAATCATTCCTTGAGCCAAATGTAATTTGCAATTTGTAGTATTGTATTATGAAACAATAATGCATTAAAATGAACAAAGCAAGAATTAAGAGCATAGTAGTAAAGAAAGGACCCAAAGAAGTAGTTATGTGAAAGGTACTAACATCATTTTAAGTGGACATAACTGATTTCGGTGCCAAATTCAACATTTAGAAAAATCAGAATCGTGTTTTTTGCTATGTTTAAATGTGTATACACACACACAAACAAACACACACACACACACACATATTTAAATTCCGTATGTAATATATATGTATATATATACACATCATTTATTACAAAGTTAGTATAGTTGGAAACAAAAAAATGCAATTTTTATATTTATGTGCATTTGCATGTTTGGTTTTATGGGGTTAGTGTGTTTTGATTACCTGTGTGATTATGTTTTGGGGAAAAAAAAGTATATCAAGCCTTATAAAAATAATGTGTGAAGCAGTAATTACTAATTGACCCCTTTAACAAAGAGGAAATTTATTTGTGCAGAAAATATATCACATGATCTATGAACTAGCTGATACCTGAAAAGTGTTAACATAATTAAGCTGTACTTCCACCCATCTCTGTCATTTTACTTGAATGGCTCTAAGTATAGATTATAAATGTTATTTTTAGTTATTTAAGTATTTATGTTATGTTTTGAAGGATTAGTGTGTTTGTTTTTTTTTTCCTTAAGTCTTTATATCTGGATCCCGCTGTGTGTGTGTGTGTGTGTGTGTGTGCGCGCGCGTGCATGCACGCGTGTGTTAGGTTTAGTTTTTAGGATACTTGGAGTTTACAGTGATTTTTGTAAAGTCAAAACTTTACAATAATAATGTGCTAACTCAGTTTCTTAATTGTTGTTTTAATATTTTCTTGTTCCATAGCCTTCTAGGACTACTGAAGTGCAGGGTTACTAGGCATATCAGTGCACCATTGATTAGATAACACATGCTATACTGAGGAAGAGTGTACTTATAAGGACATTTAATGGGAGTCCTGAGAAGGATGTTGTTCATTAAGGGCATATTGTACATCTAAAGGCTATTCTAGCTTGGTTAAGTAGAAGGCTTTTTTTCCTTTAAAAAAAAAAGTCACTTCTTTTTTGCTGGATGCCAGGCAACACAAATGTCGTTTATTAAATCTAATCAGACTAGCACTGATGAAAACTGCACACAATCAAATAATGATTCTCAAGTTTGTGAATTTCCTTTTAAAGAGAACCCTTGCTAAACTCAGCCAACGTAAAACTGCATCCTATTTTACAAAAGTACCAGCAAGTTGTCATGTACCTTTTTTTAAGGCTCCCCCTTCTCATCGTTGTTGATTACCAAGATTTTTTTTTTCCTAAATAGAATCTTTCTGCTTTTCATAATCAGCCTTCTCTTCCCTGATTCACTCAGCATTGCCACAATCTGCTGCTGAACACATTAGTATGCTATCATGGTCTCAATTTCTTAAAATGTCACTAAAATATGTAAGATCCTAGATGGGAAGGATATATTAGAAATGACATTATTTTTCTTTTTCTCATTTATAAAATGGAGGCTGAGGGAAAAAAAAAGAAAAGAAAAAACAAAACAAAACAAAACAAAAAACAAAAAACCAGCACCAGAAACTATGAGCACATCATTATAAAAGATAAATACATGTAGTGAATTCTCATTGTTTTACCCTGGGACTGGGTTTGGGCAGTTGACATGCTTCTGCTGTTGCCTGGCAGTATTTGCATATGTCAGCACAGACAATTTTTACTTTGGGAGTATCGTTGCACTTAGAAATATTGGTAATGTTCAAGGAATGGGTATGTGGGCAGCTTTTACGATCTTTTCCAGTGGTTAGGATCAGTTGTGTCAGGTTCCTGGCCTTTATAGACAAGTTCTATTTGGGAACAATGTCCCCTGGACCTATTGCTACAGGCAGTGCAGGACTTATCTACTTTAACAAAGATGTTTTAAGCATCTGCTCTCAGTAAAAAGAATAGAGTGACTAACTGTCCTTGGTTCCCAAAGGTTTG
Source organism: Eidolon dupreanum (assembly GCA_028627145.1). Taxonomy (NCBI): domain Eukaryota; kingdom Metazoa; phylum Chordata; class Mammalia; order Chiroptera; family Pteropodidae; genus Eidolon; species Eidolon dupreanum. The sequence continues at coordinate 18,691,546 of CM053513.1, read as the reverse complement.
CAGGTAGCTGGGTATAGGAAAGAGAGCCCTGAGTCTTAATTCTTTGTGATTTTTTGTTATCTGACCCATTAAATCATTAAATTCCTCTCTGCTTCCTGAGGTGACTCCTAAACAGGAGGATGATGACATCTACCTCACACACTGTTTGTGGGAGTCAATGAGATAAAGTCCATAATAAGAATTCAGTAAGTTCTAATTAAATGAAATTAAACAAGAGCATTCAACAGGCACTCAGTTATATGTCTCAGGATTTGTAGAAAGTGAGCTTTATAGGTCTGGGAATTTCATATTTTCTAGGAATATCTAAATTCAGAGCCAATGAGATACTTAAATCAGCTATGAGGTTAAATGAACTCTCTTCCTAGTTTGCATTATGACTTTGAGCACCATGCGTACCCCCTGGACCTCAGTTTCCTTGTCTGTCAAGTAAAGACATTGGATGAGGTGACTAATCTCTAGATTTTGATTTTCAGAAAAATACAGCTTCAGTGCACATGAACAGAAGTGCAAAAGAACAAGCTACAAAGATATATAGCTAGTTTTTTTTTAAGCTAATATTTACAGCAGTTACCTTTTAGGGCTTTAAAGCAAAAATAAGTTCATAATTATGTTAGAGACCAGAGTGATGGGTTGAGGGAAGTTAACCCTCACACCAAGAATGTAGAAAAAGACTATACCAGAATCAATTCAAAAAGATTTTCTAGAGAAGCATGGATCAGAAGCTGTTTTGGAAAAGTATGAATCGAAGGATTATAGAGGAATAATGTTAAAAGGTCATGATATTGCTTTGATTTGTGTGAACAATGTGTCCCCAGGCACACAGAGAACTGGATGGGGACACAGAAAGGACACAGTACAGAATATGTGATTTTGCTATGTGGGATCTTGAACTTGACTCACTGGGCAGCTGGTATCTTTCAGGGATCTTTAGGCCAAATGATAGCATTATCACAGCAGGCAGTGGACAAAGTCAGGTTAGCACAATGGCTGTATACACACACATGTTACTTACAGAGGTAACTGGAAGGTTCCAGAAAGAGATGATAAATTCCTGGAGAAAGGAAGAAATTGAATCATGTGATGGCGCAAATATGTAGAAATGACATATAGGTCAGGATATTGAGTTAGATGACCATACTGATCATTTCAGGGCAGGAGCTGGATGCTGAAGGGGAGGATAGATGGCTTCAGGTAGCTGACATTGAATTTTCAGCCAAGCAGTATCACTTAGCCTACACACGTCTTAGGATGAATAGTAAGACAAGTATATTAGAAAAGCCCTCCTTATACATGAAGATCTGGTAATACCAGATCTCTAGGTGACATTTCAGTGAGATTTTTCTGAAGAACATCTTGTTTTAAATATTATTCCTTAAAGCTTTTGAAATAATTCGTTCTGGATATTTTCTTCATCTATTTTTAAATATGGCAAGAGAGTCTCAAAACTTTCTTTTCACTGTATAATGTTTTTAAATATGATATTAAGAAAAGCCCTTTCATTATAAAACCAATTATATTTTTTATTTTATTTATAGCAGAGTTCTGTGTGTTACTATTCAGCATATTTGTTCTAAAGATATCTAATTTTATTAGCAGTATAAAATATAGAAAATATTTACATGTCATTTATACTGCAGAGAGAATTAGGTTAATTTACTAAAAACCAAAATGATGGTTTAATAGCACAAAACTCATCAATAGTAAATTTTTAATGACAGTTCTTTCTATATAAAAGCAATAATAGAATTTTGTTGCAATCTTTTGTTGCTTTTGGTTTGTTTGCTTTTTCTTTCCTCATTTATCAACAAGTACATGTTTTGCCCATCATTCTTTACTGTACTAATATATATGGCTGATCTGGCAGATGGCAGTGATCTCATTTGTGAGGCGTCATAGTAAAACCCATTTAGCAGATTACTTTGAGATTACTTTAGCTGAATGAAAACATTGCTGTATTCTTTATGAAGAAAGCCATATGGTTAAGAAATGTTACAATCAATTCTACTCTGATAAGACAGGACTCATCTATGGTATCTTTCTGTGAATGAGTCTTCAGTGTCTTATTGACGTTTTTGTTTTGTTTTGTTTTGTTTTTTCAGTGTACCTTCTCTCTCCATGCAGCAGTACCTCTAAAGCAATTTTTTTTCTATTAAATTTTTCTCAAGCTCTCTTTTTTCTTTTTGTCTCTATTTAAAACAAACAAACAAACAAACAAATAAACAAGGTTATGGGGTCTGTGCGACCACTTACTGTTTCAGCATCACACCTGCTGGATGTTGGTTTTCCGTTTGAACATTTGGGTGAGTTAGAAGGCAGTTCATAAAACTGATTCTCTGCTGAGAATGGACTTCCTTCCTGGACATACTATTAGTGCAATAGTTTTTCGGCTCTGCTGTTCCTTGGAAAGTGACCCATTTGAATTTCATTTGTAGCTTTTTAAAAATAAATGTAATTGATATCTTCCAAGTTTAATAGTATCTTACTATTAAATGATTGTCTTCGTAAGTGTATTACTGATTTCAGCTGTGAAACTGACTTTTTGAGTATATGTAGCTGAAATTTTTCAATGACTCCCCTCTTTTCAGGAAGAATTAAGCAACTATAAATTAAGAGGACAAGAATATATTGACAAATAGAGTGAATGAAGGTATAGCTACTATATTTTTCTTTTTTTATATTCTAGAATGGTTGGAATATTTTTTATTTACAATCTTTTTAAATTTTATCAAAAACAGCTGAGGAATCCATTTTTACTTCAATTATAGAGCAATATAGTGTTACTGTATAGTATGCCTTAAAGAAATTATTTATTAACTAAAGCAAGTATAAATGGAAATGTCCCAATGCTAATCTATAAACATTTCATCTGTGATTAATTTTTCATACATTAACCTTGAATCTATAATTTAAAAAGGGAAAGTGTACTATAACAATTTGATAATAATTTTACAAATAATAAAATAGTATGTTGTGATTAGGGGACAGTCTAGGAAACTAGTATTTTAATAAAATATATAATGAGAAAGATGTGGTTCTTAATTATGAGTCAGGATTCTGTTCTTTTCTTTTAAATCATGTGTCCTTAAGATGAAAAGCTGAAAACTGATAGACTGATATATAAAACTAAAGCTTTCTTTACAAGTTTTAAAAAGACCCTTTTAAAATGATTTTAACATAGCTAATTAAGTTCAATGTTCGTTTGGGGCTGAAAAAATATCTACTTTTAAAACAGGGAAAAATCACTCAATTTTTTCTTGTATTATTAACTCAAAGGGCAGATTTACATGATTTTCCTACAAGATTAAACTGTACCTTTAGTACAGATAGATAATGTATGTCATTGTCACTGCACAGTGTTTCTCAAATATGATGTAGGTGCGAATGTCTGCAGTCTGGAATGCGGACGAGCTCGATGTCTTTAAAAACAGAACAAAATAAGTCAGTATGGCAGTGCTGGGTCATTTGAAGAACATTTGTGAACTAAAAAACTAAATGGTTAAAATGTTTTACCTTTATCTAATTATAAGTAAATATTGCATATTAAGATTTGAACTTGAAGTTAAAATTTAATACATTTTATATTTCCAGATGCCTCATCATTTTAAGATAGAAATTTATACTTACTATCTAAATGCTGATGACACTCAAATTAATCTGTCCAGCCCTGCCCTCTCCCCTGAACTCCTGGTAGATACTTAATAAATTTTTGTCGAATGAAAGAACATTATGTTTTAGATGTTGGCTTCTACTGATATTGATCTGTTTTTTATATTTGTTCTTTCATTTATTCATTCGTTCATTCTATACAGTCAATCATTATGCTTAACTTTTAAGTATTTTTGATATATTGATAAAAATTAAGGAAAGAGAAACTTTTTAGTTTTAATGCTTTGTATTTGCACTATTTTCATAGTACATATTTTATCCCTTGTGAGAAGTGGTCAGATTCTGGACTTACGTTTTTGGGGATTATTTGTTTTTTTTTCCCTTTTTTTTCTTTTTTGCAATTGCAATGATCTTCCAATTTCTAAGTAAATTTAAGGATAAGTTTACCCTATAGAAGTTAATTATACAGCCAGTTTTGAGTGCTACCTAGTAATAGAGAAAATTTTTCAAGGAATGGTGGTGGCAGTGGTATTTTAACTTTTCTATTTTAGCACTTTAAGAATGCTTTCCCTTCCTTATTTATATACCTCTTTGCAAATATAGTGTTACTTCAGATAACATACAGATATTTCCACATACACTTCACGTACAGACCAGCATTTGACATCAGATTTGTATTAATAAGATAATGACATAGCTATAAACAAAACCATAAAGTAATATATGTTTTTCTCTGTATTTCAACCTTGGGCCTACCCTTTTATTCCTTTTTTTTTTTCATATGATTGTCACCAAAGGCCAGATTACTAGTTTGTCCTCAGATAGAAACACTCAATATACTTTATATATTTATGAATGCTTTAGTTGAGTAACTGTCTATAAAAGATTTCTTTTTTGAAACATCTGGTGAATAAATCACTATGGATGAAAATTATTCGAGGTTATGTATCACCTGCATTCCAGAGAACATGGTGTTTTATGGAGAAAATAACAGAGCAGGAACAAGAATTGATACCAAGTCTGAGGTTTCTGAGATATTTTGGATGCCAGAGTGGATGTTTTCTTAAAGAGCTTCAAGTTCACTGCCCATCTGTGGAAGTTTGTGTGGACTGTTTTTGAATCACAATGTGTTCCTTGTGTTTGTTCGTTATCAGATATAGATTTTCAAGTCAAAGAGGCTACCTTTGGCAATTGCTTTTCATTAGATTTAGGAAAAGAATTTGATGAGACTGCTTTAAAGCTTTCAATTTTATAGGCTAAAAGTATTGTAGCACTGTATATTACCATCCTTTGTACTTTAAATCTTGCAAACTTGGCCTTGTCAGGTTTTAAACTATGATGAATGTTTTCAGTAAACTTAATTGTGAAAATAAAGAAAAATAGTTGTTTATGGAGAGGTTATTAAACAGATAATTGTGGATTATTATTCTTTAGTCCTAAAAGAAACCTAAGAGAAGCTACAATGCAGATTTTTATCATCCAGCATCTGAAGTATTTGGCACTCGATTCTATACATTTATTAATTATTTGTTTAATAAGGATGAACTGTAGGTTTTTGTTATTGTTGTTTATTTTTTGTTTAGTATAAGAAAAATTGGTCATTTTCCAAAAGGGTTTTCTCTGGAAAGTTCTAATTAAAAAGGAATAAAATAATCCAGTTAAATGTTAATAGTGAACAAAACTAGTGAACTGAAGGAGACATTTTGGCCCTAATTTTCAGGAGGCTCATATTTCATTGGGTGCATATGAATTTATTACAAAAGAACTCATTTTGTATATATTGACAAGTTAGAATTTTTTGTTGTCAACAGGTTTGGCAAACATCGAAAAGATGACAAGATTGAGAAAACGGGTAAAATAAAAATACAGGACTCCCTTACATCAGAAGAGGAGAGAATACGAATGAAGCAGGAGCAGGAGAGGTAGACTCCAGTTATTTGATTAAACCTCATTAGACAGAAGCTCTTTTTCTGCTTTCTACTCTTTTTTTTAATTTAAAAATTTGTATTCAATTGATTTTTGTTTTTTTCTATGTCAATCCAAATACCAATGGTTGTGGGAAGAATTCAATATAAAGAAAGATTAAAAGGAAAACCTAACATTTATTTGAGGCATTAAAGTGAATTTTATTGGTTTTAGATATTTTACATAGGAGATAGTAGGGCATTGATGCATATATTAATACTGAATTTATGATCTCTTTTAAAATCACAAAGAAATATTTAAAATTTCATCTTATTCCTATATGAGTATGTAGTATATTATAATAATTTTTAAGAAATATTCATTTGGAAAAAACTATTTGAATTTTTATATCTCATTTAAAATATTTCAATTTAGAATAAGAATTGAGGCTGTCTTTTACTATTCTGTTTTCCTTTCAAAGCTGACATTTATTTCTTTGTTCTCCTTTTTTATTATCTACATTTTATGACATTTTTTACTTAAATTTTATTCCATCTCTTACAGAAAGATTATTATTGGAGAGAAAAAACTTCTCTGCTACCCTTATAGTTTCTTCTAGTTGATATAAGAATTATATTGACACAGGACAGATTAACAGGAGAAAATTCCATACAGACAGGGGCTCCATAAGAACAGGAGATTCCTGGGCCATTAGGCAATCAAGGCTTATGTGGTGTTCTGAGCTAAGGAGAAAGGGGTAGGTGTCTGGGACTTCAAAGAGGAGACAAATGACTTGCAGAAAAATATGAAAACAAATGTTTGGTAAAGAAATATCTGTCGTACCATGCAGTAAGTTACCCCAGTTTTCCACACCTGGCTCATATTCTTCATAGTTATCTCTGGTAATAGTTCTCTTTCTGGACCAGGCCCTCTATTGAAACCTTTTAGAGAGTTAAGGAGTAGGTAAAAGCTCTTCCTGAGTCTTCTGGTCTTCACTTATTTTCATCTCAAAATAATCCGCATGGGGAGACTTGGTTCTGAACCCCTACGTTATTTATTGTTGAATCGTTCTATGATCAGAACCCAACAACCAATGAAATGAAAATGAGTGAAGTTACTTTAAGCAGACACTTGAAAACCATTTTTATAACTAATTAGATTTTTATTATTGTAATTCTTAGAGGATGAGAAAGAATCGCTCACTTTTGTTATTGGAGTTTACAGGCTTACCGTGAGTGCTTTTGTGTCATCAAATTTCATTTTCAGAGCTGCCACAGAAGAAATATCATGTTTTATTTCAAATAATCTGAGGTGTAAGGGAGTTTCTGGTTCCTTGATCAAGGTTATAAAGCAAAATATCATCCATAGCTAGTATTATAGCCTAGCACTTTTAAGACAAAGTCCAGTATTCCTACTGCAATTCTAGAATCAGAACTTTCAGTCTTATACTAAACAATGAATGGAAGAACTAAAGAGTATCATAAAACATTTTACTTTAAAAGCAATTAATATTTGGATATTTTTCCATTTATCTTTCTAATACTTCTGAAATTCTGAAATTTCTTTTTCTTTTCTTTTTTTTTTTTTTTGCTACAATAGTTACTCTGATTTTGTCTGTAGCTTTTCAAAGTATAAAATAAGTAAGTGGGAAAAATACGGACTTCTAATTTATGATGCAAGTCAGGGTTTGTTCTGGTTCTTCCCCCATTTTTATTTTGTAAAAATCATTCCACCTTTCTTGATTTCTCTCTAATTCTCACCAATTTAGGATCCTGAAATTTATTAGTAAACTATTTTTAAGCCAGATGCAGTGTTCCTTAGTTGTGTAATATGACATTTAATCGCTCAGTAGTTTAGACTTCTATCCTGAAAGACTTTCTTGCCCCTAAAGGAAGAGTATATACCAGGTGAATGTATGAACTCAGATTTGTCCACAGACAAATATGTGATGTAGTTAGAGAACAATCTGAGTGATAAGAAACATACTTCTCTTCTATTGTGATGCCAGCCCAGGGAATAGCATCATTAATCCTGTACCATTTTTCATATTCTAAATATTCCTTCTTTGTAGTTTAAGATGACTGCTGTGTTTCAATGCAGAATTCTATCAATATTTTCCAGAATACTTTTGTAATGCACAGTCGAATATTTCCAGCCAGACAATGATTTTTGCATAATGGTTTCACTTGTATTATTAATTTGCCTAAGGCACAGTTCACTTCTCAGTTTTGCTTTTAATCTCCATTTCTGTACCTCTAATGATGCAATCCTTCTGGGAACTAGGTAGGTCATAATGAATTTACAACATACAGGAGGCCTAGAATAAAAATCTTTTAGGGTCAAGGAACAAGTGAGTGGTCCATTAAAAAAATCAATTAGCTTCATAATTTAAGAAAACTATTATACTTTGGCTTTGCATTTCAATAACAATTTTTATAAGTATGTTTCATTTAAACTTATGGGTCTTATAATAGAGCAAGTGAATGCATGAATTGCATAAGTGGAGCATGTTTAGTGTTTCTCATTTTGTTAGAGCAAGCCCTCTTTTGCACGTCCTTTCTGTTCTGTCCATTGGCATTGGCAGAGCTCCTTTTGAAATCAGAAACTAGCTTCTTTGGGAAGAATTTGATTGGAGACATAGATAAAAATAAATAAACCACTGCTTATATTCTCATCAGTCTTGTATTCACTGCTGATTAGTAGCAAAACATCTCCTGTAACATTATTTACCACTGTAGCTGTGAGTTCCAAGAATTATTTAAGCTGATTCCATATAAAGATAGAAAATTTGTCATTCCTTAGTTATTAGTTATGTCATGTCCACATACCAAAATATTATTTGTATACATCCATGAAGTCTGAATATTACTCAAGATATAAATATTGAAAAATTAAAAGGACAATGAACATAATTTAAAATGTATTTCTTACCATGTTAAGATCAATTTAGATCATGAAAGTAATTTAGGTTCTTCTAAGCATGGGCTGGAGTTTGAATTTGACTTCATTCCCGCTAACTTCCTCCTCTGTCCTTTCATTCTCTGCCATCACTGGGATATGGGTCACAAATAGTGCAGTCCACATAGGAGAAATGGATGAGGAAGGTCACTGTGTGGCTCTGTCCTCAGGCTTCACTAACCCTGCCCTGCCACAGACTTGAGCCTGTGTGTCTAAGGCCTCTTGAGAAGTGGGGTGTCTGAGAATGATGTGAAGGGTGAAGTTAGCTGGTTCTGTGGTTTGTTATTTTGATTTCCAGCTCTGAGCTCTGAACCTAGATACCCTAGCCTTTCAGAGATTGCTGCTGGCTACATTTTGGGCTAGACAGGGAAACTAAGCAAAGCAATCAGTATTTGGAGTTGGAATGCTTGCTACCTCTTACTGCTTCCTCTTTCAGGCATACCTAGGGACAGAGACCCTGGTGGCTCATTTCCACTGCACAAAAAGATTAGACTCCAAACCCTAAATAGAATATGTTCAATTAAATGAGCTGTGTATTTTCAGGTCCATTTAACTTCCATTATGAAGCACAATGATGGATTTCTCTGTTAACCAAGTGTCAAAAGTAACATTTTGGCTTTCTTTTGTGTTATTGTTCCAGTGATAGCCATCCTTGTTTTAATGGTTGCTGTATTAACAGTGTGTTGCAGAGTTTTCCGGAAAATGTCCAGCAGTAGAAGAGGGTTCTATGTGCAAATATGTTGAAGAAGTACTTGGTTAAACCAATTTATTCATGTTTCCTTACTCCATTAATTCCCCAAACCCTAGTTATATTAAAGTACATTATGAGTCACCAAGATAGAGAACCAGCCTTTGGCTCCTGGTTCATCTGTGTCCATCCCCCTCAGCCATCTAACTGGCTGTAAAAATCAGTTGATTGTTTCATGGAATCATGAGCAGGTGTAGAGCCAGTGTTGTAACCTGCCTCTGCTTTATGGCTTCTGTTTTGCGTACTTATGAATCTTACTCCTGTTCTATCTTTCTTTTTCAATTTTCTCTTTCCCACATATTTTTCACTTGTTTAAAACATATACATTTTAAAGTCTAATTCTAAATTTATTCTAACTCTAAATCTACAAAACTTTGAAAAAACAAAATTAAAAAAGAAAAAAACAAAAGTTTCCCTGTAATAATACCACTGTTAATGTACTGGTCTATGCTATTCTAATTTTTTCCTATACAATACATATTTCCACACATAGATACTTTAAAAAAGTTAACATCAATTTTCATTTTGATTTATTTTACATTTTTATACATTCTTAGAGAATGATGTTAAATGTTTTCTGGAACGAGGCCATGTCTGTATGAACAGATGGATGGATGGAAGAAAGAAGAGAAAGAAGGAAAGAAGGCCTGAAAGATGAAATATTAGCTATAATATCTGGCCAAATTCTCCAATTCTTATATAATATTTACCTCATATGTTACTCATTCCATTAAATGAGATTTATAATGTTAACTGGCTTGCATTTCGTAGTTACTCAGCAAGAGATACCTATTATATTATTATCTATATCTACCTAGTAAATTGTGCTTGGAAATATTTCCAGGGGAACTGAATGCTTGTAGTAAAGAAAACATTAATGAATTTCTTATGAAATCCTCCCAGTATATGAAAGGATTTATAAATCTGCTAAGGAAATGTACGGCTTGAAACATTCCATTATTCAAAGTGGTAATCACCATTCAAAGCCTTATGTTTTCAATGCTAGGCCATTGAACTATGTCTGTAAGTGGTACACTCCCAGGTTTTGGTGTATCATTTCATGGACTTTTGTGACATTTCCACGTTCAGTTTGCATTCACTGATATTTCTCTTTTCAGTTTTACCATTTGTCCCCATTACCTGCTTTGAGTAATTTGTTTAAATTTTGATAAAATTTTATTGTAGTGTGTCTTAGTTGGTAAGATCCTTTTTTGGCAGACGACATATATTTGTTAGTTTGTTTTTTGCAGAAATAACCTTTTTTGTTATATACCATATAATGTAGTTGTAAAGTTCGTTTGAAGTGTGTGAATAAAGTTAGTGAAATTACAGAAGAAACAATCTATATAGCAATAAAAGTTGCATTCCCTGTGCATCTAAAATGAAAAAAAAAAAAAAGAAATTTTACTCATTTGGCTTAAAACTTAGCATTCAAGTTTGTTTTGACATGAGAATTCAGATAATGCAGATAACTTTTGCACTTAGATCATACATTATCATTCAAACAAAGCTTGACTTTTTATAGAAAATATATTTTTTTCTATCGTACAGTAGTTTTTTTATATTTTCTCTGATCTCTTGAATCCTGTTGATTCTAAATGGCATTAGTTACATCAAGCTTTTTAAAGTAAGTGTGTGTGTGTGTGTGTGTGTGTGTGTGTGTGTGTGTGTATAGTTTATCCTGCAGGTGAACAAAAATTATTAAGAATCTATTAACTTGATTTTTACAAATTTTAGCCTTGGGAGAAGTACACACATACACACATACACATATATATATATGTATGTATATGTATGTACATATTTATATGTACATATATTACTATTTTGTTAGCAAGTGTAAAAGAGTTTTTGATGTTTCACAATATATGCACAATATAGTATAAATTTTTTATTATTATAATGTTCCCTTTCTCAGGGATCTGTTACCTTTGTTAAGAAGAAAATATTTTAATAAAGGCCATATATGACAAACTGTCAGCCAACATTATACTTAATACTGAAAATCTAAAAGCCTTTCCAATAATATCAGGAACAAGACAAGGCTGTCCACTATCGCCACTGTTATTCAGTGGAACATTGGAAGTCCTAGTGAGTGCAGTCAGGCAAGGGAAAGATATAAAAAGCATCCAAATAGGAAATGAAGAAGTCAAACTGTCACTATTTGTGGATGACATGATTCTCTATATAGAAAACCCTAAAGACTCCATAAGAACACAACTAGAAACAATAAGCAAAAACAATAAAGTCTCTGGATACAAAAATCAATGTTCAAAAATCCAGTGTTCCTATACTCTAATAATGAAGTGTCAGAAAAAGAGGTAGAAAAAATAATCCCTGTTATAATTGCAACAAAAAGAATAAAATACTTAGGAATAAATCTAACCAAACATATGATGGACTTATAGGATGAAAACTATAAGACCCTATTCTCATAAGAAATTCTTTTAAGAAATTGAAGGGATGATAGAGGCAACCTCTGGCAACCAAATCAAAGTCGTGACAGAAACAAGGAGCAAAAGCAAGGAAAAATTGCCTGGGAGCTAGATGAACAAGCCATACAACTAGGAAGAAATCTAAGAAATCACCTGGCAATGGCGGAAAGTAGGACAGGGTGAGGGCATGAGGCTGCCTGGTCCCTAACAGCTGAGTGGAATGGAGGTGGCAGCAGCAGCAGCTGCATCTTAAAGGGGCCTCATCCGTGAGCCGACTTCTGCAGTGACAGACCTGCTTGCTCTGAGCACCAGTGCTGGTTCGCCCACATAGGGACTTACAGGGTGGCACTGAGTTGGAGTGAGAGCCATGGCGAATGCCAGCATAAGTGCCAGTGATATCCATATTTCATCTGTTGAGCCCTACCATCTCCCAGTGCACACACTCAGTGCAGCCATAGCAGAGACGTCATTAAACTGAATAACAGGTCGCTCTGCCCAAAGGATCTCCTGAAACTCTGCCTCCCTCAGCTCACAGCCCCACCCAAGCCACATCCAGGTGTAGCCTCAGTGAGTCAGATGCTCCTTGTTGAGCAGCACCAAGACTCACACTTGTGGCAGCTGGCCTCAGATTTTGGTGTGGCCTTTTGAGGCAACTATAAGCACAGCATCTGTGGATTACTTGCTGAATCTTAACAGGTGGTCCCAGAAGGGTGCAGGCTTGGGCTAAATTTGGCCTGCAGCTGAACCCCTCTCAGGACTGTGCCACTGAACACCTACTTCACAAAGCTGTACTAATAAGACTGGGAGACTTAGAAGCTTTGTTTAATACATAGAAACAGGCACGGAAAGGCAGCCAGTATGGGAAGACAAAGAAGCAGAAACCATATGAGAGAACAGAACAGAGACCCAGAAATAATGGAGTCAAGCAATCTAATAGATGCCGAATTCAAAACACTGGTTATAATGCTCAATGAGCTTATGGGAATGGTAGATGAATTCAGTGAGAACTTCAACAAAGAGCTAAAAAATATAAATGGAAATTATAAAAGAGAGCCAGTCAGAAATGAAGAACACATTATCTGACATAAAAAGAATATTAAATGGATAAACAAAGTGAATAAAGAAGAGAATCAAATGACCTATATAGAGAATGAGAAAGCCAAGGACACTCAATCAGAATGGCAAGAAAAAATCCAACACTATAATAATAATTTAAGGAGCCTATGAGACATTATTAAAGGTAAAAATATTCATGTCATAGGGGTACCTGAGGGAAAACAAGATGTTGAACAACTATTTGAAGAAATCATGATGGAAATCTTTCCTAACCTGGTGAAGGAAATGGACATAAAACCCCAGGATGCTCAGAGAGTCCCCCAAACCAGGAACCCAAAGAAGCCCACACCAAGACACATCATAATTAAAATGCCAAAGGTTAAATAAAAAGAGAGACTCTTAAAAACAGCAAGAGAAAAGCAGATAGTTATCTACAAGGGAGCTGGTAGCTGAGTTCTCAAAAGAAACAATGCAGGACAGAGGGCTTAGCACAAAATATTCAATGTGATTAAAACCCAGGATCTATAACCAAGAATACTTTACCCAGCAAAGCTATCATTTAGAGTTGAAGGACAGATAAAGAGCTTCTCAGACAAAAATAAAGGAATTTATCATCACCAAGCCAGTATTACAGGAAATGTTGGAGGGACTTCTTTAAGAAGAAAAAATATATATCAAAAACAGTATTAAAGAATGATAACAACTACATCCCTATCAATAAGTACCTCAAATGGAAAAGAATTGAGTGCTCCAACCAAAAGAGTGGCTGAATGGATAAGAAAACAAGATCCCTACATACGCTGCCTACAAGAGACTCACTTCAGATTAAAAGACATACACAGACTATAGGAAAGGGGATGGAAAAAGATATTGCCTTGATAGACTTAGGGTATTGCGTTGAATGAAATGGGTCGGATAGAGAAAGACAAATATCTCATGATTTCATGTACATGTGGAATCTAAAGAAAGAAATCAACAACATCAACAAAAGTGTAAATAAACTCATAGATACAGAGAATATTATGAAGGATACTAGATAGGGGAGGGGTTGGGAAGAAAGAAGGCAAAGAGCTTGAGAGGTACAGGTGGATGGTTGCAGAGTAGACGTGGGGATGTAGAGTATAGCATGGGGAAGATGGTTAATAATGTTGGAGTGAATATGTGAGGGAGGGGAGAAAGAGTGCTAGATTTGGTGGGGTGAGTGATTTGTGAGTTGTGTGATCAATATACTGTGTAGCTGAGGCTGGTGTGTTGTATGCCAACTATAATTGAAAAAAAAAACTGGATTGTACAATGTAAATGCAGGCAACTAGTTGTCTATTATATTTCAATAAAGATGGGAAAATTATAAAAAAAAAGTTGAAGAAGATACAGAGAAATGGAAAGATATTCCATGTTCTTAGATTGAAAGGACCAACATAGTTAAAATTACCTTATTATCTAAAGCATTATACAGACTTAACACAATTATCATCAAAATTCCATCAGCATTTTTTAAAGAAATAGAACAAAAAATCATCAGATTTGTATGGAAGAACAAAAGACCCCAAATCACCAAAGCCATCCTGAGGAAAAAGAATGAGGCTGAAGGCATCCCTCTGCCCAACTTCAAATTATACTACAAAGCAACAATAATAAAAAAAAATGGCATGGTATTGGCAGAAAAACAGACATACAGACCAATGGAACAGAATTGAGAGTCCAGAAATAAACCCATGTTTATATGGGCAAATAATTTTCGAAAAAAAGAGCCAAAAATATACAGTGGAAAAAGGAATGCCTCTTCAATAAATGGTGCTAGGAAAATTGGAAAGCCACCTGCAAAAGAATGAAACTAGACTGTTGTCTATCACCACACACCCAAATTAATACCCAAATTAAAAAATGGACAGAGGACCTGAACAGACACTTCTCCCAAGAAGACATACAAATGCTCAACAGACATGAAAGGATGCTCAACATTGCTGACTGTTAGGAAAATGCAAATTAAAACCACGGTGAGATACCATCTCACACCTGTTAGAATAGCTATAATCAACAGGACAAGTAATAACAAATGTTGGAGAGAATGTGGAGAAAAAGGAACCTTCATATACCGCTGGTGGGACTGCAAATTGGTACAGTCACTATGGAAAACAGTATGGAGGTTCCTCAAAAAAACTAAGACTTGATCTGCCATATGATCCAGCAATCCCTTTACTGGGAATTTACCTGAAATACTTGAAAACATATATCCAAAATGATTTTTGCACACTGATGTTCATAGCAGCATTATTTACGGTGGCAAGGACATGGAAGCAACCAAAGTATCTTATGATAGATGATTAGCTAAAGAAGCTGTGGTACATATATACAATGGAGTATTACTCAGCCATAAGAAGAGATGAAATACTGCCATTTACAACATGGTTGGACCTTGAGATAATCATGCTAAGTGAAATAAGCCAGACAGAAAAAGTTGAAAACTACATGATATCACTTATATGTGGAATATAAACCTAAAAGCAACAAATAGAACAAACAAACAGAGACTCATTGACATGGATAGTAGACTAGTCATTAATAGAGGATTAAAGCAGGGAAGTGGATAGAGTAAAAGGGGTCAAACTGTGGTGACAGGAAGAAATCCAACTATGGACAGTGAATACACAATGTAGTATATGTATGCCTTACTGTTGAATTATACACCTGAAACTTACTATATTTCATTAATCATTGTCACTATAATAAAAAAAATTAATTAAAAAAGAAAAACTATTTTAACATGTTAACATTAAAAAGTTTTTATAGATTATGTAATCAGTTGTGAAAATAGGTGACTGTAGAGCTTTGGAAAGAGGAGAGATTGACAGAGTTATTAATGAATTCTTCATAGAGACGGTTATTTGGAGTCTAGGTCTAGCTCTCAAGAACTTATGCATTTAGCAAAATGGAAAAATTTTAAACTCACACTCAGGCTCCCTATCCTTCCCCAACACAGGGGTCCATGGGGGATGGACACTCTTTAACTGCTTAGATTCTTTAAAGATCTTGGTTGTATTAGTGGTTAGTAGTATCTGTATGAATGCTTTTATCTCTTTTACAACTTTTAACCATTTTATATTTTGAAACTGGTACCATCTCATTTTAGCATTAAGGGATGAAATTTAACTCCCCCCCACACACACTTATTATATGTTAAAAAACAAAAATCAAGTTCACAGAAATTTGAAGATCTTATCTGCTTTATTGAATGATTCATGAATCTGGCAACATCACATCTAGCAAGCAGAGAGGTGATCAGAGGAACCGTGCAAAATAGAAGTTTTTTATAGGAAACTGAGCTGGACAAGAAAGCCATTAGCAAAAGCAAAGAAAGGATTGTTTCAGGCAAGGTCCCTTCCCACTAGAGGAAGTTGGGGATATTATCAGGCAGATTGTCTCAGCTTCTTTTGGGGGAAATGGAAAGGGCCTACAGGACACATTTCCTCACTGGTGTTGACCAGAAATTTCCAGACTGACCAATTCAGATTACATTCCCAGAGAAGGTTGACACTATATTTGCATCAGGTATTAAATCTAGGTTTGGTGTCATGGGTTTAGCACAGGTGGCTCCATTTGGGGCCTGTGAGCTTTTTTTTTTTTTTTTAAAACAGGTACCACTATGAATTTCAACAACTTGCATTCTTACCTTGAACTGGAAATGTACCTTCAAAACACTTATTCCTACCTGGGAAATTTTCTTTAGGACCCACTTAGAATATGCAATGTTCTTCTTCCCAGTGAACTTTTACTTCAGTATTACAAAGACATTAAAATTCCACTTAAAATTATGACTTTTTTTGCTATTCATAGTTTTTACTGGTGATATTTTGTTGTTACTGGAATGGCATATTGTACATATTTTTAAAAGAAATTTAGTGGAATACTGTCCTTCATTTGGGAATTCAGCATAGATACCAAATTGACAGCTTGTGTATTGGTAGGTGGCAGTTGTTGAGCCACAGTGTTCCTAAAGTCTGCCGATTGCTGGAGCGTTTCGAGGGACAAATAGAGTATTTAATCTGTTGACTAAAAACTGCTCTAAATCGAATAGTTCCAGTTGTCTTGTGGCTTAAATTTCATTTTGCCATTAATTTAGGTTTTATTTGATGAACATTTGTAATACTGAATTTTAGAGAGAGGAAATACTGTTGGAAAAATATCCAGGAACTTTGTTCCCAGAATTGGGTTTCTGGATGGCAAGTTAATAAGTTGGGGGTAAAATGTTTCCCATAAGAGTCGATTGCAAAACATTGTTTTGAAGATGATTAAAAACTGTCTTAAATGTTGCAATCTGAAATTTATTTATATAATTTTTGTTAAACTAATATTAGTATATTTTATCTTCTGGACATTAACAGCATTTTTTTAAGTTAAAATTATTAAAGGTCAACTTTTATTTCTTCAATCTTTTGAAAAAATGCACCATTGGTAATGTTATGTATTAAAGCTTCATAGGCTTTGGACGTAACAGTATTTTCGATATAATGGAGCGATTTCACACACCACTGATTTTCTGTCCTGAGGAGTTGGTCACCCAGTAGTGATTCTTATGCCTTGTACCTTTTTTGGATATATACAGACTGTACTTCATAGTCATAAAAAAGTTATTTTCATCTTACTCTACTGCAATTAGTGCTAAAAGCCATTTATTGTGAAAGCAAAAATCCTAATGAATAGAAATGTTACAAGAACAGAAATCTTGTATGTTTTATCTTCATCATGCATCATCCATCTTAATTAGAGAAAAGGGTGGTGAACACTGTGACAAGAGTCTGGAATTGAAATCATTAATTGATGTCAAGATGAAGAGAGACTGTTAGCATGAATTTCGTGACAGCAGGAAAGAAATTAACCTTATTACTTTATTTAGTATATTACATTATTTTGTGTATTATTTTCTATGCAGGTTCAAGGCAATTTCATTATCATAATGGAAAATACTTTTTTTTAATAGAAAAGTGTGAATATTTATGTTTCAACATTCAACATAACAAATTGAAATGATAAATTCTTTGTTAACTTTTTTTAAGTCAGTAAAAAGTTTTAATTTTTTTTTTTTTAACATTTCAAGGCTAGGGAAATAGTCTCTGGTGATATCACCCTGCAACATCAGTCGATACAGCTGTCTGTGGTCATTTAAACTTCAGAATGGTTCTCTTGTTTATAACTAGGAAAGACATTCTGAAATGCTTAAAGCAATATATATTTATTTCTTTTGCTAAGTTTTAGGCTAATCAGTTACTTCTGTCGTTGCCGAGGTTTGGCCTGAGATAAATGGAATGGATAATGCTAAACAACAAGCTAACTGTTCAGAAAAAGGAATGACTCTTACATCTTAGAGATAATTTGTGACCTCAAGGTCACAATAAAAGAATAGAAGGGGTGTCCTTTTATAGCATTGACCATCTGGAACCATTAAGGGCTCAACTGCAAGATACCATCTTTTTCAAAAGTTTCCTTAAGAAGCTATGCTATTTTTATTAGCTAACCAAAAATATTTTCTCCCCTCAGCCAATTATTTCTTTCCTGTAGTAGATTTCTCCATAAAGAATGAAAATGTATAACTTGTAAATACAACCCTTTGATTGTGTTACAAAGTCCCTTTTCTCACTCTATATCCAGCAAGACATTCAAGTTTAAAAGTATATAATAAAGGAAATTATTTGTCTTTTGTTAATTTGACTGCAGATTGTCACTAAATTCACAAAACCCACAATACATTCCTAGTTTTTAAAATCTACTTTTCAGTGCCATTCGCACAGCAAGCTTAATTAGCATTACCTTCTAGAATGAACTTTGAAGTGTACCTTAGGACGGGCTAGTAATCAGATTTGTTAGCATTTTGCAGAACCACTCTCACCTTTGTTGGCCACAGGCATGCTGTAGTTTTATTCTAATGTTTTCATCACAAGTGTGAGCCACCAATGTAGAAAGGAGGAGTACAAATGGCTTTTATAACTTTGGGGATAAATTCATTGGTGATAACAAGATAAACAATAAAAATATAATTTCTTTTGTTATTGGAGCTTAGAAAAATATCAGTGTTTTTAGAAGGTACTATAGATGTGAGTATAATGTTTATACTCAATTAGTAATAATGTGCCAATTTGGGTAAAAGAAAGCAACTGAGAACTGGGCTTTATGAATAGAACCTCATGCTGCCGAGTGTTTCTTCTGAGCAAGCGACTTAGTAGAAATTGACCCCCAGTGAACATTTGTTTCCTTGTGATTTGGAACAAAAGAACATTCAAATTCAGGACACATCAATAATATAATAAAATTGATGTGCAAGAAGTTTGGGGAGATTATTTAGATCCATGCTTCCCTTGAGGAGAGAATGTTCATATTTTCTTTTTCTACTGGCTTCCTTTCTTAACAGGGCTGTACTTTCCAATATAAGTAAGCTGGATCCTCTTCACTTTAATGAACTGAGTTTCAAGCACCACAGGGTTCATTCATTTATAAACCAATCTAAGTCACTCACTTTGATTTCGGGAGGTTCTCCAAATTCAGAACTTTCAGCTCTATTTCTATTGTAGTCCTCTGAATTTCTTCAGGTTCCCAAACTTCAAGACTTACGTGAATGCCCAGCCACCCTTGGTATTACCTATAAGATTAGGTGATTGTCCTATATAACCAAGCACAGTAGTAAAGTAGATTGTCAGATAAGTGATCACAATTGGACTTCAAAATAATATCCCATCGAGTTGAAGAAAATAAGTCATTTACCTTTCTGTGTAGTTTTTCTGGCTGAATACAGAGTCAAAAAGACAATATGTTACAAAAAATAAAATTATCTTTGAACTTCCGTGAACTTTTCATCATGGATATCCAGTGTTTAGTGGTAATCAGCTTTTATAATAACATCCTTGATTGTTATCATTGCTCCTAAATGAATAACTAGACTATAATTAAAAAAAAAATCTAGCATAAATTTAGCTAAACTAGATATTAGAACTTGAGTTGCTATTTTTGTTACAGATATTCTGTCTGTGGGACTTTATTAGAATCTAGGGCTCTCCTGATAAAAATTTCTAACTTTCCAATATTCTCTTCTGAGTTAAGAAAGTCATTGGTTCTCAGCTTGGGAAGTAAGGTCATCCAAGGGAGGCTTTGGGAACCACTTTGGGTTGCCCTGATGGCAGGGGACACTGCTTGATGATATGTGACTGAAACCAGTTATACAAGAAGTCCTGCACAACAACATATGCCCTTTCCCAAATGTCACTGGACCACTGTGGAGAAACTGAGCTACATGAATTTAAGTTCTTCCATCTTATAGCTAGGAAATTAGAGAAAATTTGACCTGGTGGTGCAAATTTGGGTGGGGGGAGGAGACTGACATGATGGTGATAAAGGAAAAAAAAAACAAGGGAGAAAAATGCAAATTTTGCTTGCAATGTTATGTGACAATTTTCCAGCTTAAAAAAAAAAACTTTGAAATAATTTTAGATTTATAGGAATTTGCAAAGATGGTAGAGAGAGGTCTCCTATACCCTTCATCCATTTTCCCCAACAGTTACAACTTATATGACTGTAATACACTATCAAAACTAGGAAATTTTCGTTGGCACCATGTTCATGTATAGTTCTGTGTCATCTTGACGCATGTGTAGTCACGTAACTTCACTGCAGTCAAGAAACAGAACGATTCCATCACAAAGATCTTCCTCACGCTGCTGTGTATAGTCACACCCACCCCTCTGCTCCCACTATAGCTAACCCCCAGCAACCACTAATCTATTCACCACGTTTATAATTATGTGATTTTGAGAATGTTCCATGAATGAAATCTTACATATGTGACCTTCTGAGATTGACTTTTTTTTTTCACATAGCATAATGCCACTGAGATTGATTCAAGTTGCTGTATTAATAGTCTGTTCATTTGTACTGCTGAGTAGTATTCTGTGATTATGTATATACCTGAGTTTGTTAGCCATTTACTTTTTGTAGGACATTTTAGTTATTTTCAGTTTTTGAATTTTAGAAATAAAGTATGCATAAACAATTGTGTACAGGTTTTTGCTTGGACTTAAGGTTTCATTTCTTTGAAATAAATGCCCAGGAGTACAGTTGCACAGCAAGTGTATGTCTAATTTTGTAGGAAACGTCCAGGCTGTTTTCCAGGGTGGTTGTACCATTTTAGGTTTCCAACAGCAATGTGTGAGAGCTTCTTTGCCAGCATTTAATATTGTCAGTTTTTTATCTCAACTGATCAAATAGATGTGGAGTGATAGATAGCTTATTGTCTTAATTTGCATTTCCCTAATGGCTTTTATAGTTTTGCATTTTGCATTTAAACCTGTGATCCATTTTGAGTTAATTTTTATATAAAGTATGAAGTTTAAATTTAGGGTATTTTCTTGTTTTGTTTTTGTTTTTGCCTATGGATGTTGAATTGCCCTAGCACTATGTTGAAAAGCCTATTTTATTCCATTGAATTGCTCTTGCACAATTGTGAGAAATCAGTTGTTCATACTTATTGGATATTTCTCAGTTCTTTATTCTGTTCCATTGATCTCTGTGTCTCTCACTCCATAGATACCACACAGTCTTGGTTATTATAGCTGTATTACAAGTCTTTCAGTCAGGGAGTGCGATTCCTCTCACTTTATTGTTCTTTTTCACAATCGTTTAACTGTTCTATCCTTTGTCTTTCCACTTAAATTTAAAAATAATCTTGTCTATATCTGCAAGAATCTTGCTGGAATTTTTATAAGAATTACATTAAACCTGTATATCAACTTGAGGAGAATTGACTTCTTTATTATGTTGAGCCTTTCATCCATGATCACAGTATTTCTCTCTTTTTTAGATCTTTGATTTCTTTCATTAGCATTGTGTGGTTTTCAGCATATAAGTCCTATAAATGTTTTGTTAGATTTATATCCATATATTTTTATACATATCTATAAACCAACTTTATATTTATGTATCTATGTATTTCATTTTTAGTGATTATAAATGGCAGTGTATTTTTCATTTTAGCTTCCATGTTCATTGCCAGTGTATAGAAATTCAGTGGATTTTTGTGCATTGATGTTGTATCCTGTTACCTTGCTAAACTTGGTTTTTAGTTCTAGGAGAGTTTTGTAGATACCTTGGTATTTCTGTGTAGATCATCTGCAAATAAGAATTATTTTATCACTTCCTTTCCAATCTGTATGCTGTTTATTTCCTTTTTTAGCTTATTGAATTGTTTAGAATTTCCAATGCTACATTGAATTACAGTGGTGGAAACAGATATCCTTACCAATCTTAGGGGAAAGCATTCAGCCTTTCTTCATTATAAATAGTGTTACCAATAGTTTTTTTTGTAGATGCTCTTTATCAAGTTTAGGAAGTTAATTCTTCTCTATGTCTAGTTTTTGAGAGTTTTTGTCATGATTAGTGTTGAATTTTATCAGATTTTTTCTGCATCAATTGATAAGAACATATGATTTTTATTCTTTAGCCTATTATTGGATTACATTAATTGATTTTTGAATGTTGAACCAGCCTTGCATTCCTGTATAACACATTACTTAGTCATCGCGTATAATTCTATTTATATATTGCTAAATTCTATTTGCTAATATTTTGTTAAGGATTTCAATTTCTATGTCCATGAGGGATATCAGCCTGTAGTTTTCTTTCTTTTTTTTGTACTGTCTTCATCTCATTTTTGTATCTTTACTGTATTTTTTGAAGATATATTTATGTGTCATTTCTGCAAGCAATGGTCTACTTTAAATATGAAAGAAGCAAATAACTTTGCAGTAAAATACTAAACTCATAAACATCTAAAATAGTATTTTATATAAAAAAGACTTTATTTTTAAGGAAACATTTACATTTGTAAGTGTTGTCCACATTAAACATCATAAAAAATATTTTCCCTATAAAACATCATCAAAAATCTTCAAAATTCTATTTTTTGATAAATAAGACTAACTTAGAACATAAATTCTATCAATATATTATTGGTTGAAGAAGACTTTATACCAAGTAGCTTAATAAAAATATTTAAATACATCTTAAGTAAAAGTGGTTATTTAAGGTCAGTTTTGTACTAACATAGGCAAATTTTATTTCTTCATTGGATACATGCCTTCTTGTTCTTAATCTCAGGATTTGCCAGTTCTCTACACATCACATAAAATCAAAGATAGTGTCATTAAACTGAGATCTTCTTTTGCTGTTAATAAATAATTATGGTGTGGATTCATATTTAAGCTTCATAGTATGTTGAACGAGCATAATGTTTATAATGAATAAGGTATAAATTATGCACTCATGCATAAATGTATACATGTGTGTGTAACTTTTTTAAAAAATCACTTCTTGCTTTTAAAAAGTTCATGTGAGTGCCTAAAACTATGCCTGTCACATGTTTAAACGTTGTTAATAAGTGACTATTTAAATTAGGATGCAAATTATGACTGTATGTTATTGACGTGAACAAAAGTTATCTGAAATGATTATTTCTGAGCATCCATGACATTACCTTGACAATCAAAAGTGAATATAACATCATTTATACCATCAATTTTCTCATAGCTGCCTGAAGTAAAATGTGTTTTACATGTTTTGATGAATGTTTCTCTATACAGTCCTTAGAGAAGGCATAGCTTCTCTTATTTCAACTTCATTCTAATTTTACAGGATTCAAGCCAAAACTCGAGAATTTAGAGAGCGACAAGCTCGAGAACGTGACTATGCTGAAATCCAAGATTTTCATCGGACGTTTGGCTGTGATGATGAGTTAATGTACGGGGGAATTTCTTCCTACGAGGGTTCCATTGCTCTCAATGCCAGACCCCAGAGCCCAAGAGAAGGACATATGATGGATGCCTTGTATGCCCAAGTGAAGAAGCCACGGAATTCCAAACCTTCACCTGTAGACAGGTAGGCTCTAGCAGCAATCAGGGTATTGCTTCCAAATCAACTTTATATAGTTTTTAACAAGGAATCAATTGTTCATCAATCCTCAAACCACAACTGCCTTTTATTAGTGGCCTTTGAAAAGTTATTGTGTCTAACAGTATTTAGTTTACACAAAGCAAAGCCTAATGCAAGGAGCAGCAGAAGTTTTGATAGTTTTTCTAATGATCCCAACATATTTCATCCTGTTCTTGAAATAGTTTTAGACTGGAAAACTAACCTTTAGTTTATAACTCAAATAAAAAGCAAACTTGAAATTATGGCTCTTCTACTTAAGATGTATTTTCTTTTATTACTGGGAAAGCCTCTAGTGGTAATTAAATAGATGGGGAATGACATGATTTGTTCTAATTATGATTTATTTAGAAGGGCTACTTTTTTTTGGTGACATGATTTTATCTTATGAAAGAATTAGTGAATGAGATATACAGTATCGCCAGTATTTGACTTGCTTCATTGATAACCACAGGTCTATTATATATCAGTATAGCATAAAGTAGTGCAATGTTGACTATATGTTAACGCTATATATTTATTTCAAATTTTAACTGAGTATATGACTATATATTTTTTGGCTATATATTTTTAATGGCTATATACTTCAAATTTTAACTGAAACAATTTAAAAATAGATCTTTTTCCATCTATTTATATATTCAAACACCATGTAAAGTTAAGTTTGAAGAAAATAATGCTAATTTCTTTTTATTTGAAACATACGCATATACATGTTATTGTCGTAAACAATATGTTAATCCCATCACATCTTATAATGGTTTCTTATTATCGTTGCTCTTTAGGGGAGCTGGGCTTTCAACATTAAAAAATAGCATTTTTCACTTCAAAGCTTTAGCATGCACCAGTGTCACCTGGAGGACTTCTTTAAACACAGATTGATTAACTTTCCCCCAGATTTTGATGCAGTGGGTCTGGAGTGGAGCCTGAGAATTTGTATTTCTAGCAAGTTCCCATGTCCGATGCTGATATTGTTGGTCTGCAGTAGCCCTGCAGGACCAATGGTGTACTGGAATCATTTTATCTATAGCATCCATGTGTTATTTGGCTGCTACATTTTGCAAGTAGTCTATGTTTTAATTACTTCTCGCCAGCTATTTTTAATAGAGGTTTGCAAATACAACTGGTAACCCTCAGGCAAACCAGAAGGAAGCATTTTAAAGGACAGCAAGAGGAGAGCAGATCTTAAGGTAAAACACTAGTTAGATATTCTATTGTCTCCTTTTTTTTGGTTTTTATTGGGTTTTAGGTTTTTTTTTTATTGTTTTGTGAAAATCTATTCACTGTCAACTGTAATGAGAATGAGTAATGTAAGTTAACATAGGTGGCTTGTGGTTTCCTTAAACTCTTTTGGTGTGATTGCCTAGAATGTTCACAGTACTTATTGTGTCAGGATTCAAAGACTAAGGTTATTATCAGTGATGGTGACATTTTCTTAAAAACCTTCTTGCAGGTTTTTTGCTGCTTGTAGAGGTCAAATAGCATTTGAAGGCCATGAATGTCCCATTGAAAATGTTTCCTTACAAGAAAGAACAGCAGAAACACTGGCATTTCCAGTTAGTAACTTTTGGAATAACAAAAAATAAATTTAGTTAACGTATTTTTGATCTTTGATAAAAGCATTGGTAATTTTCAGCACCTTCCACATCTAGTTTAAAAATCTAAAAATTAGTGGATGGGCTTGTAGCAGTTGTTCACACAACTGAAAAGTACCACCTGATATAAGAGATGGTAGTTAGAAGGGATCTTTCCAGCTCCTGAGGTCAGAAATCATTGCTTTAAAGCTCAGTTTAAACCCCAGGACCCTACAAGAATCTAAATCCCTCCTAAGGACGTGTATAAATTTCCAAAAGAGCTTACCTGCTCAGAGCCCTATCTGCTACTGGGCTCCATCCAGTATCCCCGCCTGCATTTCTACTCTGAACCATGCTGACCCCACCCTGAAACTCAGCGTCCTCATGAATTTCCATCAAAATCCTACTCAGCATTCAAAAATTAAAACAAAACAAAACAAAACAAAACAAAACAGGAAAACATTTCAGAGAAGTTAAGTCATGGGAATGAGTCACACCAAGCATCCTAAAATCATATCATAGCCATCACTATATTTAGAAGCCCCCTCAGCCTTGCTCAGGCACAGCCCAGACAGCTGTCTTTTGGGGATTGTACAGTTCTGTGCATTTGTACCTCCAAAGGATGATTGGGCTAGAGCATTTCTAAGACACTTCTAACTCAAGAGAGAGAGATTTAAAAAGGATCACAGAAACATTAGTTTCTTGTAATTGTTTGTGCAGAGTGTAAGATGCCCATTAAACAATGATATCACTAATCCAAAAAGTTGAGGCTTATCACACCTGTAAAGTATTTCTTCACCAACCATGAACTGGATATGAATTTGGCTTAGAAATGATGGCATCACCTTTGTTGTCTTTTCGTCTGAGAAGAAGCTGTAGAAAAGTGTTTCTCAGACTTGTGTCGTGTAGAGACTCTTTAAAAGACACTCTCTTGATACTGCAGTATAGACTTAAATTGTTTTGATTATAATGTTACTTAAATATGTATAAAAATAAAATAGGACTAAACTCCTTCTGTTTATAGCCATTATACAACTATAAAACCAAACATCTTTACAAATTAAATACAAACAAAATAGCAAAACCATTACATTCAAATGAACAACATTAATTTAATGTGGCCAATGATGTTGTTCTTTTTTATCTAAACTCCTGCACACATCATGAATGTAGTGGGGGCTACACTGTGGCAGGCTCATTTTAGTTTGCTTGCGTACCCCCGCAAGCCGAGGGCTGACTCTGTTCACCATTTACTTTTCTCAGTTAGATTTCTGCAGTTCTTTTGCATGTCTATATCTAGTGATCTTTGGTCTGTATGCCTCATCGATGCTTCATTTTGCGATAAGTCCATCTTGCTTCTATTACCATTAATAGAAGTGGAAGTGAATAGACAGTGAAAGTAGTATTTTTTGGTGCCTTCATATTTGTAAACAAATTCAGATGGCAAAATAGTACACTTATAGGATGACCTAGAATATACTTTTATTAAGTCTTTAAAAATAATCATTCAAATGGAAACATAAAACTTGAAACTCCTCAGAGAGTATTTCCTAAATGAAGAGTATATCCAATAAAGAAACTCATCAACTACATTTCACCAAAATTTGCAGTTGGTGTCTAATAAACTTTACTATTCAACTTTTTGGATTTCATGGTCGTATAGGCAGTCAGTTGATCATCTGAAGCCTATCCTCTCTTCTTCCTTATTTAATAGAATCCTAATTTTGTTCAGGCTAGCAATGTGCCCAGCTAAAAATTTCAAATATCCCAGGCTCTCCTACATTGTTCTGACTAATGAGTTAGAAGTCGTTCTTGGATGGGACTTCCTGCAAAGCTAGTTTTTTCCTGATTAAAATAGATCTGACTCAGCTTTTTCCCTTTGCCGTTTTCCCTTCTCTCTTCCTGGAACTTGGATGAGTACTCCAAGATGGGGTTCATCGAACAACCCTGCAGAGGAAGAGGGAAACAGCTTGGTCTCTATTTCTTGTTACATGTGGAACTGAGCCCCTTACTTGTTTAAATTGCCAGTGCTCCATCATGCTTCTGTGTCATGGAGCCAATACCATTCCAAGTGCAGTGAATCATGCACACAAAAACCCAAAGGGAATTATCATTTTTAGAACAAGATTATCTACGTATTGGTGAAGTGTATCCCCTGGCCAAATCATTTCCACAATATTTCATAAAATTAAATAATGGACAAGCTCTCCATTGTCTCTCAATCAGCTCTCTACCTTTCATTTTTTTTTAGCTTCAACTTAAATGCTGTCAATCAGACATTTGCTAGCATATACTACTATCTGCAGGCAACTCCTCCTACCACTAGCAGTAATTCTGCTGTAAAGGAGGAGGTAGTCGAGTATAATGTAAAAGAGCATGAATTATGGAAGCACACTGCCTGGGTTTGAATCTGGGCTCTTCACCATCAGTCATGTAAACTCTGTTTCATTTTCCTGATTTGCAAAATGAGAATAAGGATGGTACTTACCTCATTAGGCTTAGGGAGGACTAAATCTGTTAGCACATATAAAGCACATAGCACTGTGCCTGGTCCAGAGTAAGCACTGTTTAAGTGTTCGATGTTGCATTGTTAGTTAGGAAATAAGAATTTACTCTCAGGAAAGCACAGCAGCCCCATCTTGGTGTGGAAACAAGCAAACAATGAAATTGAAATGAATAAAGGTGTATTTTATTCCTTATACTTAACATACACATAAAGGTGTGGAGATGCAGTTCTGCTGATACCTCTTCAGTCATTAAATAGCTTGATCTCTTACATATTTGCCGTAGATCACATCACATCATGAATAGTGTATCTTTAAATTAGGACTTACTGAGTTTAGTATGAGATATTCCAGATTGCTTCCACAGTATAAATATTTGGAATAAGAGTAAGTCCTGCAAAATGGTTTGTTTGAGTAAATGGGGGGACAGTAGTGTAAGAACGTGATTTCTCAATCAATTTCAGTCTATCCTTTGACATTTTAAAGGCATCTATTTTGCACTTTCATAGAATTCTTTGAAGTTCTTCATATTCTGCTTTTGTGAAATTCTTGCTGATTCGAAGCCTGTAAAGCTCCATGGAGACATGGAGGTTTGAACTCTCAAACCTTTTCTAAAATTTTGACATTTCTATTTATATTATCTCCAGGCATCATAGGCAAACAGTAAGGCAGGCAGGCAGGAATCATAATTTAAGAAAAATTTTTTTAATTAAACTTATTGGGGTAACATTGGTAAATAACATTATGTAAATTTCAAGTATACAGCTTTATAGCATAACATCTGTGTAGTTCATCATATGCTCACCACACACAGTCTAATCTCCTTCAGTAGCCATGTATTTGGACCCCTTTACCCCCTTTGTCCTCCTCCCACCCCTTTCTTCTCTGTTAAACACCATTCTGTTGTCTGTATCTATGAGTTTGTTTGTTTTATTTGTTCATTTGTTGCTTTTTATTTTATATCCTATGTGTGAGTGAAATCACGTGTTTCTTGTCTTTTTCCATCTGACTTATTTCACTTAGCATGATACTCTTAAGATCCATCCATGTTGTCACAGATGGCAGTATTTCATCTTTTTTCTGGCTGAGTGGTATTCCATTGTGTGTGTGTGTGTGTGTGTGTGTGTGTGTGTGTGTGTGACATCTTTATGCAATAATCCATCAAAGGACATTTAGATTGTTTTCATATCTTGGCTATTGTGAATAATGCTTCACTGAACATAAGGGTACATGTATCTTTATGAATAAGTGTTTTCAAGTTTTTCAGGTAGGTACCCAGAAAAGAATTGCTGGATCACATGGTATCTCTATTCTAATTTTCTGAGGAACCGCCATACTATTTTCCATAGTGTCTGTATCAATTTACATTCCCGCTAGCAGTGTGTGAGGGTTCCCTTTTCTTCACATACCCTCCAACACTTGTTATTACTTATTGATAATTGGTGTGAGGTGGTATCTCATTTAGGTTTTGATTTGCATTTTCCTTAGAACTAGTGATGTTGCACATCTTTTTATATATCTATTGACAACTTGTATGTCTCAGAAAAGTAAGTGTCTATGCAGGTCCCCTGCCAACTTTTTAAATTGGGTTGTTTGATTTTGTTGTTGAATTGTGTGAGTTCTTTATATATTTTGGATATTAGCCTCTTATCAGAGGTATCATTTGCAAATATCATCTCCCATTCAGTTGGTTGCCTTTTTGTTTTGTTGATGGTTTCTTTTGCTATACAGAAGATTTTAGTTTGATGTAGTCCCATTTATTTATTTTTGATTTTACTTTCCTTGCTTTGGGGTCAAGATTACAAAAATTTCTCCGAGACCAAGGTCTATAAGTTTAGTGCCTATGTTTTTTTCTATTTATTTTATTGTTTCAGGTCTTATATTCAAGTCTTTAATCCATTTTGAGTTAATTTTTGTGTAGAGTATCAGGCAACAGTCTAGTGTCATTCTTTTTCATGTGGCTTTCCATTTATCTTTCTCAACATCATTTATTAAAGAGGCTTTCCTTAATCCATCGTTTGTTTTGGCTCCTTTGTCAACAATTAGTTCCCACATGCATATGAGTTTACTTTTAAGCTATCAATTCTGTTCACTGGCGAATTTTACAAAACATTCAAGGAAGATTTAACATCTTACCTTCCTTCAAACTCTTAAAAAAACCTAAAGAAGAGATAATGCTTCCTTACTCATTTTATGAGGCCAACATCACCCTGACACCAAAACCTGGCAAGGACAACACACAAAAAAAGAAAATTACAGGCCAATGTCTCTGATGAACATAGATGCAAAAATCCTAAACAAAATATTAGCAAATTGAATACAAAAATACATTAAAATAATTCATCACAATTAAGTGAGGTTCATTCCAGGGATACAAGGGTGGTTCAGCATACATAAACTAATCAATGTGATACACCATAATAGTAAAATAAAAGAGAAAGATTATATGATCACATTAATAGATGAATTTGACAGGATACAATATTTATTTACGATAAAACACTAAGTAATAGACTTAGAAAGGAAGTATGTCACCATAATAAAGGCCATTTATGACAAACTTTCTGCCGATATTATACGCAGTGATGAAAAATTGACAGCTTTTTCCCTAAGATCAAGAATAAGATAAAGGTGCTCACTCTTGCCACTGTTATTCAGCATAGTACTAGAAGTTGTAGCCAGAGCTATTAGGCAAGAAAAAGAAATAAAGGTATCCAAATTGGAAATTAAAGAGTTAAATCATCACTATTTGTAGATGACATGATTCTATATATAGAATACCCTAAAGACTCCACCAAAAGACTATTGGAAACAGTCAACAAATATAGTAAAGTTGCAGCATGCAAAATCGTTATACAGAAATCCATTGCATTCCTGTATACTAACAATGAAATATCAGAAAAGGAAATGAAGAAAGTAATCCCATTTACAATTGCAACAAAAATAATAAAATACCCCAGAATTAACTTGACAAAGGAGGTGAAAGTCCTGTATACTGAAAACTACAAAGAAACTGAAGACACAAAGAAATTGAGAGATATTTCATGTTCCTGGATTAGAAGAAGTAGGATTGTCAAAATGGACACATTAGCTAAAGCAATATACAGACTTAATGCAATCTCTGTCAAAATCGCAATGGCATTTTTCACAGAGATAGAGAAAAAATTTGTCAAATTTGTATGGAACCACAAAAGACCCCAAATAGCCAAAGCAATCCTGAGAAAAAAGAACAAAACCAGAGAGGTACCACTCCCTGACTTCAGACTATACTACAAAGCTGAAATAATAAAAACACTATGGCATTGGCAGGAATTGTGATCTTAAGAACTTTCACAGACTGTGTTCTAGAACAGTGATTTTTTAAAATTTTAGCACGTATGCAAAGGATCTGAAATACTCATAAATACAGCTTTGTTGATCTCCACTCATAAGTATTCTGATTCAATAGACCTGGTTGGGGACTAAGAACCCACATTTTCAACAAGCACCTCAGTTGACTGTAATGCAACTAGTCTATACACCCTTTGAAAAGCAACACTCTTGAGCTAATGAAAAAATCAATTGGAACTCCAACATAAGTTAGTTCATTAAGGTCTGTTAAATATGAAGCTGTAAAATAATTTATAATTTCCATACTGAATACAGCTTTATCTTGACATTCATAATTTTCCATTGTTCACCTATGACTAAATAATCATCTTTTTAGAAAGGTCAGTCGACAGTATGATATTTCTAAACTTTATTCAGTGTTGCTTGACACCAAAAATTTATTTCAATATGTTACAAAATTTCAATTTAAAAGTTTATTATGCTTTGAATTCAAACAAAGAAATGATGGAATGCTGGTCAATAATGTTTTCTTTTTTTAACTTGAGGACACCATAAAATTTGTATTTTCCTATCCAGAGATCAGAATCTATATTTAAAAACTCCAAAGACAGCTCTAACAGACATTTGCTGACTGTCACCATGCAGTCATTTGCCACCAAGAGTGCATTGTACTCCAATATAATTGAAATAAAATAGGTACTGTGCTGCTATAAATCTAAATAGCAGGAAAATAGTAGGCTAGACTCCCCCAGCTTGTTGAGGGCACTTTAATGGAAACATAAATACCATAATCATATGCTTTTTGCATGCATTTTACCACTAAAGAGAAAATGCCAATTTTAAAAGAAACGACCTTTGTGAACTTGTTTTTCGCCCATTAAAACTGGAATCTAGCTGTGTCAAAAGTAAGTCTGGCAAACACAGAAAACTAATTTTCTTAGATAGAGGCAGTTATTAAACATGTGCTCTTTTAAAAATGTTGGGTCACATAACAAAGTTGTATTTGCTATTCAAAAAAATCAAATACCACTTTATTTACTTGGTATTATTTATCTCTACCTTTTTTGAAATGTGAAAAAGTAATTCTCAAATGTAGTAAATGGCATTGTCATATGAGTTTTGCAAGTTGGTGCCATCGCTAATTAACGTGCTTTGCCCTGACCCCATCTCAGTGCCCTTAGCTATTTATTTCTGCTCTTGGCCAGCTCCATTCACCTTAGCAGATGTTCCAGACTTTCTTGTTCCCTTCAACATGCCTCTCATCTCCACACCTATCCCCCACCGACATCTGCTCCTGGGCTACTTCTCTCTTCCTACCTGTTTAGCATCAGCGTTCCTTGTTCCGGGCCAGCTTTGGGAACACTGCCGTTTCCCAGCCCCATCCCTGCAAGGGGCCTGCTCCATCAACTTGTGCCTCTGCTGGCACTTCTGCATAGCTGGCTAACATACTAATGTCTTTATTACACATTTTTAAAACATCCTTTTTTACCCTCCAGCTAGTTTCTACCCAATTTTCCTCTTCACTTACAATCCAAACTTCTTGAAAGGTTAATCTAGATTTGCTACAGACTGCTGTATCTTCTGTCCCACATCTTGTTCACTACATGTAATAGACAGAATAATAGACCCCAAAGATGCCCATGCCCTAATCCCTGGAACCTGTGAATATGTTACTTCATATAGCAGAAGAGACATTGCAAATCTGATTCGGTTAAAGATCTTAAAATGGGAAGATTTTTCTTGGAATATTCAGATGGGCCCAGTGCAGTCTTTGTTAGTGGATGACAAGCAGGACAGTCAAAGAGATTTGAAGATGCTAGGCTGCTCGCTTTGAGACAAGGAATGCAAATGCATTCTTTTCTAGAGCCCCCAGAAAGAATACAGCCCTGCCAACACCTTGATTTTGGCCCAGTGAAATCCATTTTAGACTTCTGACCTCCAGATCTATCATATAATAAATTAGTGTTACTTATGGCAGTAAGTTTATGGGAACTGATTACAGCAGCTATAGTATGTTAGTTTCCTAATGGCCTCCTACATGCCTTATTCAGTAAGCACTTCTCCTTCCATTCTAGATCATTCTGTAGCATTCCTGAAACTGCTCTCTTAGTTTCTGTGTATGATACGGCTGTCTCTTGCTTCCTCCTTCTGTTCTGCTTCTTTCTGAACTATTTCTAGAGATTCTCTTCTACTTGTCCCTGAATTTTGGATTCCCTAGGAAAATAGCTTCCATTGCTAATAGCTGTGTAGCATTGCTATTCCCTAGGGGTTATTTTTGGTTAAATTTTTAACTACCATGCAGCACTGGGCGATGTATAATCTGCACTAGCCCAGGCCTCTCCTTGAAGGCCCAGATTCCTGGAGCTAAGTACCATGTGGGAATGCATGTTTCCTGTCTTTCAGGCACCTAAACTCGAGCTATCTGAAACCAAATTCATCATTTTTCACTCCAAACCTTCTCTAGTTTCATGGGCCTAATTTCAGAGAATGCTGTCACTACCTACACATCTGCTAAGACATAAGCCTTTCTTTTGCATCCAGTCCCCCACCCCCACATCAGTTACAAGGCCTACCAATTCTACATCATTCCAAATCTTTTCTCTCCTCCTGCACCACTACACATGGATACTGGCAGCAGCCTTCTAACTCTCCTCCAGCCTCCAGCTTTGTTCTCCTCAAATCCCTACTTCACTCAATAGCTGAAATTTTCTATCTAAAATAAAAATGACATTCTCTTGTTTAAATTATTTAGTGGTAGTTTATTATCTCCACGATGCAGGCTAAGGCCTCAGCATGGTGTCCGTGGGCCTCTAAGACTTCCCTTTTCAGCCTCATCCCTAATTACAAGAGACTGTGTTGTATTGGTTCACATCATACTTTCCTAATAGAGAATCAGTCTTAAAGTATAAATCCAACTTCATCTAATACATGCACAAATTAAGCGGCTCTCCGGTGTTATATGTTATACAAATGTTAAATTTTGGTGAGTAAAAACAAACAATCACCATCCATAAAGCTAGTCTAATATAGTTAGAGATGCAGCAATTAAATTAAAGGCTGAGGTGACATAAACAACCCAACAAATGAAATCTTGAAAGTAATGAAGCCATAAATAAGGTCATGGCTAATTTTAAAACCTTCTTGTTTAATTCTTTTTGTTGATTAACATTGCCTGAAACCACAATTTGTTTGTAGAAGTAATGTGTAATGGGGTTGTTTGTTTATATATTTATTTTAGCCTTCGAGAAAGTTTAAATATTCTGTAGAAATATAAAGATAAGCGAAAACTCTTTTAGACCTTGATAGTAGTTTTCAAGCAAATAGTCTTGCAGCGGAGGGTGTTTTTATTTTACTGTCTTTCACTCTGCAGAGCACTGAACTTTTGGGTCTTTGATGATGAGCTCGCCATACTGTGGTCAAAATCTCCTTGAGCTGCTCGGTATTTCATTTGACTTTAGCCTTCTAACAGAAGCTCCAAGGTCCTGCTTTACCTGAAGTTTGGCATGATAACTTATCTGGCCAAGCCTTCAATTCTCCTATTTGTTAGACAGTCCAAACCCACGGATTCAAGTACCAATCTTATTGGTACTTAGTGATCTTATGTTAGTGTTATTTCCTTTCTTGCTCCTGCACAAGGATGAAATATCAACTATTAGTATAAATTCATGGGGATTTATATGAACCCCTGCTGTGAGATACATTTTCCACTTCTTGGGAGACTTTATCACGACTCGAATCCAAAATCCATTTTTAAATTAACTTCTCAGATATTCTAGAGATTTTTCTTGGGCACCCCAAGCCCTCTATGTGGATAGCTATTTGATTATTCTCTGTTGCTTTAATTTTTTCCCCTTCCATTAATTCCCCATCGATTGATTTTGTGTAACTTAAAGAGAAGCAATAGTTGATTTAAAAAGATATCTGTAGCTGAGAAATGCTTTGCTTCTTCCACTAAAATAGATGTGTATATAAGAATGTGAAAATCTCAAACTCTCTATATCATTGCAGAATAGAAAATGACTAGCTAATTCATATATCCTATGGATATTTAGTAATTATTTGAATATGCATTTGAAATTCCATGAATGGGACTTGATAAATGTTCATAGAATGAATGAATCAGTGGATGAATGTAGTTAAATATATGTATACATTTCTGTAAAACTCACAAATTTTTTTAAAACTGAATTTTCTTTTTCAGTTTATGCCTTTTATTATTAGTTCTACCCAACAGACTATACAGGGATTATAGTGTTTAATCCTTAGGAATACAGAATTTTGAAAATGTTTGTTCTCAAAACAAGATATTTTGGGGCCAGATAAGTGCCTCCAAGGTGATTCCTTTGGCAAGGTGGCAGCAGGGTAGGTGAGTAGCTCTTTCAGCTTGACATTTTTACAGATGAATTTACTATAATTTAAAAAGTTAAACATATATCATTGGAGAAGAAACTAACCTTAGCCTAAATTTGTGCTTCTGTAATACTCTATTTTAACTGAAATTCTTGCCCGCTTCCATGGGAGACCCTCCTGACACAGCCTCTAGTGTGAATTTAACCTGCCCAGGGATGAGCCTGACTGAGCCTAGGACAAACCAGAAAACGACAGGCCACTGAACCCAGCTCATAACAAAACTGAGGCTATCCAAATGAAATGAAGAACACTACTTTCGGGAGTCTGGAGGATTTCCTGGGTGTGCATGAATACAGCCTAAAATATTGTGACTTGGAATTAATTGGTAATGTCAGTCTGAATAGAGGAAAGAGTATAAAGTCTGAATTAAAGAATATATTCAAAGATACCATAACCTGACTTTAAAGTGCATCCAGCAACTCAAATAAAGGGCTAAGAGTGTTTCAATTAGCAAACTTTTCTATTTTAATCATAGATTGTTTTTATTTTAATGTATATATAAACAAAATTTCTTAAATTTTCTTTCAATGAGACTCATTTGTTGAGTTTAAAATAACTGTAAGTCACCCACCTAAGAAACATACTGCTATAGTTTCATGTTAACTTGATATAATTCTGGAATTGTGAAGATGTATTTTAAAAATAAAAGCATATTGTTGTCTTCTATGAAAGAAGATGTAATTTAGAAGAAAAAGTTTGCCACTCAAGAATTTATTGATTAGCATGACTTGAAAACACTTTCTTTCAAATAACTCTGCCTAACAACCAAGTATCAGATATCTTTTGCCCCTCTGGTCTTGCTTTGGTATTTAGCAAATCATTTAATACCAGGTACAAAGTTTGAAAAGCAATTTGGTGCTTAGTCTTTTGAAGGTCATAATAAACTGGACTTACATCAGTTACTCTGTCAGAGAAGTAGTAAAGAAAAATTTTAACTCCAAGTTTATTTTAAATTCTAATGTCACTTAGAATCTTAAAGAAGGTTAAGAGAGGGGGTGAGTAGGATGTAAATGGAATTGGGGTATGCTGGGAGACAGGATATCAAGCTGATCAACTTATGGACTATACAACTCCAAGGATTTCCATAAAACTACTAGTTATTATTGATTTGGACAATTATGGTGATTTTTCTGGCAGATGGCAGTCAGTATCTCGAGGAATGAGGTGTTACTCCACATTTCACAAAGTCATCATGTGGCCTGTGGGGGAAAGGAAGACAACCTAGAAAAATGACTTATATTCTAAATAATTATAATTGTGATATGGAGGAGTTTCGTTTTTGTATTTGCAAACTGCAGTAGCGTAACTATACAAAAGCACCTACTTTGTAACAGAAACTAAAGCTGAGGGTAAAAACTTATTTCTAATCCTCTTTTTCTTCCATTTTCTTCTTTCCCTTAGTCTGTGTGTTTAGGCTTTGTGAAATATTCAAAGGCTTAAAATCTTTGAACAACCCAAAGTTCTTGTCCCATGTTTATCTTCCAGCCTCTGTGACTGTCTGTTCATCTCCCCAACAGTTATTCATAAAGCGGCTACTTTGTGCCAAAAATTGTGGAAGTTGTCTGGGATATAGAAACAAGTAAGGCCTGATTCATTTCCCATGTTCCTCTCATTTGGTGCCACATGACAGACCACACACAATATGTTGTACAAAGAACAACAGGAATTAAATAGGATGCTAAGGTGATTGACTTGGGTTAGGGAAGAAGGGAATTCTAAAAGGTGGTGTTCTTGGGCTGCATCCTAAAACTATAGTTGTGTGTGTGTGTGTGTGTGTGTGTGTGTGTGTGTGTGTGTGTGTGTGTTGACTTTTGACTTACAGTGCAATCTAATTAAGATGCTGGATTTATGTACTCCTACACTTTCCTATGTAAATTTCTTAATACCTTTTGCCCCTAAAGGCTACTGGCAGAACTGGTGTGGCTTTTCCCTGAGTGGTCTGATTTTTTTTTTAAGTTTTATGGGATTTCAGCAAGTAAGGTTTTCTTTACCTTGAGGGCTCCTGGTGTTTTGAACCTCAAGTTAATGGGGCATTGAGGCCTACAGAATAGTGACGTGGAGCCAGGACAGGAGTTGTTGCTATAGACCCTATTAAGTCATAAGCAGGTGGCTTCTTCATGAGGAGTCCAGGATTCAAGTGCCTGGGCAATAGCTGTGATTGTTGATATTGACTTTATGGATTAGTTCCAAAATAAATCTATGAGAATATTAATGTCTTTAAGACAGTGTCACTTTAAGCATCTGAGGAATTTAAAATTCTCATTTTGGCCATTCATGACTATGAATGTCATATAATTTGCGATAGTATTAGGGCTTGCAGGCTTTGCTGGAGCATCGGGGGAGATGGCAACTACATTAGTTACTGGTATTATCTGTTGAGCATCTACTTGACACAGACTACTTCACTAAGCCAGTTCAGAAACATTGGCTGATTTCATGAAGTCATGATTTAATCAACATCTTCCTTCTAATCTAAGGAATTTCACTTGCATCTGGGAGAGCCCCATTAACCTTCTTTGTAATGAATGAATCCAAAATGTACTATCTTTCTTTTAGAAGATCAGGACATCTGAATTGTCTTGGTTTTTCTGTAATATTTCCAGCTTCTATACTAGATCAAGACAAACTGCATGTAGGTGTAGTGAGATCCTTGCTGACTGGAGTTTATGATGTCCAACAATCCTGACCCACTTATAACTGAAACAGTGTGTTGATTGACTTTCCAAAGGGCAGGCAGTGCTCTCATTGTTTACTATTATTGCATGAGAGTATCACTTTTACATCTGGATACCGATAGAATTATTCCAAGCCATACAGACTGAATCTGTCAAAATCCTAACAAGAATATGTCAGCAAATATGGAAAACAAAACAATGGCCTATGAACCAGAAATGTTCAATATATCTCCCAATTTTCGAGACAGGAGATATCCAGGGTTGCAATAAGTATAGAACCATTACTCTAATTTCTCGAGGTGATGCAACAAAGGCTTCTACTTTATATGGAGCAAGAAATGCTGGTTGTTTGAGACGGACTCAAAAAAGGAAGAAGCACTTGAGATCTAATTATGAGCATTTGCTGGATACTGGAGTGGTGCAAAGAATTTCAGAAGAAGGTTAGTCTATGTTTTATAGACTACAGTAAAGCCTTTTGACAGCATGGATCATGGAAAGCTCTGGGCTGCTCTGAAAGAAATGAATGTTCCCCAGCACTGGACTGCCCTGATATGTAACCTGTACTGTGGACAGCAAGCCGCTGTCAGGACAGAATATGGAGAGGCGGAATGGCTTCCTTTAGGCAAAGGTGTCAGACGAGGGTACATTTTATTTCCCTATCCAATTAATCTCCATGCAGAACATATCATACAAAAAAACTGGGCTAGACTCAGAGAAAGGAGGAGTGAGAATTATTGGAAGAAATATCAATAACTTAAGATACACACATGACATCACATTACTGGTGGAAAGGAGCAATGATTTAAAACAACCTCTGACAAAAGTGGAAGAAGGAAGTACCAAGGCAGGACTGCATTTGAGCATCAAGAGGACACAAATTTTGACTACAGAAGAAATACACGACTTAAATATAAACGATGACAACATTGAGATTGTTAAAGATTTTGCTTACTTTGGTTCAGTCATCAATTCAAATGGAGACTGCAGCTAAGAAGTCAAGAGAAGGCTGAGACTCAGAAGGGCAGCAACAGAAGAATTAGGACAAATCACAAAGGGTAAAGATGTGTCATTAGAGACCAAGGCTAAGGTCATTCACACCCTGGTATTCCCAGTTACTATGTACAGATATGAAAGTTGGATGGTAAAGATGGCTGATAGGAAAAAAAGTGATTCATCTGAAATATAATATTGG
Organism: Eidolon dupreanum; assembly: GCA_028627145.1. NCBI lineage: Eukaryota > Metazoa > Chordata > Mammalia > Chiroptera > Pteropodidae > Eidolon > Eidolon dupreanum. Next base: position 18,652,188 of record CM053513.1, on the reverse strand, counting down.
AGGAGAGCTCTACAGACACCCTGGGCCACCACAAAGACCAACAAGTGGGTCCTAGAGCAAAGTAAGCCTGAAACATCTCTGGAGGCAAAAGTAAAAAAACTAAAGCTGTCCTATTTCTGGTGCATTGTGAGAAAGCAAGTTCTTTGGAAAGGAGAGTTATGCTGGGAAAAATAGGCAGCAGAAAAAGAGGAAGACCAATACGAGACGGATTGACTTCATTAAAGAAGTCACAGGCAGGAGTCTACAGGGGCTGAGCAGAGCTCTTGAGGACAGGATACTGTGGACATCACTCATTCATAGGGGCACCAGGATGCAGTGGCACATAACACACCCAGAGTCTTGAAAGTGTTTAAAAGTCAAACGACTATGCCAGTGCCACACACATGTATGTACACAGGGGTTGGATGACATTGTGTTCTGAGAGAGATGAGAAACCATGGTAAAAGTAATGTTTCCTGCAACATTGGTGTAAGCTCCACTGTTATAGGAGAACTCGGGACTGGCACAGAAGAAAGCAGGTGCCCTGCCACCTCCCCGTCACTGCAGGGACAGGCATGTAGAGCCAGGTGTTACCCTTTCTTATGGACTGATGTCTCTCATGAGTGCTTGCTGGGCTCTGGCACATGGTTGCATGTGGCTGCTAGGCTGATTTTTCTTATGTGGGCTTCCAGCTGGAAACCCTTCATTGCAACAGTGGGAAGGAGGGCAGCCGAGAACACAGTTAGTCAGGGAGAAGAAAATGGGCCAGGCAACAAGTTGATTAGCATTCTAAGCAAATTCTGGGCCATTGTGGAACCTCAGCTCTTAGGGGGGAGTGAGTCACAGGTGCTTCTAGGTGAAATGTCATGCTCCCTGGAGCGCTCCTCTTTAAAGAGCCTAGCTGCCTCTCCGGGAGCCTGGCTCAGTGTCTGCAGCAGCTGGAGGGGTGGGGAAGGTGCAGGCAACTCCACCAGCAGTGACTAAAGTTAGTTGATATGAGGAAATACAAATAATTTTAAATCTGAACTCCCTTCTCTTCTCTGCACTCCCTAACTACCTTCCTTACTTTATGTTTCTTAGTGCTTATGATATTCTGGTATGACATATTTACACTTTAAATTTTTGGTTTGTCACTTCATCTTAAATAACTAGAATGAAGTTTCACTTTAAAGTAGTACATTTTGTCTATTTTATTCATAGCTATATTCCAGAGCCTGACACATAAGCATTCAAATATGTTAAATATATGAATGAATGAGTAAACCAGTCTTCAACAGCACAGCAAAGGCAGTTTACGGGGTGTAGTATGTAATAAGGAAAACTGGAAGCTGTATGTCAGTAGAGGGGGCTCACTTTAGAAAAAATACAGAGTTTCAGCAAAATATAGTTAAACATTTTAATTGTTAAAATTCCTTTTGCTTATATGTTAAGTCCACAGTTCTTATGGGTTTCCTAGAGCTTATGTCATTTGAGAGGGGTAGGGGTAGGGAGGATATCGTAGTGGACTATACAATATCATATGCTAAGATAGGACGTGCTATAGGTATGGTTAAGATTACAGGCTCTGGAGCCAGCCTGAGCTCACAGCACAGATCTGTTAGTTAACCTACTGTGCTCTGCTTTTTGCATCTGTAAATGCAGATAATAACATTGGGTTTTTGTGGGATTTTTTGAGGATTAAATGAATGACTATACATAAGTCATTGTTTCTATTTAATAATTTTTTAATTTTTCAGTTACGGTTGGCATACAATACATTAGTTTCAGGTGTACAACATAGTGATTAGACATTTACATAATTTACAAAGTGATCACCCCAATAAACTTAGTACCCATCTGACACCTTAGGTAGTTATATTATTGACTATATTTTCTATGATGTACTTTACATCTCCATGACTATTTTGTATCTGCAAATTTGTACTTTTTCATCTTTTCCCCATTTTCACTCATCCCCCTAACCCCCACTTATCTTGCAACCATCAAAATATTATCTGTATCTATGAGTTTGTTTCTGTTTTGTTTGTTTGCTTTGCTTTTTAGATTCTACATATAAATTCCATGTATCATATTTGTTTTTCTCTGACTTTCTTAGCATAATACTCTCTAGGTCTATTCATGTTGTCGCAGACAGCAAGATTTCATTCTTTTTTATGGCTGAGTAATATTCCATTGTATATAATGTACCACCTCTTCTTTATCCATTCATCCATTGAGGGCACTTAGTTTGCTTCCATAACTTGGCTATTGTAAATAATGCTACAGCGAACATATAGATGCACATGTTTTTTCGAATTAGTGTTTTGGGTTTCTTCAGATAAATACCCAGAAGAGGGACTACTAGGTCCTTCTTGGTCTCTTGTTATAGACTTTGTTTGCAAGTCTGTTTTGTCTGGTATAAGCATTGTTACCCAGCTTTTTTATTTTTTGTTTCCATTTTCATAAAATATATTTTTCCATCCATTTACTTTCAGTTTTTGTGTGACTTTCAATCTGAAGTGAGTCTCTTGTAGGCAGCATATGTAAGGGTTTTGTTTTCATATCCATTCAGCCACCTCATGTCTTTTGATTGGAACATTTAATCCATTTACATTTAAGTAATTGTTGATAAATATGCCATTTTATTATTCATATTTTTATCTTTTTTTTCTTTTTCTTCGTCTTAAAGAAGTTCCCTTTAGTATTTCTTATAGTACTGGTTTGATGGTGATGAACCTTTAGCTTTTTCTTGCTTGGGAAGCTCTTTATCCTTTGATTCTAAATGATAGCTTTCTGGGGTAGAGTAATCTTGGTTGTAGGTCCTTGCTTTTCATCACTTTGAATATTTTGTGCCAATCCCTGCAAAGTTTCTGTTGCAAAATTAGCTGATGGTCCTATGGAAGCTCTCTAGTAGGTAAGTAACTGTTTTTCTCTTGCTGCTTTTAAGATTCTCTTTTTGTCTTTTACTTTTGGCATTTTAATGATGATATGTCTTGGTATGGGCCTCTTTAGGTTAATCTTATTTGGGACTCTTTGCATTTCCTGGATTCTCTATCTCCTTCACCGGGTTAGGGAAGTTTCTGTCATTATTTCTTCGAATAGGTTTTCAATTCCTTTCAATTCCTCTCTCTCTTCTCTTTCTGGTACTCCCATGATGTGAACGTTGGTATGCTTAATGTTGTCTCAGAGGCCCCTTAAACTATACTTATTGTTTGGATTCTTTTTCATGTTCTAATTGGATATTTTCTGTTACCTTATCTTCCAAAGTGCTGGCTTAATCCTCTGCTTCATCTAATATACTCTTGATTTTCTTTAATATATTCCTCATTTCACTTGTCACATTCTTGATTTATGACAGATTCTTTTTTTATGTTTTCTGTCTCCATTTTTTGTTTTCTATCTCTTTGTCGAAGTTCTCACTGAGATCATTGAACATCCTTATAACCAGTATTTTGAACTTTGCATATTGCTTGTCTCCATTTTGTTTTCGTTGTTTTTCTGGAGCTTTATTCTGTTCTTTCAGTTGGGACATGTTTCTTTGTCTCTCCATTTTCTCTGCCTCTCTGCGTCTGCTTCTATGTATTAGGTAGAGTTGCTACATCTCCCAGTCTTAGTAGAGTGGCCTTCTGTAGAAAGTGTCCTATGATGCTCAGGGATGCAGTCTTCCTGGCCACCTGAGCTGGGTGCTCCAGGTATGTCCCTTATGCTTCCCTTGTGTGTGCCCTCCTGTTGTAGTTGAATCTTGATCATGGTCAGCATGTCAATAGGAGGGATTGCCCCTCAGGCTGATACCATTTTGAGTACTGGCCATGACTCTAGTGGAGGAGCTGACCCTACAGAGCAGGATTCACTTTAGCAAGGCTCTGGTACCTGCCAAATCTGCCCCAGAGGTGTGTCTTTTGTGGAGATTGTTGGGTGGTGCTCTAGTATAGTCTAAAGGTGGCTGCCAGGCTTGTTGGTTTTGGAGTGTCTTAGGTGGGGCTCTGATGTAGGCCATGGTCAGCCACTTTCTGTGCCCTGCCTGTTTGAGCTTGGTTTGAGCTATAAAGTGATATGTAGATGGTTACCACTTGTGCTGGGCTTGGAGGTGCCTGAGAGAACCTAAGCTGCAAACGGAGATGGCTGCTGCTAGTGCCAGACCTGAGGCCGCTTATGAAGAGGTTTGGGGCACACAGAGGCCAGATGCTGCTTCTTTGGGGTTTGTGATCCTTTGGGAGATTTTAGGAAAGTTTGCAAGCTTTGTACAGAAAAGCCACTGGAAGTGACCTGGGTTGGCCCACAAATTGGTTGGGGTGGGGTCTCAGGGAGTTATCAGGATGGGGCAATCAGTATTAGTCAGGTTGATGGAGACTTAAATATGGCACCCAATGGAGTCTGAATGCTGGGAGGAGGAAGGGCTCAACAAAGGAGCAATGACTTCTCCCAGCACTTCTGTCTGGGAGAAAAGCTGTCCTCCTTCAGCCATTGCCCTGTACCTAGGTAATTCAGTTCCTTCCCATATATCTCTGGCACATTTCAAGCTGCTATTTCAGCACTGGAGCTCAGAGCAGGTGAGTCTGTCGAGTAAGTTCATTCATAGACCCTTTAAGAGAAATGCCTGGGACTCCAGCAGCCCTCTATTTCACTCAGCAACAGTCTCTGCTGGTTTTCACAGCCAGAAGTTATGAGAACTTCTCTTCTTAGCATTGGAACCCTGGGCTGGGGAGGCTGGTGTGGGGCTGGGGCCCCTTGCTCTGCAGATGGGACCTCTGCAGCTGAGATATCCCTCCAGATTTTTAACCACCTCACATGGGTGTGAGACCAGCAGTGTATTTTGCATGTGCACCCCTCCTACCAAGGTCATCATGGCTTCTTCTATATGTCCTTAGTTATAGGACTTCTGTTCAGCTAGACTTCAGGTGATTCTCGACGGTTTTCTGTAGTTTTAGTTGTAATTTTGATGTGGTTGCGGGAGAAGGCAAGCAAAGCATTTCCTACTCTCCCATCTTGACTCACATAGTCACCTTGAATACTGCCTGGAACATAGGAAGAGTTCATGAGGTATTATTTCTTATTATTACTATTATTATTATTACTTGCTATTATTGTTATTATTATTACTATTTTATTCCACCACCACCATGACTACCATCATCATCTATATTCTTGAGTTTCAGGACATTTAGAAGCTAAAGTTTGCTGCAAAATTGTTTTTGCAGGGGTATGATATATGGTGATTCTGTATTTTTTTAACATCTTGTGTATGTAAACCTATTTTAGGTTTAACTTTTTATTTTGATGCTACAATCAATGTGTGCAGCTTTTTACTTTATATACTAGTGCTAAAATGTGCATTGCTGTGGATATTTGATTTACTTCTGTGCTTAGGAAACAATATAGTCTGCAGTGATTTGGTGTAGTGCTTACTTGAATAGCCACAGATTCTTTTCCCAAACAGGGGACTAAGGTGAACGAGGGTTGTGATATGAGGGCGTGAATGAAGATGGTGCAGTCCTGGGGCTGGAGTCAGATATCCCACAGCTAGTGATGCAGCCTGTGGATGTTCCCACCTTTGGAGACACTATTTACTGCTTCCCTCTGGGAAGCATGGAGTGGAATAATAAGGCCATTTTAAAAAACTCTGCTATATTGAAATAAAAATTACCGTGTAATTGCATAATGTTACTATTATAAATGCATTGCCATATTCATTATATGGTAATTAATTAAAATAAGTCCAATGTTAATAAATATTAGTATAAAGCGTTGGTGTTTTATTTGTGATAAACAAGAAATATCTCCAGTGATTTTTTTTTTAATTCCCAGCTTGGAAATGACAAATCAAATATTGAAAGAGGTTAGAATTTTCTTTTTTACAATATGTCTTCTTCTTACCTGGGATCAACTATATACATACCTCACAAAATGAAGTCTCATTATACCCAAGGATAGCTAAATGCCCGTTAAGGAATAAATGAATGCGTTTGAGTTGTTTTAATTAGCTAGGTGTGATTTAAAGGCTGCTGAAATCAAAAAGGCTTATTCATTTTTCATCAATAATCACTTACTTTAATATTTCATTAGAACCCGCTGATTTGCAGACCTCCTTCTGGGCTTTGATTCATTATGACTGCAGACATAATTTAACTTTCTCTCTTTTTCTCATTCTGTATTATACTCTTTCATCTCTGAGACACTGTTAAGATGTTTCCAACATTCACAGGGTTGCTAATTGATCCAACTTTTTTTTAACTGTACTTAAAGCTAAGAGTTCTAGGCTGTGGAAAGCGCTGTGTGAGTGTGTGTGTGCGTGTGTGTGTTTAGGCAGTTTTCTTTCATCATTTGAACAGCTCGTAATAACATGCATATTTTCTGTTTCATATGTTCTGAGAGTAAGGACTGATTTATCATATGCAAAACTCAGGAAGTAAATAGTTTTGACACATTCTTAGACTATGCCATCAATTTGAAAGAACAAAGCATCTTGTGTGTGGCATACTCAGCAAATGAGATCATAACTGTGCATATACCTTATTTTCAAAACATTTCTCTGGTTGCTTTTAATGCATACTAGCACTTGGCCTCAGATGTGCAGTATACCTGTACATCTTCAGGTAGTGGCACTGTCCCAGGCTTCTGTGCTGCCACCTAGGGAGTGCTACTCTGTCACAGCGAGGCTGAGAGCTGGACCCTCACATTAACAAGATGCATGTGCAGAAAAGAGCCATTCTTAAATCATCCATTCACTGTGTATGAGTGATCACAGCCAGAGATGACCCGGACAGGGAGGGGAATCTGATTGGAACCTCTTCAAAACCAAAATTTTGAGTACCTCTCCATAAACACATACATAGGTTCTAGGTTTTTTAGAAGTAATTGATCTAGAACATGGAAACATACCCAATACAGACCTAGATTCTGACAGCTATTCTTGGGAATTAAAAAAATAAATAGATGAATAGATATTTTCATTTTTTCTAGATTAATTATGAAATATCATATCTGTTTTCTACAACTGTGTTGAACAGTTTGCATAAAGTACATATTATTAACTTTCACTAGTTGTACCAGGGATGATGCTGAGTAAGAATTGTTAAATGTTAAGAAATAAAAGTTTATGCACTTAAAAATTTGGAAAAAGTATATGTGTGCAGAATTATAAATATTTTCATTGGACTGGAAACTTTCTTTTAAATATTTCCCAGAAAACTTAATGCTGACTTTCTTCACGTCCTAGATTTCTCTTCCAGAAACATGTCTAAAAAATTAATGAACCAATAGATATATAAATATCTACTTACAGAAAATTAAAAGTGCTTATGTGTAAGGAAATACTAGCCACCATTAAAAATGATAAGTCCCTGTTCACTCAGAGCTACTCTTTACATTTCACTTAGCTTTGGAATGTGTGTTGATAACTTCCCATAAAATATATACTTTATTGTTACCTATCAGAGTTACCATGACTTGCTTTCTGTGTGTGTTAATAATTCTGTTCTTTGCTTATATGCTCCAGGATTCTAGGTTGAAGTTTTAAGATAGAGTATGTAATATCTCTTTACTGGACTTTTCCTTTATTTTTGTCATCTTTTCAACGGCCTTCATTCTACATATAGAAACAGGTGCAACTGGGTGATATAGTGGACCCATGTGGCTTTACATTCACATCTTGGCTCTGCCACTTACTGGATGTTTGGCAAATTATTTGACCTCTGTGAGCCTCATTAAATTCATTGTATTTTTAATTTTTTGTCCCATTGTTAGTCCATATGTCAACTGTGTCCTCATTTTTACATGTAGGAAATATGTTATAAAGCATGCTTCATTATCTGTGTTAGAAACTAGTGGGGCTAAAAGAGAAATACAGATCCAATCTCTGATAGTAATGTTCTTTCAGTCTTTTGGGAGAATAACAGACGGACTTAAATAACACAACCAGTTTTATTGACCATGCTATTTATTTTAATAGCTAGACCAGAATGGTTTGATTGACTTTTTAAAAATCTGGTATGTTTTTTACCATATGGACAAGGCCATATTTAGAGTGCCAAGCTAATAAGCCTTCTTTCCTCTGCCAGTGAACCATGACAGTTGTTAGCAAAATGTTTTGTTTCAAATTGATCCATTTTCCGAGCTCTTGGTGATATAAACACCCATCTTAAGAGATAAAGTGCAGATTATCCTTCATCAGTTGTTGGAAATTTGTTGCACCAAAGGACTGTAAGCAACCAGTATGTGAAATGATCTAGAAAGGAATGTACACAGTGTGGTTGGGGGTGCCTAAAGGTGTTATGAAACTACCCTAAATCAGTCGATTGTGACTCTTTTAAAGAAAGCAGCACACATTGCTTTCTTTAAATGATATTGTAACACTTGAAGAATTTAAAACATGGAAGTTTAGTAGTACTTAGCAGTAACATATTTTTTTAAATAGTTAAGGTTTAAAGTAGGATGACTTCGTGTTTTTTCTCACTTTGAAAGGGCTCAGTAGACAAATCATTCTGAATCAGATTACCACTAATTCCTGTGTATAGCAATCAAATAATATAACAGTGTTACGTTGTTTTCTAATCTAATCAGTTCTTAAGTATTCATTGCATCTCTAGCCTCTTCGGTACAATCAAAATATTTGTACCTTTCATTTCTCTCCTCCTCATGTTTGTGTTTCCTTTTACATCCTTTAGCACATACTCTGAATCTAAAATAGCTTCTAACAGGTCGTTTTTCCTCTAATTCCATTATCACTACCTGTTCTCAATCTATTTTATTGAGTTATTTTTCTCCTGGTTGTGGATCACCATTTCCTTCTTCTTATGTCTGATAATTTTTATCATATTTTTTAAGAGTGTTGGATATTTCCTGGTAGGGCATTAAATTACTGGCTGATTGTTTATTTTTAGGTTGCTTTGTAATCTCTTTTAGGCCAGGTCCAGAATAGCCTTTGAGTAGCCTTGGCTAAGGCCTAGATGTGGCCTTCTTCACTGAACACCCAGTGTGCTCAGCCAGCATATTCCATGAGGCCTCTCCCACCAGTTGGAGAGAATGTGCCCAATTCCTGGCACTGTAAGAGTGTCTGAAATTGTTCATTTGACTGGTGCTTGGAAGTTAATTTTTCACAGAAGTTGTTCCTGTCTGGGGTGGTCGGGTTCTACCGTACTAACACCCAGTTCAGAGTTAAAGACTGAAGAGGACCCATGAAGCTTTCTGGATTTTTCTCTGTGTATATCCCTCCCCTCAGGTAATCTGTCCCTCAAATCCTGATTACCTTAGCCTCCCCAAATCCAGAATTCTGTCTCCTCACCTGAGGGTGACGACAGTGCTGTTTGCTTTCTCCCTCTTGGTACTGCTGTCTGGGAATTACCCCCAGAAAGAAAGCATTGGTGATGGTAGAGCTCGCTTCATTTGTTTTCTTTTCTTGGAGATTACAGTCCCAGTCTTTCTCATTCTCAATTTCTGAGAATACTTGTTTCCTGTATTTCTTGAGCTTTCTAGTTGCTTAGAGTAAGAAGATAATTCTAAGCCACCTTATTCTTGTCATTGCTGGAAGTGGGAATCTTTTAAAATTATTTCAGTAATTGTTCTTTCAAGGGCTTCTTCCATTTATTCATCTTATTCTTACTCCAAAACCACTGACAATTGGCTTTATAGCTCCTCTCTATTGAAAAAGACTCTTGAAGGGACCGAATTGCCAAATCTGGAGATTTGTACCTCCTGAAATATTTAGTCTTGAGGAACACTCCCCCACACCATGTTGAGAAGCTGTCCATGTTTGATTTACAGCACACTCTTCTTCCTTGGTCTCCTATGCTTTGTTTTGTTTTGTTTTGTTTTGTTTTGTTTTGTTTTGTTTGCCGACCTCCATCTTTTCAGGGGCTTCTTTTGTCCTCTGTATATTGCATGCAGTTCTCAAGCACCTACTCTCTTGTCTACTTTTCTCCCTTACCTGCCTTCAGCTGCTACTTACATGTAGCCGAGTCCCCAAGTCTTTCTAAGTAGAGCTGATCTATTTCTGAGTGCCACACTTACTTTCCACCTCTCTCTCTCAGTATACTGACAGTATCACAAACTCAACAGGCACAGATCTGGTTTTATATTTATTACCAAAACTATGGCCACCACAGTGTCCCCTTTCTCTCTTGTTTTCTCTACAATCTTCCTTATCTCCTGTGCTCTTCCTTTATCCCCATACTTAGTCATGAAGTTTTCTTGATTCTGTTTCTAGACTGTTTATCTAATCAGTTCTTCCCCACCTATTCCATTTTTCTGACTTAGGGATGCATTATCCCTTGTCTGGTGTAATATGGGAGCAGCGCTTACATTTCTACACTCTCTAATCACCTGTGATCCATCTTACACAGTCCTGTCAGTATTACCTTCCTAAAGTCCAGTTTGGGTGCCATCACTCCTGCTTAAAAATCCTGACTACAGAATCAAGTCCAAACTTTTTAGTGTGGATTTCTCCTCCTAGAGAACCACTACAGTCTTAATCCTCTGTATTTGTCCTTATCAAAACTCTAGTCACTCTAAGTCTTTTCCATCCCAAAATAGGTCAAGAATTTTCCAACCCCAGTCCCCATTACATATGCTTTTTATTTTTTAATCAGTCCTGATTTTTTCATCAGTCTGAAACTTATGCATACAGCCCTCTTTATCACTGTTATTTAAATCTCAATTCTTCAAATGCCATCTCCTCTGCAAATCGAGTATATCTAGTTGGAATGACTCTCTCCTCTTCCATGGATTCAAAGCAGTTTGCATGCCCCATAAAGATTTCCTCAAGTCTCTGCACAGGATTGTTATGCGCTGTCTGCATCTGCTTCACTTTTTGCATGATTGGCATTTTTACACACTTTCCTCCAGATATCTTGTTTAGTGATGGGGAATAATCATTAGGCCCTCCCTGAGAGCTCACACTCCTTGCAGTAGGACTTACACTCCTGCTGGAAAGCAGTCTCATTCATGGGGACATTGTGATCACTCTATACATGGGTGACTTCTCCTATAGGAGATAAGGACTTATCTTTAAGGAAATAAGGATAAAGGCGTGCCTTATTTACCCTTATATCCTCCAAATGCTTTTGTATATTTTTGAGAATTTAAAAGGTGGGTATGGAAGATGAATGAATGAAAAAAAATTTTAACCTAAAGTTGTTTAACGACTTGATTTATTTTTTTCGGTAGATTCCATTATGTATGACGTGACTTCAGTATGTAAAAATGATTCAATTTATAAAAATTAGGTGTATATAACTTCAGTAACCTTCACCATCTCCAATCTTGTCTATGTTTTCTTTCTGTTTAACTAGACACAACATTTTGCTGATTTCCTTTCAATGTTTCCTGAGTAAGAAACATATTACCCCTTAATCAGCTTCTTTTGAGATGTCTGTTTACACTAAACAAAATCTTATTCCAATTAGTTTCAAATTCTAAGCAAAAGCTCCGGTAATTAAACATTGTCTGACAGAGCATCCTGTTAGTGTACCACAATATTGAAGTTGAGGTGCAGTAGAAACACTGTGAAACTTATTAGCACATTTATCAGTTTACTTGATCAACCACATATATACTGACATTAGAAATTTTACATGGACATAAAGAATTTTTTTCTCTCCCACTGAAACATTATATGAATTTGGGGACTTAACACCTTTATTCCCTCATCCATAAAATGAAATAACTATATACAAATAAATAATAATAATCACTATCTTATAGGGTTGTATGGGATAAATGAAAAAATATAGATGAAACATTTGGCACAGTGCCTGCTTGCACTATTATAAATATATTTAATTGTGGTGAGGGTCAAATCTCATGACAAAAATATATCATGAGCTTGAAAATTCAGTGAGTAGCACAATTACTTGAAGAAGCATTCAGTTCTAGCAGATTATAAACTTTTGGACTTCTTGAACTTAATTTTAAATACAATTTAATCTATGTAAACTGTTGTCCAAACTGTGGAGTACACAAAGCGAAATAACCCCTAAACATGACATATTAGGCACCGTACTTAATATATTGTTGCATATGCATAACAATTTGTACCTACCTACTGTTCTCCAGATATTGTGGTAAATGTGAGTATCAGCTGGGTGAGAGCATTTCAAACTCGGGACTGTCAGTAGATGAACCACTGTAACATTAATTGGCAATAGAATTTATTTCATAATGTGGGTGATCTGTTGCAGTGGTAAGTAGGTTATTTTTAGATTCTCATATAAGATTGTTTCTTACAAATTTTTAATATTTAATGTTATTAGTAACATCAGTGTAACAAAGGAATTAACAAGATAAAAGTGCAAATACATTTCCTATTTCTTAAACTGTGGCTGCAAACTGAGAATTAGTTCTGTAAATTATTTTTAGTGTGCACACGTTTTAACAAGGTCCTTAAAGTGGTAATTATTTCTCGGTTTCCACTGTTGAGGGGTAGTGATGGTTTGACAGCTGTAATGTTGTTTTCGTTGGTGGTGAAATATTGTTTTCATTAAATTTTATCTTAAAAAAACTTATTTAGAATCATAGATTTCTTCCATTGTAGAGCTGGAAGGAACCTAATCTAATAGGCCTTATTTGACAGAAGTTGGAACAGAGGGGTAGGGGTGCATAAGAAGGTGGTTTCTGCTATGTTATCTTTCTTTTTAAGGAAATCTTGGTATCTGGAGTCAGGAAACCTCTGGGCCAGTGGGGCCACTGGCTTCAAACCTTGTGTGAGTCACCTGATTGTCAGCAGCCTTTGTACAACTTTATAAAATGGGAATAATCACATCGGATTTCCAATTACAGAAGGAAGTTAGTACTGATCAAGTGTCTGTGTGTGTGTGTATGTGAAGGCGTATTTAAAAATATAAAGCTCTACCTGTGTGTTACATCATACCATTTTAATTACCTGCCTTTTGACCTCTTCTGTGACCTCTAGGATTATCAAGTAAGCAAGGTTATTCCAAGAGAAGATATGTGTGATAACTTTGAAAAGTAGAGTACACCTTCCCATGTCAGCAGGTTATTGGAATTCTCCTGGATTCAGATATTTGTTGTAAGCTGTACCCATGTAAGCATCTTAGTGGACTTCAAATGAGAAGGGATTTTCTTAAAAGAACTCAATATGCACAATATAGGTAGTTATAACCATATCTGGTTCACAGTTAAATTAAGCAGATACAGCTATTTGTGAGGTAACAGTGCAACTGTGATTACTGTCCTTGCTCATTTAGAACCTGGTAAGGGTGCTCTGGCCTGGGACTTCTACATTTGTTTCCTCTGAGTTCCATGTTATCCTTATTACTCTCATTGGCCCAGCTGGTTGTGGCACCCTCAGCTGTGTCTGATGCCATTTTTCTGTTTGTTACAGCTTCTTGCGAAGCATCTCCGTGTCCCTTCATTGCAGTGATGACTGAGACATGTTGACTCTGCTCTGCGTTAAGTGCTCGCTTTCCTGCTTCCTTCAGCCATCATCTACTTCAGTGCTGCTTCATGCTTTCCTGTTTTGTTCTTTTGTTTCTTCTGTTGTTGAACCAGCCTCGCCTTTTCATTTCCTTGTGATGTGGGTACTCTGCTCTACTTCTGCTGAGGCCTGTGGGCCAAATGCTGCTCTGGCCAGGGCCACCCACTGCCCTGTCCTGGGCCACTTCTCCCCACCCCAGCACTCTCTTCATCCAGCAGTACTAGCCCCGCATTGCTCCTCACCCAGGCCAAGAGGAGCATTCCCATGCTAGGGACTCTGCACTTGTCGTTTCCTCTCCTGGATGCCCTGCCCTGGATCTTGACACATTGGCTTCTTCCCATCATCCAGGCTCTGCTCCCAGTTCACTCTGCAAAGTAGTCTTTCCTAATGCCCAGTCTAAAGCAGCAGGCCAGCGCTCATCCCAGCCCTCTCTAATCTGTCCCTTTCTTTAATCCTTTGTATACGTGTATTCCTGTATCAGACCTGTTCATTCATGAGTTTTATTATTTCTAATTCTACCCTCTTGAATATTACTCTACAGGAGCAAAGATTCCATCTGTCATGTCTACCTGTGTGTCTGTAAACTCCTATCAGTGGCTGGCAAGCAGTAGGTTCTAGCTGGTATTTGTTTAATGTATGTACATATGCATGTTGATGGATGTGTATTTGTGTGTACATGTGTACGTTTATGTATATGTATATGTATGTTTGTATGTATATATTTTCATGTATGTATTTGTATGGATGTGTGTATTTGGATGTGTGTATGTGTGTTTGTATGTGTATGTGTGCATGTATGTGGGTGTGTGTTCATGTGTGTACTGCATGTCTAGGGTGTGGGCTCCCCCTTGCCCCCTTTCCTTGTTGGGTAAGCACTCTCGGGCAGTCTTCTCTCTGTGCTCTATGCTATGGTTCATCACTTTACAGTTTTGAACTCTGCCTGATGGGAGGGTCTGTTTGCCTGCCCTCAGAAAAACCTGTGGGGTAGCTGACTCCTGCATGTGCCAGCAAGAAGGCAGCCCCACCTGGAGCAAAATGGGCCCTCTATGCCACTCTCCATGTCTTGTTGTTAAAGTTCTTCTTTTTCACCAAATCAAAAATCCTATCTTGCCTCAAGGCAGCTATATATAAAAGGTTATTAATCAAAGATTTTGCTTTTAACTCTTTATTTATGCCTTCTAGAAAATTCTTCTTCCATCATGTCGTTGCCATTTGGTGGCGATTTGAACTCTGGCATCGCCGCAGTGGCATGGGGGTGGGTAATAGCGCAGAAGTGCAATTCGCATTTTTACTCAGTTCTTTCCTGCCAATGAAGCGAAGAATTACAGGTCAGTGAGATTTAGAAGATGTAAGATTTATTAAAAGTATGTTTTAGAAGGAGATGGGCCACGCTAAGAAAGGCTGTAGCCCTCTGGAATTTGTGAGGTGAAAAGATAAAAGATAGAATACACTCCAAGGGAGGAGCGGGTTCTCAGAGAAGAGGGCTGTAACAATGCAGAAGTGGGAAGGTCTGCTTATATTTGGGCCATGATGGGTGGTTTCAAAGGCATTCCTAGATGATTGGCACACAAGGTCATTTTGACTGACACTTGGCTGCTATATAATTCCCTGCCTAGTGTGCATGTGCTCACCCAGAATTCTACTACCAATGGGGTGTTCTTTGGGCAGTTTCTGGGATGGGCCTCCACTCCTTTGTTCCCCTGTCGCTCATGTCTGACTGGCTACCTAACAATATTTAATGGAGAGCTTCTGGAAACTGTTATTATTAAATTAACATGCATTAATAGTGTGATTTCTTTCACTACATCTTAAAATTATCTTAATATTAAAGTAATACTTTAAAAATAAAACTTAGAAAATACAGAAAAAAAAAAAAAAGACCAGCAACCCCAAATAATAATTGTTAACATTTTAGAGTATATTCTTAGACACACACATACACAGAGAGAGAGATTGATATTTGCATAGTATACTTATTTAAAACTAAAAACAGAATCGTACTGTACATAACCCTTTCATAACCTGAATTTTTACTTAATTTCACAAACATCTTTCCGTGACAGTAAGTATTCTCTTACTAAAGTATTTTTTAAATGGTTATGCTTATTTCATTTTATAGATTTATCTTGGTTGAATTGCTTAACCTAAGCCTAATCCTCAATTTTCTCATCTATAAAAGAGAATAGTAATCTTGCCTTAAGTGGTCTCAGAAAATTAAAAGAGACGACACACATAAAGCACCAAGAACAGTGCCTGTCACATAGTAAGTGCTCAGTGATTATTTACTGCTGTTTCTATGCGTCCATTTCTTACAATCTTTTAATAACTTGAAATACACTATGATCTAGCCTACTACTATTTCTTATAAATCCGAATATGTAATTGCATTTCATTAGTAAAATATTTTTAAATTCTAAAAATAAATATTTTCTTTATTTTAAAATAATATTATTACCTAGGAAGACTGGGTGCTGTAGGCGTTAAAAAAATAAAGACATAAAATATAAAATAAAATAATATGATCAAAGGATGGCAGAGCACTTCTAGTTAAGGCGAGTCAATCCCAACTTAAAAACCCTTTGTTTTTATAAAAGTGATTGCCTCAGGGGTTTTCATCTGAGTGTAGAACGTCATCCCACTCTCAGCCTCTCTCTTGGCCTCTGCCACCTCTTCCATTTGACCTGCTACAGGTTATTCTCCATCTTTGCTGCTGATCCCCACCAGGCTGTTTCAGAAAGCATCCCGGATGTACCCCCACTCCCCCGACACTGACAGACACACTCTTCTCCTCGATTCTCTTATTTCTTATCTCCCTCAGGGCTCATTGGGCTGCCAGCCTCAGGGTGCTATTAGACTAAAAAAAAAAATGTCTATTATTATTGAGTAATTCACCAATAATCTTTAAGAGTGCACATAATCTTATATGAAAAGTTGTTCAATTTAATTTAAACTTTCATATTTTGAATTTTTTCTCATTAGGTTAAGCATGTAAGTAAACAAATTTAGAAATGTCGAACTGTTTCTGTTATTTGGGATTATTTTAAACAATACTCATCTCTATTTCTAATAAAGCTCTATTCCCCTTTTAAAATATGTCAAAGTTAAATTTCTATCTGAATTTATGTATATTAAAAACATATAATTGTATAATGCAGTTATTGAGATTTGGAAAGAAAATGCTATTTAGACTTTAATTAAGTTGACATAGAGTTTCTTTCTTTATTTTTTCCCATTTCACAAGTTACACAAAATCTTTCTTAAAGAGAGTGGGGTAGGGTAGAGAATATATTTTTTCAAAGTAGATTTGGCTTCAAAGCGAACATGTCTTAACTCCTGTTTCTCTGAGAAGATTTAAAATGTTCTGTACTGCATAGTTTTTTAAAAAGCATTTCCTCTATTTTGAAAAAAATTTCTTATGTTTTCCTTTAAAATGCTTTATCATCTTTTTCTCATATTTCTCTTTCTTAGTCTAAACCAATTGTTGGCTGTCAGCTTCTTTGTTCTAGGCCCCTATGTGTGGGAAATATTTGGGACTGAAGGAGTTTGTTAGCCCGACCGACATTTGTATTGTTGAAGTGGAACTGGCTATTGAAAAATGCGAACACAAAATCACAGCCATCCTTTTATTAGTGCATTGAAGACCCTGACCAAATTTAAAACCCAGGAGAGCCTTGTTGAGCCTGAATCTGTTAGGCTATGAAATGCACCCTCGGTTTTGAGGAAGAAGTAAGCACATTTATAGCTTTAATTACTCATTTGGGATACTACAGTCTGTTGCCAAAGCCAGTTATCATCAGCTTTGATTAGAAATCACGAAAGACAGCTGCTGAAATGCGGAGTGAAAAGAATTGTATTGGATTAGAAAGGCATTCTTTTGAATCTGAAAGAGAAGGAAAGTATCTTTGGGAAACATCTGAATATGCATTTATTTTAATAATTGAATGGTTAGAGGTATAGTACAGTACATTGTAGGTCGAAGTGGTTTTTATTATTAAATTAAGTGCCTTTGTTCAGTTCATCTAGATTTTCCTGTTGGTTGCTGTAGTCTTTTTTTTTTTTCCTTTTTGCTCCATTTTGATGCAGTGTTACATCCCTATTTGTGGGTTGAAATGTGTCAGTATTCATAAACTAAATTCATGAACCATCTTCCCAATCATTTGGGCTGATGAAATACAGTACAGTGTGAAGCCAAGCCAGGAGAGGCATATAAAATAATGCATTCAAATGCTAAGCTTAAACAGGCAATGTTCTTCATTCCCAATCCTGTGTATGGAGGAGTTCTACTCGGAGCCTTAATATTTTTGCAGTGTAATTTCAGATTTTGGTATATATCAGAATAATGTCATATGCAAATGCTCCTCAATAAAGTAAAAATTTCAGAGTTGAATCTCACAAGTTTATGGTCATAGTTCATCAAATCAAAAGATGTGTCAGAAAGATTTGCTTTCCACTTTGGAAAGCTGTTAGAGATATTGTATGGCAACTTATATTAGGCTGTACCCTCCCATCTTCAGTTAAACTTTGTTAAACAGCAGCATTTCTTCTATTTCTCCAAAAGATAATCCCAATTGCTTAAAAAATATGTAAACAAACTACAATGTATGTAAAAGTATTTCTATCCCTTAAATAACTATATAAGCACTAAGAATGGTTGTATTTATATTAATATTTACAGGAGAGTAAACATTTATGCAAATACACCAAGAAAAATTATCAAACACTGTCTCCATGTGTTGCTCTAGCTTCAAAGTAAAGCTCAGAATTTTCACCCAATTATTTAACTCTAGGCAGTGTAATGCTTAAACAAAACAAAGATAACATTCTGTACCTACACAATGGATCAAAACAGCTTCCTTCATTCTCACTTTGGACCATCTGTTTAAAAGAAACTAAAAACCCTCAGGAAGCAAGTCTCTAATCTGTGGTTAAGAGTTTAAAGAGACATGCTCGTTCTGACAACCAGCACAGTATACCTCACGCTGTAATAGGTTTTGTATTAGTTGAAAAAGGCTACATGGTTTGACCTCAGCATCTGTCAGTTACAGCTTCTCTGTTCTTAGTACGAATTTAAACATTTTTTTTGTAGAGTATCTAATTCTACATTATTTTAACATCGACTATTATAAATGTTGGCAATAATATTTTTAGGAGCTAAATTATTCTTCAAGTTTCCAGATGCTTTCAGAATGATAATTCTTAGCCCATCCCCAAGCCCCCTGATGACAGGAGCCACAGATATGTGCCAATAACGTGTTTGCATAATGGAGGTCATTCAGACTTACTGGAGAATAGACATGTTTGGTACTAAGAGAATGGTGAAGATCTTTGTCCCACATTATTCCTTTTTGAATCCCACAAAAACTTTTGAAAATTTTGCCTTGATTCAGAGATTTTGGTATCGTATCAGTTAACATTTTCAGTCTTTAAGCATCAGCATTAGACTAGAGCCATTCCTTCCTGTGAACTAGAGTCAGTTGTAAAATAGTCAAGGTTGCAAGGAAATTTTTATGTATTACAAAACAGGAAAAACAGCAAAAGGCATCTACTTTACTAGAGTTGAAAGAATATTTTCATAATCAAATTATTTAGGTTATAATTATTTATCATATACTCATAGGAAAATACTATTATTTTTAGTGTTATATATAACATAGTTAAATAAATTATCTGTTCTTTATTATTGTGGGAAAACTAGTAAAAGTGGTATTAAAACTATACTGATCAGGCACCTTGGAAACTGAAGTGGAGTGGGGTGGGGAGTAAAAGTTAGTTTCAATGTCTGAGTGGAAAAATAAATATTAGTTTTCAATATTGTTATTTTTAATATTATTTTTCAATAATATTCAGTATTATTTCAATATCATTTTCTTTGATGTTGTTCACTGGACCATAGGTTGTATGGATTGTGGAATCTAGTCATTAACCTTCAAGAATATGCACTTTCTCCATTTCGCTAGATCGGAAATCATAGATTATTCCTATGCTAGCCATCACAGACCCTAACACTGGCCATGTACTTCAAAGGTCGTTGGATTGGGCATAATCTCCAAGGTTTTTGCTATCTCCGATTCTGGCATTTAGTATTCACCAGTTATGGAACAGATCATATTGTCATACTGGCACCCTTTTGTTGTGCAAGATTTTCTTCGTATCTTCTGTCTTCGTTAATGTGAACACCTTTAAAAGTGTATAAATATGCTTATCTTGTTCTATACTTTTAGATGAAAATATTGTCTTTGGAAACATTTCAGCTGGAAAATGCATTGAAGTGGATATTGTCAGACTTTTTTTTTAGGACAAATAAAAATTGTTTAATACTATATAAAATATAAAAGATATACAGATGCAAAAGCAGTTATTTTAACCTTCACATATTACTCACTATGTAAATATGTATCACTCACTTATCCTTAGACCAATAAGACCTCAAGTGAGTATCACTAGTAAGAGCTCAGCCAGCTCTGACTTCATGCCAGTGCCATTCACACACATGCATTTGTTAGTTTATGTCAGTCATTAGAACTCAGTAACCAAACAGCAGTGGTAGTAAGGGTGGCATTTTATAAACACAAGTGAATTGGAAAAAAGGCAAATTATCCATGAATAGTGAGCAGTTGTAAATAATGCCATATCCACAAAAATATCTGTGAGTGAGAGAGAACATAACAAAGGCAATCGATTTGAATGCAGTTCTACAAAAAGGCGAAATGGCAGACCCTGGAAGCATGCCTAGAATCTTACCCTCTCCTGAGCCGATCCTGACCCAGGCCCGCCACATGCATAGCAGCAGCCTTAGGCCAACTTTGCAGATCTCTCGTCTGCTTCTTTCCTGTCTCATCCAAGAGCAGATTTTATATTTTCAGGAAAACTTGTGACTTTCCAACCTAGGGAACTAAAGAGTTTTTAATAGTTCTATAACATAATCTTACTTTAAAAAATGAATACATAAAATACAGCAAAAGTTAAGAAATTCACAAAAAGTAGGAGAAAGATCTAACTAAATTAGTGGTCTGAATTATAAAATCTTAAAAGAAATTAATGGTAATTTAATTACCTGCAGATTTATGGAGTTCTTTGGAGAAATCACTTTGGTATATAAGAAAAATTTACAAATAGCACATCAGTTGGTAAATAAAGCAATATTTATAAAGAATCCACTATGGACTAGTATTTTAAGTGGTTTTCTCCCTGAAGTGTATGTTATTAATTGGCTTTGCAAAATCTTTCCTTATGAGAAATAGAGAGAGAGATTTCTGATTCTGTAATTATTTGTGATGTTTGGGAGTCATTCATTTACAGAAACATCATAGGAATGGTAGCCATTCACTCATGCATTTATCCATTGAACAAATATAAATCAAGGTCATTGTACTGGGCACTCAATGGCAAGTTCAACAAAGTCCCTGCCTCTTAAATCCTGGGGTTGGAGTTAACTAAAGCTTTTTAAAAAGAAGTATTTAATTACAAGTTATGATGAAGATGTAATTGGGGTACAGAAATACTTAAGGAGGAAAGAGATTTTCCTGAGCAGGTGCCTTTCAACTGGAAGGGAGCAGAGAAGTGAGATGTGGAGGAAAGAGCAATTCAGACAGAGGAGCTGCAGACCTAAGTGAAAGGTAGGGTGAGTTCAGCATGTTCCAGAAACTAGAAGACGGCCAGCACGGTATGGGGTGAAATCGGATGTGTGTGTGTGTGTGTGTGTGTGTTGAACCTACCTAGGCACAATGCTTACATGATGGCCTTTATTCAGGGCACCATAGGGAAACCATTGCAGTGTGTTTAGACTGTAAACACAATCTACTTTATACTTTTAATATATCCAAATGACTGCTGTGTAGAAAATAGGTCATAAGGTGAATGTGTCAGCCACGAGAACAGAAACTACACTAGGTATCTCAAACAGGTGGAACGTAGTAGAAGGGCTTGGTCTCACAAGGGTTGAGAGAGGATAAAGGAAGCACAAAAGTATCTAGAGATAGTAAGCATAGGAAGCAGCTCCTACAACACAGCAGAGTAGGAAAAGGTGGCTTTGGAGCTGAGAGATGATAGATAAATACCCAGCCCTCTGGGCAGTAACAGGCACCAGAAAACTGTTGCACTGGTCTAGAGATAAAACAAGGAAGGCCTGGACTAGGTGGCAGGATGGAAAATGAATAGATTTGAGAGAGATTTGAGCACTAGAATCAAGAGGACCTGCTGTGGTGGATTGGTTTTACTGAGTAGGGAATCAAGATTAACTCCCAAGCTTTCTGCATTCATTTTTTAAAGTGGCTCCACTTATCGAGGTGGGGAAACCGAGAGGAACAGATTTAGGAGAAATGAAGGTGGTGAGCTTAGAACATGTGAAGAGTGAGATGCCAAGTGAACCCTTCAATATAGGAGTACAGTGGTTGAGATGTGAAGGCCCAGACACAGTGGGAGAATAACTATCAGATGGCATTTAAAACTATGGTAATGGATGATAGCATCTAGCGAGAAAATGAAGAGAGAGAAGGGCTATATATGAGCCCTGGGGATCTCCGGTGTTGAGAGATCAGTGCAGGAGTGACAAAGTTAAGGAAACTGACGCAGGATAGAAATCAGGAGGGAAATCAAGAGAGTGTGTTATTCTGGAGAACAAGACAGAAAGAGACCAGTGGTCAGTTGTTTCCAATGGTGCTGAAAAAGTGTAGTAAAATGTAGATAGAATGATGACCTTACATTTAGCCACATGAAGACATTCAGCTCCATCCCTGATGGGGTGGAAGGCAGAACAGTTTACAGAAGGCAAAGGCACTACATTCTGACACAAAGAGTCCTAGGAGATATAAAAACCAAATTATTTCTTCAGCTCAGGGCCCTAGGCAGAGCTGGAAAGAAAAGTTACTCATATATGACCCTAATGTATTTGCATTGCAATAGTGTTGCTAGCATTTATTCAATACCTGCCATCAATCAAAGGTCTCATCTACTCTTCCAAGTTGCTTTCTCTACATTATAATTTGGGGACCAAGTGGTCGTTTACATTTTACAGCATCCATTGCTTATTTTTATGACCAATTTTCTTCAGTCATACTCCTCAATAAATGAGGAAAACTCCACTCACAAGTCTAAAAGTCATCTTGTTTGAAAAATCTCAGAACATATGTTGTTGGGACTTGGTTTCTTTTAAGCTCTAATGAAAAGCTCGTCTCTCCTAAGTGCCAAAGTGAAGCCCACATTGCAGCATTTGCAGGTTTCCTACATGCCGTAGGCTGCCTCTGGGATGCCAAAGATCAGAAGTGTTACTGTGACCTTTTAAAGCTTTCCTTCCTGTCTGTCGTATCCAGGTCAAGCCATCTTTACTGAATAGATAGAGTGGTAAAGCTGAAATCGATTGGAGTCTTAGGGAGCCAACATTTTGACAGCTTTATCAGTCCCTAAATATGCCGTCTGGACTGAAAACATAATTTAGACTTTGCTATTGTATATGTATAAGACATTTTTTTCTAGTGGTACTGTCTCAGTGGCAATAACATCTGCCTCTGCTCTTGAGCCAGGATTGGAAAAGGGGTTGTTAGCTAAATGATCGATTAATATTTGAACCTTTATTAGATTTCTGTGAAATGTCTAACAGGGCCGAGGGTTTCAGACTATTATCTCTTCTTGTATAAGTTATCTTTCAGTTTGCTTTGCTACCATAATTAGAGGACTAAGAGCAGAAATCCTATTTCTTGGTCAAAGTGCTATTTTTATAGCAGGACAAAACATGCATTGTTTTACTCTACTTATCAACAGGCCACACTGCTGTTCACTAAGATTGTGTTTAATAAGTATGTTCTCTTGGGCCAAAATGTCAAATATATCCCTAATGAGTTCAGTGACATCACCGAGCATGCTCATGTTCCTTGCCAATAGTCAGCATTGTTGGAGCAGTTCACATTAGCTGTCGTTCAAGCACAGATGCCAAGGTCAGGGCATTAACAAGCAAGAGAGCCTCAGAAAAAAGATGAGGATTTAAAGCAAAGTCTGTCCATGTCAGAGAACAATGGGTGACTGTTTAGTGAGAGTGGCGGAGACTTTCCAGAAAACCCATTTGCCTCAGACGTGTTTTCTGTGCATCTCTGCCCTGTGATAATTGTGTGAGTCAGTGATGGACCTGAGAGATGATCATCTTTAAGCCACAGTTGCCACTGTGAATGTTGAGTTTGGGACTATTCCACAGACAGCCCTGACATTCTAAAATCAATTGAAATTTTATGACCTTCAGAGGTAACTAATACATTTCCAGCTAGTGTGACTTCTGGAAATAATAAAGTTCAGCAACCAAAAGTTGATTTTTCATAGTGAATAGTTCATGAATAAGTTCTTCTTTTGACTTTTAAGATTATAACACTAAAGCATGTGTCCAAGAAAAGGGGAGAGAGCTCACATATATTTATTTCTTATAAGAATGACATTTATAATTTCATTTATTCCAAGAAAGGTTGTCGTTTATTTGTGGCTATGTGTATGTCTAAATCTAATTTGACAAATTTTGGCAGATTTCTGTGGCTAGGATGAGCCTCTTTTGGATAAGGCTGGAGTAATCTCAGAATGAAAAGCAACTCTAGGGGAGATTGCATTTGCTTGCTTGTTTGTTTGTTTGTTTATTATTGTTTGTATGCTTTCTCTTCTGCTTTCTCACCTTGTTATTTCAGGGAGACTAGAAAACGTATCTTTTTTCCCAGGTGGCTAGTTTGCATAGAGAAGTAAAAGGCCAAAATAGGACAAGACATTGCCAGTATTAAGTTGTCCAAAAGAAACATAAGTTGGAGGAGATAGAGCTGTTCCAGGTCTACATCTGAGTGTCTGGAGGGAATTGCTAGGCATGGAAAGCTTCCAGTCTGTTTCTTCCTTAAGCAAACACCTAGATAGTGGCTATTTTGAGGTGTCATTTTACTATTGCTTTTGAAAAATGTAAACAAAATGTTTAGCTTTACCAATATGAATGTAGAAGAAAATCTATCTTCATATGGCTGTCTGAGGTAGAGAAAGTGGGTGAGAACGGAATAGGTTTGCAGCACTTCCGATACCAGCTGGTGCTGTGGTCAGGACTAGACTGTGCTTGGTGTTTCTCTCCAGTCAGGAAATCAACAGGTTGAGGCTTTCCTGGTTTCTGTGACGGGGCCGGTTTACGTTCTACTGTATGTTTCTCTTGATGGGTTGCACTCTTTGATTTGTGGTTGCTCAATGTATTAAATAGAGCCAAAAGGCCAAATTGTTTTCTCAGCTCAGGGCCTACCCAGAGCTGGGCAAGGAAAAGTTATTTATATTTGACATTAATGTATTTGAGTTTTCTGTCTCACCTCATAGCTGACCAAATGTATAAATCCAAACTAAAGCAATAGTGTTTTCAAGCTCCCCAAATATAAATAGGAAATAACATGAGAGCCACATAAGTAAGGGCGAATGGATGCATAGTTTGCACTTAACACTTTTCTTATGTAACCAAAGGCATTCAAATGAGCCAATTGGATGAATCATTTAAAATGAAAGAACTGTTTCTACTGTTTCTTTGTTGCATCAGCACTTCATTCATTTATTACTTTGGTCATTTGTTCTTTTATTGCCCAACAACAAAAATAGGTTAGATATATTGAAAGCATAAGAAATATGAGCCACACCATGGTTCGTGATCTTGAGTTTTTAATCTGGTTGCATACACACACAAACACACACAAACACACATACACATGCGCCCTAACAAGAGAAGAATGACAAAGGAACATATGAATGAGAGCAAAATCGGAGAGGCATATTTAGGCTTAATAGCTGTGGGATGTGTTTTGCCGCAAGTTGTTAAGCCGCATTAGGAGGAGTAGACTAAGTGCTCTGGCAAATAGGAGGGGCATTGCATCCAAGACGAGTCCTGTAGTGGCTGGTGCTGAGGAGCCAGATGTGGCAGTGAGGTGGAGTAGCTGTTTTGGGGGATAAGGCTTTAGACCAAAAGGTCTAGAAGAGCCAGTTGCTGGAGGCTTTGAGGCCGAGGAAAGTGATGAGGAAATGCTGCTAGCAGACCTCTTCATCTCAGCTGTTTCATGAGAAACAGACCAGGAAACCTGGGTAGTTTGGCTAGAAAGAGGAAGAAAGCACAGTCACAGGCAAGATAAGTGACCATAGACATGAAAAGCAGAAAGGAAAGAGAATTCAAAATAAGCCATGATTACCCTTCAGGCACAAAAGTGCATGTTTTTAACAAAGATGAAGGTGAAATGCATTTCTTGTGATGGGGGTATTTATCAGCAGGTGTTGGAGCATGATGTTCATTCTTTATTCATTTAAAAAATTTTATCCTGCGCCAGATTAATGTAACTACCATGCTGCCTAAAAATCCTCCATTCCCTCCTATTTTCCTGCTAACCAATAATTCTTTAACAGCTTTATTGAGGTATAATTTGTATACCATAAAATTCACCTGTTTTAAGTGTACAATTCAGTTACTTTTAGTAAGTTTAGGTGTTGTGCAACTATCATTATAAATCACTTTTAAACAATTTCCGTCATCTCGTGCCTATTGGCAGTTATTATCTGTCCTCACCCTTGGCCTCAGACAACCACCTGTCTGCTTTCTGTCTCTGTAGATTTACCCTTTCTGGACATTCAATGTTTCACATAAATGGAACTATAAAACATATATATATATATATATATATATATATATATATATATATATTTGTATTTGGTTTCTTTAACATAGCTTAATGTTTTTAAGTTCAACCATACTATAGCATATATCAATAGTTTATTTTTATTGCTTCAGAATATTCCATTGTGTAGGTATGATACATTTTGTTTATTCAGTCAGCAGTAGATGGATATTTGGATTTTTTCAATGTGGAGATATTATGAATAATGCTATTATGAACTTATGCATACAAGTTTTTGTGTGGACACGTTTCATTTCTCTTGGGAAGATACTGGATTGTATGGTAAGTTTATGTTTAACTTCAAGAAACTGCCGCACTGTTTTTCAAAGTGGCTATATAAGTTTATGTTTTTACCAGCAATATATGAGAGTTCTATTTTATGCACATCCTTACTGCACTTGTTATTGTCTGTTTATTATAGCCATCCTAGTGGGTGTGAAGTAATATCTTAGGATTTTAATTTGCATTTCCCTAATGTCTAATGATATTGAACATCTTTTCATGTATATTAACCATCTGCATATCTTTTTTGGTAAGCTACTCATATATTGTACCTATGTTCTAATAAGGTTGGTTGTTTTCTTATTATTGAGTTATAAGAGTCCTTTGCATATTCTTGATATAAATACTTTAAAAGATATATGATATAGCAATATTTCTGATAGTCTGTAGCTTGTCACTTTCTTAATAATGTTTTTTGAAGTACAAATGTTCGTAATTTTGACTATTCCAATTTATTGGAATGCTTTTGGTGTCAGATCTTTCCCTAACCCAAGGCCATGAATATTTTTATCTTATATTCACTTCTAAAAGTTTTCGTTTTAGCTCTTACGTTCAAGTCTGTGGTCCATTTTTGTGTGTAGTGTGAAGTAAGGAACTAAAGTCATCTTGTTTGCATGTGGATATCCTAACCAATAATTAAGTCAAAAGAGACAAGAATGTGCCTGGCAACATTTCATTCATCTTTTATCTTGAATATTTAAGTTCTCCATGATGTTTTCCATGTCCTCTCTTATTTGCTCCAATAGAACTTGCTCCTTTCCCATCTCTTTGTACTTTGTCTATTCTTGAATGTAAAACCCTGTATTCTCATGATGTGTCTATGTCTGTCTTCCCTCTTAGAATATGAGCTTCTTCATCTCTGTATCCTTAGTGCTTAAAACATAATAGGACCTAAAATATTTGAGGTTGAATTTGATTAAATATCAGCCTCTGTGATCCTCGAAAATCTCTCTCCCCGACTCCCTCTTTGCCTTCCTCTCCCTCACTCTCTTCCTCCCCTCTGGCAAAATTTGTAACAAGCTAGCATTTGAAACAACAACAATGACAATAGTCTAAGGAATGAGCTTGTTCAGGAAAAGGAATAAATCATTCTAGCTGACAGTATTCAGGTTTCTGCAGAACTGCTTTGTAGCTCTTTGAGAGAGACATATAAAAAGAGACAGTGATTTGATGGGACTTGAACAGGGTGATGGATAACTGCTAGAGTCCTAATGAAATAGCATATCTAAGAAAACCTGGAAACTCTCAGACAATGGCAGACATACAACTGATTCCATTCCTATTATTTACTTACAGTCCTGTGCTCTGCTCTGCTCGGGGCTTTCTTTGTCCCTATTGCTCACAGAGATACATCCTTTCCTTCTCCTGTGCTGCACACTTCGTGTTGTCACACCTGAGACAGTTTTCTTACTCCACAAGGTGAGACAACAATCAGTGCCTTAGGATTTATTTTAATTTGCTCCAAAAAATGTTTGTTTATAGTATTTCTTTCTGATCAGGTGAGGAAAATTTAGCTTACTTTCTCCATAGATATTTATTGAGGATTTAGTATGTATCAAGCTCTTTGCCTTATGCCCTGTGGAAGACACACACACACACACACACACACACACACACACACACACACACGTACACACATACACGCATGCATGCACGCATGCACACACCCTTTTGAATGGACCTGGTCCATCCCCCAAGGGGGGGGGTTTCAATATGTTTAAAACATTGATGAAAGAGGAAGAAATATTGCCCCAATTCCCCCATGTGCCTCTGTAAAATCTTGTGAGATTTTCCCAGATCCAACTGAGAAATAACCTTTCCATATTGTCAACTTAAGCAGGATTCAGTGAGCTACGTATTTGGATATTGATCTTCTTAACTATGTCTTATGAAAAGCTTTTATGTCAATCTCTTAAGGTTTGTTGTTTTGAGACAGGAGTATAAGGATAATAATGAATATAATTTGGCATAGGCTCTCAGAATGAGACTTCTCCCTCCTGAGGCCGACCTGCTCAGGAGTTTGAGCCGTATCAAACCGTAGGGATCAAATACATTCTCAAGGTTTAACAACAAGCTCTTTAATATCCACTTTTATTTCCTCACTTCTTTTCTAGTTCAAAACATGGAGTTTAGAAGAATGATTAGGTTGGGATTTGGAGCCACAAAAACTTGGGTTGGAATCTTGGGCTTTGTGTCTTTTAATATATTACATGACCTCTCTGAGCCTATTTCCCATTATGTAAAAATGATAGTCACACCTATTTTACAGAGAGATTATAAAGGTTAACTAAGGAATATATAGAATGTGTGTAGATCTAAACCTCATACATAAAAGTTCTTATTAAATGGCTGTCATTAGTAAATTTTTAACAATTTCTTTGCTGGCTGACATGAAATTGATTATATTAAGCCTCTGTTATCTCTCCATTGCATTTATTTGCCTCATATAGTGTCCCTTGCTTTGGTTTTCTTTTTATGCTTTAGAGTTCTTATTAAAGAAACCACATATCACCAATATGGTCAAATTTTATCTCCCATTCCATTCACCTTCCCCCATTAAAGAGCTAAGCCATGACCTGAAGTATATTCTTGTCTTCTAGTCCATTTTTAAAACCTCATCCCTAATAAATTAATATTGATTCAATGGTATCTAATGTATAACCTATATTCGAGTTCCACCTATTGGTATAGTTTGTTTTTGATCCAGGAACCAGTTAAGTTTTATGTATTGAATTTGTTTGCAATGTCTGTTTTTTAGTTTCTTCTCCTCTAGAACATCCACGTCCCATCCCGTCCTCTTTGTACATCTTCCTTGACAGTGTCGTTAGTGCAGAGAGCATGTCAGTTGTTTTATATACTATCTCATACTGCGGATATACTAGGTTGCTTTCTCATGACCGGGGTTGCTGCAAAATTGTGGGAAAGCATGGTCTTTCTACTCTGCCCTTTGCTTCATCTGTGATGTCACATGCATTACTTGGTGTCTCAGAACCTGCTCTTTGTCTATTATACACCAGAGAGGATGGTTATGAGTTCCCAATGAGATGATTGATGTAAAGTCCTGGTATTTCCCAGCATGTGGTAGACCCGCAAAGAGGCAACCGGAGAACAAAGAGGTGTTTATTAGCTAGGTGAGGAGAGAGGCCAGTGGACCTGGAGAGGATGGGAGTAGAGAGAGAGCATCCTGAAGAGAGCTAACAAGGCTAACAAATGTCTAAGAAGGCTGAGTTTTATGTTTTTCTTTCTGGCATTTACTGTTCTGTGGCTTGGGGTCTGGAAGGAGGCATTAGAGCAGGAGGCTGAGGCAGCCAATTCTGAGGGGCTACTAGAGCGGAAAAAGCTCCCTTTGATGGTAGAAGGTAGGTTAGACATTGCTGGTGCTTCTGTTTCCAGAGCTAAAATGCTAGCCCAGTTCTGCGCTTTCTGGGCCCAGCGGATGCTCGCAGACCTGAGATAGCCTTCAGGTAGGTGAGAAGCACACTCCCTTCACCACCACCAGATGGGTCTCTCTCTCTCTCTCAATGTGGTGTTATCCTGGTTATCCCAGAAAGCTGTTGCTGTGACTGCTGTTTCTGTTTTCACATTTATTACAAGAGCAGTAGGGTATATGGAGAGTTCTTAAATTTTTCAAGTGTCTCCCTGTTTGGGGCATAATGTCATCGGTCCATAGTAGCCCTCTTATTTCTGCTGCTTTCTATAAGAAGGGCAGCTCCCAGTCTTGGGCAATCTTCACTTTTTCTTAGGTCACACCAAGGACAAAGACTTGTGCTCAGATAACTGGCACATGGTCAGTGCCTGCTACATAGTTCACGAGGCCCGGTGCAGAATGAAAACATGGGCCCCTTGTTCAAATGCAAGAAAAAAGTGGCATTAAAGGTACACAAATAAAAGACTTGTTCCTTTCTTCTATAGTCTCTTTTCTGATTGGTCATGATGTTTTTAAATTGCTATTGAATGTTGTTCTAAGTAAAGAAACATTGCAATCTTAAATTATTAGCATTAATTTTACCATTCATCTTTAGATTGCACAAAGCCAGTCTTTTAATTGTGGTAAAAACCACATAAAATTTACCATCTTAACCATTTTTAAATGTACAGCTCAGGAGTGCTAAGTACATTCACAGTGTTGTGATCAATGCCAATTTTAGGTACAAATACAAGAATCACTGAAATTATATAATTTGTAATTCATAGTAGCTCATACATTCATATGTGTTGAAACACTGCACAAAATTAGCTCTACTGTTTTTATTTCATTTCTTGAAGGTCAGTTTCTACCAACATTCTCTACCTTTGTCTTACCAACGAATAAAGACTAAAAGGAAAAGGAACTTGGGTTGTCCTACCTTATCCTTTGCTTCTGTGCCATCTTTTACAATGCATATTTGGCTAATTATGAAAATTAACATGAGTAAGAAAAAATATGACAGAACTCCTTGGTCATTCCTATTGCTTAGAACACCATTGCTTTCTTTCTGCATTCGAAGCAAGTTCTGGTTGGAATGGAAAGAGTGGCCTCCGGGGCTGTCAGCCGCTCCGCTGAGCACCCACTTGTGGTGAGTCCTCCAAGACCCCGTGCTGTGAAGCATAAAGGATGGAGAATGCAAATGGGTGACAAGCTGTGAGTGTGGACACCACCAGGACCTCCTCTTCTCATACCACCTCCGTCGTCCCATCAGACTTCACTTACACAAGCTCAAAGATAAACTAGTAAGAATTTCAAGACAGTGACAGCAGAGCCTATGGACCAGTGTGACCACCCAGGTCACACATCCATGGAGCTGGCCCTGCTCATGGCAGATACTTTACACAGCATTGCAGGAAGGGAAGACACTGGGGACTGCACGACTTTGGGGAATCTCTTCGATCAGACCACTTGGAGTCTGTCTCCAGGGCCTGGCCTGCTCCCACACTCACTGCTTTCCTCACATTCAGTAGCTCCCTTCCTGGTATCCCAGAGGTAATGTGGCAAGAGGTGCAATTGGATTTGCTTTACCAATCAGTATACATTTAACTAATTCAAACAGTTTTGTGAACCATAGAACTATAATTTTATATAAGATGTGTAAAGCATTAGTTACTCAATGAATATTTTATTGAATATGGACCGGGAGGTGCAAAGAATATTCACAACTGTGACCTAAGAAGAAACTATCACCAGCCCATTTTATTGCTGACAGGATGGAGGTCCTAAGTAGGTAGGGTGGAATTTGGCATTTCTCAGCTACATTATAGGCCCCCAGATTCTGATTTTAGAGCTTTGTCAGCCCTCCCCTAATCAGTGGGCTGGAAGCAAACTCTGTTTTCTGCCAAGAGTCACCAGCCCCCTTTGAAGTAGTTCATGTTTGAACATAAAATTGTACAGGTAAAATGCACTGTAGGAGGTACCAGGTGCAATTCAAGTGGAGGAAAGTACTCATTATTTTGAAGGTTGCAAATGGACTTCAAACGTGAGACTGTCCTTTTTGCTTACTTCTAGAAATGAAAGTGCACAATTTTCACAACATATTTTTTCAAAAGCTATTAGAAGCTTCACATTTAAAAAAAAATGCAGTTTGTCATTCCCCATTGTCTCTGTAGTTCCCCTGTGGTTGAACATTTTAATCAGCTGTTTTTGTGCTTTAAAGATTTTTCATTTGATTTACAACTTGTAGGAGTAGAGTTGCAGTGAGTAATCAGGGAGAATGCCATAAAAAGGACAAAAGGAAGGTGAAACACAGCGTTAATAATTTAGTTTCAATAACCTTAAAAGGTTTACTGTTCACTTTTAACCTTGTATCCCAAAAAACAAGCTACTGCAGTGAATCATAAAAATGTTTCTTTTAATTTGCAAGTCATTTATTTAAGTTCGCTTACAGGGACTGATGTATTCCTTAACAAAAAGGTCAGAAGCAACAGCAGCTGCTCGATTCCATCCTGCCTCTTTGAGATTACTTTGCCTTTGATGGGAAAGATCTTACGGTTCAAACTCTGTAGAGAATTGTTTTCAAAAATTTATAGATAATTATAGTGTCAAATTATTAATTTAATAACATTTTAGTTCTGGGCAAATCAAAAGAAACTCATGCTAGCATAGAGGCAAGAAGACTGTAGAAGTGATTTTTGATGGGGACAAATTGACTAAGAGATTTATAGGTGATATTTAAAACATAATGTCAAAACTAGGGGGCAGGCTGGGGTCATGCTCGGTGAGGAACTTTAAACACCAGCAAAGTAGAATTTTAACATCTCAGGAGGACTCCTAAATTAACAGAGAGGTTTTTCACCCAGATCTCATTACCATCCCTATTAAAACAATCCCTGTTGAACATTAGACTACGCCATTGCATAGAAAATCACCAGGTGGGTAAAGGTGAGCTTTGTTTTCATAATTGGACAGCGGGGGCGGGGGAGGGGAGGTACATATACCAGCTAACTTGAAAGAGCTAATGGCACATTTCTTCGGAGTCTTCCTCATCTGTAATTACTAATATGTATCATAATATACGGAACCAGTTTTTTCCTAGAATTCTTATTTTATTTCTGGTAATGTGGTTTGTCACTACAGGAAGTCCTCGCTTAATGTCATCGATAGGTCCTGTGACTTTAAGCAAAATGACATATAAGGAAACGAGTTTAACCACAGGCTAATTGATAGAAACAAAAGTTAATTTCCTACAGCAGCTCACCAATACTCAAGGATGGTATTCGGTGTTTCTTTTCTGTTTCTCAGGAAGGACCATGCAGCACTTCCTCCTGTTGCCCCACCCCCATCCCAGCTGGGAGATAAGCCGCTAGGGTTGCCTTGTATGATTAATCTGGAAGAACCAGAGACTGAGGTTATCTAGAAATCCAGAAGAAAAGTTACTAGATCTCATTTTGTTTTTCAATGTTTTAAATGGGCAGACCCAATTGAGAAGGGGAACTAACAATCCCTAAACTGGCAATGGATTTTGATTTTTAAGGTGAGTGTTTAAAATGGGCTCTTCCTCCTTTGGCCTGTGAATACTGCAGCTACTTTTGGCCTGTGCCCACAGTGACCTCCTGCAGTGATCTGAACTGCCTATTCAGTGTTAGTTGATGTAATTCTGGAATGCACACTCTGGAAATCTGAGCTGGAATGAGAACTTGGGCAGCAACCAAAGCTTCCCCATGGGTTCCCTGGGCCACTTCTGTTCTTTTGCCTTCCGAATTGGATATACTTGTAGGCAGGGCCTCTGGTCGCCAACATAGCACTTTTGTACCAGTTAGGAAAAGCACCCCATCTTCTGGAATCATTGTTTCCTCTCTCCCTCTGTAACATTTTTGAATGTGGAACACTTATTGTCACTTGCCATAAAATTGTCACTACAATTGCAGATTGACATCGTTGTGGGTGGCGCCCACTTAAGTCATAGTGCGTCTATGCAGTGTGCAGCGTGAGCAGCTATGTGAGGAAAATCTAAAGGAATTGTGAGAAAGGCTTTAGATTCCATATCCTGCCTCTGCCACCGTCACGTGGCTTCAAGCAAACTGTTTAACCTCTGAGACTGTTTCCTTATCTTCTAGAAATGAGAACACTTTGCTTGCCAGGTGGGTACAAATACCACACACTCATATACACACACACACAGAGTGACATTAGCGTCTGTCTTTTCTGTTGTTTAGTGACTATCTTGTTTTCAATACTTATTTCATGAAAAGAGAATTTCAATACTCCATGAATTTTCCTGCTAACGTACTGTTGAGTGAACGGGCTCCGTTGAAAGTGACCGTTTCTTTTTTGTATTTTTGCTGTTGATATCTCTAATGTTGAGTTTTGTTTGTTTGTTTGGTGTTATTCTGAGTGCTTACTATAAGATAAAAATTTGTCATTGTTAATCTCAGTTTGCCACCATTTTCTTTTAAAATTAATAAAAGTGAGGTAGAACATGTGAAATTTTATTAAATATCCATCTTAAAATATTGAAATTCAGGCA
The DNA here is from genome assembly GCA_028627145.1 of Eidolon dupreanum. Taxonomy (NCBI): domain Eukaryota; kingdom Metazoa; phylum Chordata; class Mammalia; order Chiroptera; family Pteropodidae; genus Eidolon; species Eidolon dupreanum. Next base: position 18,617,935 of record CM053513.1, on the reverse strand, counting down.
CACACCAAATAAGCAAAATTCTTTAGGATTAGTGACCTAATGAGCTGTTTTAGCACTAGTGGACTAGCAGATGTTAAGCTGAGGCATAGCTTTGTGTGTTAGTGAAAGCTATAGAATAAGCCTCCTGAAGACGAAAATTTGGAAATTATATGTTCCCTTCTCCCCCTGTCTTCCCCTTGCACACCTGTCTTGCACACTTTGGACCCTCCGTGCATTGCTCTTGAATCTCAGTAGGTCCGTAACCGTCATTTCTCAGTGCTCCCCACTGGGCACCAACACAGGCTTGAGTGCTTCCAGTTGGACTCTCAGCTCTCTTGGTTGGAAATTTCTTGGTTGCTTCAGCTCTTCTGTGGGCTTCCCTTTCAGCCCAGATTTAATATATCACTGCCTTGCCTTAGAAAATGGTGGACTAGTTTCAGTTAAGTGGAGGAGCCCCCTATTAATTTCCAAAAGCAAACCTGATCTTAAAATATCCTATGGTCTTTCATTCTCATATGCCACTGATTACAGAATAAATCAATTTTGCCCTTCCCCTATCCTCTCCTGCATCCTAATCCTCCACACCCTTCTCCCTTCTCTCTGTCCTCCAGGCCTCCCTTTTTATCCCCATCTTCCACGCCCTCTGCGCTCATAAGGTGGGATCGAATCACCTGTTATAGCTCTGTCGAAGGTCATTATAACGATGAGTGATAATGAATTGCCCTTTCCAAAGGCTTACAAAAGTATTGAGACTTGTACAAATGGAGCATTTTTATAAGTGTTGAAAAGGATCTGTGCCTTTCCTTTTGTGATAATTAAAGGATAACTTGCATCAGTACTGTGGGCAGTATCAGGTACTTAGCACTAACTATCTTCCAAGTGATGACAGCGTATCTACCATGTGCTTTCTTGAAGAGAGTGAGCAAGCACTAGGGACAGGCCTGCAGTGAGGTGGCTTACCCCAGCCTGAGAGTTATATCTCAGGCAGGGCCAGAATTCCAATCTTTGGTGCTAGCAATAGTTCCCTCCCTTGAACCCACCAGTTCTTGTCACTCACTATTCTGAGAAAGAATATGACTGTTCCGATGTTTTGATGGGAACTCATCTGAGGTCATAACTAAAGAAGTCATTTGTCCAAAATATTTATTTTAAATGATGTTTCCTTTTTTTCAGAAGAATGCCATTGGATGGGGCTGGGTTTCTCCTGTTTAAAGATGACATTAGCTCAGAACATGTGAACCAAAACAATTTCCTCTAAAGTGTAATTGGCTGTAGTGTTAATCTCTATGTCCATAGTCAAGGAAATCACCATTATAGTTTTCATATGTGAGGGAAGTAAGATGTTCCTTGTTTACATTACTACCATTTATAAAACATTTAAAACATCTATTCTGCTGAATAAACATTTAAGAGCCTGAAGGATAAGCATATCACTTAAACTTCTTAAGACTAAACTTTCCAAACCATTTCCTGCCAGAGGGACCCAACAGCAAAATTGCAAAGTCTGTGCCCCCGAGATGAGATAGGCCGAATTAGATTAAGCAGCTTACTGTTGACATGTCTATTGATCTGGGTTCAGTGAAGCTTCCTGTCTCTGCCAGCAGTCAGATTGCTGTATACAATAACACAGTGGCCTGGTTTATGTGAAATGGGGACTCCAAGCATCAATTACTCCAGGAAGGCAGTGGCACTGGGAGATAAGTAAGGTTAAGCTGCTTGCAGTGTTTAAGACCACTAAAATCCAAGCAACGTATTTGCTGTCTAACATGTTGCTTATAAATTTGACAGTGTTCTATTTATAAAATTTCCAAAGAGATCATCCAGTGTTATTCTCTGCAAGTAGTAGTACAAATAGCATTATGAACGCTTATTGTTAAAGCAGTGTAACCCACTTGCTCAATTTCATGCATGTTTCTTAAATATTTGCATAAAGATATTGAATTAGGTGGCAGGACATCAAGAATGTTGCAGAGCCATCTTAGACCATCAGTTGTGCCCAAATGAGAGTATGCCGTTAATGTGAGAAATAATGTCAGCCATTTGACTCAGATATTTTGTGTTCTTTTTACTGAGACCAATTGAATAGATTCAGTCAACTATCATCTTTGTAGTTCTAATAACCACTCATGTTTTTAGAGAGCACATTTTACTAAGTACAAAATGCTACATGCTACATCTTTAATGCAAAAACCATGGAGAATACAGAAAAGCCCAAGCAAAAGCATAAATGTCACCACCCAGTGATAATTATTATGTGTTTTTGGATACAAATATTTCATGTATTACTTTTAAATATGTAACTCCCAACTGCCCCCATACACACACACACACACACACACACACACACACACACACACACACACTTCTTTTCTTTACTAAACACTCATTTAATTGTGAATTAATTAATTAATTAATTAATTTTGGTTAAATGAAATACTCTTTCCTTAGAAGATTCTTGTCACCTTGCTTCACACTTGGCAAAAAGAATAGAAGTTGAAGCTGTGTTTATATACTTTTGCAGTGAGTAACAGAAAGGCATTTTTCTAATCCATGGAGTTGAGACTTCTAAAAAATTCTCAACGGGTCAGCTCTTTATGTTTGTTCACACAAGTTGTTAAGTTTCATGCGTAAAACGTAACTCTCTATTCCTGTAAGAGATGTTCACAGAACAAATTACACGCTTTCTGGTGAAACATAGGTGCTAAGAATTGTATAAAAGGATTAAATTTTGAAAGTGACATTTCAGCTTGCCTATCATGACATTTTATGTATTTTTCCATACACATTTATCTAAGAGATGTCTCCCTTACTTTATTACAGGTAGAAACAGAGCTTCATATAAAGCTTAGGAAATCCCTTAAATACAGTACTAATGGAAACCAGACCTGGAAACTTGACAAGTCTGAGCACATTCTACTAATTTAATTGTATTTTCTAGGTTGACCTCCTGAGGTTGGTACTGTCCTCAATAAGCCTTTGTAACATTTATACCATTCTCTTCCATTTTATACCTGCTAAGAGTGATGCAAAATGAATGTCTTTAAAGTGTATTTAGCATTTATTGGCATAGTTTTAGGTTTTATCTTTTAATGAGATTTTAATTGGTTTTATTGCAAGATTTATGCAAGGTGCCTGGAATGCCAATAGGCAAGAGGGACCTAATAAGTAAAATGGGCCATTACAGTTAATGCCGATATGACATCCGTTAGCAAAGCTGGTGTGTTAACCTGGCTAGGTGTGATCCTTAAAAGAAACCAGGCCTGACCGTTTTAGGTTTTCCACTGGCCTAGACCCTTTGAAGTGCTGAAAAGTCATCTCATGGTCTTCCTCTACTGAAAAGTCCTGGCTTTACAAAGTTTTTAATTGTCTTCCAAATGTGACTTTCTGGTGTTTGACATCTCTTGATAAAGAATTGTTAAAGGCTTCTCCCTGTTTCAGGCATTCATTACATGACAGGTTCAATATAAACAGCCACACTCATTTTTCTCATCTGTGTAGTGGTGGTGGCAACTACAAGGAAGGGCGGACGGGAGGCCCATGTCATTCTCTCCTTGGTGCTCAGAACAGGCGCCCCACCCCACCCCACACCACAGAGCATGGAACCTTAGGCCTTTGAGTTAGGTTTACTTTGTCACCGATGACATGAAAGGAATTCTTTCATGAGAATTGCATGAATGGCCAAGTTAATAGTGACAGTAACTTCATGATGGCTCTCTGAAATCACAAATACCTACCTGCTCCCAATTGGTGAACCCCAAGGAACTGTAAACTACTTAATCAAAAGAGTCCACATTATAAGAATTAGGGTGAAAAGTTACCCTGTAAGAAATCAAAATAATGTGGAAAATTTATAACAGAAAAAAAGTTGATTTTTTTTTTTTGGCATCAAATGAAACAGTCATAAAATGGAGCAGCATTGACTGCTTTGCCTCCCATTCTCTGAACTGTCTGGGCATTTGTTTGCCCCTTATCCCTGGTACTTAGTAGACATCTTCACTGCAGGATGATGGATGCTTTGTGGGCCTCTCTCTTTAAATCCCCCACACAACTGAATGAATAGGAGGCCATGCACTTATAATCCTCAGTAAATATGTATCTATTCAGTGACTTGAATCAAGTTAGGCCAACAGATTTTCTAAGTCTGAGGAGAATACAGGGAATGCAGATGAAATAAAGGTTGGCTCCATCTAGTAGAAGAGTTGGAGAGTTTTGTAAAGACCTAAGGTAGTATGAAGAATAAAGAGAAGCCAGTGGAATTTTCAGTTTAAGATGATTTTTAAGAGTGAAATAGAAAAATACAGACTCCGGAGAGGAAGTAGCTTTCAAGAAGAATGTCCTGATGACTCTTATGAGCCGGATTGATGCAAGCATTGGTGAAGATAAGACACTTTTCTGGACTCTTGCAAGAGCTTCCACTCCATCCTCAATACGAGTTTTCTAACCAGGTCACATTCCTGATAAGAACAGCCTTTCTTAGTGCTCCCCCCACCCCCACCCCATTAGCTGAAGTGTTATATACAGGCATCTTACAACCCTAAAACGAACTGAGGTCCATCCAGTGTATTCTCATGCTGCTGCTGCAGCCTGACCCCCAGCACCCCCTGCGCCCTGTCCAGACTTTCCCACCAACCCTCCCATTGTTTGCTGCTCCACAAGGTACAGAGGACTAACAAAACATGCGTGATCTTGTCTGCTTTATATTTTTAACATTCTATGGTGACTCATTGGGAGTTATTTCCCTGTCTAAGTGAGGCCCTTTTCTGAATATCTCTGTAGCTCTCAAAGCGTAGCAGAGTATTTGAACCTTTGAGTAAAGAAATCAGAGCTGGAAAAAAAAGAGAAGAGAAAATGAAATACTGATGTTAATTTGGGCCAGAAGAGGTTGCCATCAAGGATCAGGCTAGAACAGTGTGAAAGGTGGAAGGCTACTTACGGAGGTGTTGACAGCCACAGGGTCCAGGAGAGTGGGCCTAGACAACAGGACTTCAGATTCTCACATGAGTTTATTAGAGATGTTTAAAAATGTATATTGGTGAAGTTGTGGGAATATAGGAAATTAAAAGCATGGTGTGGGGGAGGAATTATTGTGAGTGCTGGATTCTTCAATATGGCTCATCTGATAGCATCATATATTCAGTTTGGATGCTAGTGAACTGAGCATCCTTAAGTAAGTAGACACAAGGGAAGAATGGACAGAAATACACATAGGAGCAATACATAGAGCGAAAATATATGGAGCAAAAAAGATAGTCTAGGGCCCTGTCACTTTCTAAATAAATAACATATTACATGGCATATGAAAGAGTGGCCTTTCCTCTTGATTGAAAAGAAGAAATGCAGTGCCCTTGAATGACCAACAGTAGGAGTCGTGGGAGAGCATGGTCAGGGGTAGGGAGATTGGGGATGCTCATACTGATAGAGACTGAGGCTCTTGGTGAAAGGGGTAGACGTCTCCACTCAGTTTTCCATCTGGAACTTTGCCTCCTGCTCTTTTTTGTTTTATTTCTTCCTCTATCTTTCCCTGCTTTGCCTTTGTCCTCCCTCCTCTCTGCTTCTACCCTTTCCAGATTCTGAGCATTTCTAAGTGTTTAGTCAATTCCATTATCATGACTCTGATCTTAAAGAAGAAACACACTTTGTAGGAAGTGACTGCCTAGCTTTGGGGTCAGATTGGCCAGAACTGGACCTAAATCCTTACTCAGCCATTTCTTATCTTTAGGACCCAAGACAAGTTTCCACATCTATTGGTTGAGGGTGATTACACTGACCTTACAGACATGTAAGAATTAAAGGTTAAGGAAAAAGAACCAACATTTATCTATGCTTATAATGTGCAAGTCACAGGCCAAAGGGCTGTGTATCCATTCTCATGACAACCCAGCGAAATGGGTGTGATTAAATGAGATAACACACAAATACCTTGATACAGCATGTAGGAAGCAGTATATTGTCACCTTCTCCTAATGTTGAAGTGAATCACAGCAGGGTATGACACCATACTCCTTACCACCACGCCTTTGAAAAATTAAGCCAAGAGGAAGCTGTCTGTGAATGGCCACTGTGGACTGAATTCTAATTTTCTTAGGAAGCAGATGGTTGATATCATCCTGGACCACCACAGGTCCCGGTCAGTGAGTCCAGGCTGTGGCTGGGATGTCAACGAGGAAGGTCACTCTTATTTTACAGTTGAGGTATAAGTCAGTGGTAATTAATATCTATTATGTCAGTCAAGTGGAATGATAAATTATTTCCACTTTGTACTGCTGGATATATCCTTTTTTTGTTGTATGTAGAAGAGCCATAACAACTTGAGTTGTTCAGATGCTACAGGAGCCATTGGCTTCAATACAGAGATTTGTCCTACAAGAGATACATTCCGTCTCCACTGTTCTCATCAAATGCCTCGTCCAACATTCACACACAAAATATGTGGGGCTATCCACCCATGAAAGAGAGGTTTTGATATGTGTTAACCTGTCACTGAGGAATTTAACCACAACCTTACTGAACAGGAGAAAGAAAGAAAACCCAAATACTCCTCATATTCCTCCTATTCCTCTTCTCCCCACCACCTACAGCACACACATACATGTAACATGTGAGCGCACATATGCAAGATGCATTTTTACATTTATTGTGGTAACAGGAGATATGTGAGATATCATTTTATATGTTGGGAAATCCTCAGTCCTGGCCTTACATGGATCACAAAAAGACAATATTGTGCAGATATTCACATTTTGATATGAATTTCACAAAATCTTTCTATCTTTGTAACATATAGATAATTTTAGAAAAATGTGTTAAAAATTTAGTGAATCTAATCTCCACTAGGTAGAATTTTCTGTAACTGAATATGAAGTTTACATATGGCTCATAATCAAATTAGGTACCTATTTTGGATTTCTATACATAAATATCTTACCTGATATAGTATTACCATTGCCAAAACTTTGCCATAAAAATAATAATGTTAATGATAACTAATAATAGCTAACATTTATTAACTGCTTTCTCTTGCAAGAATTTGCGTGCATTTTCTCATTTAGTTTTCACAGCATCTCTATAAAGTGAGTGCCTTTTATAAAAACCACTTTATAATACACAGAGTTTACAGAGACTTAGAGATGTGACTTATCCCAGATCCCAAAGCTAATAAGTGGTGGAACTAGCAGTATTTGAACCCATTCTCTCAAACTCCAGTTTCTTTGCTCTTGGTTAAGAAAACTGAGTTGAGAAATATTTTCCCTATTTATACAAGATGTTAAATTTTGACTCTGATGGTAGTTTCTCTACAACACATTAATATTTAACATTAATTTTAATATCAGTTATCTCACAAAGCACAGGGTCAGCTGTGCTTCATTTCTCAGAACATTTTTCTTATCTGCCCAAACTCTACCACTAGCACCAATGGCATCTCCATGTCGAGTCTCCCTTTCATTTCTACAATGTTTAATAGCATGATATTTTTTTCATTTTTTAAATTTATTTAAATTAGTTTCAAGTATACAGTACAATGGTTAGACATCTATATAGTTTATAAAACAACTCCCCCAATTGCTCCTTCCCTCCCCTGGCCCTCCACCTATCCATCATATTAATGCTAACTGCATTCCCTAATAATAGCATGATATTAAAAGAAGTTGAGTACTATTGAATCTTTTGAGTTCTTTATAACCAAATAATGCTCCTACTCCTACTAAATATTCTGCTAGACTTTTGACGAGAAGATGTTTCCTGTGAAATGAAGTTTGTGTCTCATTAAAACAACTAGTGCATTCATATGTTCATCTCTTAACCCAAGAATTGGAGTTTAAAGGAGTCAGGGATTCTTAGGTTAACAAAGTAGAAAAATCTAAAGTCATATTTTTTTCTTCTAGCTAATTTTAAATAACAGGATTAAAATATGCTGTTTTATTTTTTCATCAAAATATATGTGAAAATTTTGTTTGCATTAAAATGGTTATCCTCAAATAATATTTTCCTCTTTAGTCAGAATATTCATTCATATATATCAGACAAGTACATTTCTGAAAGTGTAAAAAACTTGAGATATTTAAATTCTTGGGGAAGTTTTAATATGTCTGTTTTTTACAGCGGTTTCCAATGTTTAGTATTTTTTGAAGAGCTGTGGATGCCCTTTATAATTTTTTTAAGATATCAAAACCTAGGGATAAGTGCCCACAGTGACTTCGGAGAGTATGTCCTGAACCCCGCTGATAGCTCAGAGCAGCTGGGGATTCTGCTGGCTCTTGGCTCCTTGAGTTTGTGCATGACCATGACATCTGGTGTGGCCACTGATAAAGGCCTCGTGTCTGTAAAAGACCAGTTGCTGGGTACACAGCTCCTACTCTGTGCCACTGCCCTGAGAGAAGAACTAGGGAATCAACATGTCATGCATCACACAGTCCTGCAACAGCATTTGCTGCCTCCCTTCTCTGCCTTGTCCGTTCTCTTTTAGCCTATGCAAAATTAGACTCACAGGAGAGCGGCTATCGATGTGCCTATGACATGAGGTGTGGTATATGGTATATTATCAACAGCCTTGTTAAAAATGTATTTAAAAGGCCAGCATCCCCTGATGGTGCTGGCAAGGATTCTGAAGATGGAAGACAGAAAGGATATCATTAGTGATGTTAGATGAGAACTCACTGATGCTGGAGTTCTTGTCTTAAACAACTGAATAAATAGTCATGCAAAACCTCTGTCATTTGGTTCAGCTTCCTGCATTCAGGCCACCTGCAGGCAATCTTCACTTATGCGTCACTCTTATTGTCAGTTACTTTTCTTTGCTAAAGTACTTCTTTAATAAATGCTATTATTTGCACTTTAGAGAAGGGCTCATTATTCCCAATTTCACTTGTGTCCATGACAGAAACTGATTTTTTAAAAATGATACATATAGGAAAAAAAGTCTTATGTTCATGGCACTGTGTCTCTTAAAAAAAAGGCAATTTTGCTCATTTATGGCTAAAAGCCAGCTCATTAATTAGCAAAAGTACTTACAATTGTTTTACACCATGGAGAATATTCTTGCTTTGAAAAATTGGAGAAGTATGTTCTTTGCATGAGAATCCCAGGCATATTATGTCCAGAGAGAGCTCATTACTTTTTTCTCTCTTATGAAGTTAGATCACTGCCTCTTTTGACATAAAATTTCTGTTTTCTGAAAAAGGACAGGAGACCTACTTTTTTATGTCACCCATTTGAACTTTTTAAATAAAGCTTCAATGTCCATTCTAAAGGGAATTTATATTACCTTAAAAACTAGAATCATACTGGTTATTTTAATTCAAAGTTGGGATTGAGAAATTTAAAATGAAACCTATTTGATAAATATCAGTTGGGAATTCCATAAGCTTTCCTGTGTGTCTTTATTAGTGTGTACATTTGAGGATATGTAAAAGAGGGGAAAAAATCATCTTTTCTTGGTAAAAGAAAAGGTGGCATATGCATTTAACCCTTCAGTGACTCTAGGCCTTATTTATGTAACTAGCTTTGTCCTGAGTGAGTGAAACTCAATCCATGGTGTCCCAGCCTGCAGTGACCTCTGACCCTCCATCTGAGGACCAGGGGGCAGTTGTGCTCCACCTACTTTGAAAATGTTTTTACCAGGAGCCCCACTGCTGGGGTTTCACTTTTGCTGTCCTGACTTGTTTACATTAAATTAGATAGCAGGATATCAGCTACCTCTCCCAACAGTTAGTGTAAGGGTTGCTTATTGAAAACATTTGCTGCTGTGCTTATTTTTATTTATTTTATTTCTTTTTTTTTTTTTTATCCAAGAGTTGCAAAACAATCAACCATTTGAAAGAGAGATAATCAGAAGACTGAATCTTAATGAATCATGAGTACTCCCTCTATATGATAAAGGAGGAATATATTTTAGGAGTGAACTGCTGTTGTAAGCTTAATAAGTCTTGTTTTCCAGTAAACTGTAAACAGGGAGGCATTCCCTGCGCCAGTGCACAAACACACAGACTAGCGTACCTGCAGACATGCACACACAATGGCAGATGGCGGCTTAAGACTGAGCACAGGGCAAGTGACAACCAGATGCCTGTCATTTGATGAAACTGTATAGAGTCCAATATTGATCCTTTTGAATAATAGAGAGATACCACTGTTCTTCTCTGACCGTGTTCAAGAGAACTTCCCCCAGAATTATACAAATGAGACAAGGCCTAGATCCAGCAGGAGCTTGGCAAGTCTCAACAGCAGGAGGAAGGGCATAAAAGTGGCGCTGGGGGACTCATTTAAGGCAAATGTCACCTATTTCCCATTTGCTGACAGCACTGGATTTGCTGGAACTCTGTTTTGATAGCCAGACACCTGAGGCCTTTTAGACTAGTTTCATACATACCCCAATGTGCTAAAGCTCTGGAACTAAGCCAGGGGGCGGTACAGCTCTTGGCCAGCACTCTCTTCTTTCAATCTGTCCCTGTCTTGGTGCCATTGTGTTGGGCTTGCTTCATCTCACCCAGCAACCACCTCTCACACCTGCTGTGGATGGTCCACCCTCCTTCTCTCTTCCATGAGACTGAAGTGAGGATCCAGTGAGATAATGCATGGGGTTGACCATCAAGTCATATAGCTGTGAAAGGATTCTTTTCATCATCCTTTCCTCCCTCTCCTTCTGCCCCAATGTGGCTGCCCCTCCTCCCACCCTCAGCCTCAGTCCTCAGCCATGACCCACTGGGGTTTGGTGACAGCAGCCCTCAGATGCCCAGCCTCAGAGGGTGGGGGGACTCTATGCGGAGCACACTTCACCACCATGTGCTGCCTACTCGCAGTCAAAATACCCACAGCAAAAACAAGCCATGGAGTCCTTGGGATCCCTTGCATTTTCTGGACTCAGATGAGGTTTAAAAAGTGAGAAGCCTCAAGGAACAGCCTCAGGAGGTGAGTTCTTGCATTTCTTTAAGACCTGACCTCTTCTTCATCAGGCAGGCTTTCACCTCTGTCACTGTGCCTTCTTTTCCTGCCCTCTCCCCTCACTGCCTGAGGGCTTGGCATCCTTCTCCAAATTCAAGCCCTTCTGCTTGCCTTTGTGTCTCTCACCATTCATGTGAATACAATTCATGGATTCACATCTGAAAACTGATTAAGAGAATAGAGTTGGAAGAATGTTTTGTTTAAAAAAAAAAAATACTACAAAAGGATTTGAATACTTTCTTAATTTGTTCTGTAATACATTGAAAAGTTTTTCCTCATTACACTTGGACTGTGTAGCATTTTCAGAGAATTTAGGCTAGCATAGAAATATTTTAAAATTGAGTTCAGATATCAGTATAACCGATTAAATATAGTCCAATTAGGCAAGTTCAACATCAGGTGTTAAAGTCTCAGCTCCTGCTGATTCTCACCTGAAAGTTCCAATGACTTCAACATCAGCTGTTTTTTACTTCAGAAACACAAAATCAAAGTTTTTTTCCATTGTTAACTATAAAATACACCTAATTGATTTCACTGGAGCCCTGAGGCTGCTGTTGACGAAATGTGCTTATGATGCAAAGGTTTACAGTGTGCTGTTTTCCAATTTTTTTTTGAAGATGATTGTCCCCAGACTCAAATTACACCTTACATTTGCTGTAATGATGTTGGTACAATTGTTTTGCTTAAGTATGGTTGACTGTTTAAAACTGCCTTTCCCTTAGGTCATTGAAAGTTTTATTGGAGTTCTTTAATATGATTATAAAAATTAATGGGCTTGTAATGAAATATAAGAGAAGCAAATCCAAAGTTTTCCAAACGATTGTTCTACTTATTAAGTACACATTTCTGATCATGAGGCCATAATATAAATGGTGTGAGTTGAAAAAATCTTATGCTGGCTAATGTCCACATCAAGAAAGATACTCTGAAAATTAGTTCAGACCTCATAACTTTCATTGAAAAGGTAACACATTGTTATTATTGAAATCAGTACTATCAATAAATGTTGATATGTTTATGTTCCATATTCTTTTCATTTCCTAAATGAGATCTAGGCTTAGTTAATACATTTACTACTCTGGAACTTCTAATCAAGGGACAGAATAGAACTGTCATGAGTTTGCTAACTACAATTTAGGTATTATTGATTTTAATCATAACTTGAGCAACATCTTTGACTCATTCAAAACATTCTTCAAAACAGACATCTACTAAACTCTCTTGCGTATGAACAAAACATTTTTCACGTCATCCCTATTTCAGAACTTGAGAATATTTTCTGCTATAGCAAAACCAGCCATTGATATCTTGACAGAACTCAAGCATATGGATTCCAGGCAGTAATTTCTCTATCTTTAGGAACGCTTGCTTCAGAAGCTTTGCAGATGCTGCAGAAGGCTAGGAGTCAGTGGGAGTTTTACCAACCTCAGAGCCACCATTCATTTGATCTGTGTCTAGAATGAAGATTTTTCAGTAGGAGTTCATGATGATTAGTCCCTTTTGACTTCATTTTTCAGTTGCTTGGCCTATCCATTGAAATGTTTTGCTGTTCTATCTCACGGTAGAGGCAGAGAGAAACAGAGCTCTTTTGCATTATACCCACCTCAGAAATGACCTTCAAAATTAAACTGTCATGATGTCTTGGCACAGACAGAGGGAGAAAATGGAGAAGTGTACACTGGGGCTGCAGCTGGCATCAGAGCCTGGGTGGTGGGGAAGGCAATGTAATCAAAAGGTAGCCATGCCCACTTGGTCATACTCAAATGCAGAGCTCAGTTCATATAAGCTCTGGCCCCTCAGATGCCAGACATTCTCAATTATAGACAGCTCGGGATGGCTAGCATCACTGAGCATTCAGGTTCACTCTTCTGTTGTGTTCTGGATCTCAGCCACTTGTCCTTCCTGTGTGTATCACAGTAAGTGCATATGCCAGGAAAAGTAATATATTAAACATGTATTTAGCCCTATTTTCCTTTATTCTTCTGTTATTAACTTAGAGATAAACTCATACAAAAGTGGATTCTACAATGTGATTTGATTGTATCAGTGCATATAAGGAATGCCATGATATGCAAAAACATCAGTTAGAATAAAATGAAGAGAAAGTTTTGTTACTGCATTTTTCCATACATTGGGAAATAGTTTTGGCTGCCTGCTCTGGCCCTGGTTCTGGATCCACTGTGTGACATGGTGAAGTCACTTAGCTTCTCTGTACCTCTGTTTTATTCTTCGTTTATACAATGTTTGGATAAGAAATGATGTTCTTCCTAAGAGTGGATTTCCATCTTACTAAGCTCTTTCACATTTCTTATCTGTAAGATGGTAAAGGGATATGTAATGAATCAGCCTGAAAAGGCTTTAAAATTTGTTGGAAGCTCTCTGACCCTTTTCTCCAAAAGCACTGAAGCTCTGAGGTGGGGATCTTGTCCTTCAGCTTTGTCTCCCTGGTACCCGTCATGGCCATCATAGGTATAAATGAGTGCTCAGTGAGTGAGTGCTAAATGGAACTACACTTCTCCTCTTAGGTTTCTTGGGGTGAGGAAAGCTCTGCGTCCTGATTGTAGGATACTGACATAAGTCACTTGGTGTATTAATGTTCATTTAAAAGTTATTTTATTTTAAAACTTAATTTTCAATGTATTAAAATTCATTGTTTTTAATATTTTAAAATTAATTTTATTTTTAATTTTTAATTCATTTTATTTTTAGTTCATTTTACTCTTAATTTTACTTTTTATTTAATCTCTTGATATATTAAAATTCATTTTTTAACAGCGGAGTTGATATTTTTGGTGTAAAGCTTTATGGATTTTAACACACAAAACCACAAAAAAAATCAATTTTACTCTATGTTGATTTAAAATTAAAATAAAAAAAGTTTGTTTTTAAAAGTCATTGTTAGCATTTTGAAGAGATGAAACAGCAGCTAGAATTTCTCTCTCCAAAGTATGCTAGCCCTCCCATTATAAGTAGCTTTTCATTTCTTTCTAATTGTTAATTATATTTTTCTTTGGTTTCCTAATTATTTAAAGAAACTTATTTATACTGAGAGAAGGATCTTCCTTTGTTATAAAATATTGTTTTTAAATAATAAGAGAATACCTGCTTGCTTCCAAGAAGGTTCTCATGCTTGAAATAAAATATGATTTCTCAGCACTTCCTGAGAAGCAGCTACTAACAGTAATGCTAGTGAATGGCATTCACTCAGTGTCTTGTGTGACAGACACCACTGGCTGCATAACATGGGTTACTTTTACTTTATCCTCAGAACTCCCTCGAAGGAAGGAAGTGTGTCCTTCTTCAACAGATGAGAAACGAGACACTATGAGCAGCCACAGAGAGAGCCACTCATGGGAACAGAGACAAGACTGGAACTCGGTTCTCTCTGTCTCCATATCCTACACTGTTGCCATTCCAGGCTGCCTCCTGATGAGCAGACATAGTTTATAAAGATAATTTGGCATGTGCGTGTGCGTGCGTGTGCGTGCGTGTGTGTGTGTGTGTTTGTGTGTGTGTGCACGCGTGCACATCAGATGGAAAAAAGAGGATTTGCCAGGTAGTTGCCAGAGAGTTTGTTCAACGTCTGCCCTGTTTCAGAAATAACAAAGGCTAATGCAGGGACAGCCACGCTCATCTAGATGCCTATGCTGACCACCATATCTAGCTGAAAAGCCGCCTAAGGTCATAGTCCTGGTGTCTGCATGTGTGTGAACTTCTGTTCCAGAACACAGCAATAGCCTAGTGTGGAAAGAGTCAGTAGCCTAGTAACTAATGCTTTGTCCCTTCCTCCTTGTTATTACTACTCGATATCCACTGATGCTTAGTCCCCAGTGAGCCCCCCTTCTTTATTGTGTATCTGAGCAGCTGGACCAACATCGATGAGCTCGCGATATCTTATCAGAATTAAGTACTAACCCATGTGATGGATGGGCACAGGGCTGTTAACAGTTTCTTCTTCTGATACAGATAAGACTCCTCAACTACAGATGAGCAATAGGCAGACAGATCCCATGTGCTGCCACAACCTCATTTCCTGATGTGCTTCTTCTCTCTTATGAGGTTTTAATTCCCTCAGTTTTTGAGAAAAATTCCACAGGGCAGTAGCTGTCTTATTCTAACCCCCTCCCTCAATCAGCAGGTGTTGCCTATCCCTGAAAAAGTTAACTATCTGCAGGAAATTGGATTTAACTTTTTCTGTTGTTAAGAAGTTCTGGAAGTTTCGGAAATCAGCACTTGGGGGTCAGACTCATCCTGACTCTAACTCATTGGGTAAGATTAGGCCAGTAACCTAACCCCTCTAAGCTGTACTTTTCTCTAAAAAAGAATCATGGTGCTCCTCTCTTGGGGGTGTTTTTGCAAGTTAATGAGACAATGAGTATAAACTGCTTAACATAGCTACAGAGCAATAAATTATCATCATCACTATTTGTAACAAAGATCCATATGATCATAATCAAAAAGACAGTTCATTTATACAATTCCACCTTTTTCTGAGCAGGCCTTTACTTACCAATCCCATTTCTTGGCTGCCTTGATGATTTCCATTCCTCAGTGAAATATAGATAGATACATAATGTCCTGGAATCACGAGACCATGTTTTAAGGAGATGATATTCTCCCTTTTGTTGGTCTATGCAGTTGCTGCTCACATCTGGAGACTGGTTTTTGCTGTTAAAGAGCCTAGGAGAGTGCCGGGTAGGACTAGGTTAGACTTAACCCTCCCTCCTTTCTTCTGGCCCAGCTGCTTATTCTCCTTTGAGATAGGATCTTCTGATCAGTTGCTCAGAAGAGGATGGTTGCATCCTCTATTCCTGAAAGTTGCATCCTCTACTCTTGAAAATAGAAAGTAGTTGTGCCCTCTATTCTATTGCTATACGCTTGGTAAGAAGGTAAGTTTTTAATACTCTGATTACTTTATTTATATTGTTATTCAGGTTTCCCACACAACAGGCCAGCCTTTGTTGACAGGTAACTGGAGTTACGAACACCCTCAGTGGCTGTAGAGCAAAGCAAAGCTCCCTGGTCACCCACCTGAAACCTTGGCCCTGGCCTCGGCCTCATTAACTCTGGGCTCTGCTTGTGCTAGTCAGCCACAGGGGACTGTCAACTTAGAGCACTCATTATTACCTCTCAAACTAATACTTCTGGGACGGTCTTCTCTCCAGTTCTGTAGGTGGCATGTCTGTGACTTCTTTAGGCTGAGGCCTGGCCTTACTTACTTTGAACAGCTCCCCTGCACATGGGGCAGGGTGGCATGTATGTTAGCATATGAACAGGCATCAAGTCACTGCCTACAGATATTCAAGGTCTGGGGTTTAACCTGGCAGTTTGGCTTGCCGTTTATATTTGCCTATTTTATGACACTTTTTGAAGGAATTAACTATTTTTGACAGTTTTGTAATCTGTAAAGAAATATCAAGGGTGCTATTGTGGTTCAGTTGACTTGTAAAATAAAATACCTGCCAGTAAAAATTTTCAACCAAAATCGAATAATTTTACTTTTTTAAAAAATAGAAGGAATAATGTTCACTATAAAAACTCAAAAGTGAAGAAAGGAATAAAGAAAAAATAAAGATGATCCTATCCCCTACTAGGGCCATTTTCAAGATATCGCTTTATACATGCCAATCAGTGATTTTAAATGGGAGTTTTTCTAGATTTTAAGTTAATTTTAGTTGAAATCAATACTCAGGTGGAACTTATTAATATAGGATAAATCTTTCACTGAGTCACTAATCGAATGTTAACTATAAGAAAAAAAGACCAAACCTTAAGATTATAATTGCCAGGATTATGAATGATTTTTTTCTTCTTTTTATATAGCTAGATTATCTAAATTTATTATAGGTCTTTGACAATAAAAAATAAAGTGATTTTAAAATCGAAGTTAACTAGAAATTATGCATATGTTTGGCTTATAGAATTTTTTTACAATTTTAAATACTGCATCATCTTCTAAAAACTTGCTGCTGTATCATTATAAATATTAAATGCTGTATCATGAATGTCAAGGGCCAAGAGCATTTCTCATTCCTTTTATTAAATAATGACAGGTTTACATTCTTCTGTAGTAGGAGCTAAGGTTACACCATAAACTATAGTGGAGAATTCAAGCAAATAACTAGTTAATTTATGTTAAAAGAAATACTTTGATGTGTTAACCTGGGGTCCTGAATTTGCTAGTTTACTCGGTATATACCTGGTAAGAGAGAAAGTCTAGAGTGATTTTTACATCCCATAGTTAAACAGAAACTAATGATGTTTATGTTGTTGAAGGTTTGACAAAGGAATACATGTCAGGAACTTAGAGATTGGTGGGGTTTTTTGTTTGGTTGGTTGGTTTGGTGGAGGTGGGCAGGTGGTCTGTGTTTTTTCGTAGAGGAAAACAATAAGAGTTCAGTCTGAACTGAGTGCCAATGGGACAAAAACCAGGAGGTTGAAGGTTTCATTCCATTTCTAGTACAATCAGTCCCTCAAACTGAGTAATTAAAACATTAAGACCATCTGTGCATACTCAGAAGCCAACTGAATCTTAAAAACAAGCAAGGTTGTTGGTTTTTTTTTTTTTAAAGAATACATATATAGTATTTGGTCACTATAATAAATTGTTCAAGATTATAAGCTAAATGTCTTCTGTGTGTATAAAATTCCTTTAAGTTAGGAATAGAATACATTGTTTCAAGACACTGAACTATTCAAATTAATTTAACTTATTTTGGAACTGAGTATTTTCTCATCTAGTGAGTGCAGATGGGAAAGCTTAAGTCAATAAAGTATATGTATACCTGCTTCCAGACACAACCAGCCATATCATAAGATGGACATACAAAGCCCACATTGCAAAGTAAGATCAATAACAAAAGAATTAGCCTAAAGAGGCACCTCATAGGATGTCACACAGATATGGGCTTTCGCTCTGGTCTTCCCCTTAACTTTAGTAATCAGAACAGAAATGGCACAAAGTATTTTACAAGATAATATGAGTCAAAAGTAAGTAGTAAGAAAAGCCACTGTCGTGAAAATCTACATGACAAAATGAGTTCTAAACTTCCCTGAAGAGCCTGTTTATTTCACACATTGTTCAAGTTAAGGTGAAAGGTAGGATCATGCCTGTATTGTATCAAAAATCATCATAAACACAAGAACTAGTTTATGAGAGGTGATTCAGAGATAGTAAGAATAAAGGCAATTAAAAAAGTGACTTTCACATTGTGCTCTTTAATTAGATTTGATAGAATACAAACTAACACAATTCCATGCATTCTATATAAAGCATTATGTCACCAAGCTGAGATGCAGTCATTGTACGCTGTGTCACCCCATGGGGCACTGCGACACTGAACTCCATCCAGGTCACTTATTTCTAGAAAAGGTAGACCAGGGGACTCCCAGACCAGCAACCAGGCTGATTAAGGGGATGGGAAGAGTCACGATGAGAACAAATTAAATGACATAAGAATGAATAATTGGGCTATGAGGGGGATGCAGTAAGTTTAATGTAAATCAGTTCTATTATTGCTAATATTTCTTTAAAGTGTCATCTGGGCACCAGGCACTGCATATGCACTTCATGTGGATGCAGTCAGTTTTTACACTTTACTTTCACAACAATTCTGAGTTACTACAGTTATCCACATTTAAAACATCAGAAATCTAAGGTTTAGAGGGATGGTTAATGAGTTTGTCCAAGATTCCAGAGCTAGTGAGTGGCAAGCTTTTTTGTTTGTGAGTGATGCAAGTATATGTTTGTGTGTATACATAGACCCTCTCCTAAATTATTTGCCGATATTGCATACCTCTTTCTGAAAATTTCTTTGGAGTGTTTTTGTCCTTCTACATGACTCTAATGCATTTTAAGTGTTGCTTCTTATGGCACCTTTTGTCCCTTCTCAGTTCATGTAACATATGATGCTTTATATTCTCAGTTATATAAATATATATTTTGTCTCCTAAGCTAGAGCTAATTTCTTGGGGATGATAACTGTGACTCCTGACCCAATACATTAACACTCTATAAATGTTGTTTTTATGTGTGTATTTATGACTTGTCTATTTTAAAAGATTTTTCTCTGACAAGCACCTAGTGTGTCGCTATATACTCTGTTAATATTCATTTTAGAACCTTTATGTGTGTGTGTTGTCATAGCAGGCTTTCTACGACTGTGCGTATATGTTATGTTCACAGAATGCCCGTTCTAAGTGCCAGACACCACTTGAACAAAGAAAAGAGCAGAAACCTTGCCGTTTGGTGAAGGAAGTTCACTTGTCAGTGCCAAGGATCTCATTATTTGTCTAAGTGTTAAAATGAACACATAAAAAAGTTACATTTTTTATGATGAAAACAAGGAGGAAACCACAAACTTTGGAGAAATTATGTTTCATTTATTTGCAAAATAAAACAATTTGAATTCTCCTGTTACTTAGCATAGAATTATTCTGCTAGACCAAAAGTAGCAATTCTGTTCTACAAATAAGCATATGTTGAAATTTTAACTTAATGGATAAGTTTATCAAGTTTTAGTACCTCTAATACATGTAATTATTCCTGTTGTAAAATTGAAGTTTGCAAAGACAAAGTTTTCTTAAGCACTTAGATAAAAATAGTTTTTCTTTTGCTACAATTCCATTGGTACTCTTTAGAGACTGACTACATGTGATAACTTAGATGCACTTCATCTTTAATCCACAGTTTGTCCCCCATCATCTACCTCTCAGTGCCTTGACAATGGAGGGAGAAAAGAGTTTGTTAAAAAAAATAAATATAGCTTTGGCATGTTACAGGATATTCATAGTGATTTCTTGAATTATTTTAGGGAACTCATTTCTCACTGATATCCAGAGACCACAGTTGACTTATAAATTCTCTAATTTGCTTACTTCAGGAAGATCATCTCAAGTGCAGCGTCTCTATTTGCTTTGTCTGTGAGATCTTGGTTTTCCATCAGGAAGACTGAGGTCCAGGGAAGTCATATGACCACTTTGGGCCCATACAGGAAGTGCTGTGCCAGGAACTTCTTCCAAATGGTGGTGCCGAGGCCTCCCTGGCATCCACTTTGCAGAGGCATCTTCCAGGTCTACCTTTTTGACTGTTTTTCAAGAATAAATTCAGTCTTCCAGATAACATTATTTTACAACTAGAAGAGTATCGAAACTCTAATTTTGCCCAGCTGTGTCTTATTTTGGACAGGCGGCTTTCTTTTGTGAAGCTCAGAGCAGTAACCTAAAATTACTTTCAATATGTAGAGGGGAGAGCCTTCTATAAGTGCAGCAGTTATGTGTGAAGCTTCGGTTGGAGAGCTCCCTGCCATGTTCCAATGAAATTAGAGAGATAAAATTTTAATGTCGAAGGCACTTATATTTTAAGTGTTTTTTTTTATACTATTTTGCTCCCTCTGCAGTCCTTGCAGAAATAGCTGTTGCAAGAAATCTATTCCCAGAGCCCTGTCTGAATCCATGCTCAAGGTCACAGGGAGAGGAGCACCCTATATTCTGTGATGTTAGTAAAAATACAAGGCATTGGAAACCAGGGAGCTATCAACGACTTGGCATCTCTAAAAAATAACTAACTGAATTTTATCACGTAAATAGTGGCCCCAGTTGGTCCTCCAGCTTCAGTTAGCGCTCTTGCAGGGATGGTGGAATTATTGTGAATATAAATTCAAGCTCAAGAGAAGAGAAGGATGTGGAGAAAATCTAATTAACTGCAGTGAAAGTCGTGCAGGATAAACTATCCATTGCTAAAAGAAATAGTTTTTAGATTGGATGAATGTTTAGATTAGAATTGATAAAATGTCTTTATCGTATGAGAAGATGTACTTTGCGAATAATATTTTTCAGGAGGTATCATTTGCTTGAGGATGTTTCATGTTCTTATTAAGAAGATGATTAGAAGTTTGGAGCCTTTTTCATCATTGTTATTAACATGCAGGGGGAAATCTTTCTATTGCGGTATTCATTAAATAGATCTCTTTGTATGTATAAATATAAAAAGTAGTCTTGAATGTACCATAGGTAAGCAAGGAAAAAGTGTACTGTTTGTTTCCTCATGGAAGTGACATTTTTATTTAGGCAAAAGCTATGAATTTACAATCTCTCCCTTTCTAGGTTTTTCAACATTTCTTACAAATTATATGCAAATGAATGCAAATAAGCAATCCTCACTAGCAAGCTGCTTAGAAGTATAAAATGCATAAAATTAAGATGCTGAAAGAAACGTGCATCTAATTAAGGTAGCATGTAAAGAAATGTTTAAATTCAAATTAGATAGTTCAGTGGAAAAAATTACTTGTTTAATTCAAAAGGTGTTTTGTATAATTCAGGGAAGACTTGTCCTTAGCAGTGTTCCCATTTCCTTGAAAAATCAGTTTTAGGAGCTCACGCTGGCTCCATTAAACTTTAAAATTCAGTTTAGCCTAAGAGTTAGAATGCTTTTAAAATACGTTCTAGTTTTAATGCTTTTACCTCTAACACAGATGACGGAGGTGGGATCTTTCAAAAGTGTGTATAGGAATCCCTGTTTCTATCCCATTCACAGGAAGCCCCCATGATACTTTCATGTAATGGGTTTGTAGAAAGCCTTACAGACCACAGCCAGCTGGTTATCCCTAGACCCTAAGGGGGTTTTCTGTGCCAGACAGGAAGGATGCCACCCATGCCATCAACAGTGCCTGCCATGCTGTTCACTCTCAGGGCAGCAGCAGGCGTCCTCCAGCCCTGCCAGGGAGAGAAGAAGAGGAAATTGATCACTAGCTGAGAACTTTTAGTTTAAATACATGGAAGACATTTTTGTAAAGCATAAAGCAACAAGGAAGTTGTTGAATAGTTTGAGATCTGTGTTGAGAACATATAAACTATCTTATAAGTTTGGTGCTGTTTCTGCCCCAGACACAACAACCTAAAGGGCAGACAGAAAAACAGACAGGAAAGTGGTTTAGGCTAATTTTCCAAATGTTTGACTTTGAAAGGGAAGAGTTCTTGCTTTCTACTTTATCGTGTGTTCAGACAGAGTTTGCTGAGTTCAACAGAGCCCGTGTTTTAGACACCATGTTTTAGCCCAGAATGTCTATTGCCTGGCATCAGAGATAAAATAGTTCATTGTTAGGAAGCAGTCTTGATCACATATAATGAACAAAACACTCTGAGACTTGGATTCCCTCATCCGAAATTCCTCTGCCTCTGTCTGACATGAGGAGTTAGAAGGCAGTGCTGATAGTGTCATTTTTCGTTTGTAGTATTGAATCTGTTCTCTCTTTTCAACAAGAGCAGAAATGCTTCCAAGTTGATGCCAGCCCAGCCTTCTTCTCTCCTTCCATCCCCTTCTGCTTCATTCCTTATCTTCCATCCAACCCACCCTGGACCTGACATGCATACCATACTGAGACTTTAGATTGTGACTTGGAAAACATCTTCTGGCTGGTGAAGTTTGTTTTCAAATATCCAACAAGTCATTTTATGTTTTATCAGAAGGGTCACAGTGCTTGACGTTTCCCTCTTGGGCCAGGGTATGTTTCTTATATGGACCAGAGTGTGCCTTCCTGTCCGTTAGAGCCCTTCTCCTCCTCCCTCTCTGATTCCTTTGCCTCTCAACCAGTTCGTTATTTTGGTGGTTTCTGTGTTCACAGAACAGAGTACATCCAGCTGCCTACCTGGAGTCTTTTACCTGCAGGTCCCACTTTCAACACAGTCAACATATCTCAATTCAACATGGCAACCTTCCTCCCAACTGGCTCATTTCCTACCCCCTTATCTTCTGGTTAATGATGCTCTAATCTGCCCTCCTCTCCTTCCAAATTGCCAATGCCATGGCACAGGCCTTCTTTATATTTCTTACCTAAACTTACTGCAGTAGCCTCTTAACTTCTCTCCCTACCCCTTATCACATACCACTTTACTCCTTTTTCCACACTGTTGACAAAACAGTTTAAAAAAAAAAATGAAAAACAAATCTCTGTCACATCCTGATTAAAGGCTTTCTGTTGCTCCCATCATCTACTTTTTTGGTATAGAATGGGCTGGGTTCTACCAGTCATCTCACTATTCTTCCCTACTTTCTGTGCTCCAGCCTAGTTAAGCTACAGGACTTGCAAGACACTGTGTCATTTACATTTTTATGCTTTCACATATCCTGTTTTCTCTGCCTGAAATTCTCCTTTCCCACTGGCATCTTCCACATATGCCTAGGAAACTGCTGGTCATCTTCCTGCTTCTCTGAAAGTGTTTCTTTCTCTCACCATCAGTCCAGGGCTGAATTTGTCATGCTCTCTCTTGTTGCATTCCAGGCCTCTGGTTACAGCATTCATCACACAGTACTCTAAATTTCTGTTTCTTGGTCTGTTTCCCTATGAGGCCATGAGCTCCTGAGGGCAGGAATTGTGTTGGGTGATGAGACTAGAGCAGTGGTTCTCAAGCTTTTGGTCTCAGGATCCTATTACACTCGTAAACATTATTGAGGGCCTCAAAGAGCTTTTTGTTTCTTTGTGGGTAAATATCTACTTATATTTACTGTATTTAAAATTTAAACTGATAAAATTTTAAATTATTTACTAATTCATTTAAAATCAATCACAACAAACTCATTATATGGTACTATAAGTGATACATTTTATATAAAAATAACTATTCTTCAAAATAAAAAAAAATGTAGTGAGAAGATTGACACTGTTTGATATATTTAGAATGCTCTTTAATGTCTGGTTTATAAAGCGCAGACAGCTAGCTTCTCTTAACTGCATCTGCATTCAGTCTGGTTCAATGGATTGTTTTGTTTAAAGTATAGAAGACAATTCCCCTCAATTGTGGGTAGTTTTCTCCACCCAAACTTGACAGATGGTAGTTTCTTACCTTTTATTGTAATGTGAAACTGGAAACCACAGGGATGAACTTATCACTGTAACCTTAAAACTATTGATCTCTCTTGTTTTCAAAACCACTTTTTACCCATGCATGATTCAGTTACACCAGGCACTGATTACTTAAAAAATATGGGTCCATTGAATTATAAAGATCTTCCAAATAATGATACATTTATAACAATAAGAAAAGAGAACAGAAATCTGTAAGTATTAGGAAGCTATCAAACTCAGAATGGTAGATACAAGTTTTCCAAAATTCTAATTTTTATTTGAAAGCTCAAGTTTTATCATCGGAACAAATATTGCTAGTAGCCTTCCTCAAAGGGACAGGCCCACTTTGTTCATTTTCAAGAAAATGCCTTTTAAATACCTAAGTCTGAATAACAGGTTTTCTCAGTCATTCTTTTGAAGTGAAAATGGTCTTCTGTGAAAAAAATTGTCTGGTTCAGCTCACAGCTCAATCACACAAGTGCTTTTCCTTCAGATGAACATCAGACTTCGGTATGTAACACAATTGCTTTCTGTGTACTTGCTTTCTCATGACAGAAAATTAAAAAGATGTGTGTTCAGGGTCAAGATTTACTAAAATTAATACTTACTACCTCATCAAGGATGTGCCGAGGTGAAACTGGCATTCCTTTTCCTTCAAGTGCTTGGGGAGAAGCGTACAATGACCAATGGTGGTGTTTGAGGCCAGATTGGTGTCTGTTTCCTGCTCCCTTGCCCATTGTCTTTGCACCATCAGTGCAAACGTTAATCCAGTGATGAAAGCAAATGATGTCTTAATATTTTTATAAAATAGTTCTGACCTCGGAGACTGTTTGAAAAGATCTTGGTGACCTCCAGGAGTCAGTCTACAGACCATGCTTTGAGTGCCAGGGAACCAGAGAATCAGGCAGAGGCGCTTGGCTCCGGGCTGCAGAATTAGTCGGTGCTGTGCTGGGAGGGACGTCAGGAGGAGTGGCATGGTCAGATTTGTACCTTAAGGGATGTACTGGGTTGAAGGTATTTCTGGGCGTTTTTATTTCTACTCTGTGGAAGTTGTTCACTGGATGAATCCTGGGCTTGTATACACAGGTATCTGTGTCCGTGAGCCTTGGAGGTACATGCGTCGTTGGCCCATTGGCCTTCCAGGTCGTTACTTTCTGGCCCAATTCGTCCTTGTGCTTTATCACCAGCAGTACATTTCCTGGGCTATACACATTCATCCTGTATCATCTGTGGAAAATCTTTGTTTACCATGGAGACTTCCCACTCAGTAGAGGCGTGGGAGACTTACTACTCAGTTAGAAGGTCTATATGTGAATAGGATGTGCAGAAATAATCACAAATCATTCTGATCAGGTTAGCAGTGCTTGCTCAGGATTCCATTCAGAAGCCTTACCTCTCTGTTGATCTCTTTAAAAATACTAAGCAAAAAACAATGAATCTTCAGACTCAGCTGATTCCATTGTGATTGATCTGAGCCAATTTTTAAGGTAATTGATGATATTGCCTTAGTTGAGTCTGTTAGTGCAAATAATTATTAATCAATATGCTCTCAGCTCTTACTTCAGAAGATAATTCTAACACATGATTTATTCTGAACATTTCACTTGAGCTACCTTTACAAGAGGAAAATCAATTGGCAAGTGGTCTAAAGCACTTCAATTATCTGCAGCTCCATCTTCCTTTCTCAGCTGTATTTACCCGGATAATTTCTAGTCCCTTTCTGGCAGGGGTGACAGGAAGTTTTTCATTGCCATGATAGAAAGATAATATATGTCTCATCTTTGATTGATGAAGTTGATTTAAAGCGATTCAGTTAAATGCCTTAAAAACAGAGCATTGTGGCTTTACTTTGGAGAACATAGTTAGCATTGCCCTGGATAAAGAAGGAACATATTGCCAATTTCTGTTTAGTTGGAGAGCAGTTTACTATTGTGGATACTGAGTGTTTTGTAAGTCAGCTTACCCTGGAAACGTGGTGAAACTGAAATTGCAGTAAGGGGATTACGGTGTGAAGCATTTTAGGAGCTAGGGCCCCCACATTGTTGTTGTTGTTGAAGATGCTTTGTGGCTTCCTTATGCTAAAGCTTTCAGCCTGGGATTTGTCGTTTTGCCCTTTTAGGCAATGTCTTGATGAGTGTTGTGGTTTGATTTTTCTTCTGTGAGAAGATATGCAGAAGAAAATAATCAGCACCAGGAATGAGCCTGCCTTTGTTCCCAAGTGGGGCGTCCAAGCATCTGTTTTTGTTGTACTTGTGGAGGGTACAGGAATGTGTGGGCCTTGGCCTGAGACTTCTAGACATGATTATAACAGATGGGAATTTTAAACAACAGTTCCCTGAATTGTCATTGTAGAAGCCCTTCAGCCAGCATTGAGATGCTCTGTCACACTTCTTGACCAATACTGTGCCTCTTATTGCTATTGCAGCATATCTAAATGGCAAAATGTTAAGGTATCCAGCAGCCTTCAAGGCCAGTTCCTTAACTGCCTCCACTGCCTACCCCCATGCACTCTTGGGACACCCAAAGCTTGTGCCCAAGACCTCTCATACCAATAAACTGAAATTCCAACTCATTGTTAACAGCTGGCCCAGTGTCATATCTCCAGAAGGTAGTGTTCTTAAGCATTGAATAGAGTTCATACTATTAATGAAACGGTGGGAGAGAGGCAAGGTGGGTTCTGAGAGGGGCTTTTCAAGAGCTAATTCAGAGGACATTTTGGAATGTTTGGCTTGGAATTAGCATTACAGGGAAGACCAAGAAAAATGAAGCCCTGCTTCTGTCTACAGGAAGTCACAGCCCTATTAGGGAAGGCTGGAGTAGAGAATTGAGCTGTCACACATTAAAAATATTGTAAAGAAGCGGCTAACACCAGAAGGGCCATGGGAGAAGGAAAATGGGCAGGCCCTTGATGTCCAGAGAAGAAGGAGGCTGAAAGACAAGACTGGCTGATACCATCCATGGGCCCTTGAGGTCACCTCCCCCAGCCACTCCCCTCAAGTGTTCTCTGGGAATAGCAGCTCACTCTAGGCTGGTCAGAGGGAAACCAAGGGATAAAAACTGGGGCCAGCCATGGTCTTCGTGATGACTTCTTCCAGAATGACTCTCTTAGAGAAGCCCTGAGTAGTTGTTCTGGTCACTGTTTGTCCTGTCTTTTTCTTACCAAAATGTCCTAGAGCTGAAATGTGAGGTAAAGATATCCTAAAAATAAATGCTATGTCTGTTTTGCATATAGTACTTCAACAAATATCCAGTAAATGGATTTACATTAAATGATTTGTTTTCCTTTTGTTTTTGTTTCTGTGTTTAATATACAAGACGGCTAATTTAAAGCCTTTCCTCCCCCTTCTGTGTTTAAAGAGCTATATGACAACTCTCTTCCTAGCATTGTGTTATACTAATGACATGGTGTGAAAGACAATGTTCTTTAGAACAAATTAATGGAATTCTCAAAGACCAATAAAAGTTGCCAGAGGTATTTGTGGATCAAGATCCAGGGCAATGCTTACATAACCTCTCAACTGTTTTCCCAGGTTTAAAGTGAAAATAATGCAGAAAAATGCAGAAACTGCATGTGTAAACATGATATATTAATAGTTGATCCAATCTGCATAACAAAATAGACCCCTTCTGCATAACAAAATAAACCAGGGGTCTAGGTCCTAAAAGTGATAGCCATGGTGTCGAATATCCTGTTCCCTTGTTCCAGAGGATGGGGCTATGACAGGTGAAACACAGCATTTGTTTAAACAAAACAGGAAGACTGCAAAACATTCAGGGGCAGGAAGTGGCAATAAATACGACATGAGGCTGGAGCAGCAGGACCTTGAGGTAAGCAAAATGTAATCACTCAAAGTAGAATTCTGCCAGGGCCTCCCGAGTCTCATCAAGGGACATGATGAACTTTCTAAAAAGTCAAGACCTTTGTCTTGTCTCCTCCCAAAGGTGAGAAAGTTAGATGTGAAACTCCTTTCTGGAGGTGGAATCCGTTTTTAATGATAGGTTCTGATCTCTTTTGCAGGCTTTGAGGGTAAGAACCCAGGCTCCAAAAATTGCTCCTTGAGAGGGAAAAGAAGGCTGATATGCAGGCCTTGGAGATCTGGGATCGTAAATCGACAATCACTTTAACAGAGGAAGACCTAGTTAAGGAGACTTTGGTTTTCTTATAAGATGTGAATAAGTGCTCTGGGCAGTCTGCCCCACTGGAAAACAGAATAATGCTAATAATTTGCATTTATATAATACCCCTTGGCTTGTGGATCTACAAGCACTTTGCAAACATTAATTAATTCTCTAAATCCCTGTGAATCAGAGGGTTTCATTGGTAACTAATCATGAAGGAGGGCCAGTGATTCTTGCCAGAGTGGATATGCAAGTTAGAGAACACTGCAGTTTTAGGAGCTGAGGTGGTTGAGTGGAAATTTCTATGAGAAAGAACAACAAAGGTAAAATGTTGATCAGCCTGTGTGGAAAATAAACCTGGATATTATGACCATGAATGATGTTCTAATACCTAACAGTTTAGTTTCTCTCCTGTGATGCCAGGCATTTGTTTCAAAGTATGCTCTATGACTATTTTGTCTCTTGCTGTTGTGCCCTTTTCGTTTTCAAAGCTTTGATTAAACTGGGTTTGAAACCCCAGCAAAAAGCTCTGGACTCAGTTCACCTATGCCTAGTATATGAGGACATGCAAGCAGCCAGACCATACTAGAAATCGGTGGTTCTATAGCTGTTTTAATGCTCAACTCAAAGATTCGGTCAATTCAAACATTCATTAATTGACTCATTCATTCATTCGATTACTACTCTATTTAACAAACACAGGTTTCTGAGCTTTTGCTACCTGTTAGGCGTTTGATAGCCCCAAGAACTTATACGTAATAAAAGCACTTCCCTGCTCATGGTCTTGGCCGCAGTGCTAATTTCTTTATTCTCTTCATGTCATGTGAGCATTTTGATTTCCCCAGTTGGTTTGTTTATCTGACATAGATGTTAAGATCATTGGAATGTTTTTGCAATTTGGATGTAATTTACCAATAAACATTATGTACTTGAATTTCTTATGAGAAAGACAAACTGCATAGAAGGTAGTAATGATGTGGCATGAAAGAACTCATTTTTGTGTGTAGTTAAATCTCACTAATTCTGACTTGTTAGATAGAAGGTCTGTCGGAATTTGTGAAAAGTTCAAATCTTAACTTTTTTTTAAGAAAAACATTTTTTAAGAAATATAGTTTGAAGGTAGACCAACAAATGTTACTTATTAGTGGTACTTAGAGAATTTGCTCTTGCTGAATAGATAACATTTGTTCATGATCTAGCCTACATCCCATGGAGGGTATGGTACTTCTGACGTGCTCGAGAATTGGTTATAACAGTTGTTTCCTATAATAGATTCCCATTGTGTTAGATTTTCAAAAAATTCAAGTAATTTGCACAATAACCCTTTATAGATTATTTCAAAAGCCAGCTTCAGTCTAGCACAATAAGAATTAGTGGCATGTGAATTTTTGAGATATATTCCTTGCTCACTCACGTACATGTCTCCCCTATGGTGTAAGTCAGATGAAATGGATAAATCATTTTTATGTTATTTTCAAGTTAACTAGTACACATGGCCGGATCTCTTTGGGCAAACAAAGTGTATTATATCTTTCAAATCATTTTGAACTCTAGAAAAAAGAATGAGATTAGGCTATTCCCAAAGTCTTGGCTGGAGCTGGCTGTCAGGACAGCAGCCCAGGCACGGACACGGGAAGGGAGAGTTCTGTTTGGTGCACGTGGAAGATCAAACACACCAGTGCTGGACCGCTCCCAGCAAGACACGCACTTTCTTCCAGGCTGTTTCCAGCTGGTTTTGCTGTGCGGTAGTGTTAAGCTTTACAGATTGAAAACATCTGGCTTCTGGCTTTTCATCAGCCATATGTACTCAGGAGGAGAGCTGCGTTAGCCGAAGTAAATTCACCAAATTCTTATCTGACACATTTAGTTGACCTAAATGTAATAAATTGGGGTAATTTCTGAGGATGAATCATGTTACCAGTTGTTTATCTTCTCTCTTTTCTCCTTACCCTGCCTTTGGACGAATTTTCATTTTAAAATTTGGAGCTAGGCCTTTATTTGGGGCTTTCAATGTGATGTGCGTACTGATTTCTGAAGGTACCAAGAGTCATTTGCATATAGCTCACACACGATGTTTCTGTAGGAACTTCCTGAATTAGGAAAATTCAGAGCAATCCCATGGAACCAGATGTCAGTAGATTCCAAAAAGAGGACTTGTGACCCGTTGTTGTTAAGAGCAGTAGCTGTCTGGTGTTAAGTGTTTTCTGAGGAAATAAAGAAAAAAAAAGTGTAAATAGTAGACAGTTGTATTTATCTACTAGATACAGACTGAGAAATAAGTACAGATTATGGTGATGGATCTCTTTTGGTCACCTTGCCTTTTAAATGCATCCTTTATGACTTTGTATCTCATTCCTTCTGCAGCACTTTACATGGCTTGGTAGGGAAATTTTGAGAGTGAAGCTCAATTTAAATCTCCCTCTGAGTTTAGCATATGAATGTTTTTTTAACTTATAAAATGGACATCACACAGATTCATATTTTTCGGCAGCAATCTACAAACCAAATGTTTGTTAATTGGATCATAGCTTCCCACTGAGTTAAGACTTCAGAGCTGACTGATCACTGTTTATAATTGGTCGGCTGTTGTCATTGGCCTTGGCACTTTAGCTTGAAGTGTCTCAAGAAGTTAATGACCTGTTAAAACAAAATCTACTAGAGAAAAGTTCTTCTTTAAAGAGACTGGTAAAAGCTGGGGCTGTTTATATTATGTCAGTGGTAATGTTACATACCTATTATGTGCCAGGCATATATATATATCAGCACAATAATCCTGTCAAGATGGTCGTAATTGTCCTTATTTTACATTGAGACCCAGACAGGTGAAGCAGCTGGCCCCAGGTTGCACCACTGGTAAATTCCTATGTCAGTTACTCTCCTGATAACCAAAAATATATTAGAGATAAGAATTTTGGATTACTTAGCCTTGCCCCAATTCTAAAGAGCCCAGAGGATGGAAGCTAATATCCCTGGGCAGGCAGGGTAGTGTGCCAGGCACAGGACTACATACTCTTCCCCTCTTTAATGATGCTTTGGCCAACCAGGCTTTTCTTCTGGCCCACAGGTAGTCCTCGTTGCCCCAGGGCCTTTGCACTCGCTGTTTCTTCTATCTGCAATTCTGTTTCCCCAGATCACCATATAACATCAAAGTACTCTATGTCACTTAGAATTCAACTCCCACCTTCTTCAAAAGCCCATCTGACCACACTACCTCAGAGTGGCATCTCAGACCACCCAAGAGAGACTCGACTCCCTGCAGATGCTAAGAATTAGCCTCTCTCATTTCTTTACCTTTCTTGACATCCTGTATTATTAAGGAGTTTTAACACAGTCTGGCCTAAATGTACCTGCTCCCCTGCACATGTCCCTCTTCTCTTCTTTAATATGTTCCTAAAGGAAGCAGTTGAGAAACAGTCTCCATTAAAAATGTAATGTGGTTTTGTTTGATAGATATTGCTTTTTCATTGCTTTTTACCTTGGACTTAGTCTTGTCCTTTCATAAGTCTGAATATGTGTTTTGTGTAGGTTTACTGGATTAGAACTAGATATCAACTAGAAGATAATTTCATTTAGAACAAATATAGCCAAGCATATGGTATTTGAAATGAGTTATGTGAAGAAAGTCAAGTTACATTACGAATAAATGAGTTCTGAGTTTCTTTTTTGTCTGGGGACATTTATTTATCTTGGATTGTTACAGAGATTTTCTGGACTATTTTTCTGTAATTACCTTGATTAATATTTAAGTGGTATGTTTACATTTTGAGTTGATTTATATAAAACTTTGCTTTCCTTCCACTAAAACACTCAAGTTTCTCATGTTACCTCAGTGATAAAAACCATTCTGTCTGCCCCATGCCTTCTGCATGCAGAGGGAGTATTTACGCATATTTTGCGAAGCAGAAGCAGTCACACAGCCGAAATGTTCCACCAGAGAGCTATCCTTTCAGAGCCCCATACTATTTATAGACACCTCTACGTAGGGTCTCTGTGACCTGCAGTAAATTTTAAAATACAGTCTTTAACTTTGTGTGTATGTGTGTGCTCACGCGCAAGTGCGTGTGCCTGTGCTTGCTGCAAGTGAAATTTCCTATGTGTTGTTTCTGTGTGAGAAGGATAGGGAGAAATATCAACACCCCTCCCCCACCTTGGTGTTTTTCTTGCTTTCCCTCTCCCTTAGTGCCTGTGAGAGGCGAGGCAAAGCAGCATCCGTGTTTTTGCCTGGCAGTCTGGGTAATGTGCAGAAGCTATCAGCCATCGCCCAGCTTCAGGCATCCGGCATCGAGTCCTGACTTCGATGTTTATTTCCCCAAATCATTTATCTTCTCTGAACTTCAATTCTATCATTAGTAAAACATTTATAATAATACACTGGGCTCTTCTTAAAATTATAAAAGCACTGCATTAGCTGACCACTATGCAAATTATGGGAAGTTATTTTTTGGAGTTGGCAAATGTTCATCCCTTTGTAGACCCCAACCCCCATGCCTCAAGGTCCAGCATTTCATGATAAGTGTAAATGGAGGCAGGCCCGGTCCATTCTACATTATGGTTGCAGGTATTTGATAGAAGCCAGGAGGATCTGTGAGGTCTACTTATCCCTATTTTTCCTTAGGAGAAATTCTCACAATAAAGGTCAGTGTTTGTGAAGCGTGCTGTCTCTCATGGGTTTCTTTATTTCACAGATACATTAAAATTCATGATCTTGTCTTAAAAAGAAAAAAATGTTGGCATCCACATCTTTGAGGTCTGGTGGCAAGGAGGCTGTGAGCTGTTGACTGAGCTGACTTATTCCTGGAACGCCTTGACTTAAATTAATCTCCCCTTTTGGTGCTGAAATCTTAGGATTTCCATTTGCTGAACTTGGATTTAAAAATAAAAGAAATCAACTTTGCTGTAGGTAATTATGTTAGAGAAAAGTTTATTGGTGTCACTGATCATTTTATTAGAGAAGGCTCAGCTTATTTATTCATGACGCATCTTTTAGCCCCGTCTCCATCAATGCACAATTTGCAGAGATTTGCAGCCAAAAAAAAAAAAAAAAAAAAAAAACATTCTTATAATTAGAACACTTTTGTCAAAAAAAATTTCATTTATATGTTTGTTTGTTTGTTTTAATAGCAAAGACTGTAGAAAATACTTCTCTGGACATTGATATGTATACTCAAGGTTATGTTTAATTATTATAGTCTGTCTCAGGACCAGTGATAATCATTTGTGTAAATAACTTCATAAGGTCTGAAACACTTGAAGAAATTAGAATGGATGAGGGCTAAAAATCCCCATCAGGGAAGAGAAACACTGCATGCAGCAGATTAAGGGGTGAGGGCCAAGGAAGCGAGGACTCCTCTCTGGTGTCACTCTGTTAACTGTGAGGGCGGATGTCACAGGATCTTTAAAGCAGCTGTGATGTTCCCTAGGCTGGTGCAGGCTTCCTGCCCTTTCAAGGGAACTCCTTGATCATGCATTCAACTAAAACGAGGCAGCTGGAAAGCAGTTCTTGTGTTCTAATTGCCCAGTGGGTTCAGGTTTGGGGACAATAAGTGGATATCAAGGAAGGGTCAGGCTTGAAAGCTGGCAACCCAGTGAGCAGACCAAATCAGAGAGAACGAAGGATGGTGCTTTTCTTTTTTTAATTATTTTGTCTATTGTTTAATGTTCTTAAACATTTTGAAATCTGGTTGATGGATACTTGTCAAATTATTTGTGGGTATTTGTCTTACCTTTTATCTTATTACATCAGATCTTGAATGAAAATCACAGCTCTAAACAAGGTATAGACTAAGTATCGTCCCACAAAAGGAATAACAGCCCAGGAGCTGTGCAGGGCGGAGAGTGGGCGAGAGGAAAGCACAGGGCAGAGCAGTGCACATCGCTTGTTGTACTTCCTGCCGCTGCCTTCAACATCTGCGTGCTAGAGTGCAATTTTAAATATTTGGTATATTCTTTAAACACTACAAGACCTTTTGCTACTTTCTTGCCTTCAGCATGCCTATATATACCAGCCTTAGATTTTAAGATCAAGACATTTATTATCAAAACAAATAGTGGCATAGATTCCTTCAACCCCACTCCTCCTAAGGAAGGATTTTTAAAGAGAAAAACAACCTTGATTGTGCACAATTGCAAATCACTTCCCACTGACAGTCTTGTAACCTAGGAAAGCCCTGTGAATTCAGTTGCTTTGTCACTTAGGGTTTTATGATTGGCTGACTTTATTAATCCCTGTTGCAGGGTGTATGGTTTGCAAGCTTGTGTGTGTGTGTGTGTGTGTGTGTGTGTGTGTGTTTAATTGTAGTCATTTTGGGATCTGATTGCACCAGCCTTTGTAACATCCAGGTCCCTTACCCAGAAGTCCAGGCCTCTTCCAAGGCTTCTGATGGTACTGGAGAGTCTGACTGGCACGCCTGGGTGGGGGTGGGGAGGGATTTGCAGAGATTGGTACAGGTGGCAGGAGCTGCCCCAGAGACAAAACACAACACCACTGGGCCCATTATTTTGGTTGGAAATACGTAAGAAAACCTTTTCTCAAAGTGGAAACAATAAACAAATTATCCGCTTCCACAATCAGCTAATTGAGGCTTGTCTCTCACTAAACAAGTGGATTTCCTGCTAACAAGCACTTTTATGAATTTAATCTCCAGTGTTCTTCTGCCCTTTTCCCATTTTACTTGTGTGCACTAAAATTTTTCTTAATTACATTACATATTAGTAATACTTAATGTCCCTACTTTTGCATTCTCTTAGCTTACCAGTCTGTGACTGTCACATCATTACAGGGCATAGTTGTCTTACAAAAAAATTGGTATTAAAATTAA
This sequence comes from Eidolon dupreanum, assembly GCA_028627145.1. Lineage (NCBI taxonomy): Eukaryota > Metazoa > Chordata > Mammalia > Chiroptera > Pteropodidae > Eidolon > Eidolon dupreanum. The sequence continues at coordinate 18,583,239 of CM053513.1, read as the reverse complement.
ATTGATTCAGTTCTTTTTATTTTCTTGCATATAATAAATCAAGAAAGGGAAGTTGTAGCCACCACAGCCCATAGGCATTTTTATAATACCTTATTTTAAAATTATGTAAATTAGAATGATTACTTTTAGTTTAGAAATATGAAATAAAGATTTAAAGAAACAGATTTGTTAAATATTTGAATTACCTACTATTTATCTATCTCAGGATTGTTTTCAACCATTATATGAAGGATGCTCAGTGACTGAAGTAACTATTTGGAAATTATCTTAATACGGTGAGAGGAAGAGAATGGTACAAGTATGAAGAATGTAGTACAAGAACTTAAACACCTGTGTTCTGTTTAGCAATATAAAAGGTTTTAGATGAGTTGACACGAGGGATTTAACACTTAAATTGTTAATATAATTTTACTTCAAAAATCTCAATCATCTCATAAAACTGTTTTAAATTCTCTTCCTTATATGTCCTATATTATTCACTCTATATTACCTTTGAATTCAAGGGAAAATATTAGCTTTATTAAGCTTCTTAAAATCCAAAATGTTCATTTATTATAAACTGTCAGATACTTGAATGTCTAACTAAAATATCCCATTGCTTGCCTGAGGAACGTTTTCCCCAAGTGAAAGTATATTTTATTTTATGTGGTTGTGATGATGAAATTGCTTAGTAAACTTTTGAATCAAAAATTCACGTGGACAAATTAAATGTGCAAGTTTATGATCAAGTCTCTGGGGCCCCTGTACTGGCATATGGAAGCATATTTAAGTTTATTTTTAATTTCCTTTACGACTTAGTATTGTTTCTTTTGGTTCAGACATGCACATATTCATTTGCATGAATGTATGCGTACACACACACACACACACACACACACACACACACAAATTGCAGAAAGCAAAACATACCAAGCATAAGTTTACCAAGTTATCAAGACAATTTTGTGAATGAGCTGCAAAAGTGAAATTAATGTCTTTAGAGCCATTAAGGACAAAAGCCCATCATCTACCAGCCCTGCCTGATGCTTAATTCCCCATGAAGTTAATGTGGATTTTGTATATAAAGGCACATGATCAGGGGACACAAGCAATTCTTTTGACTGTGTGCAGTCAAATCCCAGAATGGTACATGCTATGATTAAATTAACTCTCATCAAATAATGTGATGTTGCCAGATTGATATAATTAATAATGATGGCACTGGTAATAACTTTGCCGTTTTAGATACCAGAAACTCCAAGTGTCAAGTTAAGCACTTGTGTTGTCTGAAATATATAATCAATTTTAAATTAAATTTGAAGTGAATTTATATTAAAAAAAAATAAAATACTTTAAATTAACTAATGCTGTTCTTTGCTGTGATAATTAAGAAAGTAGCTCTTCATTATCAGTATCATTCCTTTTCCTCAATAAAATTGTGTATGGAACTCAGTATATAAAACTGATCAAAGCAATTTTATTTATTAGTTTTAAGGTCGAAGGCATTATACTTCTTTATTCTTAATATCAATCATTGAGAATTTTGAGTCACTTCAGTAGAATCGTAGGTTTCTGAGAAACATAGTTTGGAAAACATCCATCTACTGGATGGTATTCAGGCTCTTTAATTTGACGAATTTCTTACCTTATCCACAACCTAAATTTCTACCTGATATTGTCCTTTTCACATCAGCCAGACAAGTTGACTCACTGTGCCCTGAGCATCAGACTTTCATCACTGCACAACTCTAATCTGGAATGCTATCCCCCTCCTCTCTCTTTACACATTTTTCCCGGCCTTCAGGACACAGCTCTAGCATGTCTTCCGAATAATTCATACCATTTCATATCATCTCTTGTATTAACCTTCTTGGCTCTGTAAAGTCACTTAACTGCTTATGTGTGTATGTCTTGTTTTCCCAACTATTGCAAATTTCTTTGGTTTAAAAATAAGAAAAAAACATGCACTTTTCCCAAGCATGATGCTGTGTATATAATTGCTGTTCAACTAATACTTGAAGGGTGAATTTGTGACAGGCATATCTTTCAAAAAATCCATGGTGAGCAGTCCTATCTGAATAGATATCACTTACGTTTATTTCTGTTTAGCCATATGAAAGCCTGGATACGTTTTCCGAGACAGCATTATTATGTTTGGTGGCACTCCTAATACAGAGACCTAATGGTCAGCCCACCCAACCAGCACATGTAACATTGCTTCCACGACCAAACACATAACATGCTAATAGGAGAAAGTACTTCCTTTCCTTGCCTGCAGGGGCCAGCAGAAGCTTCGTGAAGCTCCCTTGGTGATGGGGGCTATGGCCTTGGGGCTTCCACAGCAGAACTCAAAACTGGGAAAGGAGCCAATGGCTAGTATTCTCAGAGCCACATTAACTTGTTGACCTTCATTTGCTGTGATAAGAGAACCTTCTGTCTGTTTGCCCAGGTGCTCGAATGTAGAAAATGAAGGACAGTGACTGGGTGGCTGAGTGAGTGGGTTTTTCAGAACTGGGGAATGACCTTGTCCTTAGAGAAGCAGTCAAATGTATGCCTTCCTGCCAGAAGAGTGAGAGTAATGGTTTGGAAGTTGGAGGATTTGATAAACACTTTTCCTAGCTTTGCCATTGTGCGGTATATGTGTGGTATACATAAAAGTAAGCTGCTCCTCTGCTTCAGTTTACTCAAGAGGAAAATGATAGCATTCTTCATCCTAACAAGTTTCCTATAAAGTTGCATGCATGAAAAATGGGCCCATTCAACCCCTAGGGATGGAAAGAAGTTCCAAATTTTTCATCAAGCCTTGTGGTGGATAAGTATTGAATATTTTCTCAAAACATCAGCTGTCTCCTTGCCCAGCTCTGAAATCTATCCCCTGTCCTTAACCCCTGTCTCTGATTGACAGACAGAACTGGATTTATTACAACTTGAACAAAGTGAATTTTAACATCGTGGAAATCAGTATAGCTGTTTGGCCTCAATTTGCCAGTACTCTGTATGGTTATAGAGGGCATGCAGTTTATTTCATAGTCAACTAAGAAAGCATGTTGAGGGACTCTGGGGAATTCGGAAGGAAGACAACAAGATCCATACTCTCCCAGAGATTAAGATCTAGTTGTGAAAATAAGACATCCATATGTGCAAAATTAATGTATGCAATAAGACTAGACCATTGACTAATTAGTCATGTGGTAAAAAGTGCTTGAATTCAAAACAGGCCATATCTCTGATGTCTGAAGTGATTTGAAGATTTTATGAAAGGATTCCCAGTTGGACTAGGTTATAAAGTAGTAGCAGAGCTGGTAATGATGCATATTTATTGTTTCTTATTTGTTTTCTCATTGTTCGTGTGTAATAATGAATACATTACTCATTACTTCTAATCAGTGGATATTGTTATGTAAATTCACAGCAATTATCTATACCTTTTTAGCAGGATATTTGCATTCCCATTGATGTAATTTTACTTGGATTTTTTTTTTCTGGTTGTCAAACAAATCAGAATCTCAGGAAGTTCAGCGATATGTAACGTAGTATAAATGACTTGTATGGTGAGTGGTGACAGCAGATGGGTGACCTAAGTCCCGGCTACTCAGATGTGGCCTGTGAACCGGCAGTGTGAGCATCACCTGGGAGCTTGTTATAAACAGCAGAATCTGGGGCTTCATCTGAGACCTGCTGCATCAGAATCACATTTTCACAAGATCCCCAAATAACACATGTACACATTCCACATTAGGAATCACTGTTCTCAGTTATTCACACTGATCATTTAGTGTCCCATTCTCATCCGATTCTGTTGGAGCTCTTTACCAAATTGTGAAGGTAGGTGTTTAATCACTATTTATGTAGTTTTCCCTGAGCATGGCACATTACTTAACAGAACAAAGTTGCGTAGCATTATGGATGAATGATTCTGGCCATAGTTAAAAGTTAAGTGAATTACCTAAACTATTTTCTCAGCAGTTGGAGTTTTTCAAAACTCCAACCATGTTTTGGAAAACACTATTTTCTCTTTTATATCCATATGAATTCAATTTTGTGGGAAATTTAAGCCACATGTTTCTGATTCATTTACACTTAACCCTTGAGAAGGTTGTGTTACAACAGCAATTGCCTGTCCAAAAAATCTCAGTCTTTTAGTAGATTCTTCCGAAGGGCAGAGAAATGGGAGGAGTCACTGCAAAGACCCCAGAGAAGTTGGGGTTTGAATTCAGGACCCTGTACCTAGAGGCAGGTCTGTGCAGAATCCTGTTTTACACACCTTCGGCAAAGGAGGGGGAGGGCGACTGTACAGTCTAGTGTGCTGAAAAGAAATGGGGACATGTGTAGATCATGCAGCATAGACAAAAGCTGTATTTTTACTAACCATGCATTAATATTTCTTTCCCTTTCTTCTACAAATTTTGTTCCTTGTGAGATTTCTGTATTTTGACACCCTCCCCCTACCCCAAGAGACCTTTTTCATGTTTAGTATTAGCCAACCTCTTAGCAGTGCTGACAGAGGATGAGAGAATAAAGTGCTACACGTAGCTGCTGAGAAAATCTCCATGGGCAATGAACTTAAAAAAGCAACCTTGATTGTCTTCACTTTGAGTGTTGCAGTTTGATCAGATGTATAACCAGAGAATTAAAAAAATTCATTTAGCTTCATTTTTCCTCTTGGTAAAACTTGAATTCTAACTTGTCAAATCGTATATTCAATGTTTGACACCTTTTTTATTGATTGATGGAGGGACTGTATAAATATGTGTATACATATGAGAATGTATGTCATAAATAAAGACCGAGTGTTTATGATAGAAGAAAACAATGATCAAATTAATCATGTTTTCTATTTAGACATCTATCCCTACATTTGGTTTGTTTGTTTAGATAAGAGGACGTGGCTTGATTACAGTTCTTAGTAGCCATTGGTAAATGAAAGGGCATTTGAATTCCATGTCTAACACATTATTCTAGGCAGCCAGCAAATACATATTTATATGACAGATGCTCTAATCAAGGCCGACGGTCTTACTTAAATATTTTAAAAATTAACCTTTGTGCTAAAAGGCAAATAGAACACTAGCAGGCATCGTGATTTTGCCAGCTTTCCCCTGTGATAGGCTTTGTATGGTCGTTTGTATGGTCGTCTGTTGTGGCGTGTAATGCCTTCAAACATGCAAAAGCCTTTCTCCTCTGTCATCAGTTGCCTGGTGCCTTCCTTCCAGGATCATCTGATATCAGTCCGTGAGCCTTCCCTGTGCCCTCTGTCTAGGGTCAGTTTCACCATCTGTGCTTCCCACACATCCTGGGTTTACCTCTGTCCCGATGTTTGTCGTACTAGTGTGTAATTAACTATTTATGTGCTTGCCTTTCCCAGGGTAGTGACTACCTCATGCAGCTCAGTGCCTACCACTAACAATGAGTAAGCACTAAAATGAAGTTGTTGAGTGAATAAACCTTTGAGTTCCGTAATATTCTAAACCAATTCTTAAAACTAAACATCTTCTAATGATGCCAAACTTAAATTTTGAGCTTGTGAATTGACTTTGTTAAGGATTCTACAAATGAATCCGTGTCATAGGTTTGTGGCACACAGAAGTTAGCTTTTGCTTCTCTGAGTATGGTATTCTCTTGGCTGGTCACTTCACAGATACCCACTGTGGACCACGGGAAGCTGTGTGAAGGAATATGGAGGCTCACTATGACCTTTAAGGCTAGAAAAAGAATCCCAAGAGGATGTGCCAAGAAGCCTTTGTTCAGTCCTTAGAAGTTCATGCTCTGTGGTTTCCATTAGGCTAGTATGCTCTGCACTTCAGTTGCTCTATTCTTTAGATTGTTGAAAATACATCCCAGTTTTAAAGACTTTCACAGATGAGAGTTTCACAGTTTCCTTCTGTTACCTATTCCATTATTTGTTTAATAAGTCTCGCTGTCAGAAATACATTCTTTTTCTCTTATCTAAATCCCAAAATGCCCATTTTCCTCCATTTGGTCCCCAGTAGAGAGGGGGAACAGCTGGCCCCTCACAGTTTTCTTCTTTATCCATCTCTTGGATCATGTGTCATCTCCTCAGGGTTTCCAAAAGTTTCTCATTATATTTGTGAATGAAAATAAAACTTGAACTTTCAACTCCATTTATCGCCAGAATATCTAGCTTCCTTCATCACCTGCTCTCTTATACATCTTTTCTCATGCTATGTTCTGTTTCTGTTGTCACCATCATGGGAAACCAAACTTATTCCAGTACTCTTTTCTGTGTTTTGTCTTCCTCTGGAATTGTAAGCTTCTTAAAAGCAAAGATACATACTTCTCCTTTGCATTTCCTGAAATGCATGGTACCTAGAAATGGAATTGTCAGCAAATGCATCTTTCTTTGACATACTCAGCCCCAGTCTTTCTGAAATTGATTACAGAACTGTAGCTGGTAAACTTAATTCCTACTCTTGAGTAAAAGTTTGTGTTAGAAGAGTCATTGTAGAAAAAGAAGTTTAGCACTAAAATTTAATGTGAAAAGCACAATATGGAATAGAGAAGATTTTATAATTCACATTTCAGAGTTCTTTATTCATCAACAGAGCAGCAGACATTTCTAGATAGCATAAAGCATATTCCATTAAGTGCATTTCCATGATGCAATCTAATATAGAAAGTGGATTTGTCAGTATTATAGATAATTAGGATAATAGGAACACCAATAATTACTGTGAGAGGATTTTGTATGGCATAATTAATGTCCTCCAAATACTTAGAACTTCTTGTATGAAAGAAAATATAGAGGTGGGAGTTTTGGTGTTGAAAAGGGAAAAGCAAACTGTGTTTGAAAGAAGTTACCAAACATCATGTTTTATGAGCACAGATTGTCGAAACATCAGGACACAGCTGTTGGTGATAGATGCTCTTTTCAGTAACTACTTTGGAGCCAGTGAACTCTGAGTGGGGAGAGCCTGTCAGGACAATCAGAGCAGTGTGCATCACCTTTGTGATGATGTACCAAATCATATGCCTGTCCTGGAGATCAGTGTCTCAGAAAGTATTAGGCTAAATGGAACCACATAGCTATGTGTGAGCCTCAATATTTAGCATGAAACCAAAGGTTGGCAAGATGTGTTGGCATAGCTCAAAAGCATGTTCTCAGTTCTCTGGATTAAAGAAAAAAGATAAAAAATCAAACTTGTTTTGAAATTAGTGTTTACTATGACATGTTTTATACTGACATAATTTTGTAGGAAAAAATATTTTAAATCAAAGTATGCAGTGAGGGAATTATCTACTAAGCTTTCATACCAGATACAAAAAAAATTTTTTTTGAAACTTAGCATATAGTCTGTGATGTATTAAATTATTAACATTTCTGTTGGAGGAGGCATTTTTCATAAAATATTTAAGCTACACATCTCAGAACTCCATTTCAGTAAGTGATATGAAAGCAATAAAATGAAGACAGCATACATGTTACAGTTCTGTCAAATATTTAGTTTTTTTCATTAAGGAAAAAAAGAAAAGAAAAATCCAACATCAAGTCATCACTAGTGGCATGACCTTTACTCAAAAAGATCCATGTTTCGACAGAACACTCTTGCACCCCTGAGAGCAGTGAAGGCCAAAGGGCAGTCCTTCCTGTTAATGGTGGTACATGATTTCAGGACAAAAGGTCACTGGATATTTCAGTTAGTACCAAGAGTCTAATATTGTACCAGAGGACACAAATACGTAGCTATAAAAACAATTAAACTAGAAAACAAATTAGAAATTAAGAAGTCCTTTAAAACCCCCATCCATTCTTACGGTAGAGACATGTTCAAGCATAAACAAGTCACTCTGTTTGAAGTTGGTAGAATAAGGTTAGAATATGTTACAGAGAAATTGCCCTGAGGGAAGACATTTTTCTATTTTACTTGGTTCTACTTTCTATGTGTGTTCTAAATTTTTTCAGTTCGGATGTTCTTTCCATTCACCTGAAGATTATTTTTTTCTATTTTCTACTACTAACCATAAAAGTAATTTCTTGACTTCAGGTTTTTTAAATTGTTTCTTTAGAGACTTGAAAAAGTCTCATCACTTATGGATCACCTTTTCATGAAAACCACTCAGTACTATTCCTAGTGTAGACTGTTGCGATGGAAAGCCATTCCCGGAAGCCTAATTGCACACGGCACAGCATGCCACCCAGCGGCACAACCCGTCACACAACAGAGTGCACACGCCAGCAGAACCATGATGGTTGACGTTCACAGTGACCCGAGGTGTTCAGTATAATTTTGGGCTAAGGATACTTTAATATAGTCAAACTTTTTGAAAGTAAAATCTAGATGAATGATAATTATAGAACAATATTTAATTAGTTGTTGCGGGTAAGTGGGACATTTCTGCAGCCACACTCAGCTGCTGCCCTGTCTGAGGTTATTGCCTTGGACACACAGACAAGCCCACTAGTGGCAGATTTAAGGAGGACAGAACAACTGAGCCGATGCTGCAGCAGGTGCAAGTATTTAGTGGTGCACCAGGTTTCTATCATTACTGCCCAGACAAATTGGTCATGCTTACTTTATTTGTTCTCACAAATCACTCTCTTAATCAGCTTGATAGTTTTGTTTTGCAAACAGTGACCCCAACAGAGTGTCTTGTTTCAGATGGATTATTCAAAATGTCAATATTGAATTTTACCAGCCACCCTTTCTTAGCTAGAAATGGAGAAAAACAAGAGTTATAAATATCTTTGCAATTTACTTTTAGTATGTTTTTTTAGAAAAGAAGTATTTGAAGATAATTATAAATTGGTGTGTGTGTGTGTGTGTGTGTGTGTGTGTGTGTTGGGGTTGTGGTTGCCTAGTACAATTAACCCTTGAACAATATGAGTTTGAACTGCATGGGTCCCCTCATACACAGATTTTTTTTTCAATAAATACTGTAAATGTATTTTCTCTTTCTTAGAATTTGCTTAACATTTTCTTTGACTTTATTGGAAGAATGCAGTACATAACATACAAAATATGTGTTAATCGATTGTTTCTACTATCGGTAAGACTTCCAGTCAATAGTAGGCTATTAGTAGTTAAATTTGGGGGAAGTCAAAAGTTAAATGCAGATTTTTGACTGTGCAGGGTTGGGGAATTGGCACCCCTAACCCCTGCATCATTCAAGGGTCAACCATATTTTGTGGGTGGTCTTTCTTCTAGAGAAATAAAGGGGCCTCTGGCTCTCTTAGCCACAGGCTTAGAGTCCTTGAGGCTTTCTGAGATCTTTCTAATGCAAGTGAAATTTCTGGTGTTTCCATCTGTCAGAGCCAAAATAGAATTTCATCTTGAGACTTGGGAAGAATTGGCATTTATCAGTACTTCTTAAGAAAGAGCATAGTCCATGCTTTAACACATCAAGTTCTATTACTAAATTTAATTTTGTTTTCCAATTAATTTTATCTAATAGAACAACTATCTTTCAAAAGAATATTTTATCAATAATAAAGTAAACTCCCTTAATCCTACTTCATATCCTTGAGTCCAGCTCATTGAGTTTGAGGGAAAAATAAGGAAAAGAAAGAAAAAAGTTGCTGATTTTAAAGACAGAATGGTGAATAGCGTTAACCAATATAGGGATAAAGGAAGTAGGGGAAGCTTTGGGGGCAAAGATTTCACATTTGAATATAACAAATTTACAATGTTGTCAGCATATCCAGGTAAAATACCAGCAGGCAATTAGAATGATGGATGTGTTTTTTAGAAGAGAGGTCAGAACCGGATCAATAACTTCCACTGTGTGAAAATGATTACTGGTGTCATGGGATAGAACAGACTATGGATACAGCAAACAGAGAGAGATAAAAGATATGTAGTAATTTGGGGATACTTTTAACAAATATGGAGAATTCTTGTTTTACCCAAAGGAAGAGAGTCAGCAGGGTCAATCTTTGCTAGAAATATGAAGACCGAAAAGAGGCCACTCACTGCCTTAAGCTCTTAGAAAATCATTTGAGAATGCCGTATGAGCAACCGATGCCAAATTTCTGAATGTCGAGAAGACAGTGTGATGTGAAGCAGTGTAATGACTCTCATGCAATGTTGGGTACAGAGGAGTCAAGATGGAACTTGGTATTTATAACTTGATTAAATAGGAAGGTCAAGAAAAGGTTACGAAGCTGAGATAAATCAACCAGCAACGAAGGAGGCATTGATAATATAAGAGGAAAATAACTCAGTTAGTGACGTCCTGATGACTCATCCAGGATGAGAAGGTGGAAAGGGAGCCATGCTGGCAGGTGAATGGAGGAGGCTGTGACATTAGAGATGTAAAAGATAGAGTTATCCTTTTAAAAAAGCAAAAACAGTTTTTTCTCTTGGGCCATGATAGGATTTGTCCCCGAACAGCAGCATGCAAAATGCTAAATAATCAGTAAGATTTCAGTAAACACATGAGTCTGGCTTTTAAATTTTCTATTTTTCCTGAATTTAATATTTGTAAAGTTTGGTATCTGCATATTGAAAGGGAAGTGGAGAAGCTGGCAAGCTTAACAGACAGTGCTGAGGGATGCAAGAGAGGCTCCATGGGAAAGTTAGAAAATTGAGATTTACTGAACTTAAAAACCTAGAAAACTGGATGGAGACCTAGTTCTTAGTCTTCATTATGAGGATGAGTCTAACCAGTTTTTTCCTACTATTCTAGAGGCCAAAATAAGGAGAAATTAATTTAAACTAAAGGAGTCTTTTTTTTAAAAAAAAAAAAAAAAAAGGAGCTATAGTGAATCATGAAAAAAAAAAAAGACTCCTCTGTTTTAACCACTTACATTCAGTTGGCCGAAGTCAAGGTTCAAGGCCAGGCAACTTCTTGACAACTTTAATGACTTGATAACTTCTATGGATGAATTCAGTTTGTTTCAGAAATGCTACTATTTATTTTTTTTAAAACCCAAACAAAGGACTATGAAAATAAAATACTCTATGTGTTTGTGTATCTTCATCCAAGTAGGAGAGAAAATAAAAATACTTCCTGCATTTCGAAAAATGTAGAACTTTTTTTACATATAAGCCAGTTTTAAACTGCACACAATGAAACTACAAGTCTTCTTCATCAGTGGCTATAGAACAAGTCTGCAAAAGTTGTCTTTGGAATTTACTTAAACGTTTCTCAAAGTAAAAAAAGAAGGAAGAGAAAAACTGGTTTCTAGTTCATTCAGACCTCTGCCCCTGACTATGATTCTGTTGTCTTGCATCATCTTATATTCCAGTGAGAATAACTCAACAAGTATTATTCTTAATTGAAAGCGTTAAAATCTTATTTTCTATAATATTCAGATACATTATAGAATATGTTTGTTAAAAGTGTATTCTTATGGTATTAAATGACCTGAAATTATATCCATTTTTGGTTAATTCCTGGAGATTACAAGAATTATGGGAGTTACACACAGAAGTTGTATACGCTTGCCTGTTGCAGAGTAAACTGTGATTGTGCGTCAATGTGTTTAATGATGCTAACGGCTCAGTGAAAAATGTCCAAATTTGAGACAAACAGAAACTTTTCCACTCATATCTCACAAGTTAGTCAAAAAACAGAAGGAATTTTTTTTTTTGGACCATTTCTTCCTTTTCTTTATTATTTGGTAGCTTTTTGTTTCAAATTTCCAGCCTTCCATGAAGCTATTTACTTCTCTGTTTTAGGCAAAGGCTATATTAGTGATTTGCTATTCATTGCTTTCCACGAGCTGGCCAAAGTCTGTGGTGTTTTAATTAACCATTTTTTAGTCCATGTTTACTCGTTATATATTAAGAAAATAATAGTTATGTAAAGTAACAAATGGAATAGTAATGCGGTTTAGTTACTTTGCTCCTTGTTACTTCCTCAGGTATTTGTTGTTTTTGGAAGATTGGTAAGAAGAACAGGAATCCTTTACTTGAGAGTGTTTCTATTGCTCACTGGCTTCCCCCTCCTCCAGATCCTTGCTCTAGAACATCCTTAGTACTGATTCTACTGTCAGAGTAGTCTTCCCACAGCAGTGCTTGAGCAGCTCATACCTTTATGAAATCCTCTAAAGCAAGGGTCTGTAGACTATGGGGTATGTGAACAGGGGTATGCAAACTGAACTTTGTTTGGGCCTTGTCTATAGCTGCTTTTTTTTGAAACAGAAATAGTTGCTAGTTGGCCCTTTATGAAAAAATTTGCTAGTGATTTTTCTTTCCACTGTATTATTTTTTTGACCCCTATGTCTTTCCAGTTTTATCTCCCACTCTTCTCTCATTCTGGTTGGGTGTCCTGTGTCCTAGCAAAACTGGTGTGTGTGTGTGTGTAATCTAAACACAACATCTTACCTATGTTATTTTTCATCTCCTCCCCTTTCCTGATTTTTTAAAATTCTGCTTCTCTTTTAAATTCTGACACATGCTTCCTCACCCAAGAAGTCTTACCTGATTCCACCAGAATGGATTACTCTACTTTTGATCTAATTTTCTATGCTGCACCTTGTAGATACTTCCTATTCCAGTGCACAGATTGTCCAGGAGCACAGGCCTCTCCTCAAGACTTAACTTCTAAGACAGTGGCCCGACCCCTTCCAGGCATGGCTGTTCTGAGTCCCAACATGGCTGTTGCACTTAAGTCCCATCTTCAGTATATTGGGTGACAAATCACTTGTTTCTGCAGTAAAAAATAAATAAAATAACAAATTAAAATAAATAACAAAATAAATAATAAATTAAATAACAAAAAATAAATAAATAACACATTAAATCACCCGATAATTGCAAAAGCATTTAAATTTGTCTATAGGGATGTGCATCGGTGAGAGTATGAGCTTACTTCTGTGCTGATTGAGTCTTAGAAGAATCTTAGCTGTGTGTGCTGTGCTTCCCCTTAGAACTCTGCCTGCAAGGTTTTGGAAGTGTTTCCAGTTCTGAAATTATGGGTTTTCAGATTCCCATATGGTGGTGCCTCTATCTGAGCAGCTCACCCCCGAGTTGGTAGTATGAGTCTGAATTCTCAGTCTCGTCACAAGTATTTGGCTGGGCTGGTCACTTTAAATGCCCATCAGAGGGTACTTTCATTGCTTGTGGGGTCCTCGTAGTCTCTCATGTCTATTTTTAGTGGGGTTTTCTTACTAATCATTTCAATTTATTTCATGAATTCAGATGAATGTTGCAAGCTTAAATCAATCCAGGCACACCTTGATTTTCTCCTTCCCAGCACATAACACAATTCTAGTTGAAATTTATTATCAGCTCAGTTGCTCCATAAGGACAGGAAATATACCTGTTCTATTCATCACTTTATGCCCCGCAAAAACATGTATATGAATATATAATCTCATGTCTTTACTACTTTAGTGACTATATCTTATTCATTTTTTCATTCCCTGTAGGTATAAGTAGCATAGCAGCTTTCATTCACCGTACAATGTAGAAATGTTTGAATAAATCCATTCCTTACCCTTTTGGTATTGACTTTCAATTGAGTACTACCCCTTAATTCATGCTAACTAGGTTCTCTTTTAGGTGCTTCTTCCTAGCTTCCACTGGCCAAAAAATGAACCTCACGTGGGATGATTGACTCTTCCTCCCCATGCTCCCCCACTGGGCCTATGTACAGGAAACAGGCTCCAAAGGCACTTTAGTCCTTTTCCAATGAGTGTTGCAGTAAGGTGGTGGCTACCCTGTCTTTTCGTCCAGCTGGTCAATAACTGCACATTCTGAACGGTCGGAGTTTACATATTGGCAAGAAGTCTGGGATACTCACCATGTTCTCTAGCTTTCTTTTTCCATTGGAAAACAATTGCTTTGAACACCAAAAAATGATTACGGGAGATTATATTTTTTAAAGGCAATCTCTGCATCTCGAGTTCAGTGTGAGAACACAGTCTGCAAAATGTAGTGTGACTTGCACAGCAATTACTCACCTTGTTAGATCTAATTTCAGAACACCTCAATTGCCCGTTATTTTAGCACATTTTTTTAAAATGTAACCCAACAGCAGTATTGAAATTGCAGTTCTCTTGAAGTCTGCTATGCTAGTGCCTACTGATTGCACCAATCTTTTTTCAGTATACACACTTAGAGGACAGTGAGAGCAATCTGTCGTGTTTATTGAAGTCTTGTTAGTTCCACATAATTATGTCATGTGTTCAATATAGTGAATCTTCCAAATAACCAAAGCTTACTGCTTTTAAGAACAAAGATTTCTTCCTATATTATTTTTAGTATTTAATGAGAATTGTCTTAAAATATATTTAATGATTTCCTAACTTCTTCAGCAGTGTATTCAGATGGGAATTGAACTTTACTTAATAGTTCTAGATCATAGGTTTGCATTGCTTATTTCATTGAGTTATAAAGATATAAAGGACTGATTGCACCTATTTAAAATAACTTCAGATTGTTAAAATATTTTAGTTTGTTTTATAAGACTTCCTCTGTAGTCATCTATGATTCTTGACTTCTACTGTTGTGTCCTTGTTGCTGTTTAATATGCTATCTTATTTGAAATACAAGTTCCTGAACAAGTCTGTTAAGATGACTATACTCCATATAGAACCCACTCCTTATGTAAAGGCAGTATTGTGCAGTGACTAAAAGTGTGCACTCTGTGTTTTAATCCCAGTTCTGCTCCCTACTTGTTCTTGATCTTGGATGTGCTACTTAATCTTTGCATTTCTCTCCTCACCTCATCCATTAAATGGGTATAATAGTACTCATTTTCTAGAATTGTGAGGATTAGGTGCACAGAACAGTGCCTAGTGTATGGAAAGAGCCAAATAGCTGTGTTAGCTGCTTTGTTGTGGATACACTAATATGGTTTATTGGTTTTTGCCTGTCATGTTCTAGGTTTGGGGATTTACCAATAGCATAGATTGTAAACTGGAAATACGCTATTGAGATTATCCTGTCTCCCACAAGTTTTAGATTACCCTACCCTTTTCTAGGAGTTACACAAATGTAGAATAAATAAAGTCAAAATTCCTTCTACCCAGGTGATGTAAATTGGTAGTTCTCCTAAATTAGCATAAAAGAGTCATTTGCACATTTGCCTGTGCATTGAGTAGTGTAACTACAGCACACACCTACCCTGAACCACAGAATTGATGGCTTCCCTAACACCATCTCATTTACTAGCTGTGGAAGCTAAAAAGAACATTTGTAACTTGCTCCAGGTAGTACAGCCAGTAAATGACAGAGCAGAATCTAAACTTACATCTTTCCAAAATCTTACAGTGACCTAGATTCTTGCCTCCTCTACCCCTCGAAGAACATGCAGCTGTTTGCACAGCACCTTCCACCACAGGTCTAGTTGGGAGGGTTTGCTTATTATCAATGACAAAAATCCCACAATGAAACTCTGTGGCTGTTTGGTTCCATAAACTGTTTCTCTTTCAAGACCTGAGAATGCCAGATGCTACAATTTAATTTTTAATCTTGGAAATATCTGATGGAATAAAACAAGATCGGTGTCTCCAAATTATCATTTGGTCCTTAGCCTTCCAGTCCCACCTTTCTAAACATTTTTAATAGGCTAAAGGGCTACACTATATGGAAGCCACCGGCC
Source organism: Eidolon dupreanum (assembly GCA_028627145.1). Lineage (NCBI taxonomy): Eukaryota > Metazoa > Chordata > Mammalia > Chiroptera > Pteropodidae > Eidolon > Eidolon dupreanum. The sequence goes on along the minus strand of CM053513.1, from coordinate 18,567,750 downwards.
ACGTTTGGCTCTTTAACTTTCAACTAATTAAAATTAAATAAAATTAAAAATTCAGTTTCTCCATTGAATTAGCCACATGCCAGATGCTCAGTAGCCCCACGTATCTGGTGGTGACCATACTGTGCTGCACATGTGGAAAACTTCCATCATGGCAGAAGGTTCAGTGTAGAGGGATAGTCGCAGAGACCCACGGCACATGCACACTTAGACTAGCTAAGGTTTGGGGCCTCGTTTCCTTGCTGGTCTACTGTGTACACAGGACAGGATCTCAGGTGAACTCCAAGGCGTTCTCCTGCCTTTCACAATGGAGCCTGGGCTGGCCGGAGTCGGGGCCAAAGCAGGAGCTACTTTTCTGTTTGTCTTGGGCCCTGCCTGCTTCTTGCTCTTTATAACCATGAAGGCAACATGAGATGGAAGAAGAAAGAGAATCAAATATAAGAAAGCTGTTCAAGAAAACCACAGGAATGGAGATGCCAAAGAGAATAAACCTGACAATGAATTCTCTAGAAGATTCTAGGCTCTGTAGCTTCTTCTATGAAAGTTACCTCTAACCTTATGGATATTAACATCTCTATTTTGCCTTTGAATTACATCAAAACTTCTCTCTTGAAATAAAATGAGAGATGGACAACTTTTAGGTTTTAAACTATGAGTCACCTTCTATTGTCAGGTTATGAAATCATCTCAGTAGGTTGGCATCAATAATTTTTAAAGAGAATAATGTTGAATAGAATAAAAATAGTTGATTATATTAGAAATAGAAATGGTTTTACTTCATAATCTTTATTTCAGTTATCTATGTACATTTGTACTGGTTGCTGTGCAAAATGTACTTTTTATCATGAGCTGTGGTCAAAGTCTGAATAATACTTGGTTAGAATTGTAGTTAACAGAGTAAATAGAATTCTTTTGCTAATTTTTTGATATCTATTTCTGTAATCATGTTACACTTTGTCATATGTTATATGTCATCCTTTTATGAGTATCAGAACCATGAAAAATAAGTGCTTCCTTTGGGTGTGTGTGGTTAAGAGGGGAGGAACCCTGTATAGGAAGATGATGACTTCAAATCTTTAAATATGAGTCACGAGTTTGGAAATCTTGGAAATATATGGTGGAAATATATGGAGTTTTATTGTGAAATTTGTAGATTTGGGTATAGGGAATCCTTTCTGGATGGTTTTAGGGTGGGGGCGGAAATATTGTGTATGTGCTCATGATGTTATGTGTTGGGAGGTTCAGATACAGAATATAAATTTTTGAAAAGCAATTTAAAACATAAGAGAAAAGAGGAACATATGCTTAGAAGGTGATCACAGGTTTTCATTCATTCAAGAAATTCATGGTGTACTGATTTGCCTGGCATTGGGATCAGGGCTAAGGAAACAAAGATGAATATGATGAGATTTCTTTTCTCATGAAGCTTGCTGCTTAATTCCAGAGAGAGGCAACAAGTCCACCGACATCTGCAGGACAGCATGAGTATAATAAGACCACTGAGCACAGAGGGCCGGCAGCCACAGATGCAGCTTACTCGGTCAACAGAAGGGTGTTTCACCCTTGGGGCCTTTCTGCCCCACGTCACCTTCATCATCCCCACCAACTTTGAAACTCTCTGCCTTTGATAACATCTTCTTGTGTAAAGTTCACTGAGATCGATGCACAGCCATTCACAGGGTTTATAAGTAGCTATTATATGAGATTTTAAAATTCAGCGTGAATCTTTTCATATAATAATTATGTTCATGATTCAGCACAGGTTTCTTTTATGTTACATTCATACTCAAAAGCTGGTTTTTTCCCCCCTCCTTTTTTTCCACTGGAAGAATGCTGACAGGAATAAATTGAGTGGGATGAGCCTTCATTGTCACCTTTTTTCTTTGCATAGGTATTTATAGTAAGAAGATTAAATGTGCAGAAGCTGTTCTTCCCATTCACGTAAACCAAAGATATGTGGAGTTTTGTAAGTGCCTAGGCGGTGATTTCATCTAATAAGAAGAGCATAGAATGGCAGCCTGCAAGCTGTAGCCTCGCTGAGCTCAGCCACCACTACTCTGGGAGGCTGCTCCTTACAGACATGGAGGTGGCCAGTTCCAGTGGCTGCACTCCTGCCAAGGTCTCGTGAGGGGACAGGAAGTAGGTAGGGCCTTCTCTGGCAGAACCGTGACTGAGGCAACTCTCATCTGTCACTTCTGAGTTTTCGTGAGGGAGCACTTGCAGCTAAGCCCTTGTAACTCCTTACCCCATGTTCACCATTTCGTTCCAACTTAAAAGTTAAGACATGTAGTTTGACCATGAGCATTCTGTTATGGGCATTGAATATTGAAACTGTAGATGTCCAGCAAAATTTAGGGCTGGTGACTGCTCTATAAAAATATGAAATTTAATCATTCCATTTAATCCTTATTTGTTGCCTCTAGGCCATGTGCTTTACATAGCCTTACCCTGTTCTTGTTCAAACTACTGTCTCAAAGTCATAAGCATGGAAAGTGGCTTCCAGGGCTGAGGAGCGAGCTCCAGCACTTTTGGATGATGCCGAATGCTGTTTGTTATACAGTCAGGCAGCTCATTGTGAATCGGCAGTGCGGCCTGTGCCTGCCACTCTGAGAGTCGTGCTCAGTGCATTGTCCCAGCATATGCACATACTCAGTTCACAGAGGACCTGTCTGTCCACCAGTGCCCACCTTCTCCACTGAGCTCCTTTCATTTGACCCTGCTGCTGCCATGAGAGCCAAAAAATATAATACATACAGTATACATACACACACATACATATATATACATACATATCCTTCAAGGGTTTTTGGTTTCTGAGGATGGAGAAGGGGAAAACTGTGTAAAGCAAAAATGCCCAAAGATTAATCTGCTCAGGCCCACCCGTACCTGGCTCTGTATCTTCAGAGGTTCCTTTGTCTCAGTTCCTGAGTCATTCTTGGGCCCTGTAGTACCGACGCTGCCTCTCAGTGTCTTCCTTCGATTCTGCATTTTCTAATATGCTAAGTCTCATCCCTTAGCCTTCTAGCTTCTAAAGTCTTATCTTTTGTGTATTGTGGTATCTTCTCTTGCCATTCTCTTTATCCTTGTGGTTTTAAGACTTATCATTTCTTTGTCATTGCTTCAGTGGGTTTTAGAAGTGAGCTGAGCCATGTATGTGCTCAGTCTGTTGTGTTTGACTGGAGGTCTCAGCAGCCTCTTTTTAGGAATAATCAGTACCCACTCAGGGAACCCAAAACCACTGCCTGCTTCTTAAACCAACCTTTCCTGCATATGGTCCCATCTCTCAGCCTGGCTGACACCCATCCCTCACTCCAAGCCCAACCCAAATTCATAAAGTCTGTGAAAATGAGTCCGCTCAGTGTCCACCTTTCTCTTAAGAATTGATCACCCCTTCTTATTTTCACAAAAAGCATGCATTACTTTCATCACTTAAGACCTTATCTATTATCATGTTGCCTGACTGTTGAGTGTAGGAACCACTTTTTGTGTCTTTGCATTCTCAACAATTTACATAGTACCTGGCACTTACTAAATAATTGTCGCTACATACTACAGATTACAAAAGTGTGTTACAGCAGTCATAAGTCTCAACTAATCTTCCCTTATTAATGAGAAAAAAATATTTTCAACTACAACCAATGAGTACCAACACCTGAAGGTAGTGACTCTGCCAGCAGGCATGGTCTTGTGCATGTGTTGTGGGTAGCAGGAAGGATGCAAAGAAATAACCCACATTCTCCTGCTGCCTCTGACACCCTTTCCCTCTTGGATTAAAAATGAGAAGTGGTGTGTGAAAGATGGGGGTACTGTCTGAAAAGAAACAGTCTCTTGTGTAAATGTGCTTTTGTTTTCTGCAAGGCAAGTGTAGCTCGGACATTCAGCAATTGGAAATAATTTTAACTGCTCACCTGTCTACTGCTGTTCCTTATTGATGAGGACAGGTGATACCTGTCTGGGGTTGTCTGTATCTTCCTCTGCTCAGAATCCAGGCTGGCCTGGTTCTAGGCATTGTTCAGTGAGTCCATTGCCATGAAAGCTACTGTGTAGATACTGAGGGCATTCACCACGGCTACAAAATTTACAGTATTTCTTTTCATTCAAATCCACTGAAAAAGGAGTTTCACTTGTATTTGCCCAACACATTGTTTTATGTTTCCACACAGAACTTTTCATTGAAACCTCACATTATAGCTTCCCATCTCACAGATCATCCCCACTGCTATATGTACTGTCATTTCTGTGGCAAGTCAGTTTGTCAGAAAACTCTAATTGCTTTATATGTGAGAACATTAAACTGCAATAAATTTATGTATGCAGCTGCTCCATTACTGGAGAACAAGTTTTATCTCCTAATAAATTGATGTTTCTTTTTAGTGTCAACTAAAACCAAAATTTACACCCGAGGAAGTGAACCTTAACATTAAATAATTACTTCAATGCCACTAGTGGTAAGAAAGGGTACTCACCATCCAACTCTGAAAAGGCTGGAGCAAGGGAAATGGTTTTTTCCTCTGTTAATTGTTTCTGGAAAGCATAATTGCACAGTAGCTTTAATTGATATAGGAATAGAAGCTCTGCCCTTTTTAAGCAGATACTGTAAATAGTGTCATCTTGGTATGAGTTACACCATAAGAAAAAAGACTAAAAGGCTTATTTATGTTGAAGGGTAAGGGTAAGAAAAAGATTTGCTTTGGTGGTTTGTCTGGAGTTGCATTTAAGATAATGGAATAGATGCTTAAATTCTCTAGACTTTGATTAATATTTCATTCATCTTTTCTATAAGACTTTGAATGAAACTGACTGCTAAGAAAAGACAAAACTTGGACCAAGGAATTATATAAATTTAACTTACCTTTGGAAGATCTGAATTAAAATGGCCAAATGCTGGTTTACTTATTTTTGCATTTATTATACCTCAAATATGGTGCTCTTTTAGGAGTGATATATGTTAAAGACATCAACTGGCTGATCCCATGTGGGACAAATAAGAAATAAAATTATGGTTACTTTAAATTCATATTATGAACTGAAAGTTGATTACATACACGAGCTAGGGAGGGAGGGAGCGGGAAGGAGTGCGAGGGTGGAGAAGGAGCACACTTGATCTTGCCTAATTCAAGGAGAGCACAGATGAGAAAGCCTTTCCTCCGATGGCTATGTATCAAGAAAAGTAGGCAATAGAGTGTTGACACATGCGCCACCCTGGAGAGCCCTGCCAAGGACTCACATACTTGCATTGTCCTAAGTCTGCCATATTCTAGTTTCTTGACCTTATCATGTCATTTTATCACTCTAGGCCTTAGTTTCCTCATCAGTAAAAATGAAAGAATTTTTTTCAATGATGCCAAAGCTACTTTATAAATTGAATGTTTTTTAATTCCAAAAGCTGTGCTCCTATGATCATGGAGTATAGTCTGCAGCATGAGATTTTGCTTGGTCAGTTATTCATTCCATGCCATGTGATTAACATCTGAATTTTCCTTTCTTCACCTTTAACCTTTCATTCAGTGCTTGTCATAGCCAGTGTCTAAACAAGAAGACAGAAAAGCAAATAGGCCAAGTACAGTTTAGATATTATTCTATACCAGTTCTATCAATTATCTGGTAAATGATCGAATAGTCTTTATTCTAAAGCCGGGTTTTTAATGTGTTTGAATAAAATAGTAAATGTCATGATAGAGACCAACACACACTAAACCACTTGGACGATCTGTGATGTCCTGACTATTGCATTTTGGAAGAGTTCTGAAGTTGATGGAATGATTTTCTGAAAGTCTCTTCCAGCTACAGGAAAATTTATTCAAAGTAAAAGAAAGACCCTGTGAAAAATTCCATAAAATGCATGTTGGGTCTCCAGGGTAAAAAAAAAGGGTTAACTAGAAGATGTATCTCTTTCTCTTCAAAAAAATCTGGTCTTAATCCTTCACAAAGCCATTTTAGGTTTTAAGATAGAGTAAAATGTATTATAATATTTAGTTTTCATGTTCATTTCATGCCAAATTTCTAAAAATTGCTTAGAAAAATTATTATATGTGTTGTGTAGAATCTCGTATTCTCTTGTATAAGTAACACACAGACTATATTTAAACCCATTTTATAGTACATGCAGTCTACTTTTACTATTAAATTACTATAAATGTTTAGAGTTATTTTATCCATGCTTATGTGATCCATCGTTGCTAGCTATCTCATGGAGCCAACTCTTGGCCAGAAATATGACCTCTAATTATAACATTGTTCCTGTGGGAAAATGTGATCCATTTTATGATGTGGTCTCTAGGAACACACTGTGGTAAAAAAAGAATGCCACATTTTTTTTTTAATTTAAGCTTTTCAACTCTTTATATCATCAGTTATGACTTGGCAAGATGTGAACAATGTGTCTTAGATTGAAGGGTGTTCACGGGCTGGAGTTGAGTGGGGTCTCACAGCCCCTCTCCCAAGTGCATGTAAAAGGGATAACAAACGTATATACATCAAATTTAAGCTTTACTTGGAAAATTTGCTGCACGTATATACACTCACGTTTATGAATTTTATTTAAATGATATAAAATAAAAGATCTCTCTTCTCTGCAATGCCAAACATCTTGCTCTCCCAAATATAGACTACAGTCATAGTTACTGATAAATACTGGCTTTTGTCTTAAAAATGCAAAAGTGCATTGTCCTTTTGTTTCTTTTTGTCATTAACCAGACTTAAATTATTGATGAAATCTTTAATATCTTAATTACTTCTCAAGATGCTGCAGAGAATCATGGTTCTAAGTTACAAGGACAAACAATAAGGTGGGTTTTTGGGAGTGAGGGGAGTATTTAAATAAATTGAAGATATTCTGTCAGCTTTTTTGAAAAAAAAATCTCTCTTTCATAATATCTGTTGAGATTTAGAAACTACATAAACGAAATAGCTCATCTGCAAAGAAATACTGAGAATACAGTGAACTATAGACTTAGTCAACACTTTTCTTTTTTTTAACATTTTTTTAAAATTTTTAATTCTTTAATGTCACCACATATTTGACCCTTTTTATACCATCTACTTCCTCCCTCCCTCCTCCCCGCTACCCTCTGGTAACCACTAGTCTCGTCCATGTCCATGAGTCTCTGTTTGTCCTGTTCATTTGTTGCTTTTAGGTTTATATCCCACATATAAACTTTTTCTGTCTGGCTTATTTCACTTAGCTTGATTATCTTGAGGTCCATCCAGGTTGTGCAAGTGGCAGTATTTCATCTCTTCTTATGGCTGAGTAATATTCTATTGTATATATGTACCACACAGCTTCTTTAGCCAATCATCTATCGTAGGACACTTTGGTTGCTTCCATGTCCTGGCCACTGTGAATAATGCTGCTATGAACATCAGTGTGCAAATATCTTTTCAGATATGGGTTTTCAAGTCTTTGGGGTAAATACCCAGTAGAAGGATTGCTAGATCATATGGTAGGTCAATTCTTAGTTTTTTGAGGAACCTCCATACTGCTTTCCATAGTGGTTGTACCAATTTGCAGTCCCACCAGCAGTATATGAGGGTTCCTTTTTCTCCACATCCTCTCCAACATTTGTTATTACATGTCCTGTTGATAGCAGCTATTCTAACAGGTGTGAGATGGTGGTCAATACTTTTCATGAGAAGAGTTAGCCATACTGTAGACAGAGCAAGGAAGCTATTTAATAACTGATATCAACCTAACAGCAGGGAAATAGGAAGGCTGATCTTAGAGACTTGGACTTAGGAAAGGTAATCACAACAACAGTGCATCACAGTTATCATATTTAGTTAATATAAACAATTTTTCAATTACTTTAAAGTTTTAAAGTTTTTCGATTAGTGAAACCATAGTGCTCATGAAAAGAATTAGACCAACAGCCCCTGAGGAGACATCTTTGTCACCAGCAATGCAGATGCCATTTGCCAGCAGCCGAGGTATCACAAGCCTGAGTTTAGCTTGGAAGGAGCAGAGAGATTTGTGCAGGGACCTCGCAGGTGTTCCCTGCAAAGGGACTTTAGCAGTAGAGCCAGCGAGTCACTGGCAGTACTGCTCTCAAGCACAGCATATTTTGTATCCGCACTTCATAATCAACATAGTCTTCCTTTTTGCTTCTCTATTGTTATTATACAACACTATGAAAAATAAGAACAGTCATTTCCTAAGAAGGGCATTGGTTTTATCACATATACTCAGCCCTCTTCTCCTTGTGCATGTTTTCTGTGTGATCTCATCCCTTCTGGTGGCCTAAACTACACCTGTATATATGTTGAGGAGCACCAAGTGAGATCACAGCTTTACTTCTTTCCTGAGCTGCAGTCCTGGATTTATAGTGACCTACTCTGTGTCTTTTATCTAGATGTCATTTTTCTACATTGTCTTCAGTGTTTATGAAGTGCCTGTTCTGTACTCAACACTGGGTTAGATGCTTTCTTATACCTTACTTCATAGTATTCGCATACACGTAAGCCAAATATTATTATTTCTATTTGAAGAATCTGAAGAAATATCTACTCTAAACAGGAATAGAAATTCCAGGCTTTATATTTCATACTCAAAAGAGCGGTCATGTGACACACTAGGAACTGTGGTTAGTGATATAAAATTTATTCATGTAGGAATTACAGCCACCTAATTGCTAAAAAATTACTTGAAGCAGTTTTTAAAATAGCTATTAAAGCCAAATTTAAAAGGATACAAAAAGAGAAAAGATACATTAGGAAATTGATGTAATTATAATTGGACAATTAGTTTATCTCAGAGTTTCCTGGTAGCTGAGGCAAAAAGGACAAGATAAAATTTTTAACTTTGTGACAGAAGAAAATGTATGAGTTCACCTGGAAAAATGCTCCCAGTATCACGAAATTCTGGGAGTTGTTTTTAACATACATACTTGTAAAACGGAAATTGTGTAACAAAATGACGTTTTCAAATGAAGGATGTTTAAGATTCATGCATTCATGTTCTTATTATGATCAATTGTTTGTATGAAAAATAGGAATATATGAGAGCATCTTTACAAATACCTTGGCATTATATTTTAGGAGTAATTTTTTTTATATTTATACTTACTAAAATAAAATGGTATAACAAATTGTACTATGTTTGCAAATAAAGAATTGTTGCAACCTTTTGACCTTTTGCCACATAACCTTTGACCAAAGTTGAAGGTATAACATATATTGTAAAGATATTTTTCTGGGAATTTAAGCTACTATAACTTAGAAGTATTTCCCTTTCTGGATCATTATTCTTGGTCTTGTCATTAATAGTAAATGTTCAGAGACAATATTGTAAATCCAGAAGAAAGGGGAGACTACCAGGAAAGGGAGAATTTCAATTCAGATCGTCTCAGTAAATTCATCAACAATTTCTACCCAAAATTGCAAAATCGGTTTAAGATTTTGTTTTTATCCCATGATTTTTAAGTAAATATACTCAAACTATCTTTGATTATCTTTATCACCATTTTGATAATATTGATTTTATCAAATGTCATACCAGCACCACTTTTCATCAGTTATAAGATTCATAATTTTTTCAGTTTAAAATCTCTGATATCAAGGTACTTCTTACAATCAATGTCAGTTTAATTGGCAGTATTTTTTCTCTCAGAGATATATAAAATGTGTCATGATCAACAGTTTCTTAAATGAAATGCAGTTATAATTATATACTTTGTACATACTTCTTACATTTTAGTTCACAACACACACAAAAAAAAACCCAAAATATTAGTTAAAAAAAAAACTTGATTCTGGCAATAAAGGAGTAGAGGATTACTTCTCCGGACTTCTTAATGTCTAAATGGGCTCATCAGATTTCATTTTATTGGAAAGATGGAGAATCAACACCTTCACTGAACTCGTGTTGTAATAAGCACTAGTGACTTGATGGAAACAATTTTACAAAATTTGTATTAAATGTCATATAAATTTGTTTTTATCAAAAATGCCCTCAACTTCATTAAATGTTCTACATTTTACCCATCTATTCCATAGACTCTATACCTGTTCATAAAGTTCTATAGATAATGTCATGCCAAGACCATAGAGATGACATTTTGATATCAAAACAAAATAATGTAGTAGAAACCTATAGAAATAATGTTGCAGCGACAAAATTAAATGTCAGTGGAGGTCTATTGTAGCATAATGTCACAACAAAATGTCAGCCAAAATCCATGGAGACACTATTATGATATCAAAATGAAACAATATCAGTGCCAGTCTGTAGAGACATTACAGTATGAGAAAAGACAAAACAAAATGAGATCTGTGACTTTTGAGTCTCAATGTAGCTTCATGTCAGATAATTGGCTTGTGACAAACATGGGTAAAATTTTAGCATGTATTTTCTAAACCTTTCTTTTGCAACTCAAAAAAATTGCCCAAACTTTTTTTAGTATAAATGTCTGTTAGAATATTGCTGAATTTATATCTAAGTCCATGCCTATATCTATATCTACGTCAATGTCAGTGTCTTTACCTGTCTGTATTCATTCTGGGCTTCTGTCCCAACTGCATACATAATTAGTTCTGTTTGATCTCGGCTTAGCTTCCTTGCACACTAACATTTGGACATTGGTTGAATGTGAAAGTGCAGGAGAAACAGTGTTATGGTCACTTGGGAAGGATCATATTGGGTTTTAAAAGAAGCTTTGTTCCATTCCTTTCTCTACTGTGCTCAGGTATAAGCTGCCATTTCCCCTGCTCTGATGAGCCTTCAGGCGTCGAGGCTGGTTTTGAAATGTGCACCTGAATTCCTGTGACCTTTGCCTCTTCTACTCATGAGTCAGCAGCACCTTGGCTGGGTGCTACTCTACCTATTTTCCAGCTCTTTGATATTAATTGAAAGATCAAAAATTCTATGTTTATTGCAGAAAAACAAATCTTTATTAAAATCTTTAATTGTGTTAAATTAATACTTTTCCCCAAAGGAAAATTACGTTAATAAAGTGTCAGATTAAAGTCTTTGAACATTTTAGACTTGGAGAAGTGAAAGATTTTACCATATCAATCAACTTATAAAGGTCAAAAGGTTTTTATCCACATTTTAAACAATTTTTGTCTGTAATTCAATGTTATTGATTTATTTTTTTACAAATTTGAAAATCCCTGAAAGAAATTAAGAGAGAAAAAGTCAAACTAGAGAAGAGAATCTCTTCTGTGAATCCTGTGCCCACAAAAGAAGTAAAGATTTTTTTTCTCATTTTATTTTTCTACAGTATAATTTTAAAATCGTGTTTAAGCAATGATACAATAGTCTCGGTTAACTAGAAGCAAACCAAGCAAACCCACAATTAGCCAATGTGTTTGAAAATTAACTACACTTTTAGAAAAAGAGGTAGATGTCTACAAAAGTACTGCGGTTGGGAATTTTTCAAAAAAAAAAAAATCATTGGGGAAATAAAAGGCTTTGGGGTAATATCCTGCAGTCAGTAGAGTAAGATTCAATTCAATTTTTTTCTTTTTCTACACAGTAGTCAATAATGAGAGCCAAAGGTCATGAAGTCTTAAAACTTTTAAAAAAGTTAAATAATATCTATTATTCCTTTTTTCCAAGATGAAAGAGACTTTAGTGCTTTCCAGAGGGATATTCTAACACAAGAACTAAAACAAACAAAAAAGGGCTTTTGGTAAACATTTAGTTAGAGTATCAATTAGTTCTTTTAAGACCATGATTTTTCGAGATCTTATTCCAGGTTTAAACCTTATTAATATAAGGTTTGCCTATATTAATTCACATGGACCAAACCAAAATTGTATATTCTAGGAAATTACATTAACTTTGTATGGCGGGATGTGCTGGAATTGTATTCTCAAAGAATGCGTCTGTAGCTGTGGTGGGATCGCACCACGAGAAGAGTCATGAAACATTCTTTACCAGGAGCACCAATGGAATAATTTTAATGGATCTGAAAGGGAGCTGGTCACTATTGGGCAGGAGAATTAAGAGTGGAGTCCAGAAAATATTGAAACAAGGGTTAAAAATTATAAATATTAATTACTACATTAACCAATGGGAGTAAATTTGTGTAATTAATGTCTAAAGCCAAATTGAATTTCATCACATGTCAAAGAAAATAAAACTATTTGGCATATAATGCCAGAACATATGTTTGGGGGGAGAAAGTTTGGACTAAATAATGTATATATTATTGTATATTATATATATTATACATTATATATTAATTATATGTTATTATATATCATATATAATATATACATATACACATGCACTATATATTTAGATATATAAACAAAATATATAAACATTATGAAAAGTAATTTATGTATATAAAACATTATATATATATAATTTTAAAAAGTAATCTAGAAATAATTCTAAAATTTGATGAGAAGTGGTGGATATTATCTTGTTATCATGACCAACAACTATTATCATTTTGGAACATTTACATCCATGTCTTTCATATAGTTACAAACAAATAATGTAAGTATCCATATACCTGTTTTATTTCTGAAAAGATATTTGATCTTTGAAAATAATTGAGCAGTAAGGATAATATAAACTAGAAAGTCCAGTCTTAACATAGAGAATAAAAATATTTCTTCCTATTTTCTTTTTGAAAATCACTCCAAAATAGCAAAAAGAATAAGAAACAGCAATAATATGTCTATTTTTTTTATAACAGATGTATATTTTTATTACTATATATGATAACAGAATAACCCCAGCATGTCAGGACCAAGTTGACGCACTCCAAACCAAAAATTGGTGGATTCTCCTCTAAGGAAACAAATGGTTTCTCCTTTAGAAAAGGAACCCTCTTACATGTTGAGATCCCCACCAAAACAGTAGTTTTCTATGCAGCCCTCCTGGAGTAATGTCCACCATTTCATAAGCCCCACCCACATGCACACAGTGGCTAATCTGCTCATTAGTTCGTCACTCTTAAATATGATAGGACAGGCAAGCATATCAAACCTTTGAAGGAAGTCTTAACTGTGGAAGTCAGAGACAAAAACAACAAACTTAAGAACTTGGAAGAAACACAAAATATAGGAAAGAAAAGAGAAAACATTTAAAAACCATAGGTAATACCCACCATGAAATAAGAGAAGATACTGCAGTCACTGAATATGAACAGGAGGCTATTGGAAAGGATTATTAAGAAAATATGAAAGAACTCTTGGAAAATAATAAATATGATAGCAGTATTAAGAAACACAATAGAAGGTTTGGTAGATAAGGTTGAGGAAATTTCCTAGAAGGTAATAAAACATGAGACATATATAAAGAACAATATTGTGGGAAAGAAAGAAAAAGAAAATCAAAAGTTCATTCTGGGAGGTCTGGCATATGACTAATATGCTTTCTAGAAAGAGAGAACAGAGATAATAATGAAGAGATTATGAGAGAAATAATACAAGAAATTTTCCCAAAACTGGAGAACCTAAGATTCTAGATTGAAGAATTAGCTAGTGTCCAGAAAATTAATTTTTAAAAAGGGAATAGCTTTATGAAGTTTTATAATACCAGAAATAAAGAGATGATCCTTTAAAAAAGTATACAATAAAGAGCTGGGAATCAGAATATTAGGTTCTCAGCAGCAACACTGGAAGCTAGAAGACAATGGAGCCATTCCTTCAAATGTCAAAGAGTAATGTTTTCTAACCTGGAATTCCATACCTAACAAAACTGTCAATGAGTGCTGATGCTAGAATAGATATATTTTAAGTATGCAAAGATACAAAATGTGTTACTTCTAATATATCTCCTTTTTAGGAAGCTATAGAACATGTGCTCTAACAAACCTCAGGATGAGGATAAAAAGAGGTGCCAGGACTTCACCTGTTCAGAGAACTAGAGAACCAGGGTAATTGGAGTAGATGGGAGGAGTGCTTGAGGTTGGAGGGCTCCAAGAAAAAACTGGACTTTGATAAGCTCTGATGGGTTTGATCATGTGGAAATTTGTACCGAAAGGCTATGGAGAAGGAGGAAATATTTGCAAAAGACATATTGGATAAAGGACTGTTATCCAAAATATACAGAGAACTCTTAAAACTCAACAATGAGAAAAACAACAACCCAGTTTTTAAAAAGAGCCAAAGACCTTAGCAGGCACCTCACCAAAAAAGATGTACAGATGGCAGATAAGCATGTGGAAAGATACTCCACATCATATGTCATCAGGGAAATAAATGCAAATTAAAATAAGAGTGAGATACCACTACACACTTAGAATGGCCAAAATCCAGAACATGGACAACACAAAATGATAGCAAGGGTGGAGCAACAGAAACTCGTTCATTGCCGATGGGAATGAAAAATGGTACAGGTATTTTGGAAGACAGTATGGCAATTTCTTACAAAACAAAACAAAACACACTCACCATACAGATCCAACAATCGTGCTCCTTGGTATTTGCCCAAAAGAATCAAAACTTATGTTCATACAAAAATCAAAACATGGGTGATGTTTACAGTAGCATTATTCATAATTGCCAAAAGTTGGAAGCAACCAAGATGTTCTTCAGTAGGTGAGCGATAAACAAACTGTGATACATCCAGGCAGTGGAATGTTATTCAGAGCTAAAAAGAAATGAGTTATCAAGCCAGGAAAGACATGGAAGAAACTTAAATGCATGTTAAGTGAAAGAAACCAATCTAAAGAGGCTACATACTGTATGATTCCAACTATGTGGCATTCTGGAAAAGGCAGGACTATGAGGACAGTGCAAAGGTCATTGGTTGCTGGCAGGGGGAGGGAGGAGTGTGGATGGATAAGCCAAGCAAAGAGGAGTTTTAAGGCAGTGAAACTACACTGTATGATACTATAATGATAAATACATGTCAGTACACATTTGTCCCAATCTATAGAAGACATAGTACCCTGACATAAACTATGGGCTTTGAGTGATTATGATATGCCAGTGTTGATTCACTGTTTATAACAAATGTACCACTCTGGTGAGGAATGATAACGGAGAGGCTGTGCATGTATGGGAGGAGGGGGTAAATGGGAACTCTTTTTACCTTCCTTGCAATTTTGCTGCAAACTTAAAACTGCTCTAAAAAATTGTCTTTTTAAAAAAGACTATAGAGAGTGGAAAAAATTAGAGATAGGCTCTAAGAAAACTGAGCAAAAGAACAACCAAGAATGTCATAGAAAAAAGGAAATCTAATCAGAGTGCTCCATTTAAGTTAGCAGTGAACAATATGTTATTCAGAAATAGGAAGTTAAATACCAGAGGTATTTGGTTAGATATGGATTATCGTTAAATCTCTAACTGTTGTGTAATGAATCATATTGATAATTTACCTTTAATAATATTAAGTATTGAATATTAAAAATGACTGACTGAAAAAAGTTAAACGAGTGAGCTGCGCCAGAATCATCAACATGAGTGTATTACAAATCAGGAATTATGATTGATCTATTTCGAGTATCTCAGGTTGAGTTAAAAAGAAATATCATAAAAAACAGCTAAAAGCCTTAAAAAAGTTTTTCTTGGGCTTGGGTTGACTACCCATTAGACAATATGAAGCAGGAGATTCTTTTATTTGAAACCTTTTAGTTAGCATTTTTAAATATAAACTATACAAAATAAGCATTACTTTGAAAAAACAATTTACAAAAGAATGATGTAAGCTCTTTTTGAAATCTATCAATAATTCCAAACCAATATGGTCATGCTTTTTGTGTTTTCTCATAATAATTAAGCAAACATGAAATGAGAAGTTAAAATGATCGACATTTTTATCTCATTTATTCCCTCTATCTAGATAGATTATTTGTAAGTTGGAACATGGCCAAATTGTGAATAGAAGAAAAACCTAAAAAATTAGCAACTAATAATTATGAATTTAATTAGTAGCATAAATAGAAGTAAAAAAATATCAGTCAAGAAAAATATTCTAATGATCTTAAGAAGTTTAGAAATCAGTAAACAATACCGACTTTTCATTTGGGTGCATTAAATGTTCTGGATTTTTTTTTTTTTTTACAAAACTATTCTAGTTTTCAAAAACATTTCAGAGTTATCCACTTGTAAAATCTATAGGCACTTTATCTTCTGTTACATTATTTTTTATTTTAACTCATTTCAGGAAAGCCATATAGAATTTAGCCATAATTTAGAATTATGACATGAGTATTAAGGACTGCATTGTATTGAAATTTTTATCTTTAAAAAAACATAGCTTCGTTTTGTATAGTATTTTGCAATTATGCTGTCATTAAAGACAGAGAATGCAAAAACAAAGAAAATGTTAGCCTTGAATTCTGTAATCATTTTATGATTAAAGAATTAAAATAATGGTTCTATAATTAGTTTCTATGCTTGTGTGACAAAACCTCTTGAAAATGAAAAAGAACATGATAATCGTTTTATTTTGTCATCAAAACTTAACAGATTTTGTAATTTAATTTCCATTGCTTTTTTTATTTTAAATTTTCATAAAGTATTCCCAATTTTTGCTCTTTTAGTTCTCCAAGACTTTCAGCTGTAATATTAAATTCCTTTTACTCTTGATCAGACACCCAAATATATATTTTTGTTTGAAGTGCTGACTTTAACTGTGGGTCACAACCAGCTAACCTTTATATTCTCAGTGGTTTTATTGAAAATAGTATAACACATAAATTTTCTTCAGCTAACCTATTAGAATACCTTATATGTCCTGCTGTTTATTAGGCAGTTCATGAAAATCACACAGTCTATGAAAAAATAAGTGCACTTTGGGCATGAACCCCAAATTATAACTGCTTTTGCATTATACAAAAAGAAAATGACATATGTGGTTTTTCATAGGCCGTAACATTTTATTTTCAAGAATGCATTTAAATTCATAGGTATATCTGGAAAACATTTTCTCTCCCGTCATTTATTCGTGCAAAGCTATACAGAACAGCCAGCTAGAGAATCAGGATGACTCCAGAGGCAGAGAACTCTGCTTCCATCCCTGCCCTTTGCCCATTCTCTTCACAGGGGCCTGTGGAAGGTCCATCTAGATGTTCCCACCAGCTGAAATTTTAGATTCTAACATTCACTCTCATGATATTCAAAGGTCACTTGTTTAAAAAGTTTAATTAGAACATGATCTCTAAAACAGCTTTGATAATTTTATAATGACAGTTTTTTAAATCTTACTAAATAATATTACTTTTGTGCTGAGTTTTAAGCCAATGCGTCATTATGTGTGTGACTGCAGTAGATTTACAATCCTTTTTGGTAGAAACTGACTTAGATTATTTCCGTGAAATTTACTAGTCAGGAAAAGCTACCTCAGGCTCACAAGAGAATGTCTTTTTTTTTTTTAAATCTGTTTATAGTTGCATCCCAAAATTATGTATGTCTGTGCACGGGTGTGTTCTTTGTAGCAAGAGGAATTCCCCTTGAAAAAGTAGAGCTAAATTCTTCTCACTCCTGCCTGAGATCAGTGACAGGCTAATAAGGAAGAGTGATGATAGTAATAAAATGAGACGAGGGGTACATTCCTGAGATTTTGCTGCTTATAAAATGATGGCCCTGTTACTGAATGACCACAGAGGGACTGAGCGAGATCTAGTTGAGTCTTTGTAATGGGGAGAGGTGACCCTCCCTGTGACTCATCATATCAGAAGCAAATGCAGCATTAACCATTTGGCGATCACCCCCCATCCTTTGAACCCAAAGAACATAACTGTATGTTTTTAATTTGTTATGATTTATTACACTGAAATTGGTGTGAAATGGACAACAAATCCTGGGTGTCAGAATCTGAAAATGAATTTTATCAGCTGAGGCACGTGAATGCCTTTGGGATTTGCATTAGTTTCTCATAAGTCTTTTCATAGTACAGATGATGAGTAAAACTGAAAATAAACTGAAAATGACACAATGTTTCCTAAGTAGCTAATTTCACATATACACATAGACACATGTAAATATGAATACAGCATTTAGCTTTACTTCAGATTTTATAATTCGAAGTGATTTGTACATGCCCACAGAAATATTTGTCAAAAAACAATAAGTAAATATTAATACCATTTGTTATACCTTAAAAATGTTTGAAATTATCTGTAGAAAAATGCAAACATTAAAGTAAGGTTTTTTTTTAACCACCTTTATTTTTTCACTGTTCAGACTTGAAGGAGAGAATTTATATCTACATACCAATATAAAAATGCTAAGTTTGATGAAAAAGCTGCCCTTGTTAGAAACTAACTTTGCATGCATAATTAATTTGAGCACCACATTCCTACTTCACAACCAGAAGAGAAATTGAATTCAGGTGTTTGGTGAACATATGGGAGATTTACTGTGAATTTATGACCTGTGGTTTGAGTGTAAAACCCCAAGATACTTGCTGATAAAACTTAATGAAGCTTGTGCAGAGGAGCTATTTTTATTTGTAATTTAGTAATTGATACATTTCTTGGTTTAACCCTCCCCACCCTTTTCCCCATTGCTCATAAATCTCCCGGTCTGAGAGAGAGAGAGAGAGCCAGAGTAGAAAGCCCCAGCCTTAAACCAGGTTGCTTTAATACTTACCGAATCCGAAAGTTCAGAGTTCACTTTTCCACAGCATTTTAGTCGGTTCCTTCTTTCCCTTTTAATATAGCGATTTATGCTTTCTTCCCTGAACAGGTGACAGGAGGCAAACCCAAGTGCCCTGGGAGGAGGTGCTCTAGGTTCCTCTAAGAGAGGCAAAAGCTTTCACAGAGGGGTGACACTACTTTACTCTGTCTTAAGTAAGCAAGGATGGAGGCACAATGTTCCTCACCATTAAGATTTAGGTAACAAATTCCTTATCATTAAAAGGTTTTCTTCCCAAGAATAAGCCTGCTTTCAGGGAGAGGAACTTGCCACACACATCCTACCAATACCTCTCTGCTTCTCTGTCTATACCTAAGATTTTACAAAGAATGCTCCTGGTTTTAATGCCAGGAAAGAAAACTCATGACAAGTGCTCCATTTTAACATATGGGGTATAATGGGTATAATGAGAAACCTGTGTTCGCTCAGTAATTTACAGCAATTAAGAATTCAGTTCTGACATCTGTAGATTATAACTATTTGGCGATTACAAGATCAGGAATATTTTATGGAATTGCTAATCAGTACAGAAAAATATCTAAGCGAGAAGAATGTTATTCACCTGTCATCTCATAAAGGCATCAGTTGCTGGTGATTGTGCTAGCAACCCTTTTTAGATTGGTGACATTTCTCACTCCAAAGGTTTAGTCGTCCCTGTTCAAGAACTTGTTTGTAACCACTTTATCATGTTGACAATCTCTCTGTTTTGAAAGGATAACAACTCAGTACATTCGTGCATGTACATCACAGTAAGACATTGCTTAATGATCTGAGACGCTTGTGGTTATTGCTGGCTGCCTATTTCTAAAGCTACGTGATGGGCCTGCCTTACATATGTTTTTTCCAGGTTCACTTTTTTCCTACTTTAGTCCTGGTGTCTGTTTGAGGTGCCATCCATGAAATAGCTGAATTTTAGATTTGCCATTGGTACAAATAAGGGACTAAAAGTTTTCCCTTTAAGAATACAAGAAGAATCAGTAATTGGACAAGGAAGGGAAAGGTGCTCTAATTTTTCTCCAGTGAAAATGTTTCTAAAGATAATAGAAGGGTACGCTATTTACATATGTAGCGGATCTTTGGTCTTATCATTTGTGTCATTACCAAGAAAGTGAATAAAGTGATACATATCCTTCAACTAAGTGACTAAAACACAGGAACCTCCTGCAAAGGTTGTGTCATTGCTGAAAGACATTGTCAAGACTTGCAGAAGTCAGAATTCAGGAAAACGGGATCTTGGAACATAAATGGAGTCCTGGAAGCTTTACTGTACGACCTTCTTTCTGAGCATACTCGGTTGCACACCACAATGATGTGTCAGAAGTCTTGACTGTGGAATCCCAGAATCGGGGAGATGACAAGACTTTGAAGCACTGGCAAGTAGAGGAGGAAGAGTTTCCTTAAGCAGAGAAGTTGGCAGCTAGCAGAACTCTGGCATTTTCCCTCTGGTCTATGGCATGAAATGCCTGGGGGAGAAGTAGAAACACAACAGAACAAAACTCCCAGTGTAGAGTTTCAGTGTTTCCAAGATCTCAAGACATAATTTGGAAATTTACTTTTGTAGTTTTTTAATTGGGAAAAGAGTAATGTCCTTTTACGTCTCCAGTAATTGGGTGCCAAGTGCAGGTGTGAAATTCACTAGCATTTGGAATAGAATTTTGTATGTACGGCCAAAGGTAAATTGCTAGGGCTGAGAATTTTGTGGCGAAAATGAAAAGGCTGAAGATATAAGCTGATAATGGTTAACAGAAATCTCTACTGTGTATCTAATCTTTTGTAAATTGGGGCTTTTAAGGACATCTGTTAACTCCTGGATCAAAGTAAATAAAACCAGTTTTAAAACCAAACTAAGTTTTAACCAGCAGTATCTCTTTGTGAGTTGTGTATTGACCTAGATTCTAGCAGGTCATTGGTCTGCCTGAAAGAGAAACAAGAAGTGAGCCCTTGAGTTCAATTTTACCAAATGACCTGGTTGTGAGTCTCTTTTCATCACACTCTGGGAAAACACCCACATTCCTGCTCTGGTCTCACAAGGGCTGATTTTTAGAGATCACAGAGCCAGAATGGGGTGCTTTGGGTGAAGTGATGGGGAGGAGTCACCCTAAGCAACTGGATAGATTTCCATGGGGCATTAGTGGCTGTAGTTACTGGCATTAGTGGAAAGTGCTTTTGATTATTTTCATGTGTTAGGTTCTGGCAGTGACATTTTTCAGTGGTATCTTCTGTAACACTGTTTTGTACAATTCTTTTCAGAGACCAGAACTTTGGAGTGACTAATCATATAAATGATACCACATAAATGGCAAAACTCATTCATAAAATATGATTTATTTTATTCTGCTCTTCTAACCAACATGCTTTTGCAACAGGCAATATTTGTTCAGTTGCAGCTATGGGCAGGGCATAGGGCTCTGTGCTTCTAGACCACCTTATTCATTTAATAACCACTTCTCTAATGTTGTTTAAGGTGATTTGGTGGTGGTGGTGGTGGTGGTGTGTATGTATGTGTGTGTACGTAAGAGAGGAAGATTTAGGGAATGTATTATCTTTTATTTAAATGAAACACAAAAGCAAACCCACCATGCAATCACATTTCAAACCCCTAGTTGCATCACATCCACTAACATCCTGTTGACCAAATCAAGTCACATGGCCAAGGCCAACATCAATGGTATTCATTTTCTATTGCTGCATAACAAATTAACACAGACTTAGCAGCGTAAAACAATACACATTTGTTATATCCGTTTCTATGGGTCTGGAGTCAGGCAAAGGCTTAGCTGAATCCTTTACTCAGGGTCTCATCCAGGTGCAATCAAGGCGTCAGCCAGGCTGGGTTCCCACCTGATGGCCTCACTAGGCGGAGTTAACTTCCCTGCTCCAGGAGTTGTTGGCAACATTCTTTGCAGCTGTATGATTCATGGCAGCTTTCTTCTTAAAAGCCAGAAAGGAGAGAGAGACAGAGTAGCAAGATGGACACAGTTCTTATATTAATCATGTCAATGTAATCATTCCTTGACCTTTTTCCCATTTCACTGCAACTCATAGGCTGCCTACACTCAAGAGTGGGGTTTGCTCAAAGGTGCGACTACCAGGAGACAGGGACCATGGGCCCACCTTAAAGTCTGCATCACAAATATTTGCCGAACAATTTACCCTGCCACAGGGATGTGGCATACAAAATATATACATGTTAAGGGATTGTGATGAAGGCATAAGCTTAAGAAAGAGAAAACATACACATGTAAGTTCTATAAATTAAGTAAAACGGTATTTGAGTCAGAGGACAATTACTATTGAAGAATTGAAGAAAGATGAATGTGGGCTGGAATAGTTAGAAAAGGGTTCAAGGAAGTGGAATTTAATTTCTTTGACTTACTTGGTAGAACTGTAAAGATAGAAAAGAATAGGGTATTATAGAAAAAAAAGAGATAAACAAATGTATTTTCCTCTCTTCTTTGGTAGCTTCTCACTCACACTCAAGATTATAATCATCTCCCGCTCTGAGCACCATGGAAAGCCTGCCATGGTTCTTTCCCTCCGTCCTCCTTTCCCCTTCCCGTTCATGTTTTCTTCCTTCTGTGAGTGGGAGAGTGTGTACCAAAATGGCACTTCCCTGTTAAAAAAAAAGGATGAGTGCTTGTTCTCAATACCTTCTACTGAATTCTGAATCTTAAAGCTATGCCCTCTATTCTAGTTTTACAGATTTCCTTTGCATAATTAAAAATGTAAATGTTAAAGTATTTTTAGTCCATAAAGAATTAATCAGTCACGTCTCAAACTCATCTCTCAGCTATATGCTGGTCTGAAAAGGTAGGTCTGAACTCAGGCCTGCAGGGCAGTGTGATCAGGAGGAGCTGACAATTTGGGAGAGGTGAGATTATGGACAGTGCTCAGTCATTGTTGTTTTTTAATATTTGTTTCCTGAGATTGTTACCAGGGGACCACTGGCCTTGTCTTGGTGCCATGAAAGCAAATAGCCTAGGAAAGCAACATATATAATAGCCAGAAGCTTCAGAATATAAAGTATAGGTTGCAAGCTAGCAGGCAACAGACTTTTTTTTTTTTTTTTGGCTCACCTAGGATTAAAAAAATAAAACAAGCCAACATTAAAAATGTGGAGGGAAAAACTGTAGTTCTGACTCCTCTTTTAAAAAGTTAGAAGGCAATGCCAGGCCCGTATCTCTGAAGACAACAATCTTCTGGAACTGAGTAAGGGTCTCGACCAAGCATATTACTCCCATTTGTCGCAGAGTGTACATGGGTACCTCCAGGGCAGTGGGGTCTCCTTCACTCTTTAGGTAATCGCTCTGCGGGCATTGGAATTTGTCCCAACTATGAAGCTTGCAGGCATATTACTTTCAAAGTTTTGTCCATACAACACCTGCAATGCTTTCTAACATACGAAAACTCCTGGGCCCTGCACTAGACTGACTGGATCAGGAGCTCCCCAGGGGTGCCTCAGTCAGTCAGCATTTTACAAAACGCTGCACTCTGGATGATGCTCATACACAATGTGTGTGTGTGAGAACCACTGTTGTAAGGGTTTTTTTTTCTCATTCACTCTACCTAAGGATTGTCATCCTGTGGAGCACAGGTGCAGGACGAGCTCCAGTGCTCACCTGCCAATAGGACCATGGCTGCAGTTAGCATAAATTGGTACATTGTGCAAAGTGCATTGCAGTAGTCCAATCTGAGAGTTCTAAAGCCTAGTGCACCCCATGATGTCCCTCTGACAGGAGAAGATACAATCCCCATGGAAATTATGAGTGGAGAAGATATTTTTATATTCAGGGTGGTGATGTGCATGCCTGGTCAGGAATCTGCATAGTGCATGATACAATCTACCCTTCCCTAATCCTGTCAGAAAAAATGCAAGATTGTTACTGAACCAGAACCAACTGTCTTCATTTAGTTTATACACACACACGCGCGTGCACGCGCACACACACGTGTGTGTGTATTAAGGAAAGTTCTAGTTGGGCTACAAATACCAATTATAAGGGAGGCTTAGTGTTAATGTTGGATTTAACAGTCTGTGTGGATTTTTTATAGAAAAGGCATCTCTATAATTCCCCTCCTCACCTATCCCTCCTTTCTGTTGACTATTGTTAAATTATGATTTACTGACTCCTCATTAAGAGTTTTATTGTTTCACTCATCCATCTGATCAACTTAGGTAGTATATTTATTATAGTCCATTATTATAGTCCTCACAAAAAAATAATGAGTGACTTTATGTTAGCAGTGAACCTAAATATAAGTTGATTGTGGTGTGCAGCCACCAGTGCTAATGAATATTTAAAATTTCCTTTGGCTTTCTTGGCAGAAGAGCTAACCAAGAACTTTGAGAAGTCTAAATGTGAATTATTGGCCTACTATAGACTGGCCTGAGAAGCAGCACTGAGCAGCTGTAATGATTTCATCTCTTGAAGCCAGGATTTCACCTTCACACTGCCAACTGTTGTTCCCCAAGGTCTTCCAGTCTTTGCGAGTTACCATCAATCATGAAAAGCATTGCAGCCTACTTTCCAATTTCAGCCCTTAGAGTGGCTTTCCTAGTCTTGGGCAAGTTGATTGTTGTTCTCTAGAACATAGGAAGAAAAGAAGCAAGGAAAAGAAAGTGGAACAGTGGTCTCTCCAGCTGCTCAAATTTGGAAATGAGGACAGAAGTGACTTCCAGAACTCATCTTATACCATGAAAAATATGGAAATCACCAGAATTTAAAATTAAAAACATTGAGTCAACTACCTTTGTTGGGAGACTTACTTCTAATTAATCACAAATCATAGGAAGTCAGTTTTCATCAACAGTTTGGACTTCGTGAACCTAATAATTTCGGAATTAAAACTGTCTGTGCTTCATAAAAATAATAGAGGAATATTTCTAGTTAGACTTTTAAAATACATTGCCAATCAAGCCTCCTACGATCCTCCTATTAAAAGCTATGAAGTATGCCAGGAGCAAAAAAAAAAAAGCACAGCTGGAAAGATGGCAATGAGATTAATGAATGCTGACTTTCCTATGTCTTTGTTTTATGACTGTAATGATCCTGGGGCCTAAACCCTCACAGTTTCACGTAGCAAGTAAGAAATTCTATAGATTGGGTGTTACATTGGGAAGCCAGTACTGAAAATTTGCCTGTTTGAACAAATATGTTTTGAAAGCTAGTAAGAATAGTAACCTGCCTGGCTCAGAAGTGTAGAGGGCAAGTTTTAAAGCTGCGCCCAAATGTGGACCAAAGTCTCATGTCGTCATTTCGCACATTTTACAGACCCATTGACCTTTAATGTTCTCAGACTAATTAGTTCAAAGTATTTGTCAGAAGAACACAGGGAAGACAAGCTTTTATTGACTAGGAAAATAATCAAATTGAGTGCACCGACAAGATATTCCAGAAGCTCTAATGAAATTGATAGAATCATAAAGGTGATAGGGACCCACTCAGTAGATTAAATGGTGAAAGGCTATCCCATGTTCATGGAAGATGTTAATATTGTGGTCCTATACGTGACCATTTTCAATTTCAATTTCAATTTCTAAGCCTTTGGAATTGTTCAAAATATGTGGAATTATACAAAAACATACATTAGCTTGAAAATTTTATGTACTCTACTATGACAGACTTTCTCTTTCTAAGCTACCGCTCATAAATTACATTACCCAGGAGTCTATGCAGCCAAAAGAACTTAGATACTCACTGAGTAACCAGGGCAGTATGTTTTCAATGAAGAGACCTAACCTTCCTTATAGCTTCCAGCTTCTTATTCTGCTAGCAGCTGGGAGGGTAAATTTGACAAATATAAGATTTGGTCCTTGTCCTCAAGAAGTCTGAAGTTGTGTTGGGGAGTCATTGTATACCTAATATTGAATAGCTTTCCTGGTAGGATGCAACTTAGTGCTTAGGGGATGGAAGAGACCAAAAATGGCCTGAGATTTAAGATCAATTTAATTTTGGTCATCTCTATTACTCTTACAAAATATTTTTTTTTAAATTTGTATAATTTTATAATAGGGGGGTTTGGAGTCCAATATGTGCTTTACTAAGTGATAACAACATGGCATAGTTGAATGAGGGCTGCTGGACTAAAAGCCAGAAAAATCTGGATTCTTGTCTCACTTTCCTTAACTAGGCAGCTGGGGAGCGTCAAAAAAGTCACTTATCTTTTTCTAATGTCAGTTTCTACCTTTGTAAACGTGTGTGTGTGTGTTGTATGTGTGTGGTGTGTGTGTGGTATGTGTGTCTGTGTCAGAGAGAGAAAAAGAGATTACTGCCTTCTGCACCTATCTTATAAGCTTTTTGTGAGAATAAAGCAAAATTCAATGCTATAAAAAAAAAAAAGAAGGCAACATTATTAACTAAATGGTTACATCAAACTACCACCTGAAGTTTTTAAAATGCTTTTCATTTATGCTGTGAGAGTTGCATTTTGTGTTTAGACCTCTGATAACTCATAAATAGGAACTTCATCTCATGGCATTATGAAAATAATACTGTGCATTTGTGAGGCTATATTGTACGGTATTATCTCACTTGATTGTTACAAGTATGATATTTAGAGCAAAAGTGATTCTTACATCCCTTCATATATATAAAAGAAGTGTAGCTCAGCAGCGTTAAGTGCCTTAGTCTAAAAAGGTGGAGGAGCTAGAACTAGCCCCTGGTATTTCTGACTTTTAATGCAGTGTCCTTTCCAAAAAACTTTTGCTGCCAACACCTTGCCAGATTACAGAAAGGAAACGAGGCTTTTTAAAGAACTACGTAAAAAAGAAATGTCTACAAATACCGCTCACCCTCTTGAATATGTCTGAAATAACATCAATAAATTTTGATCATAAGAACAAAATGAAAACATATTTTAAATGCCCAGATATTGTTTTTAAAATTCACTTCCTCTAAATAGTGTCATTTCACAGCAACATGTCATTTTTTTCCTAGCAACTGCAAGTCACAGATTGTATTTCTGAAGGGTGTTCATTGTTGTCCTGTCTCCTTTTAGCAACAGATCAACTCCTAGCAACCATGATCGGATACAGCGTCTACGGCAAGAATTCCAGCAAGCAAAGCAGGATGAAGATGTAGAAGATCGGAGACGTACCTACAGCTTTGAACAACCATGGGTGAGTATTTGGTTCTTTGACACAATGAATAATCCTGCAGCTTCCTGTAGTGTAAGGCACTAAATTATGACCTCAGTTCTTTATGAAACAAGACGAGGTGGAGCCAAATTCTTTTGACCTTTAACATATTGACCTTTCCCTCATTTCCATCTGGGTTTCATCATTGCAAATTTAATTTTATATCTTGTTGCACCATCTGTCCATTGCACAATAGATTTCATTTGCATTATGACAAGAAATAGCAAAAATATTCTTGCTCTCAGTTATGCATTTTTTAAATTCAGTAAATATTTTTCTATATATATTTTTTGCAGAATCAGAGCCAGAATAAATTAGCTTAACACATGTCTATCTTGTACCTACTATACACAAAGTACAGTATTTAGTAATTCTTATTCCTTTATTCTCCCTCAGCTCCTTTGTATATTTGCTGAATCCTTCTCAGTTATCTACCTATACCTCTATTTAGTTCACCCTCCACACAACCTCCAGAGTGATCTTCCTAAAGCAAAACTTTAAATGACCTTTCAATCTCCACAAGATACAGTGTGAACCCCATGGTGTGACATGCTAGTCCTCCTCAGTTGAGCCCCAGGATGTGCTCCAACTTTGTGTTTTATATCAGAGATGGTACTTCTGGGAAAGGGAGGTATTGGAGCAGACTTGAGAGTTCCAAGATAATGGGAATTTTGAAGAATCTCTTTGAAACTTGAGAGAGTCAATTAGGAATGAATAAATAGGCTGCCTGAGGCTGGAAAATCTAGCCGAGGCTCTCAGTAAAGGCCAGTCAACACGGTAATGTGACCATAGCCGACAATGCTTAGAGGATTGGGAATAGAATAAACAATTTTTAAAATTAATTCTGTGATGTCCTGATTTCCTAGGAGAACATAAGAAGGGTCAGTAGTCTCAGGGCTATAAAGCTAAGGAAGCTGTGGTCAAAACGATGTATTCTTTGGAGTCCAGACTCTTGGAGGTATCCTGGTCTGGTTGATGTCGAGGATTAAGGTGTGTCATACATGCATGTGAGTCCCTGAAGTAGAGGAGAGAGTACAGTCTGAAAAGTTAATGAGTTTAGTTCAAAGTGTTGGAGATATAATTACAGTAGATATTTGGGAGAGTAAAGACAGTAGGAAGAATGGTGTTAGGAAAGACTTGAAGTAAAAAAAATAATCCTGTTTTATTTAGAGAAGGATATGACCCAGCTAACACAGAACTTAAAGGTTGGTTGTGTTGTAAGGAAGGAGGGAGAAAGGTATGACTGTACTAGGAAGTGTTAATGCTGCACTGAAGGTTTGAAGAAGGGTGGAATCAGGACAGAACACCACTAGCTAAAGACGTGCCTCTGCAGGCCTCAGTTTTCTTATTTGCAAACCATGAGGGTCAGAGTAGCTGATTGAGTGTCCGTAGTTAAACCCTTTGTCAAAATGAAATTTTGAAAGGAAGCTGAGTGTATCAGGTAAAGCAGATGCAAGTAGAGCTTCTCCAAGTGTGGTCCACAGACGAGCACCTTCAGCATCACCTGGGAGTTTGTTAAAAATACACTTTCTTGGGTCCTGTCTCAAACTCACTCTATCTGAACCTCTATGGGTGGGGCCTAGGAACCTGTATTTTAACAAGCCCTCCGAGTCCTTCTGAACCATGTTCATCTTTGAGAATCACAGCTACAGAGTTTATATCATCTCTGAGATCCTTTTTTGGTCCTAAAACCCAACACCTTCAATATACTTTACACAAAGCCAGAAAGCTATAAAGGTTTTTGATCATGGCATTCAGTGATCAAATTGGTGTTCGTGGAAGGTGAATTTTGTGAATGAAAGGAGAAACGGAACAATAGGAGGAGCAGTACTAGTTTGAAGGACTTTACCTCAGTTCAGGTGAGGAAGGCGGGGCCTCAGAACAGGCAATTGGCAATATGAGGCCAGCATCCAAGAGTAAAAACTCCTCCTGAAATCAGTCCTAACCTGACTCTGGGATATTGCAAAACAAGTTCAGCAAATTTAATCTCTAGAAAAATCTCTAACTCTCCTCTGCAATAGGATTACTATTAATTGTATTTTTAATAAAATATGTAGTTTATTTTTCTAGACGATCAAGTAAATTGAGTCATTTCCATGTAACAACATAACAATTATATTAATCTACTTATGTCGTTTGACATAATTGACTCAATTGATTCCTACTAGGTTTCTTAAATCAGGATTCTTTTGTGATATGTGGAAAACATCCTTAACTGTGTACATTAAAAAGAGTAATGGGCACAGTGGCAACCTGAAGGAGAAAACAACAACTCCACGTGACAAGGCTCTCTCGCCCATGCTGTTCCGACTTCCTGGATTTCTCATTACCGATCCTGCACCATGGGGGGAGTGCTACACCATTCACCTTTAACTGGGGATGTGGATTTCAAAGCAGCATATTCAGACCTTCTAATCTTTAATTATTTAATTTATCAACTTTCTTGAGTGCTTACTATGGTATAGTCATCAGGTTTGGTGCTGGAAAAGTAAGATGAGAAAAAAGAACTCTATAGTCAAACTGGTACAAAAGAAAGGAAACTTGGTTAGGTTAAAATAGGGTATGCATGGACCACCGAGCACAGCAACCATGCCCAAATCAGCTGTGGGTGGTTAGGAAAGGCTTGAAAGAACACCTCTTTGAAATTGCAATATATTTTAAATATATAACTGAAAAACAGTGAAACATATCTTTGGGAACAAGGATCGATTGGATTTATTTCTGGTTGGTAACATTGTATCAACACACTATATCTCCAAGTTTGTTTCAGAGTATATGAGCATTTCCTACTTCTTAGTTCTAGATGTTTTTCGTTGGGAGATGAAGTGATTAGATACACATTTTGGTTTTATTGTTTATTTTTGAGTGGGGCCTGTGAATATG
Source organism: Eidolon dupreanum (assembly GCA_028627145.1). NCBI lineage: Eukaryota > Metazoa > Chordata > Mammalia > Chiroptera > Pteropodidae > Eidolon > Eidolon dupreanum. Next base: position 18,538,193 of record CM053513.1, on the reverse strand, counting down.
TTGGCATGTTTCTATGTTACTTTCTTAACGTGAACAGTCATGTTAGAAAAATGTTTTGAGAAAATTTTGTACCTTCAGAAACTCAACTACTGAAGGTCATAAGTCAAATTATTGTATAGTAAAAAGGCATAGCAACTTTAGACAGACAACTTGGCTTGTATTGTCATTTCCTGTAATGAGTGAGCAGGGAACTATTTAGATGACAGGCTGATTACCTTAGGAATGGAATAATTTCCTAAATTGTAGGTCAGGAGCTGACCTTTTTTTTAATTTATTTTATTTTCAAACAAGTGGGATCTTGCTGTATCCTCTCTATTTTACTGATCGTGTAAAAAATGAGTTTAAAGTGACTACAGTTCTACTTAGTGTATTAATTTTCATACCACTTCTCATCGTTACCCTAATAATAGCTGCTCAGTTGTTCAAAATGCAACTTGGTCTATGGTTTTTATTATGTGCTTTGCAAAATGAGCTTTGGTATCTTGGAGTCTTTTTTCTTTTCCCATATGTATTCTGACCTTCAAAGGTCACTGTGTTTGGAAAGGATGAGACCATGATCTCACCCACTGGAATGGTTTGTAATCATTTTAGTTTTAAGGAACCACAAGCTCATCTTCAGGCTGTGTATATAGCTTAGGCCATATTAGTTGAAATTATCATGCTTGTTAGAAATGCCCACACACAAAGTGCAACCAGATGTATCGTATAGAAAAATATCCAAGCCAATTATTTTACATAGAGAGAAATGCTGCAGAAAATTCATCCAAGTAGCCCTTTTCAATTCATCCATTTTCAAAATGTTCTCTCTAAACTCCAGCAGTACCGAATGCACCTGTTCCTGGGCTTTTGTTCAAAATAATGTTTGGCCTGAGGGAGCTGATTTGTGGCACAAAAGGTCTTTAGATGAGCAGAGGCCCAGAAAATTTTCTTAGCTCCATAATTGAACCGAATTTTCTCCCAAGATGAGTAAGAGAAGAAGCAGAAAAAGCGACTTCTTCCCCACGTAGTGCCAGGTGCGTTATAAATAAAACAGCAAGTTTCTTTAAATCTTTCTTAAGATAATGGAACAATAGTTGAGGTTAGGGTTATTATCACAGAGCTCAGATATGGACAGGACTTAATGCTGCTTTTAAAAGAATTAAATTGCAGGCTGCAGACATAAGTACAGTATGCTGTTAAAACTTTGCAGATACCTGAGCGTTGTCCATAAGGAGACTTGCTGGCTGAGACGACTGATAGATGGGATAATGGAGCCTTTAATAGCTCTATTGCTAAATCCTTCCCATCCCCGGTTTGTAGTGACTGAAAGTAGTTTAGACCTTCAGATAGAAAATTGATCCTCTGCGATGTGAATATCCTCTTCTCCCCCAAGCTTTCTTTCTAGCTGTCTGTCTTTAAACAAACAAACAAACAAAATCTGTCCTTTTCTCTATTTTCCTGTCTTGGACTTTTAATGGTTCCTCTTACCGTTTTAGGGTTTTGCTTGCTTTAATTAGAAAACTAGTCAACAGTACACAGTCATCCTGTACCCCTAGATTGCCTTCTTTGTACCTGGGGAATTTGAGAAAATGATGGTTTTCTTTTTTTTTTTTTCCATCTTTTTTAAGACTTAAGAGGTATCTGTTGTCATTTCCTCATGGTGAGTGTCCATGCTTTCACTTAAACAAACGCCTTCTTAGATGTCAGCCCTTGCAGTAGTATTACTCTAGTTCAAATTGGGCGGAAGTCATTGTCCTTGGAAATTGACCTGGATAAAGCCTTTCTTGCAGAAAAGTGGTACCGTTTACTGATGGTAAAAGCCTGCATTGCCGCAAAGTAGGCTCCTTTCTTGTAGCCCTGGGACCCATTCTCCAGGTCAAAGCCTTCGTGACCCATGGCCGTTTTCCCCACAGAGGCCTTGGGTGGTGGAGATCCATAAGGCTGCCTTTGGCTGCCATTAGCCTGCAGCACAGGGGGCCGGCTTGTTTGTAGAGCTGCCCCTTTATTTTCAGTGCAGCTGCTGCTTGTAAGGGGGTTCAGAAATGGATCCAAACCCTGGTTGAGAAGATGAAATGAAGGCCGATAATATGTTAGGACCAAAACGTGTATTTATAAAAACTTTATGAGGGAAATTGGTATGCTCTGCAGATTTTTCAACCATTAATCATGTCATTAGTAGCAATTAAGCTTTTCAACATTCGGCACCCACAAGAGTTCAATCGATAACTAAGTATAGCGTATGATGGGGTAAAGGGCTGAGAGAGTGGGCCCGATAAAAAAAAGTTAACTTCGTTTTCACTAAAAATTATTAATAACTCTACTATAGAAAATACTTGCCACTGTTAGCAATGACCACTTTTAAACGGAGTAAACAATTTATACTCTTTATGTGATTCAGTGCCATAAAAATTATTTTACCCTCTACCAGATCTTTATATTACCATTTTTATATTAGAATATAGAATTTATATTAGCAATATAGCACATTGGAATAACTAAAATAAAGATTCTAAATCTCAAAGGTATAGAAGTATTATTTTTATTGTTTTCATCATTCTCATTATCTTCATCATAGGTTTTCATCCAAAGCACACACTTTTTAAATTCTATTTTTATTATATATGCCCTTGGACATCTGTGAAAATTTGAAAAAAATCTTTATTATTCATAATTTAAGTAGAAAATCCACTTGAAATTATCATTTGTGAGGATATTACATATTATATATTTTTTAATATGTACAAGTACACACACATGCTTACATATATGAAGAAAAGTCAGAGCATTTAAAAATTATCAAATATTTTGTGTAAAGGTTGATAAAACAGTAATGAATTTCATTTCATAAGTGGCACATACACTTTTATATTAAACTCAAAGTTTTATAACAACTAGTTCTTGTTAGTACTGAAACTTTGTATTCTATATATTTATTTTTGTTCTTTCTTTAGTCTATTAGCTATTAATAGTTTTGGTATTGTACTTTAATTTTTTGAATTGTCTACTTCTATATTGGAAAAATAAGAATGATTTTATTTAATTGAGGGAAACATTTAATTCATGATTTAACTTAGTGAAACATAATTTGGAAGATTTTTTTTATATTTTGTTTTACACTAATAAGTGATACCAAGACTGTGTAGCTTTCCCAAGCTTTGTATGATTTTTTATGTAGTATAAATAGTATCTCTTTATAATCATGATAAAGACCAGTAATTTGGAGCTCATTTACAAAAACAACATGCATAGTTTTTACCTGGGCTTTAAACATCAGCCATGAAAAAATTCACCGATCATGGTCCTCCAGTGTACTGTGCGACGGATAATTATGTATTGTTTCATCTTCAACTCCTATCATTATGGCCTTGGCAACCTGGGTGATATATATACTTGAAAGGTCATTGCTTGTCACCAGTTTCATCACGAACAAGGCCATGGTTATTTGTAATTTGCAACCTTAAAACAGAACTATTGTCTTGTTATATGTTGAATCTCCAGAGGTATTCCAATTATCCTTTACCCAGGTGTTTCCCTATATAAACGTTACTTCGTTGTTGTAATCGTTGATGCTTTTTTCTTTGAAAACTGTGCATTTCTCTCTGTGGATACAAATTATCTCTTTCTTCATTTCTGTCAATGTTTTTGTGATTTTGGACTCAGTGCATTATTCTGTTTCTGCCATGTAGAGATGGAAAACCACAGTATTTAAAAGTCAGGATTGTCACTTATAGTTCTGTTCCCACAGTTTACATTTTTATGAGGTCTTCATTGAAATCATGAATCAGGTTATTTTTGATTCTGGCCAAGTATAAAACTTTCCAGATGAACTTATTTATGTGTTGCTTTAAGCTGGTCATGTGTATACAATCTTTCTTGAAATCTGTGGCCCAATAAAGTTTCATTTTAAAGATAAGAGTGATTCTTTTTAATAACCTACCCTTTTGTGTGCTCTGAAAAGAGAAATGTAGTGAAATATTAATGTAAACCTGAGGTTCATATTTCATCATAGTGAGCATGATAGTATGAAATATGTCAGTTTGCTGATACCAAGCTCATTCACTCATTTTAAGTTTTCAGATCCCATCTGATGATAATTTCATTGTTGGAGTTCATCAAGAGCCAACTAGATCTTACTGCTGATAAGGCTGGAGGTGAAGAGTGTCAGAAAATACACAGTTGAGGAAACGAAAAAAGCCCTTCAACATTTTTTCTCTGTCAGAATCAAATTCCAGGGAAAACATCTTAAAAATACACCTGAAATTTCTACAAGACCTTGCATTTTCTTTTCATATCGCCACAAGCGGTGTGTCACAGAACAGCATGAGCTAACAAAGCCAGTTACTAAATCTTGCTGCAGAATGCCAGATCTTTCAAGACTGCTTGACACATGTATATAGCTTTTCTGAGTGAAAAGGAAAGGAAAAGGCGATTATTTTTGAAGGCGTAAAGGAAATTGTGTAGTATTTTCTTGCTTAGCTTTCTTTCTCTCCAGTGGCTTCTCTCAGGCTGCCCACGGCTCACCATAACACTAGAATGGCTCAGTTTTCTGTTTGGCCAGCCTCGGCAAGTGCAATGAAGAAAATGTCTGTCTTCTTTAATGTAGTTGATGGACACTTGGTTGATGCTTTGTTTGCATAAGCAGAACTCACCCAAAGAAGTCTTTTCCTTGCTGAAGGCACCACTGATGTGTTATTTTACCGGTGTTGTGAAGTGGGTCTCTGAACATACATTCGTTCCAATGCGTGTGGTTATAAACATCCACTAGTAGAAACTGGGGTATTGTAAAGCCTAATCTCTTCACACGTTATTTTTGTATTGGGATATTTTTAATATGTTCACTGACTGTGCCCATAGGCTTTGAAATTTTTGTCCTGTATACTGCCCTATTATTTGTTGCTTACCAACAAATAAGATAATACCGCCCAGGCAGAAGGAGAACAATAGATGATGCTTTTTTCTGTTCACACAAAAGCCAACCATAGGAGCCATTGTTTTAAGTAACAAGCCCACATGTTATCTTGCAGCTCTCCAAATGAATTGTTAAGACTATTATGTTAGTGAATTATTATTGAGTCAAGGTCTGCCATTGGCTTTCAACTCCAAAAGGAGATCAATAACTTCTTTTTAACAGACATTCTTGACTGAGAATTCGCCTGTTGCACAATGTTGCATAACGCCAAGAGGAACAGAGGTTAGCATGCACCAAAAAGATTACTTAAGACTGTATGCCACTGATGCTATGATAAACCATTGTTGGATATGGATAAAGTAAGAGGCATTGTTGTCTATTTTGACCAGAGCTACTTTTATTTCAAAGGGCCAGATCTAGAAGGTGAGCTTAAGCTTGTCAGTGAGAAGCCAGAGCATCCACAGAGGCTTGATCTACGCAATACAGCATATGCATTCAATACCTGGTTTGGGCAAGAGGCAGCAACCAGCAGATGACCTCCTGACCAAAGTATTTAGCCAGAGGGATTGAACATTTCTCTATAGGATATAATTAACCTAAGTAAAAATGCCATTTCCTATTCACTAAGGCAAAACACCTTATCTGATAACCAATTCAAGTAGCTATTAGGTTTCAGGTTTATTCTTTTGATAAGCATTTCTGTTCCCCAATTGGCCACCATCTGTGAATTGGAGGAGACCTGTACATGGCTAACAGTGCCTACTTTCAACTAATCATGTTTCATAATTTAACTGTCATCCTTTAGGAAAAAGGGGACCAGTTTATACTGTATCCTACTGCCAGATTAAAATAAATAATTCCGAAAACATTCATTAGGATGGCTAATTGAAGTGTGCATCCGTGACCTTTCCCACTTTTGTGAATTATTGTAGTAATTTATTTACGTATTTGTTTGTTGGTTTGACATTGACTTCTGTTTTTCTGAGCAGCCCTACTCCCCTATTTGCTGTATGTACAGTGATGTAAACTGGCATCTAATGTCAGTATTTGCCAGATTTCATTAGGAGTTTAAAAAGGTTGACCTGTCAATTTTAAACCATTCTAAATCCATAATCAAAATTTAAGATGATTGAGTGTTTTGGAGTTTATAAAAGCAATTAGATCTCTTTTTTTTCAAACTTGAGAAAATTGTACTTGCGTTTTTAAAATTTTCACGGAATTTACAAAATGTTTCTAAGTCAATCTGTGAGAATCTCCGTAATTCCTTTCTCAATAATTTGTACTTTCTCCTGCAGCCTAACTCCAGACCGGCGGCGCAGAGCGGCAGGCACTCGGTGTCCGTGGAGGTGCAGATGCAGCGCCAGCGGCAAGAGGAGCGCGAGAGCTTCCCGCAGGCCCAGCGCCAGTACAGCTCTCTGCCCCGGTGAGAGTGTGCACCCCCTCCTGCCCCGCCTCCCCCCAGTCCTCAGGAAATCCCTGCAGGAAGGCTGGGGTGAGCAGATGGCCTAGCAGGAGACACTGTGGGCTCCCAGTCCTCGAGAAGAGGACAAAGATCAATGTGGCACTTCCACTGAATTTCTACAGGTCACGTTCCCTAGTATCCTAATATCCAAGTGGCTCCTCTTGCCTTCTCCCCTTCCTCACTTTCCACCCCACTTTTCCACCACCTCCTCCCCACTGTCCTCCCTCTGTCTCCCTCTCCTTCTGTATCTATGTTCCATGGAGGATTGCTGCCATTGGTACCACTGCTGTCATTTAGTGCTTCCCTAAATAACTAAAACTTTCCCTCTGGGTAATTGTGACTCCCTTATTATTAGCCATTTAATTCTATGTAGATGTGAGAAAAACAGAAAACTCAAAAGGAAAGAATTGTGTAAGTTTAGGCAAGCAGGGCTAGTAGGCCTCTACACCATGTTCTCTCCTTTTAGAGGATAATTTCTCAATGTGAACCTTATATGTGGAAAGAAAATAAGGAATGCGGAGCCTTGTGCCCAGCTCAGCACCCAGCAGAGTGGCACCTCTCAGCAGCAGGTCTGTGCAGAAACCTGAAGGGAGGTCAAGAAATTAAACAGGAAGTTGGGGCTGTCGCAGCCTGTGTGAGCTCCAGTCCGATCCAAGTTTCTGACATGTGATTTTCTTCAGAGACACCTGACCTCTGCTTTTCAGATGTTGACAATTAGCAGAGTTTTGTCTAAATAAGTTGGTATGGCATTTGATACCAAAAAAGATTTCATACACAAAAATAGTTTGGTTGACAAGTGGAGCATAAAATAAAACAAATGGTCAGGACTTTGTATCAGTCACACTAGATAAGGTGGTTTGAATTAGAGGGATGTATGTGAGCCTGTGTGGTTTGTAAATTCTAACTGTAATTAAGGAGACCTATAGGCAGAATTCAAGTTTCATTTTGAAATGTCAATAAGAAATGTTAGCCAGGTGGTAACACTAGTTCCAAAGGAAAGGGGCCCTGAGTGGCCTCATACTCAATTCTCAATCAGACCAGGATTTCATCTTTTAATTTTTTTAATTCCTAAATTACTTATTTTATTTAGTATCCAAAAAGACAACTCTCAAACCAAGTAGAAGTATGTTCAGTCTTAGTCACTGATAGACGTATTTAAGATCCTTTACTGAATATTTTTCCTTATTTTCTTTTCCTACTATCTCTCCTTCCTCTTTACACCCTTGGTTTCATGTCCATTGGTGTCTCACTTCTTTGCTTTGTATGTCTTGCTCCTTGGCTATGTCTTCACACCTTGACCTGGTCTCCCCGCCAGGCCCATTTATTATGTCTCTGAGCTGCTTGTCAACTTGGCAGCCTTGGTCTTCACATCTTTCTTCATCCTTCTGTGCCCCCCTCCTCTTGGGGGATAACTGGCTTTATCGGGCCCTGGGTCTTTGGTGAAAGTCCCCTACACGGTGATGGTCTTCAGACCACCAATGGTTGAGATCATTGAGAGATCATTATTGCCAAACCAGGGTATTGTGCCTTCAGTGGATTCAGAAATCTCTTATTGGCTCATTCCAAGACCAAACAAACCTGTGTGTTGGTTACCAAGAAATTCCGTAGAAAGAGATTGATATCTCCTTGCTGGTGTTGTTATTGTGGCGTTGAGCAATCAAGGTTTGCTTGCCATCTCTGTGGAACCGTTTGTGGACTTTCTCTCACTTAGTGAGGGTTCTTCAGTTAATCTCTAGTGCCTTTGTCTCCCCTTGTTTCTACCTGACCCCTCTGACAAAGGAAGAGGGAGAAAATGTTATTGTTTATTTTACTTCTTTGATCATAAAGATGCCCCCCAAAACCCAGAGCCTATGCTTTGAAGGCAGAGTGATGTTGCATTCAGACTTCTCCTCCAACACCCAATAGTCAGCCCTTTATAACACACCTTCTAAGCATTTTACATGTAATTTCATTGATTTCTCCCCAGACCCCCATGAGGCTAGACGGTATGGCCTGTTTCATAGATAAGGCAAGTTGGGCCCAGAGATCATCACATAGCTGGCAAGTGGCAGACTCAGAATTTCAATCTATGTCTATTTGATCCTAAGCCACTCTTCCACTATGCCTAGGTGACTACTTTTCTAGTGTAGAAAACTTATTTTTTGCTGCTTTTTTGTGTTTCTCTGTGATCTGCTCATTTCTTGTCCCTTAATCAAGAGCTATTGACACCACTAGCTTCCTTACCAAGAAAGTATGTGTGTGTGTGTGCATGTGTGTGTACACTTGTGTGTGTACTTTCTGCACATATCTTACTTGAAACCTCAGGCAGATCTGCTTCCTTCTCTCAATACTGATTAACTTGAAGAAAATTTTAGCTACAAGAAATTCTTTTTCCCACATCATAATTTCCATTCTAACAAACCTTTAGTGAGTTCTCAATGTGTTTAAATTTAGAAAGACTCTTTCTTCCTGCAATGATTCACAATTCATCTTAGAGTGCCTGACTTCCACAGAGTGAAGCCTCAGGCATTACAGAGTTGGGAGTGAGGGTTAGGGAAGGTCAGTGGACCTCAGTAGGCCCAGGATGAGAAAGAGGTGAAATGTCTACAGCCCATTTCTGCTTATCTTTAAATTGATAACCAGCTCATGAAGGAATCCCACTTCTGTTGCTGTAACATCCGTAACAAGTTCATTGTTTTAATTAAAATTTCATGATTAATGTCAAATCCCTGGTTTCATGCTGGCACTTTCCATCATTCCTGTCTCTGAGCAGATTAATTTATGACTTTTTAAGTGAAGATAATCAGTGCTTTAGACAAATAAACTATTTCATCCAATGTAAGTTTTCTTGCCTGGGCTGGTTGTAGAAATGGTCTGCCTCCCATTAAAAGAGAACCAGATAGAGATACCACAGGCCGCTCGATTAATCACAGTCACATCGAGAGATGGTGTGAACATTTGTTTCTTTTCCTTAATGAAAATATCCCCTACTACATTTTAGGCCATATGGAAAATGGGCAGATTTCATCCCAAACCATATTGATGGCACTTGCGAATATTCAAAAATGCAAATTGCTTCATTCCCAGGGGAGACCCAGTGACTGCACAGCCTCTGTTTTCCTCTGCAGGAGCCCTTTTGAACATTCCGTCATGTGTGTGTTGATGCGAAAGGCTGAGCAATACACACTGTCGCCAAATGATTTTCTTATTGATAAATGGAGCAATATATTTTGTTTTATGACTCAATTCTCTCTCCCTCTCTTCCATTTTCAAAGCTAAAAATTAGGGCATGTCTTCCTGTCTGGCACAAAATTGTTTTACTTTATCATAGCCAATCTTATTGTAAATTCATAAAAGCATCTAGAGACTTGATAGTAAATTAAAGACATTTCAAAACAATAATGTTTCCTGAAAATGATGTGTAACTTTATTGCACAAGTGATAAGAATTTGAAATTTCTATGACTCTGATATATTCCCCTATCCTGTGGTTACCAAAGGGAGTTTAGTGGGTTATTCGGGTCTTTGGTGAAGGTACAGTACACAGGAAAAGAGTGCTTACTCTACAGACTTCCAGGTGCTAAAATCTTGATGAGTGTGTATTCTGATGAGTGACAGTTGCTGACATATACAGCTCAAAACCGGGGCTTTAAGGGACTGCCTGTTGCATTTTTAATCATAAAGTAGTCTAGACTTAAATTTTGCATGACTAAACTCATATTGTAATCCATTGCATGTACTTCCTATGAGCTAGCATCTCTGGCATTATGGTGGCAGCTGTGTAAGTTATTTGTTTTATTTGTTTAGAATTGAATCATAACGTTCTAAAGCGAGCAGTTATTGCTGGGACAGGAGCTGCCAAATCTCTAATCTTCCTATACAGCATCTTGCCAAATTACAGGAGATAGATGTTACCCTGAGCATAACGGACAGGACCTACCCAGATGCAGAAGGACCCTCCTTCTTAAGAGCTGGATCCATTGGTTCACTCTCCTGTTTAGCCCTTGTTTGTTCCCTTGTCTAAGAAGTGAGCTTGCTGTGGGCAGTCCTGTTTTCATCACCTGGCCTGCATCACAGGGTCTGGCACATGAATAGAACACAATAATATTTGTTGAAATAATGAAATCATTTTCCTCCTCATCCCTTCCCCCCTTACCCCGTCCTTCTTCTTTTTCTTTCTCTCCTTCTCCCAACCCTCACACTGACCTTTGGGCTTTGCTTTCTAGGCAAAGCAGGAAAAACGCCAGCTCTGTCTCCCAGGATTCTTGGGAGCAGAACTACGCCCCAGGGGAAGGCTTCCAGAGTGCCAAGGAGAACCCCAGGTACTCCAGCTACCAGGGCTCCAGAAATGGCTACCTGGGTGGGCACGGCTTTAACGCCAGGGTGATGCTGGAGACTCAGGAGCTCCTTCGCCAGGAGCAGAGGCGAAAAGAGCAACAGATGAAGAAGCAGCCCCCTCCTCCTCCCGAGGGGCTCAACAACTATGACTCGTATAAGAAAGTGCAGGACCCCACTTACAGTGCTCCCAAGGGGCCCTTCCGGCAGGACGTGCCCCCGTCCCCTTCTCAGGTCGCTAGGCTGAACAGACTGCAGACTCCTGAGAAAGGGAGGCCCTTCTATTCCTGAGCAGGAGAAGAGCGGATACTTCACATCATGCAATAAAGGACATCTTTCTATGAAGACTTGTATTTGGGGAGTTTTTTGAAAACCTCGAGGGTACTGTGGAATATTTCTGTTGTTGGTATCAGTGCCTTTAAGCAGTATGGGCAAAGAAATGGAAGGCCTTAATGTCTTTGCCAGTTATGTCTCAAGTGTATTTCCTGGAAGGATTTCCCACCATCTGACAATCATCTGCTTGAAGCATTCACATGCTCTGCATCTCTCTGGAGGACCAGGAATTCTTGGCCCAACTCATGAGATATTCATGGCTTTGTGTTACAGCCCCATACAACTAGTGGTGAGAAATTACCTTGAAGCTAAGGTAATGTTGATTCCTTTTTTTTATCCTTTAAGTTTTGTGAGATGTGAGGTGACATCTCAGTCTCTGGTGGATGGAAGTGGGTGACATACACCAGAAATTGGGGCTTTCCAGTACTTCACAGCGCAGTCATTTATGATTACTTTATAATTGGTATGGTTTTCTCTTTTCTTTCTAAGCAGCTTGTAACAGGAAAGTTCCTTCATGCTATTAAGCTAAGCCGTATTCCAATACTGTCTGGTCATTGTGGGGGCCCTTTTGTAACTGCCTTTTGACTCACCGTTACCAATAAAGTGATCGTTCCGGTATGAGTTTATAAATACACTTGTTTAATCATGTTCCTAACACACGTGTTGAGTCACCACAGCTCTGTGTAGGGAGTGTGGGCAACAGGAGGGACCCCTGGTAGGGAAGAACTGGGCCTGCCCATCAGACCTGTGTGTGTCACAGTGTCAGAGGTGGTACTAAGAATTCCCGCAGGATGAACTTTTGGTCCATTACATCCCAATAATTATTTTAATTAGTTTTTGATTGACAGATTGGCAAGAAGGGCATAGAGTGTGACAAAGATAAGTCAGACAGTCGTTCGGAGATTCTAAAAACTCATCTGCTTTCGACAGTTTTTTAAATCGGTTGGAATTGACGTGTGTCTAGTGCATCCACTTGCTGTGTCTCTGCCTGGTGATGCCATCCATGCTACTAAATAATTCTGCCATGAAACAGGAAAGACAAATAAGGGAAAAACCATTACACATCACAAAGAGAACATTCTGGTGTCCCCAAACAATGGTAAAAAAGGATTGTTCTCCCAATATTTTAACATGCGTGTGAGTCACAAGGCCCTCGGTTGCCCCCATGTTACCATCTGTTGGTCTCAACATGATGTATTGTAAACCATGGCTGGGTTGCTAAAGTGCCTGCGAATCCTGATGTGAAAAAAAGCTTCAGATGAAAGCTCAGCATACCATGTATTAACAAAAAAGAAAAGGAAAAAAAAAAGACACGTACTGATATGCCTATTTTTTTTTTTACTGACACATTGTATTTTTGTGTCCACTTGTTTTTAGAAAATATGTGAAGTGTCGATACACGTACCTATGTCTCTTTTGCATTTCTGTGTAATGGTTCTATTTGTTCATAATGTGAGGTGATGTTTCAATGGTATTAACCAATGTAAGCGTGGTGACCTTGAATGACAGCAGCTCTTTCTCACAGCCTCCCCTGAGCTGTGGGAAACAGCTTTCTCTGTACATATGAGACTTCTAATAAAAGGCATATTTCTTCCTGTTGTTTGTGGTATCTGTAGTATTCCTGTGGAAACTCTCCTAGCTTTTTTTTTAATGTGTTAACAGTTATGGATTTTTTTTATTCATATTTAGCAAAAGTTGAAAGTTTCCTCATGTCTGTTTGTGTGCAAACACAGACGTGGGTGATTGATTGCTTATTTGAACACCTGAAGAGAGAGGGTTTGGGAAGGAGAGAAAGGCCTTCCTAATGAGTTCACTGGGAATCCCAGGCTGCCAAAAGAAGCCTGGGGAATGCTGAATTGAGGAAGCCAATAGCTAGAACTGAACAAAAGAAAAATTAGATAGAAAACTACATAAATATTTATATTATTGCCCTTTGATCCCTTTGGATCATTTTGACAAGCCAAATGTTTTGATTGAGTCCTAGCCTTGCATACAGTGAGCCCAGAAAAATGTCCAAATCCAAACCACTTCCAATACTAACCTCATTCTCATCTCTCAAATCATGAAATAGGGCTTCGCTAATTCAGATGGACATTCATCAGTATCAAGATGGTGCTTTGGTGGCATGAAGGGCAGTGCATCCTAGATATGTCTTGTGCACGAGTGTAGATATGGTCCCTGCCTAAAGGGCAAGATTTGCAAAGTCCTGTCGAAAGTATCCTCCCTGAGGAGTACCCGGCATCAGCGGGTTATCCTTGCAGCCTTCATCCTGTCGCTGAGTCCAAATTCTGTCACCTTGGGATTCCTAAGGAGAGGTGTGTAGCAAGCCAAGGAAATACACGTCTTTGGTTCTTGGATGCATGCAAGGTGTGGGAAAGTAGAAAGGAAGATAGACAGATTTGTTAATTTTCTCACTGACCAGGAGGCCCCCTTGCAAGTGCCAAAATTCGAAGGTTGATAATCTCAACTGATAGAAGTAGAGCAGGAGAGGAAATATTGAATATTGTGGGGACCCAAATCACAAAGGGATTTGTAGATTAAAATTGTCAATCTGAGCCACACTGAGAAATAGGAACAGATAGAGAGTCAGCACAGAAGTGCGAATGTGCTTCATGAAGCACTCTTGGCTACGTGAACTGACCTCTGGCCCCAGAACGCGTCACAAGGCCTCACATGGGTCCCTGAAAGGGGGCATCTCCAGGAGGAGCCAGGCTGGGCATGGTCTGCACATCCACTGCGCTCTGCCCCAAGCTGGGGTAGGCAATAATCCCAAGGGCCACGCTCAGAAGAGGATGGAAGTGGAGTAACTCAGCTGTCCTTCAGAAAAGATGGTCCCACCAATACGTTATCACCACTCAGTCCATTAAGATTACATGTAGTCTTATAAAGGTTTACGTGTAAATATAAATTATGAAATAATATATAATGTATCTATATTATATGCGATTTCAGCACCGCTGCCCATCCCCTTTCCCTAGACCACAGACCGCTGAGATACCAAAGCACCGGTGGCTATCCTGGCTGTCCCGCGAACAGGCAAGAGCTTGGGACCCGGGCTGCTCAGCGTTTCTGCCAAGGAAGTCAACTACATCACATCAGAGACAGTAAAACAATGAATCTTCTGCTTCTTTGAGTGAGAGAGATTTGTTTTATTGGAAATCCTTTATGAAAAAGGGCAGAAAATAGGCGAATTGAGCTGACCACTTTGTCGGCCATGTCCTCGGTGATTGTCTATCACCATGAGTCTGAAAACAAAGCCAAGATAAGAGACCAGGGGTCACTGAGGCTTCTCTGTCCATGTCATTGCTTGTGATTTACCTAGATACAATGGTTATCTTCTGGACTGTTCCCCTTCCTTCAGTAGTTTTTATTAGAGTACGTGTGTGAGTGTGTGTGTGTGTGTGTGTGTGTGTGTAACATGCTATATTTGTCTGGTTTAATGTGTTCCTCATTTCACCCTATGAGTTCTTAAAACTCAGGTCTTGCCTGCAATTGGAACCAGCCTAAGGTGAAACAGATAATATTTAGTTTCTGGAAGAGTAAATCACAGGTTCAACTCCCCTAAGTATATGGTCCACTATGGATGTCCAGCATGTGTGCCATGAATTCAAATAACTATTTAACAGTCAGTGCTTTTTTTTCCTCCCCCCCCCCCGACCCCACCTCACAAAGATTACTCTTATGATGACATGTCAGGTAGGGAGATAATCTTCTTTTCTTACTTCAGAGACAGGATATCATCTTAATAAGGCAGCTAATAAGAACGTTCACAGGTCAGAAAGTGAGAGTGATGGAGACGCATTAATGGAAAACTACCTTCAGCTCTGAGTAATGATTAGATCACAAAGCTGGCTGAATTAAATTGACTTTTTTTTAATGTATGGAGGATGGGAGTTATAATTCTCAGCATAAGCTTTTTTTTTTTTTTAACAAGAAACTGATATTTTACTTTAGCACTCATGGAAAAAGTGGGAGATTGTCATTGTACTCCACATAGAAAGAACTTATTTTCCATTAGATGGGTCTTCCTTCCAAAACTCATCATCTTCTAGCTAGCATTCATCTCCCCTGCTCTTCCCTTTCCCTCAGCTTTCATATCCCTTTCAGCAAAGTAAAAACCTATAGGTGTCCTTTATCCATAAATTTAGTTTCTTTTGTTTAAACCCTATAGTGGAGAATTTCACCATTGATCAAACATCATTTGCTAAGGAGAAAATTGCCTTTCCTTGCAAGTTTCCTCCTCCCTCCCCTTCTTAGTTCAGATTTAAATGATCACTTTTTCCTCATATCTCAAGCAAGTTATATGCACATTAGCCTGTCCCTCCTCAGACAGGTCTATTCCATACTGGACACAGGAGACGAGTGCAAGAAACAAAAGGAAGCCCTCCTGCTGTGTGGTTGAACGGTTACTCATCTTTCATCCTTAGCACTTATTTGCTCACAGAATCAATTAAATGTGTGAAAACACACTTTTCTGAATTGCTCAACTAACTGCTGAGACACCTCACACTGTTGCTGGCTCACAAAAGCCACTTAGAGTTTGTTCCCAGACTCTGTGGATGTCTCATGGTGATCTGATTCTCTGGGGTTATCCCAGCCTCGGAGGACCAACTGCTGGAAGGTGGCGCTGGTGGTAGGAGCCCTCTGTAGCCAGGCAAGTTTGCTGCTGGCTGGGAGGCTCCTCCTGAAACTGCAGTTTGGCTTCCATGAGGGGTTTTATGATGCAAATATTTTAAGTACAACTTTGAAGATTCTGCCATTAAAAACAGTCTCACATGGCTCAGGGCCCAGCCAACTGCAAACTACAAGGGGGAAGAGTGCCATATATTGCTGGCAAGTGACAGGAAGGAAAGGAACGCAAATTTCTAAGCCAGTCGTGACCTTGACTAATGATCTGGTTTCAAGGTTCGGTTCATATCTGACTTGCTTTTATTCAGCTCTGGTTGTCAGCAGCAACATACTTATCCCTGCTGTTTATGTTAGGATGGAATGGGTGAAAACATTAAGCCCACAAAACAGAGACCTGTCAGATTAGGGCTTGCCAATGAATGTGGGGTATTTTGGAATAATGCAAACCTTTGAACTTGTCTTGTGAAGCCTCAAAGGGAATTTGCCCTGCACATGCCCTTATTTGCAACTCCATTTCCAAACTTTCCTTAATTTTATCTGCTTGGCTTGCCTCCCAACTGAGCCCAAGCATCTCTTCCTCTGGTCCAAGTGACCAAAGCTTTTCCACGAAACCTGCATTCAGAGTGCACAAGCTGTCCCTGGCTGATTTATTCATGGAGCACTTTACGATTTGTATGATGTTCCCATCTTTTGTTTTTGAACCTCTAAATTCTGTGAAGCAAGTTAGAGAAATGATAGTCCAATTTTACACGTGAGGAAACTGAGACTCCCAGAGTTTATGACTTGCCAATTGGTGAAGAGCTCAATCAGAACACGAAACCCATTGTCCTGAGTTCAGCCTGCCTCTGTGGTGTAAAGGTTTTATAAAAAGAAAAGTTTTTCATTTATAACAATTTAAAATGCTATGCTTGATTGTACTTTATTGATTGGTAAAGTAAATACAATATCATGTATAAAGAGTTATGAAATTTGTAAGGCTTTGAACATAAATTTTATATTATTAAGCACAGTACTATTACATACACTAAAACATTACATGTTTATATATTACATAATATATGCATCATATTACATTATATAATATATATAGAATGGTTTATTCACGCTTTAAGCTCAGTGAGCTGTAAATTTTAAATGCCTATTGGATTATACAATGCAAACTTCCACGTGGATCTGCAGACCCACTCTGTCCCTTGTAGGTAACCACTGTTCCACACTCTAGATCCTTTGCTTCACTATTTAAACCTCTTAGACCAGAAGATATTCATTTCTTAGCCAGGTTTTCATGTTGAGAAAAAAGTCATATGAGATTGAAAATAGTGACAATTTTTAAAAATAAATAAAATAAGTAAGATCTTGGAACATGAGGAAAGTAGGGCATAGTAGAGGCAGAGTAGCCACAACAAAAAGCCAATCCCAGCAGTTGAATTTATGAAGCAGATGCAAAAGAGACCCCAAACGCTAATACAAAATAGAAAAGATCGCTTGGAGATTGTGAGACAATAACAATTTGCATTAAATCATCAGCTGTTTTCAGCACAGATGGGAAAAGCCTGTTACAAAATGTTGTAAGACATTTGCAGCAGGTTTCAATCTGAACATGCATTAAAAACGTTCTTAAGCTTTTCACATTGGGAATAAATGTGTAAATCATTTTTAGTGAAGATTTTTTCTTTATCATTTTTCTTTGTATTTATTTTATTTTTTGTAAGGAGATGACATAGTAATAGCCAAGGGGAAATGATCCATTTACAGTGTTCGATAGATAAAATTTACCTTCAAAGAGGCAGGATATTAATTATACGTAGAAACTTAGCTCTGAGACATTCCCAGTGAAACAAGTGGCTTATTTCACTCAGATCCTAATCAAATTCAGTTACAGTATCTCAGAGAGAAACACTGGCAGTGCCTGAGTATGTTTCAGAGCTGTAGGCAGAGTTTGGGCAGCTCGCAAGGACAAGGCTTTCTGCATTTGAAGGTCTGCTGCTTTGCTGTGAGGGTTATGTCCATCCTCTGTGGGCAGAGGCGCATCCCCTCCTTGCTCCTTTAAGTGGACTGTGGGGTTGTGAGGCAGGAGCCAGGGGCTGAGGCTCCAGGCCCCTCTCCTCTGATCTCGTGTCCCTAGAGAAGAGACGGAGACAGTCACAGACTCATTGTCTGCAGGAACTGGCTGGCCTAAGGAAACGAGTTTCCAATAACTAATCCAGCTGAATGAGGCACTTCCCTTGGCTCCAGCTCTCCTTCCTGTAAGCCAGGAAATGTTCTCTCCATTCACTAGGGGATGGCTCATCAGGGACTTCTAATCTCTGATTGGTTGCTTCATGTACTATGCTGGTATCTTCTGCTGCTTATCTTCAGCCCTATTAGGTTTCCCTCTGGATTCATTGAAAATCACGGATATCCTGTTTGTGTGATTTGTTCAAGGTAATTATAAGGCCTTGAAAAGGCCAATATTGATTTTCAAAGAAGATGCCACTTTATATGGCCTGAAATGTAGAATGTAGAATGTAGAGTCAGTTTAGGAAAAATAATGATCTCATATTCATTTATTCATTCATTCATTCATAGCTCCTACTGTATGCCAAGTGCTGTACTAGATGCTGGGAATACTCTAGTGAATAACGCAGTCTTATTCTAATGCAGAGTAGCTACATAACTGTCAGAGGGTGATACTTGGCATGAAGAAAATGGGGATACAAAATGAGAAGGTATGGGGGGGATTGCTATTTCAAGCAGAGTAGACAGACATCACAATTGAGCAGAGATCTGAAGGAGAGGAGGGAGCCATGCGGCCATTCGAAGGAAGGGCATGTGTGAGGAAGGACCCGCAAGTGCAAGCACCCGAGGCGGCAGTGTGCCTGGTCTAGTCAAAGAATAAATAGTAAGGGAGCCAGGCTTAGCGTTTTGCCAGGTGGGTATGACTGCAAAAGAGAAGAGTGTTTATTATGATAATGATCGGTGCTGGATAAGAAGAAAAGTGAGGACAAGAATCAGGTAAGGACACAAAACAATACTGGCCTGTGAACTGGAATCAAAGACTGGTTGGAGTTGGGGGGCTAGAGTGGTCAGTGAGTGGGGTGCTCCAAGTAGAGATTGTGGGGGAATATTGATAGGTGTGATCATGGGAGAAGGTGGTTGACCTGAGGCAGAAGACAAGATCAATGGCGGTGGGCAGTAAGGAATAGAGAGACAGTATGTTAAGAGGATCATTTTCATGGATGTTGAAATCAACAACAATAATGATAACAACGACAACATGGTTAGACAGTAATTCAAGTGCTAAAGTCTTCACAGAGTGATAAGCTATGGAAGACTGCAAGCAGGAGTGAAATAACACATTATAGCTAATTAATAGTTCAAAGAAGCGCAGGGGTTAGGAAGAAGGGAGGAACAATGACCCTGGGGAGTCAACAAGGAGTGGGAGAGACACCTATCCATTTCCAAGACTGAAACATGCCCTATGTGAGCAGAAAATGGCCACCCCTGGGGAGGCCCTCTGTGCCATTTTGAGCAAGAAGTGGGCAGGGATGGGAAAGCCCTTTAGGGATGTCAGACCACATAATGAGGGGACATAGAAGTCTTGGGCTTATTCTGAGGCCTGAGGTAGAATGGGATGCTGAGCTTGATAAAGTCCTATGGTTTTTAAGATGGAGGTCGAAGTTCTATTGCCTTTTTCTCAGATTCTGAGAGCTGATCTTGCAAAGAGCATGATGAACCCTCTCGCCTAGGGATAGGCTGCTATGACTTCCTGCATTACAGCAGCCCACGTTCCCAAACCCACTTAATGCCATGTGTATCTGTGTCTTAACCACACACGTATTTATATTCATTCATTCATTCATTCTTTTGTGCAGAGGCTAATATAAAGCAGACAATGTGCTGTCACTGCACATTCAGTGGTGAACTGGAGACACTGATGTTTACATAAAAATTACAACCCAAAGGCAAAAGCAAACATTTATTAAATAAACATATTAACATAGACATGCCTCAATTTATTGTGCTTCACTTTATTGTGCTTCATAGATATTCCTTTTTTTTTTACAAATTCGGTATTTGTAACAACCTACGTCTAGCTGTTTTGTCAATAATATTTCCTCACTTCGTGTCTCTGTGTCATATTGTGGCAATGCTCACAATATTTCAAACTTTTTCTTTATTATTATATATGTTTAGATGACCTGTGATCAGTGGTTTTTGCTATTCTTATTGTAATTGTTTTGGAGCATCACAAACTGTACCCATGTAAAAGGGGGAACCTAACAGATAAATGTTAGGTACACTCTGCTCCACTAACAGGTCATTCCCTGTCTCTCTCCTGTTCCTGGGGCCTCCCTACTCCCTGAGACACAACAATATTGAAATTAGGCCAATTAATAACCCTACAATGGCCTCTAAGTGTTCAAGTGAAAGGAAGCACGCCTTTCAGTTTACATCAAAAGCTAGAAACAATTAAGCTTAGTGAGGAAGGCATGTCAAAAGCCGAGACAGTCTGAAAGGTAAGACTCGTGTGCCAAACAGTCAGCCAAGTGGTAAAAATAAAGCAGTGACGGGTTGAGAAGATGAGTCCAATTTTGAAAGAAGTTCTACTGGGGTAAAATGCTATCAAACAGCATTGTATGCAACAGAGAAATCGCTCATGGCAGGAAGAGTCAATAGATGCAGCAAACTTCATTGTTGTCTTGTTTTAAAAAATTGTCAGTCACCCCAATCTTCAGCAACCACCATTCTGATCAGTCAGCATCACCAATGTGGAAGCAAGACCCTCCACCAAGCAAAAAGATTACAACTCACTGAGGCTCAGATGATGGCTAGCATTTTTTAGCAGTATGGTATATTTTAATTATGATACTGTTCTTTAGACATATTGCTATTGCACACTTAAAAGACTACAATATAGTGTAAACATAACTTTTATATGCATAAGAAACCAAAAAATTTGTGTCACTCACTTTACTGCAATATTTACTTTATTGCAGTTGTCTGGAACCAAACCCTTAATGTCTCGGAGGTATGGTTGTGGGTGTAGCCTGTCAAACTGTGGCAGGCACTCTCAAAATAAAGTTGCTGTGGGCAAATAACAGGAAGAGAGGACAATAATCAAGATGTTGTACAGTTAAGGCATGATGTGTAAGCAAGCTGACACTTGAAGGAGTTAGGTTCTGAAACCTTAACAAGAATTTGACAATGTATCAAGAAACTTCATACCCTATGACACTGAGGTTTTGTTGCCTTAAATCTAGCTAATGAAACAACCCAAAACATGTACAGAAAAGCTGTTAAAAAATCGTTTATTTAAAAAAAAATAGGGGAATGGCTAAGTAAATTATGACATAAAATGTACTAGTATGTTATCAGTTATTAAAATTAATGTTTATGAATACATTTCATCAACATTGAAATATAATTACTATATGATGTTCATAAAAGAGTGGGATATCAAATTGTGTCCACATCTTGACCAACTGCATATAATACATATATAACACACACACACACACACACACACATATAATACATATATAAAAAAGGAAGAAATACCACCAAAACTAAGAGTTATTACTTAGATTCCTTTCTTATAGACTGGGAGTAGTAGATTTATTTACTCTGTACCCGAAACAGCTCCCCTCACTGCTTCTCCCTACCCCCAACTTATTGTCAATTGTCTCCTGTATAGAAATAACCCAATCTCTTCCTAACTAGTAACCATTCCATGTTCTATGGGTAAGTATAACTGACCAAAATTATTCTAATTGCTCCACAAATCTACCTGCTCGGTGGAATTTGTTCATATTGACCAGTGACTTAAACTAGAGAAGGTAATAGAGAAACTACCTGCAACTGAGCATATATGAGAGAAGTTTGGGAGTTTTCCTTCCTTAAAATAAATTTAAAAAAGTAAAAAAAGGCTACATGTAATAAAGAAGAGCCCAAGGAGTTTTTTAAACCATCAGGTGGGTTCAGAAACAAATGCCTTGCATCCGGTTTGCCTCTTTCCTTAATCTTGTAAAGTTCTCTCACGGTGATTAACTCTTGGCCTGATCTTTTCCAAGTGGCCTTTATCAAATGATTGCAAAGTTTAATTAGAAAAAGAATTGTTCAAAAACTCAGCTTTTACAAATACCAGACATAGGGCTCTCTCACTTAGCTGCTGGTTGAGCTCCAGGATGGAGGGTGGGACTCTAGTGGGGGAAGAGCAGCTAGAGTCCTGTGGAAGGCGGAGGTTCTCTAGAGGGCGGACGCCATCCCAGGGTCTCTGTCCTCCCAAATCCCTTCTCCAGAATGTGCCTACAAGACGAATACTTTTCAATAGAGCTCAAATTGAGGGTGAGCCAGACACACAGAGAACTCATGGAACGTAGTGGGAATTGGGATACAATTTTCCCAGCTCATCCTTGAGAGGATAAGAGAGATGGGACAAGAAACATGTGCCTGGCACTTATGCAGTCCTCAGAATTCAGAGATGACAAGAAGCTGAGAAGTCTAGAGCCATGTGATTACTATTTAACAATGTTGGCCATTAGGAGACTGTCAGGAGTGCCAACTATCCTTTCGAGTGCTGGAGAAACTGGCAAAAATGCTGGCTCTGGCTGATGGCCTCTTGGCACAGGTAGGATTGATCACCCTTGAAGGGTAGGAAAGGCTGCTCCCTCTCTGATTAAAAGTTTCTTACAAAAGAGAACAAAGGCCTAAGGTGTGGGCATTGTTAATAGCTTTCATTAAAGAAATCTCCACATTAAGGAGTATCTGTTGCCAGAGGGCACATTCTTGTTGCCACAGTATAACTTTAATGGATTTGTTATTGTTCCTTTTTCCTTTCTGATGCTACATCCTTCTTTAGGCTGACTTAATCATCGCGCATCTTCTCTTTGCCCCTTTTCTTTATAAACTTTTCTTTGCCAAGATCTATGGCCTTGCTTGTGAAAATGAGACCAACAGCTAGAGAAAAAAAAAAACACCCATGAACACTAGAATTTTTAGGGACACACGTGTTAAATAGCATTTTGGTGAATCTGAAGGTGAAATTCCCACAGAGAGAGCATAACGTCTTACAAAGTGATTCATCCACATGTTACAGGAATCAGGTCTACTTAAGTCCAGATGAGACTTTGGTCCATTGTTTTAAAAATAATTGGAACCTTTCAATATTCTATTAGTGCACCCGGAATCCCTGATCTCGGGCTAGCTCTGAGGCATGATTCTGATTCTTAAATCTCCATATTGATCTTTACACCCCGTTAACCTCAAGGATTTGTTTAATTCCAGTGTTGTGTTTAAGGCTTATTTCTGGCTTGGTTTTACTTCTACCCTAAGCAAGTCCTTGTCTGGCGACTCAGGCTCTACTATCCTTTGGTCTGACCAAACAGCTCAGCTGCATATTTCCAAATGTACTCCAGGCTTGGATCACACCCTGTTGTCCCCAGATGGCACCAAGGACACTACATCCATCACTTCTGATAGGTTAACTTTGTGAAAATAATTGACCATGAAATTAATCTGGCTCCTTCTGTTTTTTTTTTTTTTTCTCCTCGTAGTAGATACTCAAACGTTGCTTTGCATGAAACTCCGTTAAAGAAATTAAAATTTTTTTTCACTGTGGTGTCTTTCTAATTTTCTTTTTTTTTTTTTTCACTTAAAGCAAACATGTACTGTTTCTGTAAACAATGAGAGAGAGAGAGAGAGAGAGAGCAGAAAAAGGATGTTGGTGTGAGTCTGAAGTAGAAAAGCTTTAAAAAGAGAAAGGCTTCTAGATTCTTTAGTGACTTTATTTGGGAGTTATCTCTAATGAAATTCAACGTGTTTTAATAAAATTGGGTTGATAGAATACTGAGCTCTCCTTCTTGGGTTTGATTTTGAGATCCCTTTGTTCATTTGCAAAATGCTGCTGTTCCTCGGGAATCTCTGTCTTTCTTCTCTTCTCTTCTCTCATTCTGTTCCTTCCTACATAATCTCTTCCACTGCTGTCTACGTGTTGAAGATATCCTGCCCCAATGTCTCTGAGACCTTTAGTTCTCTCTTGATCTTCACTCTGCCCTGCCTTGCTCCTCTCTGTGGCCCAAGGCGCCACTGCCTCTGCTGCTGGTGCCCTCTGTGAATTCCCCAATGCCTGTGCTCAGGTCCTGGTTTCCTGGAGCCCTCAGTGCCCCACTGAAGCTTACTGTGTCCCTCCCACTGCCACTGCTTTGGGTAGTACTGTTCCCAGCCTTGCTTGCGCACAATTTAGTGCAGTGTCAAGGAGCATGGGCTTGAGTCAGCTGACTTGAGTTTGAACACTTCCATGCTGGGCAATCTTGGATTTTAAGCCCTTGAAGCCTCAGGCTCCTTATCTGGGAAAGGAGGACAGTAATAGTACCTACCTCATAGATTGGTTGAGGATTAACTGATAATGCAACTGCTTGGTTCCATGTTTAAAACAAAATAAGTGCCTCAAAATGTTAGTTGTTCTTCTTTACAGATTCCTTTGTGAAAACATCTCAAGTTCCTCCTGGCAGTCTCCTTCTGTCAATGAGGCTCAGAAAGGAATTTATAGGGATGTTCAGAAAACTGTATTCTAACAGACGGTCACTGTGCTCTCTATTCCTCATCCCCTGGTTCTGCTTTCCTATTCCCTTTTCTCCTCCAGCGGAAGCCTTTTATGTAAACTGACTTTTGAGGGCTTTGGTCTCCAGTTCATGACACACTCAGAGCTCTTGCACCCAGGCCGAGACCCCGTACTTAACAATCTTTCTGGTATTATGAATTTCACTCTTACCCCATGAGCAGAGACCACCACCGCTGTTCACAGAAGAGCCTGCTCACCCTGCCAGCTTGACAATGACTGAGAGCAGCATCACTCCCTGAAGACTAGGGAAACACAGTCAAGATATTTACTTTGACTCCTTTTTAGGTTTGTTATGTTTCTGAGGGAATTTCCCAACATGTTTACGTGGTGGTTTGCTTAAATAACTTCAAAATCATAATTTGTTTTTGAAGTGTATTATTCTCCTTAAATTCCATAAATTATGAAGATTATATGGCTTCTTGGGAAGCAGTTGTGTTTTAGAGTAATTTAATTCCATACTGTGGGGAACAGTTGGGAACTGTCTGGGTGGGACACATTAAAAAAACCTATTAGGTCTATTCATTCTTTAGTTTTTCTGATTCTGCAGCTCAGAGAGGCTATGTTCCCAGGTAAGAGAAAATTTGTCTATTACCAGCTTGCACAGATGTTGCAAGAATTCTCAAATGACTCCTTGCTTTTGTTTTTGTTTTGCAACAAGAAAGACCCACTGCATGAAACAGCATGTAGAAGCAGTGCCTGGTTTGAGTGAGGAGTGTCCAGTCCATATAGACACATAAGGACTGAAGAACACAGCCACCCTGACCCTGAACAGTCCCTGGTGGTCAGGACCAGGTTGTCCTGGGGTCAAAGGGCCGCTTTCTAAACTATTCAGTGTCATCTGCACTTGGAGTTTTTAGTTTGGGCTGTATCCTGAAGCCAGATCGACTTTCCTCAGAGCTGACATTCTCAAGTCATTCTGCAGCTCAAGAACCTCATAGGTCCTAACAATCTGGGACTAAATGTTCAACTTTCTTCATTTGGCTTTGAGGCTTTCCCTAATTCAGACTACTCTTCCAGCCTTTTCTCCATTTTGTCCCATCTCTAAGCTTCCCCTCCTTATCAAATCACATCCTGCATTCCTGTCTGATTCTTGGGTCCCCAACATTACTCTGGACTGGAAGGTCCCCCTGTCCTCTTCTCTTACCATCAGCCCAAGTCCTACTCACCCTCCCTCCTACAGAACTCTCCTTGGCCACTCCAGCCTTGCGATTTCTCTCTACACAGAGCTCTTTGTATATTCTATCCATTGAGCACTCTCATGTTTGGTTTTTCATCATTAGTAATGTTTTTCTGTGCTCACACCGTATTTGTATCACTGGTCTGTCAGCAGCCTGGGAGCAAAGACTGTACATTGTGTTTCCTTGTACCTCACCCCACCCATGGTGCTTTCCTTATGGTGGCTTCCCTGAAGTGTTCTTGACTCATTGATTAATTGAAAGCAAGTCCAGATTCTTTGGGAAACTGTCAGCTCGTCAGTCCTGTAATTCCCTGCCTAATAGCAGTGCAGAAAGGCAACATGATAAAATCAATTTCATTCTGATTGAGGGATAAGAACTAGTTGAAATCAGTTCAGCAAGTATTGAGCAGGTACTAGGGGCAGAACACTAGGCCAGGCACTTAAAAAAAGAAAATATATTGGGCTCAGCTCCCACTTTCAGTCAGCCAACTGTTTAGGAGATGTCATTTCCAACATGAAAGAATTAAGAAAAAATTAAGCCAGAAATAAAAGACCATATCCATCAAAGTGCTAAATTGATTGAACTCCCAAATCGAGCTGTGTGCAATAGGTAGAAGGTGGTGTGGGTGCCAAGATGAGGGGGAGATCAGAGAAGGGAACCACAAAGCAAAGCCTCAGGGCTACAGGCCCAGAGAAGTCTTAGGGAAGAAAACAGGATGGCAGTGCTTTCTGTCAGAAAGACAACAAATACCTCATAACACAGGGTAAGGGAAAGAAAATAATTGGGTGCTAGAAATTGATCAGGCATTATGATGCTAACTCATTTATTCCTCACAGTTCCTACAAGGTGTACTTTATCTTCCTAGCACACAGTAAGACTCACTAAGAGAGGTTAAGCACTTTGTCACACTTGGCAGCCCGAGCTCCAAACCCAGCCCACGCTCCATCCGTCACCGGGCCATCTGGAATGCTGAGTACGAGGGCCAAACTGCGAGGCAGAACGTTGGCACTGGAGCAGCCCCGAGGTGTCAGGACTCACGCTTCTCTTCTCCTAAGATGCAGTTTAGAAAGAAGAAGTGTTAGACTTAGGAATAAGACCTGTTCTAGGCTGCTTCTACCATGGCCTACCATGATCCTCGTCTCCTGGTATTCACTCCCTACATGGACCCTCCTCTTGTCTGCAGGCTGCACCTAGTGACCTGTTGCTAGTGAATAAATTGCAGAAAAAGTGAAGGAATGTTTCTTCCACAATGAGGTTAGAGTAGACTGTGACTTCCATCTTGCTGGTTCTCTCTCTCTCTCTCTCTCTCTCTCTCTCTCTCTCTCTCTCTGGCTCACCTCCCACGTCCCCTCTAATATAATAAGCCTCCGTACAGAGGGGCCACATGGCAGGAACCCAGGGGCCTCCTCAGTCCAGCCCATGAGGAACTGACTGCTGCCAGCAACCGTACAAATGAGCCAGTCCTTCCCAGGTTTGCTTCCAGATGGAAGCACAACCTCTGCTGACATCAGGATGGCAGCCTTTTGAGAGACCCGGAAATAGAGAACCTAGCTAAGTCTTACCTCAATTAATGACACACTGAAACTATGAGATAACACATATTGTATGGGAGGAATTCATTATGGAATAATATTTAAATTATAGAAGACCCTTATAGAATGTGGTCTTCTCTATGACTGAAATCTGACCTGTCATTAGATACCTCAAGCATTATTCACTTCAACTGAATTAGACAATTTAAAAAATACTAACTTGAATGATATACTGAAATATATATTTGTGGTGACTCCCTTATCTATCCCTGGTCCCCAGTAGGTGCTTATGTTAGGGAAGCTGGGAATTTTAAGATGATTCTTCACCATTAGAAATTCTGGAAAGAGGTTAGAGAAACTACATTTATAAAAGCATGTCACGTGTAGCAATATTCTATTTTGGTCTAGATGATAGATACTTCATGAAAATGTATTAAGCTGTACAGTTATGATTTGTATACTTTTCTATATGTATATCATAGTGCAATAGAAAAGTTTACTTTAGAAACTGTTGCCAGAAAAAAAAAATCATTGCCAGTTGATTCTAAGGTATACCACATTTGAGATACATCAGTCTGTGTAATTATCATTTGAGAGAAGCAGATGATAATACTAGATAATATTTATCATTACACTATTTTAGGTGCTCCAAGTACATTAATGCACAACACCCCTATGAGATAGATGTTATAATAGTACCCATTATGCAGATGTGGAACCCAAGCACAGAGAGGTTTATTATTTGTCCAAAGTCGCACAGCTAGTGAGTGGTAGGGCCAGGTTTCAGACCTAGGCAATGTGGCTCTACATAGAGTCAGTGGTCTCAACTATGACAACATTAGAAGCTGAACCAGACAATCTGAAAACTGGCTGAGTGAAGTGACTCACTGGCTCCGGTTGCCAAAGTTCCCTCTCATGAGCTGTCTCATTGGGTACTTCTTTTTCTCTTTTAGGCATTTCGGCCGTGGATGCAGGCAGAACAATCTCTAAAGAGTTGCACAAGTGAAGCAGGAGGGGACCAAAGACCTCTTTGTCAAAGGCCTTTGCTTCTACCTAGTTCTCTGTTGTCTTGTCACCTCAGTGCAGCTCTCTGCAAGGCCATTTTGGAGGGAGCATCACAGCTTTCTGCAGGCCTGTGGCAGTGCCCACACTATTTGTTCCCTACTTCTGGTGGAGGCGGGTGAGACAGACCACCTCTAGCTGGTTTTATGTTCCTCGTCTGGGACCAGCCCCAGAACCAGTGCTCTGCCCATTTCCTCCACATCGCACATCTCTTGGCATCATTCTCTCCCCAGCCAGGGGTCACAGGTTCAGCAACAACTTCCCCCATTTCTGCAAGCATGGCTTGTGGGCAGAGGTGAGTTCATGGAGAGGCTCATGAAGCTTAAGTTCCAGGGCTCTTATTTGCTACACTGCATCCAAGACCTTGTGCCCAGTGGAGTATTCATAATTGTCTGTTCTTTTCATCAAGAGATTTCCCTTAGTTGTAAGATTTTCACATGCTTCAAAACCTAGATTTGTCCAAGAAATCCTTTTAGATGTTGTCTCCAAAAATGAAACCTCCAGCCTTCCTCCTCCTTAGTATGACACTGGGGGCCTCTGTGACCAGTCCCTAAGTGCTTCTCTCTCTGCCCCAGTTCTTTCCTCCTCACTGAACTGCATGCTCTGTACTAGAGTCCCAAGCCACTTTTCCTGGGGTGAGCATGAGACCCATTTATCAAATTCCCTTTACTTGTAGCCTCGAAAAACAGGTACAGCCTGCCTAGTCTTGGTTTCTAGAACGCAGCCAGGTCCATTTGCTGGAGCAAGGAGGCCAGACACCAAGATTCCACCTCCCTCACCCTGCTACTGTCCCATTCTGTGTCCCCCACCCCAGCCTTCCAGGGATCACGTGCCAAATTCTTAGAACACATCCATTCATTAGTATATAATTGCTCTGCCACTGATTTGAGCTTCCAAATAACACACAAACTGTAAGTTGCTGAGGAGAAAGGGACCATCGTGTCATTATCTAGGACACTAATTGTGAAATTTTGTGATAAGGGTATGGAGAAAATAATTTTTTTCTGCCCCGAACTTTGGCCAGTTGAAGTATAAAGAAATTATAATCGTTCACAAATTTCAACAACTGTTCACTCTTGATTCTAAAAGTCTCTTTGCATGAATGATTTTCTCATCTTTATGCAGAATTTTTCTGCATTTTTGTTGACTAAAATATTACTAATCTAATTTCCTATTAAAAAACTCATTTCCAGCATTGCAGAGCTGAAAGGTGCTACCAACCATTTAGTCTTTAATTTACATACAACAAATCCTGTAATCTGATGGGGGTTTTTACACAAGGGTGGCTGCAAGCAATTACATGGGCCAAGAAATATTTTAGTCCAGAGCTGTGTGTTGTGTTAATTTCATCTGTTGAACCCCCATTGAGATTTCTCCTATTGTTAAATTGCCTATTGATATGGATTTAGAGAGGAAACTCCACCAAATACAGCAATTCAATATTATAATGCTGTTTATGCTCTAATATTTTCCCTTTAATTATACTTTGGGAAATTGGGATTTATTAGAAAGAAAAGAAGGCATTGGACTGGAATAATTTATTCTGTTTTTTCCCATCATGACAAAGTAGAATATTCTCCAGGTAAATTATTGATCTGGAAACCTGGAAAAAGTCCTGATGTCACAATAGAGATTGAACCAGGATTTGGGTGGGATCCATCTAGTGTTGCCTAATATGAAGGAAGCATAGGGTCTGGGCTGCTGGCCTGGGAGCAAGGTGGCTATTGAGAAGGGTTCAAGGGGAGATTTCAGGAGCTAACTCCAAGTCAAGGGGAAATATAGTCACAGGTGCTGCAGACTCAGGTGGTCAGGCTAGTGGATCTCCATTCAACCAACAATGTATCTCTATCCATCCATCCATCCATCCATCCATCCATCCATCCATCCATTCATCCACCCATCTATTTATTCTTTACTGAATGTTAAACATATATTATGTTCCTACATTGATATCTAGTTTTTCAGAAGATGCAAAGTAAAAGTTTTAAATTCTTTCATTTATATTCATTCATTTATTCATTCATTTAACAAATACTCATGGAGTAGCTATGTTCCAGGTACCATGGTAGGTGCCAAAGACACAAATAAGAAAGATGGAGCCCTGTTTGTTCTTCAAGACTGCACAAGCCAATCAATTCTTACAAAACACCCTAATGCATGTTATCATAGAGGGATGGTGAGTGCAGGGGAGGTCTAAACAGAGCGTATGTGTGGGAGAGGGAAGAAGTGATAGCCAAGAACACTTCCTAGAAAAAATGATAGGTGCTTAAGTTGAATCTTCAAGAATAAACAGAAAGCCATTCTAGGAAGAGTGTAAAAGACATATATGTTATAAAAACAGCTTTGTTGAGGAATAATTGATATATAATAAACTGCACATATTGAAAGGTTATACTTGCTGACTTTTGCCATGTGATTACACCTGTGAAATCACCATCACAGTAAAGATAATGGACATGCCCATCACTACCAGAGGTTCCTCATGCCTCTTTATAATCCCATCCTGCAGTTCTTGCCATTGTCAACCACTAATATACTTTCTATCAATACAGATTAGTCTATATTTTCTAGAATTTTATATAAACAAAATTATATATGGCATGTATCCTTTTTTTTTTTTGAGGGGAGTGGGGGGTGGGAGGGTCTGATTTCTTTCACTCAGCCTAATTATTTTGAGATTCTTCCACGTTGTCATGTGTATCAATGGTTCACTCCTCATTGTACCATCATTTGCTTATTCAGCTGTCGATGGCCATTTGGGATCTTTCCAGGTTTGGATATTATAAATAAAGCTGCTATCTATATAAGACAGGGTGAATCCCCCTAAAGGGGTGGGGAGCTGAAGGACAAGGCATATATTTTTTCTCCTTCACTGATAGGAAGGAATCCGAGATTTTGAGAGGTGAGTGACTGGAGTAGTCAGTCACAGAGGTCTCTGGCTGTCTCCTTCTGCCTGGCCACCAAGTAACCTGGCTTCTTCTCAGTTCAGCTTGGGCATACTTAGAATAAGAACAGGCTTGATGGCTTGTGCTGGAAGACTCACTGAGCCCACCGGTGATCATGAGGTCACACGATATGGAGCCCGGGCTGGTGCTTTTATTAAATAGCTCTTTCTAGAAAAGCCAGTGAAGTGTAATATAGACACTGCCCCTTTATCGTTTTTACTCAGAAGAGGTTTCAATTCTATCTACCTTGCAGGACTCAAATCCTTCCCAAATGTATGCATCTGTCATTGAGGAGGATTACAGAAAACAGCTCACATGATCTCCCAAAGCCTGCCTTGCATACATTCTCCTCTCTAAGCTGGCCAGCCACCCACCTTGCTTTGTGCTGAATCCGACTGCATAATCGCACTCCAGTGGTTTGGCAGAGCAGACAGGCAAATGAAAGACAGCTATTTCCCTTTGACCAGCCTTTACTTCAGAAACCTTTTTAACCTATTTTTTCCCTTGATATTTTCTATCAACATTTGAAAATGTAGTGATTGAAAGAGCAAATGTGTGCTCCGCAACACACTTCCAAAACGGGAGATTCTTATATCTAATCTCCACCCTCAGTCCAGCCTCAGATCCAAAAGGCAAGGACTGCCAACAGCAAAGATTAAGAAGAAAACACTGCAGTGCCGGATGCGTCTGTCTAGAACTGCCATGGTCTGACTTGCCAACTACTGGGAGTGGGTTTTCCAAGCATTGAACTAGGAGCAGCGTTCTATTTTCTTTTTTCACAACTGCCTAGAGCGACCCATATCACTTTTCTTTGGTAGTCTCGAGTTCCCTGGCTTCCTTCTTCTGGCGAATTTTGGTCCAATTTATATTTTTGTCTTTCTATCCATGGATCTCCAGGGATTAGGTTTATGTAAAATATACTAACAGAGAAAATCAGAAAATTGAAAGGTGATGTTTGCAACCACACATTCCCATGTGAAGTATCCTTTTGAAATTTGGTATAATGGTCTCACAGCCCATATGAAGATGCTGAGGAAAGTGACCCCAAAATTCCCTTGCCCCAAAGAGACCCAGGAACACTAGAGAAGAGCAGTCTACAATGCTGGATCAAGACCAGAATCTTGGGTTAGGGCAGGGAGCTAAGGAACAAAATCCAGGAGAAGTAGCTATGCTCTCTAATATGTTTTTCATTTAGTTTCCCAAGATATGCTTTTTAAGAGGTCTCATCCTTCTGGAAAGTTTTCCTGTATTTCTTCATGTCTAAATGCAGTGAAGAAGAGAAAGAAGTGGTAAAAATCATGGTGACAGAATGTTAGCACTTAAAAGGACCTGAGTGACCCTCATCTAAACGCCTGATCTACAGATCTGAAAACAAGCTTAGTGACAGGTTCATCCATTTGTTGATTTGCAAACCATATGCATAAGATTTAGCCATAAATAACTCTGAGGTAAGAGCAAATTCACCATCAAAGAAAAACATGAAATATTTGGGCCAACAGAACACACTGCCATAAAAAAAAAGCCCAGAAGGTTACCCTAATAGTCTGAGCAGTGGCAGCAGCATTTTCATGAATATGGCTCTGTGAGTTGACTTTGGACTGGAGCCTCCATGTTGTCTACCTGCTCTGTACCGTTTAGTTCCTACCTCTTCAGAACATGGCTTGCTGTGACCCCAACTCTATCTCTCCACTCTCTTCATCCTATCAATAAACGTGTAGAGCTTCCACTGTTTCTGGGAGCAGTCTCTTTGAGCCCTTTTGGTACAGGTCAGGGCAAATTTTCCCCAAGTGGAGGGTGACCAAGCTTTGTACCAAGAGAAGAAGAAAGTTGTTGGCAGAGAGTGTGGAAAGAATTCAACACATATGCCAAAGTTAGAGTCAAAAGGAAAGTTTATTAGAAAAGGGGTAACACTCCACAGACAGAATGTGGTCTTCTCTCAGAGGCAGAGAGTGAGAGGCACAGTGAGAGAGGCAGAGTAAAGGCACTGAGAGAGACCCTGAGTGTTCAGGGAATTCAGTTTATATGTCATTCTTTAGTTCCCATTTCCTTTGATATGGACATACAGTGAGGAAGGGGAAGAGTATGCAGAGTGAAAAGGTAAGAATATGTAGAGTGAAAGGCCTGTGAGCAATTCTCAGCCTTTAATCCATAGGTTCCCCATGGTTTTAGTCACAGGGAATGACTCTTGGTTCCTGTTTCCCCTTCACAGGTGTGGGGGAATGCGTTGTTAGTAAACCGAGTAGAAATCTTCCTTTGTGCTGAAGGTGTCCACCTGGCCTGGCCACAGTGCTGATCAGAATATTGCAGTCTCTGATTGTGGCTTGATTAACATTTTTAATTCTTTTGCTTCCTCCCTACATTACTTTCAGATACTGTTCTTGTTACTATTTTGATTCAGTTTCACAGTTCAGATTTCTCACACAAAGGGTCTGATTAGCACTGCTCATATTTTTTGAGGCAAACATCTTTGACCAGCAGAGACATTAGCTTGCCTGTGGATTGACTGTCAACTGATAATCCAATATGATATGACTTCAGAGAGGAGCTGTGTTACTTAACATGTCATTGCTTAAGGACATCCCTTCAGTAGGTGCTGTGGGCAAGGCAGGCTCTAGCACTGTTGTATGTGGGGATAGCAGGCCAGTATACCTGATGTCTTCCTCTAAATTTACAAAATGCTCAATCTGTTAGTAAAGAAAAGAGAGAGACCCAATAGATGCCTGGACACAGTTGTTGCTGAGGGATAAATCTGATATTGTAATCTGTTGGCTAGCTTCAGTTGGTTTTATGTGGTTCTCAAATATTGCCCAGATTTTCATTCATTTCCTTCTTTTTCTCATAAAACAAAGATTCTTAACATAACCAGCAATCTTCCTTCAACTATTGAGTACCAACTAATGAGAGGAACTGTGCTCTGCCCAGATAATCCTTAACAGATGACAAAGAACATTTTGCTATGTGATCTCAAAGGACAAATATTGAGTGATTCTTTTTTTGTAGAGGCTTCATCTTTCTTTACAAATAAGATTTGATTCAAAGAGTAAATGATTGCTGGTTGCTACACAAATCAAATAGACCTACATACTTTAGGAACTTAAAAGGAAATAAAATCAGCCATAATAAATAATACTATGGTTCATTTTCTACATTTGGGGTCTTCTTATCCTGCTCTCTTCTGGATGTAAGTGGCAAAGGACAGAGAAGCAGAACAGTTCACTAATTGTTCTTCCTGGAGCTGTGCAATTACCATGAATCCATTCCAAGCATCCATTCTATCTCTGATGAGGAGTTTAATTAGATCATGGCAATCCCATTTATCTTGCCAGATTGACCAGGAAGTGGGGCTCAGACTTGATTCTGGCCAATGAGACATGAAGCAAAGTCTTTTGGGGGCAGAACCTTAAGTTAGCGAAAGCATGCTCATTGTGTTTCTGGGTGTAGCTATGTGTATTCGTCTGCTGGGTGGCCACAACAAAGTACCAGACTGAGTGGCTTACACAAAAAATACTTATTGTCTCACAATTCTGGAGGCCAGAAGTCTAAGTTCAAGGTGTCCGCAGAGTTGATTTCTTCTGAGACCTCTCTCTTTGTCTTGCAAATGGTAGTCTTCTTTCCATATCCTCACATGGTCTTTTTAGTGCGTATGTGTCCCAATGTCGTTTTTTCATAAGGACACTACTGTGATTAAGGCCAACCTTAATAACTTTATTTTGCCTTAATTCACCCTTTCTTACTCAAGGCTCACAATAGATTGAACATTTTGCATTCGTATCATTATTTTAAAAGGTCAACAAATTATAAAGTTATTAACTCCAAAATTAAACTTAAGAACTTTCTTAAAATTGTTAGTAAAATGTTGCAAGAAGATAGATTTAAACACAACTTAAGATTAAAGATTGTAACCATTAATTACCTCTTTAAAGACTCAATCTCTAAATTTAGTCACATTCCAAGATACTCTGGGTTAGGAATTCAACAGATAAATTTGGGGGGATGCAGTTCATCCTATACACCATGTCTGATGTGATGCCTGGAACTGCTGCAGCTGTTTTGCAGCAGCCCAAGGACGAGTCCAATACAACACATAAAGGAGGTTGAGCAAGAGAAAAACAGAGTCAGAGAGCCGGAGGGCTGTTTGACACCCAGCCAAATGCAATGGCTCATTTCCTCATTCGATTATCCAGTTTGAGTTGCAATTTTCAAAGGCATCCTAGGGAAAGAAATATAACATGTCAGATGTGAAAATGTAAGAAATCATCATTTATAGGGCTGCTCTGGAGGGAAGAGAGGAGCACACTATGCCTCTCCCTCTTTTGGAGACTTTGATTTCTTGCAAACTCATGCTAACAATCACTGAATGTCTCTGCCGACCCTATTCCTCTCTGGCTACAGCATCACTGGCATTCATGGTGGTACCTGAGTCCCCGCCTCCACACTGGTGCAGCCCATTTTCTCCTAGACTGCATGCTCTTAGAGGACAAGGACACCACTATGTCCCTGCAATTGTTTTACTGTGCTGTGTGCAAAGTGACTTGCATTTCCTTCACCATTTTTTACTGCCAGGCATTTTGTTACAGAGAGGATAGCATATATCTGGTGGGAAGTCCTGATTCAGAATTTGGAATCTGGATTTTCTGCTAATCTGATGATATTCCTCTGGCTGCACAATAATATTGTTTTGGTTGCTAAGAAACCTTCTTTTAATTGAACACTGGTTTGAGTGGCTATAGTACAATAACATACCATGCAGATGTTGAGAGAATAGCGCAGTGCCCAAGTGACAATTCTCACAATGAGCTTGTCATAATGCACAAGTGTCTTTCCAGATTTTCCTCATGGGGTGCTGAGGCATTGATTTGTAATTACAAGTGCAAGATTTCCTCCCCAGGTCTGTGACATGGCTCTGCATTGTGCTCTCTGTGTCTATAACCAAACTCAGCTTTGTTTTAGAGGCTGTATTTTGTGGGCTATTCGTCTGAATGAATCACTATTGTAATGATCAGATCATTATAATGGTGCATTAGTTTGATGCAGAGTAATGAAATATTGTTACCTCAATAGGGCTGGCTGTCTATTATGAACCCGATTTCATAATCTCTGCTTAACGGAGGCATCCATGGTTTCTTTTGTAATAAAGAGTGAGTACCCAATTGAAGATCTCTTTGGAGAAAGGACTTTAGTGTCATTTAAAAAGCTAAGATTAAAGTTTAATATTCCTAATAGTAATTGCTTTTCCATTTTGTTTTTCCCAACTGATAGATATTGTTTGGCTAAATCTCTAGGGGGAGGTAAGAGAAGCAGGCAAATAATCCCAGCTCTGAACGCCCTGATAAAATTAATGTGTTCTTTTACTTTAGACACAGGAGGAAGTTCATGCGTTGTTTGCCAGGCAATTTTCTAGCACACAAATATAGCGGCTGCAAGATTGGTTTCTATCTATTTGCTCAAAAATCAGATCTAAACACAGGTCGAATTGAGGGTGTCTGTTAGTGCAAGACCTCAAGTAGCTGTTTTGTTTCTCACTTCGATGAACTGATTTTAGTGTTTGAAATGAATAGCATGAAAGGAGTTCAAAAGTTGAACTATTAAAAAAATTTTTAGAGGGTAAAATTAATGTCGTGTTTTGTAAAAATGGGACTTATCTTCTCTCTGTTCTCCTGTGAGCAGGTGATATTCCATCTGTGACAGCCAAGGCTCTTTGATTGCAAGCAACAGTAGCTCTGCTGATCTTCTGAAAAGGAGTTTATTTGAAATGATATCGAGGGTTTCATATATCTTAAAAAAAAAAAAAAAAAACATTTAAGCAACCTGGACCAGAGTAACTGTAGGACACTTAAATCTGAACAGAGTAGCTTCAGTTATTTCCTGTATATATATTACTTTGTTTGAGATTCAAATATCAGGTAAGAATCATTTTTCCAATTACTCTAAGAAGTGCTCCAGCATTTCTGCATAGGAGGAACTTACAGGGATGATATAGTCAGAATGCTCTACAGCAGCACATTGCTTGTGGTGATTTTGTGGAAGAGGGTGTGTGATGGGGCAGATGGAAGATTTTTTTCCAGTGATTTGTAACACCCGAAGTCACTTCTTAGTGCCAAGACTACATATTCACCCTTCGACCAATGATAGGGTAGTTCACCTTGACCAACAAATCCTTTAAGATTGGGGAAAGGAGAACAGGATTCTTTCTATCTCATCTTCATTAAGCCTTTTGGTAAATTCTCATGATTTAGATCTCTAGACAGTTTCTAGGGCCTCAAATTATAGCTATGACTTCTTTTTAGAGCAGTGCCTGCTGTCTCCATGGCAATACTATTGCCTGTCTTCTCAACATCCATTTCCAACCTTCTTTTTGCTGGCGGTAACCATTTCTCACAAAAAGACTAAAAAAATGTCAAATATTTGTTTTGGCACTCTCTCCTGTAGCCAGGTCATATGACATAATTCTGGCCAATTAAACACAAGAGAAGTCTCAGAAAGGCTTTACTCTAACACAGATATGATGCTGCAAACTGTTGTGGCCATTGTGGGACCATAGGAACAAAGCTGAAGTGGAGAGTCAGTGAGAAGAGCATAGCAGATTTAAGTCCTTGGTGACTCATTATCCTGCTGAATTAACTAAACTCAAAACAACTATCTCTATGTCTCTTGGTAAGTAGAAAAATAAGTGCCTTTAACATTTAAGCCATTTTAATGTGTAACTGAGGCATCCTATTTTGAATGTTGGGAAAATGTTCAGCTACCCTCAGGGGGGCTGGTTCTCACTAAGTCAAGTACAAAAGGAGAACAAAATCCACAGATGGAGAGTCCTCCATGGGTCCCCCAAGAGCAGGGGTCAGATGGTGTCGGCAACCTCCCCTGTCTCCAGAACCGTCTCTCTGACTCTCCCTCCCTGAGCAGTTGGCAGCTCCTCGCTGCCTCCCTCCTCTGTCCCAGTCCTCTTTGAGGTGAGGAATCAGCTTGGGATGGAGGTTAAGGAAACTCCTCATGGGAGGAGATGCTGTGCGTTGATCCCTTCATGGGGACCTGGCTCCTCACCATCCCAGGGGGGTAGGAGAAAGGTTGCCCCTTGGCCTTGCCTGTTCTTCAGCCTCAAGTCCTGCCAAACGTCTCAGCACAGCTAAAGTTGCATCCTCCGCCCTTGTGCTGAACCTCATCCTGGTCTCTGGGCCAGTCCTGACTCCCTCACACATGAGGAGCGTAAGAACTTGGCATCAACCCACTTTGCTATTCATGCGGCTTTGACCTTGGGCCACATCTGGTCCTGATAACTGCTTTTATTTGTTCTTGGAACTCAGTCCTGGTTGTGTACACAAATTATTGAAACTGGATATTGTCTAGCTCCCCAGACTAAGTTCCATCTGGGCATCATGACGGGCAGCACAGTTCCCTGGGAGCCTGGCGGGGGGAGCCCTACACTTGTGGCTGCTCCTTTGCTCGGGCTTCTGAACTTCTCTTATCTCTCTACTCTTGCTTGTCCGTAGTATAAGTGAGGATTTCTGGGCTAACAGAGAACCCAGCATAACAGGTTAAGGGGTCACTCACTCACATAAAGAAGAGCTTGCAGGTAAGCAGTCCAGGACTGCTGTGGTGCTTCTAGGGTCACCAGCTCCTATTTTTCTGTTTGGCTTTGTGATGATTCTGAGATCTTCAGCTCTCTAAGATGGCTACAGGCACTCCAGCCGTTATGTGCATATTCTAATTAAGAAGAAGAAAAGAAAGGATAGCAGCTGTGGAAGGGTGCCCAGAAATCCCATTCAATGATATTTGTTTGCATCTCCTCTGCCAATCCTAACTCCAAACTTGGTTGACATGCTGTTACTAGGGGAGATAGGAGATCAGATGCTGGTTAAGCACTCACCACTCTCTGTGGCATCTTACTTTTTCCATCTGTTGAGACTAATGCTGACTGATGGCTGGATAACTCCCTGTGCTCCCCTTTGGGGAACCTGTGCCAGTTGCTTTCTTTACTCCTCCACTCTTCCAGTTGATAATGTGGCCCCATAGGCCTACTGCATTGCAGTGGGAAGACTTGGTTCCAGGGTCCAGTCCCCTCCTAAACTACCTCTCCAGCAATAGCTCACTCGGCTGGGCCCCTGGCCGTCTGCCCAAGATACCTGTGAGACTCTCTGGCTTTAACTGTGTGAATGCCAGCAGGAGGCATTTCTGGGTGTATTCTTGTGAGTGACACTTAACTGTACAGGATGGCCTTGAGACTTGATTTGACTAGAAAGGATAAGTGGGTCTTAACTACCTAGGTATCTGGAGAGGATCATGAAAAAGGTCCAAAATGACAGACAGCGAGTCTTTATGTGAGTCAAGCTGGAAAGGTAAATTTGATGAAAGAAACTGTCTTTACAGTGGATGCTTCTGTGTTACTGATGCCCCCCACATTCCACTCTGATCTGGTGTTGATAAACCACAAGAGGGGCACGAGTAACAGTCCCTATTACACAGCTGCTGATATTCATTTATTAATCATCAAATCTTAATAATAGTTTACATTTCTGCAGGTCTTGACTTCCCCTCTATCACCTCGATTCCTGATTGAGATTATTTTCACAAGTTTTCCATAATGTGTATTACATCATTGGGCTGGGAAATGTGAACCTCATTCAAAAGGAATTATTAGTTCATTTTCTAACTATTTGTAGTGGACGTTCTGTTTCTGGCTATCTCAAGTCCCAACCTTCTGATCCTTTGAGGTTGGGCAGGAGGTAGGGCCTCAGTTCCTACTAAGAATTTTTCAGGGCCATTTATTCCCTTTCCCCACTTCCTGGCAAATGAGGTACAGGTACAGGATCCAGGTCTGGAAATGAGATACTCTTTTTGGACTTGAAACTTTGAGGAAGTGAGTCAAAGACCTGGAAAGAGTTGAAAAAATGTGTGTGGCGGCAGGAGTCTA
Organism: Eidolon dupreanum; assembly: GCA_028627145.1. Classification (NCBI taxonomy): domain Eukaryota; kingdom Metazoa; phylum Chordata; class Mammalia; order Chiroptera; family Pteropodidae; genus Eidolon; species Eidolon dupreanum. The sequence goes on along the minus strand of CM053513.1, from coordinate 18,498,341 downwards.
GGCACATGGGCCTCATCTGGGAGCCAGTGATGGTGTTGAGTGTTTCCCAGGTGGTGATGCGGTGATGATGTGGTAATGGGAGCATTCAACCAAAGAACCCCGTGGTGTGTGTGGCTCTGTTCCCTGCTCTCTGCCTTCTAGTCCATTTGCCAAACTTCGTTTTCTAGCTTCGATCATAGATTCTAAGAGCTACTTGATAGCCTTATATTAAATCCCTTTATGGCTTAAATTAACTAAAGTTGTTGTGTGTTCCTTGCAATGAAGAACAGTGATGGGCATGTTACATTAGACTTCTTATATTGGGACTATTTTTACCTTAGCTACTCTTCCTCATGGACTTTGTTTTTCCCTCAGTATGTGTCTCTAACACGTTGTAGAGGAAATGGAAGTTGCCCTGGGTCTTGGAAGAGAGAGAGAAAAAAGTATCAGGAGAAAAAAGCAGTGTGAACAAAGCCGTGATGGCAGAAACCAGCAAAGCGTGCACGTGAGACAGGGGAGAGAGCACTAGATTCTAGTGGCAGGTGTGCACTGGGAAGCATGGAAAAGAGAGATGGATGTGTCAGGAGCCAGGACAGAAATGGTACTACAGTGCAGCAGAAAATGAGAAACAGAGGAAGATTTCTGAATGGGCAAATGACCTGAGGGAAGAAAGCTAATAAAGATAAGTAAGGTAGTAGGTCTTGAAAAACCCAATACCTAAATATCAGCCTGGGAAACTAGATGGCAGAATGATCCCCGCTGAGACATCCATTGTGTCACAATGCTGCTGTGGGTCCTGGTGCAGGGTTAATAAGATAGGTGGCATATTGGGTGACATGTTAGCCCAAGAGAAAGAAGAGACCCTCACCTTGGAATTGCCCCCATACAAGGCTGAAATTCCCATTACACAGAGTGTGTAAGTCAGTATAGACAGCCAGCCTATCTGTCACATGAATGGTGTAAGGGCAAAGCCAACTTGGGAAGAAGGATGGATGTGACTTCAAAGGTCAATTTAACTTCTGTGGATCTTTGAGTTCATTAAACAGGGAGCCATCCAGATTTTAAAAACATATAACACAGCACCATTTGCATGCAATAAAAATATCTGTGCACAAAACAATATGCATTTTGTAATATATATTTTATAAGATTACATACACATTGAACACAATTGAATGACTTTTAGTCAGGAGTAGGGAACTAAAAATGGAGTATAAGGATGAAAGAGAATAAATAAATTAATTAGTTGAGACAGGGAAAAAAAAGATGAGGTCCAAACATACATTTTTGAGGTATTATTATATAAAATACATGAAATAGTGAAATGCCAGTTTTTGATTTAGTTGGTAGAATAAACTCTTCAGTAGTCAGCAGTAGGAATCTTATTTTTAGACTCTCATTATTTTGAAGAATACTAAAGTTGAGTTATAAATGTTTCTTTTATACTGTGACATTATTATTTATTATAGCAATCAAAACAGAAGCATTGGTGTTAATACTGCCATGTCCCAACTGGATCTCTACCTGAGAAGACCATAACTTATGTCACTATAGCCACAGTTTGTTTTAGCTTACTATTCATAATTATATAAGAGAGAAAATACAGTTGATTTTGAAATTTGTTTTAGTTGGTTTTTCTGGGGCAATTTTCCCAAGTAGTTTTTCACAATTACCTATATCATCAAGGAAGTGTAATAATCCTTAAAAGACTGCATCATTACACAATGTATTTGATTTTTAAAAATAGGGGGGAAATTTTCTCCCTCCCTCTCTCCCTCTCTCCCTTCTCTCTTTCCTCCCCTTCCCTCATCCATCTCCTCCCCCACTTCCAATGAGAATTACTCTTTTCTGACACATAAGAAAAGCTGGGTTCAAAACTGCTTTAATGAGCTACCTTAGCTAATTCACCTTCACTTACTTTAAAAGGAGATGTGAAATTGTTCCCATGTAAAACTTGACATTCAGATTCCTTACAATCATAAATCAGTCACTTGCTTAGCTCTTAATTCTTTCTGTATCTCAGACAATCCATGCGAGATTGTTTTCCTTCAACCTAAAGTGTTTTCTGTAAAACTGTGCTACTGTAAGTGTGGTCCACAGAAGGGTTGCCAGTCTACAAACTTTTAGTTCCCAATATACCACAAAATAGGTAGAAATAGGTATAAAAATTTGACATTGCTGTGATATCCAAGTTCATGATTAGTGTTCTTCCCTTGATGATCAAGTTATAAACCAAAGGCCCAGTACCTGACAGATTGGGAATTTAAAAAAATATAAAATCAAAAACCTGGTCCTTCACCACAGAAAATTTGAGAGGTACTGCTTTAGAATTTCTTTTAGTAAAGGTATGCCATGGATAAGCTCTTAATTTTTATTTTACCTGCATATTTGGAAGATTGTTGCATAGACTATAAAATTCTACATTGATGGTAATTTTCTTCAGTATATGAGAAATATTTTCCATTGTTTTTATATTTTAATGTTACTTTGGAGAAGTCAGCTGTTGGTCTAACTGTATCCTTTTAATTTTCTTGTTTTTGGATTTTTTTTTTTTTTTTTGCCTTTAGTTTTCTGCAGTTTCTCTGTGATGTATAGAGGTGTCAGTTTTTTTTATTTACTCTACTTTGTATTGTAATATTTTGGTTCTCCTTCTTTCTTATCTCCTTTTGCAATATGAAATAAAATGTATATTGGATATTATCAATCTGTTCTCTATGTCTCTTAACCTTACTTCTGTATTTTCCATCTTTCTGTTTTCCTGTGCTGCATTCTGGATGTTTTTAATATAGGAACATACTATGTTAATAATTATTGTTTAATAATTCTAATATCTGAAGTCTCTTTCTAATATGTCTTGCTTCTCTTGCTTCTAACCCATGGTTTCTTGCTTCCTTATTTGTCTGGTTATCTTTAACTAAATACTAGTCATTGTTATGAAAATTATTTTTGGGAATCATTTGAGGTCTAGCATGAAGCTACTTTCCTGTGCAAAAAGTTCATGTTTCCTTCTTCCAAGTGCTCGGGTGCATTTCTAGACTCAGACACTTAAACTACGTATAAGACTTGAGATGGTATGAACCTGGATGAAAACCTTTAGGTTTTGGTTACTTCTGGTTCATTCTTACCCTAAGACTGTACCTCTTTTGGGTACCAGTTTATTTGTGTGCCACCATACCTTTTGTAAACTCTGAGCTATGATTTGTGTCCTCCTCCATCACAAACTTATCAGAATGAAAATTCATATTTGCTCAGGTTGGCAAATTCTTTCAGGACAAAAGTGCTTCTGTACTTGCCTACTTCTCTGTGCAGCATATTCCTTTTTAATCACATTTTAAGAATGCAGTTTTTTAAAAAAATATTTTATCCAGCAAATTTTGGTTGTTGAGATCTAAATAAATCATCTCACCATTCCTCAAAGTAGGAACGTACTTCTATTCCTAATTTGAAGCAGGGAAATGACTAATGTAAGAAGTACTACAAGAATGGTTAGCAAGAGCGAAAGATCATTGGAAGAATACATTAGAGACAGTCATGTGGAAGAGGAATTTTATTTACCCTTGTTGTTTCATGACACAAAACAAAGTTCGGGCTTTGACTCTTTGGGTCACTTGGGCATAATGATGCAAATATGATATGAAGTTGGGTAAAATTCAATTCGTCAGATTTTATAGGAGAATTTAAGGACATTTTTCAGTCTGTCTTAGAAAATATTTTCATGCCAATTGAATGGAAACCCTGATTTTCTTTAGAAGAATATATATGATAATGGGGCACTCAAGTCTTATTTCCCACACTAGAGATTGTGGGCTAGAATTGCAATCTATGGGGCTAGTTCATTTGCATTCTAGGTTTGGTTTCTTGAGGAAATAAACTCGCCTCAAATGAGAGTTGCCAAAATGTTATATTACATAGACACTAGTACTCTACAGCAGTGTTTCTTGAAGATTAATCATATAAAGATCTTGTTAAAGTGCTCATTGTGATTCAGTAGATGTGAGGTGGGGCCAGGGATTCTGTTTTTTTAACAAACTCCCAGGTGATCCCAGTGCTGCTGGTTCCCAGACCACAGTTTGAGTAGCAAAGTCTATAGCGAAGAATATTTCACAGTGGACATGAATCTGTGTCCATTTCCCTAAACAGGCTTTCTCAGGCACAGAAAAAATTTTGAACTTACTAATAACTAGAATGTCAAGAGAAGAGTCATTTCAACTGGTAATGAAATTAAGTATTTATAGCTGCACAGTAGGCCATCTCCTCACAACTGGGATTATCTCCATGGAGCCCAGAAATGTGGATAAAGCAGAAAGCATCATGATCCTCTATAGAAGCAGAACCCCAAACCAAAATTAGTCAGAAGTTTCACATTTTACTTTCATTGAACACACTAACAAATTATTGTTTTTATTTATTTTTCTTGTTCCCCCCCCCAGATCAATTATCTTGTTTTTATTATAATCAAACCTCTCCATCTCAATTCTTGCTTCCTCTAAGATAACATGTTCATTTAAAAAGGTTCATCTTTTAGTTAGGTAAATAGTTAGATGGGGAGGAGAATGAGGGGTTGGTTGAAGAATCCTTCCTGTGTAAAGTCAGATCTGCCATTTGTAGAACTGGCCAGTCAGCAACCTACAAGTCAGTGACATGTGAACAGAAAGGATGCTAGAAATCTCAGAAGCACAGATTAGCCCCAAGTCTTGGGTGAGAATTCTTCACTACAGGTCCTGTTAAACTGGCAATGGGTAGGGTCCTTTCCTCAAAGGTCAGCATGAATGGGGCATAAGGCAGGTCAGCCAGTTTGGACCAGTGAAGAAAGTTCTGAAGTAAGACTCTAAACAGTAAATCTAAGCCCCACATGAAATTCTCCATCCTCTAGCAGCATAAGATTTGAGCAGCTTTGGATAGATGTGGGGGAAAAAAACATTGAAAATGGTGATGCTGGGGACTGGAAGGCATGTTGTTGGGGGACATCTCTCATGAGTCTGGAAGAAGCCATAGATGGCTAAATGCTCTAGGAACCAGAGCACATTCCTTCTCTGGGCTGCTGCTCAACTTAATCATTTTCCTCTCCAGCACCACACCCTCCCTCTAATTTGTTTGGGGGCCATTTCTGAATGAGGTGGCACCAAGTTTTCACACTCATAGTCATTACCTAGAACTTTGCTACTCAAAGTATGGTCTGCAGACCAGCAGCATTAACATCACCTGTGGCTTCTTAGGAATGAAGGTTTTCAGGCCTCACCTCAAGCCTCCTGAACCAAAATCTGAATTTTATCATGACCACCTGGTGGTTCATATACACATTAATGTTTGAGAAACACTGACTTAGAAAAGTAGATAAGTAGTTCTACCAAGTTTGGAGAACTGACTCTATGGCCTAGCCAGGAAAGCAGACAAGGGTTCTTGGTAAACTCCTTCCTAAGGCAGAAGGACAGCTCCAGAAAACCCAGGGCTCTGGATCAGCAGTGTTTATATAGACTCATCCTCATGCTTTAACTTGTGATTTGGAGTTGACTGAGTTTTCCACTTTGATATAATGAGATAAATATATGGTGTTGGATTCTCTTACTCCCCTCCACTAGACCATTCCAGAAATAGTAGTCATCCATAAGCTGTAGGGGAGTTGAGATGAAAACTTTTGGAACATGAAATTTGGGTCCAAATGGGATTTTTGCTGGTGTTACTAATTAAGATTCTTTTCAAAACTAGGCCAGCCCCACGCTATCCAGTTGGCAGTATGTTTAGAATCCCTCTGTAAACACGCAGTGGCTTGTACAAATAGGGAGGCTTTACTTTCCCATCATAAAGAGGGCCTGAAATAAATCCCAGACAACTCTACAAGTTTGTCTTTGCCATAAAAATAGTAGAATTCATTGAGAGCTGCCTCACTGCAACAAGACAGGATATAGACTGGCCACTTAATTGGCCATGGGAACCAGCTGGTAGTGGGTTTCATTCTACTAAAACTGCAGAAGGGAGGCCAATCTTAGCTTTGCTTTCAGAGTGTTTAAAGCTTTAGATTTAGGTGAGGCTAGTATTCATATAGAGTAAAGGAAATGGCTTAATTTTCATTAATGAAACTGAATAACTCTTTTGTAATTGCCCTTCATGAAAAAGTCCTCCCAGGTTTTACATGGCTGGTGCTTGGTGTGTCACTTTTCCTCTCTGAAATAGAAATAATGATTGTCAGCTTCAGACTTCTGTATTGTTGAGGGAGAGGAAGGAAGATGGGAGTCTGGCACTTTTGTCTTTTAATACACTGGAAGGACATAATCATGGGTGGCCACACAGCCTGAAAAGCTACTGAGCTAAATGGAGCTGGGGCTGGAAGAGCCAAAAGTGGGCAAGGTATATCAGCCGAATGCTTTGAATATTGTATAAGCAAATAACCATTTTTTGAGTGAATGACTGAACAATTGATTCTCTACAGGGCAGAGATTTATTTGTAATGTTCATCTCTGTATACTCAGAGGCAAGACCAGTGCCTGATATGTAGCAGATTTTTGATAAATATTTGTTGAATGTATGAATAGATCGAGCTCTGGGAGGTCACTATTGAAACTGAGTCCATTTTGCATACTTAACCTTTTGCATTTCTGCCCGTTTTACACTGCCTACAAGTCTTCATTCTGCTTTCCCCTGCTTGCTTGAATGAGGCATTTCTAATACCTGAGCTGAACCAAAAACTAGTGCTGGTATTAAGGCTTGTCACTTGTCTACCAAATCAGGACATGAATATAGGGGCTGACATCTAGTTTTACCCACTTAACAGACTTTTTTAGACAATAGCTATTATGCATTTTCTTTTGGAAATTTGTTAAGAGCTAATATAACTATAAGTACATCTCACAAAATTGCAAACAAATTAACCTAGCTATTCAGCACTGATCAGGGGCTGTATAAAGACCAATGTGTTGAGGCTTTAGAATTGCTTGGATAAAGAAGCTATATGAAAGTGAGATTCTCAAATTCTGTCCAATTATATTTACTCTGGAGCTGAGGCAGTGGCTAGAGCTGATTGTGGGAGTTAGAGAGAAGGCAGAGAGCATCCAATATGAGCAGTGGGGGTGAATGTATCTCTTTTCACTGCACTTAGGCAAGGAATCAGGCAGGACTCAGGTCCCCGCCAGTGGTGTGGTGTGATTCCATTAGCAGGGAAGGGAAGAGCTATGCCCTGATCTCCTTCCCAGGCTGGGATAGTGACAAATGTATCTTGACACCAAAGTGACTTTGCTCAATTTAGAGGTACTCTGATGAGAGAAAGAACTTCTTTTTGACCACTGGATCACTGAGAATCCCACCTTATTTTTCCTTTATGTCTTTCCTACTAAGGGAGAGGGGCTTGTCCGAGTGAAGGGTACACGAGAGGTTGGCCAATCTGGCCTCCACTCAGGGTTAGGAAGAGGAAGTACTAATGACATTTCTAGCTGTGTGAACTTAAGCAAGAACCTCAGTATTTCTGAGCCTTATGTGGGCAGGTTATTATCACTTAGGGAGTAATTATATTTCCCCTGATATGCACCTCACTGTGTTATTGTGTTATTGGGAATATTGGGACAATAGCTTCTGGCATACAGTAATGACAATTGCTGCAATATATTGAGCATCCACTATTCTGATCTAAACTTTCAGAACTAACCACATAGATTACAAAGGAAGTTGTATTCCTTATGTGCTTATGCTTCTTTGTACTAACCCAACTTTCTTTTGAACGCTTTACTTGTGTTGTAATAATAGGCACACATAACTAGAGGCCAGTTCTGTGGGTTAGCATTAATGCCTCCTTTCTAGAGCCCACTCAGGTAGGATCAGTGGCTAAATGTGAATGATTCTCTATGTGTCTGTATGAGTGTATATGTATGTGTACATGCATATGTACATGTTGAAAAATTCCCTAGATAATTCTATTGTTGGCCTAGAATCACTATTCAGAAAGCCCCACTGCTGTATTAATTTATGCAAGTTCTTGTCGAATTTACCTTCCCTACATGATTCCTTTTTTAAAAAGTTGTTTGAAAAAATCTCAAACTTCAAGAAAAGTGGCAAATACATTTTTTTTCTGCAGCTGTTGGAGATCAAGTTGGCAACTTAAGGCTCCATCATTTCTGTATACTTTAGTGTGGATTTCCTACAAACAAAGTCATTCTCCTGTAACCATTAAAAAGCAACCATTAAAACTAGGATATTAGCCATGATACATTTCTACAAGTTAATCTTCTGCTCTCATTCCAGTTTCACCAATTGTCCCAATAATGGCCTATTCAGCAAAAGGATCCAATCCAAAATCATGCATTGCATTTAATTGTCATGCAGAAGTCGGGTACATTTTTTCAGTCTTTGTTTGATGCTCTGGATCTTAACATTTTTAAAGATTAGAGGCTCGTAGAACGTAAAATGTTCCCCAAGCTGGGTTTGTTTGATGCGTCTTTATGATAAGACTTGGTCATGTAATTTTAGCAGAAATATCAGGGATGATGCAACATTCTTAATGCACCCTACCAGAAGGTACACAAATTTAATTTGTCCCATTAATGATAATCTTCACTTAGACACTTGGTTATGGTGTCTGCTAGCCTCCTCTACACCAAATTTATTCCTTTTCCCTTTGTAACTAATAAGCATTTTGAGGGAGATAATTTGAAACTATGTAAATATCCTGCTACTCTATAAACTTCAAATTTATGTATATCTGTATCAATATAAACTCATGTTTTTCTTTGTTATTTATTGGGTTATGATCCATTGCTAACATCATTTACTTTAATTCTCCAATTGTCCTAAATTTGGCCAATAGAATCTCCTTCAACTAGTTTCTGTGACAATTTGACATGTCTCCAATCATTATTTGAACACTCCCTTCTTTTCTGGCATAATAAGATGTTCCTTACTCATTATTGTTTTTCCTGCCCTAGCCATGGAATCATCCATTTCTCCAGGGAGCCCTGGTTCCTTTTGGTGGAGAAGCGCACGTAGAGGCCAACATTTGGCTTTTAGGGATACTCATTGTTATTGGAAAGTCGCCCTCTCAGTAAACAGAAGAGGGAAAAATGTGTGTGTAGGGAATAAATATATGTCTATATAAACACTCATGCTATGTATGTCCATATAAATACTCATGCACGTGCACATGCACAAACACACACACACACACATATGTATATATACACATTTATCTCCATATCTACATCTATGTCTTTATGTCTGTTTATCTTGCCATCTTTTTGAAAACTCCAAGGAATATCAGTACCTCCAACTTCAATCCAATACCATGGAGTTCATTCTAATTTTCTCTCTTTTCCTACTTACAACTCCCTTCTCAGGAGGTGGAAACCCCATTGTCCTTTGCATATTTGCTTATTTGCTCAGTTCCTCTGTATGTATCCAGTCCTCAATGAAGCTATCTCCATGATGGGATGCCTCATCATCCCACTTGGGCTCCAATACCCCTGAGGTGGACTGTTGCTGCTGCTACCTGTGTGTATGACCTCTTTGCCCTGCTTAAACTCTGATAACCTTTGCAGGTGACCCTTCTATGCAAATATCCCTCACATCTTCTTTCACTTCTTCACCCCTCTCTGGGCCACTGTGTCTCCTTCTCTACACCCCTTGCTATGCTTATCTAATAGCTCTAGAACTGGACTGGAGAGTCCAGGAAAGGAAAGGAATATGAAGGACCATACCAGGTTTTTATGAATTGGAACACAAGACTTTCCTTAGTTTGAAAGATTAGTTTGAATCAGCCCAAAGTTGAGCTAGCTCTGACCCAATCCCCAGGGTGAGGTGGAACTCCACTGCTGCACTAGGATTCTCTTGCTGTGGTACTGGTGGATGAGCATGCTCTGCATTTTCTGAGTTGACCACTGGGAGCAAAGTTTTCCTTCCCTGGCTTCAAGTTGTTCATTAGTGGCATTTCTACTGCTCTTGTCACTGTTCCCTATTCTTTGCTTATGCTTCCCAAATTCAACAAAGTTTTCACAACCTTCAATGCTTTCTGCAGATACAGTGGGAAAGGATTATAACCCTATGGTTTTAGATGAGGGAAGAAACAAAGTGAAAACAGAAATTATTTGCAATCTAAGCGTTACCCAAAAGATTATTTCACTCAACCTCTTTTTCATCTCTTCTGTCTTTTGTGTCTTACTCCAACCAACACATCCCTAAGGGAACTTTACAGCCCTTTTGGGTGGGTTTCATAAGCATATGGGCTGGTTTACATCACATATTATGTTAGTGCGAGGAAGGCCTCTCACAGAAGTCACTGTCCCGGGTCACCTTTGTGCTTTGCTGCTCACCAGCTTCTTATTTCATGTCCTCATTACTCATTCATTTCGGGACAAGACTTCCACTTAAAAGTATGGTCATGGCCATTTGTGTTCAGAAGTGTGAAATCAAGGTAGATGTTTGGTAAAAGCTTCCTGAAATAATAGGAACTTTTGACTGTCATTTTCACATAATTTCTTTCAAAAGCATTACTGATGCATGGTAAGTGTCGATGTAGGCAATGCTGCTTGAAGTGGGAGGAATGGTATTTACAAAATCCTTAGTTGTTGAAGTTAGCTTCCTGGATTTTTTTTCTTTTAAACAAATCTTAATGGAACAAATGACATGACAAAATACTCTGAAAGCATCTGAAACACAAGATCCACCTACACACGCCTCCAGATAGCATCTTGACATGTCTGAATGCTTGTTTTCAGTGTCTCCAGGGCTGACTCACAGCTCCACACTCTGCTCTGCTCTCGGGGTCTCAGTGCTCATTCCCCACACACTCTCCTCTTTCTCCTTGACGTAATCGGACAAGGCCATGCAAGTGCCCTCTCGGCTGTTCTGAACTCCTAGAACTTCTCTCACATAGGTTTGGCTTTTGAATAGCACCCAGAGGGAAGAATTTCCCGGCACTAGATTTACATTATTTTCCTGCTGTGCTTTAGATATCATTTTTAAAATTCCATTCACACTATGAGAGGAAATAGTTTCAAAAAAAATAAGGGATTGAAAATCTGTCTTCTCTGCACATCTGTAATTCCCACTCTGCCCTACTGTCAGAGAATCAAAGAATCTGGCCAGCAGACGTGAGCTGGAATGACCTTCTCCAAAGGTACCAAAAATGATTTTTAAAAAACATAATAAGAGGGAAATGTAGCTTCTTCAAATTGCTTCATTCCTCTCTCTCTATATAGACAGAAAAGTCACTTCTCCAAGTTGGGTGAGATTTGTTTGTGTTGGGGATATGGTGTTAGGAGTCACTCTGTAAGCCAATGCTTGTCAGGGAGAGAAATCTGGGTAGCAAGATGGCATGGCTGCTAGTGTGAGGAAGGTGACAGTAATACAGGGTTTACCTGGAAATGAGGGACAGACTTAACCCAAATCCTTCCTCAAGTGGGAAATGCAAGACATTAAGAACCTCAGCTCTCAAAGCTCATTAGGGAAGCTGGGTCCTTAATGTCATAATTTTCACAAAGCTAAGCTGATAGAATCTATAGATGGCAAAGTGCTTAAATTAAATCCAGCTCAGCCAAGTATGTCTAGAGAATCCCTAGAAGAGATGCTTAGAGAAGTTATCCATATAGTCTGATGATGATTTTCAACATAGCTGATTTTCATACTGGTGTGGAGAGCAAATTACTACAGCTCATGATAAAGTAGTCATTCTTTGTTTATAAAACTGTTCCTTGTAGGTGGACAGGGTCAATGGACCAAGCTGCCCTAGTGAGTTGGTCCAGCAGGAAGGACTGGTCGTTGGCCATGTGACATATCCATGTTTCCAGACTGATGACTGAAAGGTCTAGAGACTTTTTCTTATCCCTATTGTCAACCTATATGATGCAACTCCTAGAGCCTTATCATTCCCATTTGTGATGGAAAAATCAATTTAATATTTCTGATTCTATTGCTTAAGAATAAACACAAGAACCCACCAAGGAGTTAATAGTCATCTACCATCATAATTTTAGGTTCTTAAATATTTCTCACACTGGCTGGTTCTCAATGTCCTACATTTCTAACATTAGCCAACACTTTTAGTGTTAAGTTATCAAATGTGTTAAAATTCAATCTAGGTCAAGTAATAAGATCTTGATACTTTGCTCATCCTGCAAAGCTAGCCAAAGCAGTCCCCAAAAGAATGGTAAGGAGGCAGGCACTCTTCGGGTGAAAGAAGGAAGGAAAAGCTTATAATTGGGTTATAGGGGGCCAATCCTCCAAGGCAGATGCTCTGAAGTATTGTTATCTCCTGAATAGCTGGCTCCTTGTTTGTTTGCCATGGCGTGGGCACTGCAACTAAAATCCCCTTTCAAAGTCACATTGTGGCACAGACAGGAAAATTTTCATGGAATTTGCCTATTTCCCTGTCTTCTGCTCCATCCATCTCTCCGAGTGCTGGTGTATGGGCAGCATATGAGTAATAGAGTATATTATGAGAGTGCTTAGAAATATACATGAACTTGAGGTTGCCAGTCCTGAGCAGGAAATGAGAGCTGAGTAGAAAGATGAATGTTCTTTTAGAAGGAGAATTCGTTACTGTAGCTGTCTTATACCTGCCAAGCCCAATGCTGTTCTCTGATGTGTATTATAGGACTCAATAATCATGTGTGACTTTCCATGCTCAGGCTCAACTCCCAGCAGGAAAGTCTGTTCTAGATCTAAGAGTAAGAATTTGATAACATTTTGCCCTTGGAGGTTGGTGTGAAGGGAAAAATCATGTAAAGTTTTTTTAGCTTTGACTTCTGTGATTCTATGGCAACAAGGCAGCAGTGCTGAGAATCCAATGAAGTATAGAACAGCTAAGACAGCAGGGCTTTGAGGTGGGGGAGGGAGAGAGAGCAGGAGGAGGCATAATAGGATTTATCTGGGACTATATTGGCTCTTCACTTTTGTTACTGGGATCTAAAGTAGAAACTTTTCAATGGGCTGTGGATTTGGATCTGAGTGAGAACATTATTGGTTGTGTTTAGAGAACAGTTTTGAACAAGAGAGGAAAAGGGGGTCTGGATGTCCTATTGTCTGGGTATTTTAACCTTGTCTTGTTAATAATGCTTTGGCATTTCCCTGTCCCAGTTTAGGACAACAGAACAATAAGACAGCATTTCATATGAATTGTGCTCTGTATTTATTGTGATGATGTGATGGAGAAACCTCAAAGGCTCAGAAATTTGGCTCTGGGATAGTCAGCATGCTTGAGACTGGGACAGAGATGCCTGGTGCTTGCTGACTGCACAGTGGAGACACACACTGAATCTGTGGCAGATGGCCAGACTGCTCTCGAGTTCGGCGCAGTATATGGATATTTACATATACACAAACATGCCTGGAGCAGCTGTCTGTCCTTGGCAAAATGGGAGACAAGTCTCCCTAGGTCAGCAGCCCTGGGCCATTGTCACTGCCCTCCTCTGCAGTTCTGTCTGACAGCAACGTTCAAGGTAGAAGTCCCACAAGACCTTTCTCTAAGGGTCAGGAAAGCCATTCTTCACTCTTTGAGCACACTAAGTGGTACAGTTGGAGAGACAGATTGTAGATAAGGAGGGCTGCTAGTGAGATAGAATAGTTAGTTATTGATCTCAGTGAATTTGAGACTCCAAAGAATGTAACCAGATGCTCCACCCAGCATTCTGATTTGAACTTCAGAAGACCAGCTGCAATTAGTCCAGTTTCCCTTACACTCGTCTACTTTCTTCCACGCCAGTGTAGTTTGATGTTAAATTACCTGATTAAAAAATAGCATGTGACAGGAAGCTGTGGAGAAAAGAGACCTTTATCTAGGATTGAATATAAATGAGACAAATTGACAAGGGTTTTACTTATGAATTTAATATATTCTACGTTGGCCCTGTTATAGAAAAGATTTTTAAGATGTTTAACAAGTACTTGCTTATCAACGTCCTCATCAAAAAGTGTTCCAGAACTTGGTGGCTGCCGCCCTCTGTGCTGAATATGCAGCTTAGCAGCCAGGGTCCCTGCTGGGTATTGACCCTGTAAAAGTGGCGACATGATACAGGGTGTGCATGTAAATATCAGCTTCCTGGAATCTGTAATTGAACAATGCATGCCTATGGAAATGGGAGGACTTTTCTGGCCAGCTGGTACCAATGTGATAAACATTCTTGTCTTTCTCCAAGTTTCCCCAGCACAGGTGCTTCTATGCTCAGAATAGAGTGGTCCCACACTGTCTGGTGGCTGCTTCTCCTCTGTTGGGGCATGGCCTCCCCCATCTGAATCCCCTGATTACGTCTCAGTGGCATACCCCACATTAATTGGGCTCTAGTATGACTACCTTTTCAGTTCATGCTCACATCCCCAGGCATTTGTTCCAAAGGCCTCACTACTCTAGCCTCATGGGTCTGGAGGAGTATTGAGGAGTAGGGTCCCTGTTTTGCTGGGGCCAGTCCTCTCCCATGACACTCAGGTCCTTGGCTGGGCTCTGGTCACCAGCACAGACCCTCTTCCCTTTTGTAAACTTTCTGTTGGAGTTCTTGGCTTCTTTTCTGGCGACAGACTGCAGTCACAGTCCCCTAGCCCATGTCAACTGGCTTCTCTGATTTTCAGAATGTGGAAGCAAGGGCCTAGGCTTCCCCCAGAAATTAACACGCCCTCTCTGCAGAACTGCACCAAGGAGATCTTAGGGAGGCCTGTTTTCAACCTCAAACATGTCTCTGCTGGATGGGTACCTGCTGGCTCTACAATTGTTTAAGAGAAGCAGCCAAAGTTATTCCTCTCATAAGAGTGAAAATCAGCACCAAATTTACTTGTTGGCTACACCTAGAGAGAGAGAGAAGTGACTGAGCATTAGTTTAAACACTGTACTCTCAGTACCTTGCATCGACCATAGGGAATAATGAGGAACTCCCCCAATGAGGAATGACATTTATATTTGAAGGGGTGTAGATATGTCTACTGTGTCCCTAAATGCCACCCATAGCAGACTGCTTGCTCTTGTCTAAGCATGCCCCAGATGTTCCCACTCCTTCCTCATCCCTCTACCATCTGTCACAGCCGTGCCTGTCTCCAGGGCCTGTGTAAATCACAGCTCTCTTGGGAGAGCCACGCTGAAGCCTTTCTTTCATCTGCCTGTGAACTAGTGATGAAGCATGGCTTTGCCCCTCTCATGGTTCTCCACTTACTCTACACCATGGATGTCATTTTTGTTCTTATCTAGACACATTAAAATATAATTTCCTTGAGGAAGAGGCATTCTTCGGCTCATGCAAGTGTTTCCTTTCGCTGGCCTAGCCTGAATCATCCTCCACGTGTCATGCAGCTGGTATCATGCACATGTGGACTCAATGAACTAAGGACTGTCCAGGCAGCAGCTGGAAAAACTGACAAAAAGTGATGTGTATAGGAGCCCCAAAGTAGTCTGGGGCAGCCTGAGAATCCTGAAATGTTGGCATGTTCAGCGAGCTACAGAGGCATTATTGAGGGACACGGGGAATAGTCCTCTTTCTGACAGTAACATTCTGTATGGGCTTAGAAAATTAATTTTCTGTTATTAATAGCAACAACCCAAAGAGTTACCATGCTAAGACCTTACTTCCATAATCTCATTTTATCTACACAAGAAAGCTAGTCAGTGGTCAGATGGGAGCCAGAAAATGGACCAGGCTCTGCTGTCATGTTGGCCACCCTTAGAGAAGAGGAATCTGGCAGAGTTTTTTCCTCTTCTCACCACCAAGGTTGGCCTCCAGATCTCTCTCTTTCTAGTCAATTCCAAATCTTGATAGAATTTGTTAATGCGAAATTTTATAAAGATGCAAAAAGTGAAAGTTAATGAGAAATACTAAATCTACACTGTGAAATGAGAGCTGCAGTTTGCTGTTTAGCTAACTTAAGCATAAACATGTACAATAAACATTTATATGATTGATATATTAATTCCCTGGTGTCACTGTAACAAATCACTGCAAATTTTGTGGCTTAAAACAATAACCAGTTTATTCTCTTATAGTTCTGGAGTCTAAAATCAAGGTGTGAGCAGGGCTGGTTCCTTTTTGAGGTTCCAGGGGAGAATCTGTTCCCTTTTGCTTACAGCTTCTAGAGGCTGCCACATTCCTTGGCCTTGGTTTGTGGCCACATCACTACAGTCTTTGCTTCCATCACCAATGGCCTTCTCTTGATTACATTTAAGCCTCACCTGGTAATCCAGAATTTTCTTCCCATCTCAAGATCTTTAATTTATCACAACTTCAAAGTACTTTTTGCTATATAAAGTAATATTCACAGAATCTTGGATTAGGACTTGGCTATCTTTGGGGGGCAATTGTTTACCTTGCCACAGTCAGTTTCTGATATTCATTTCCATTTTTCTTCTCACTAAGGAATCAAGCAATGCTGTCAGCACCACACAGTTAAAAGAAGTTCTACTCAGGTTCAGTATCTGTCCTTGCTGAGGCCTGCTCATTTGCTAACCCAACATCTTTCATGAGGTTCTGTACTGAGAGGTCACTTTCTGGTATCACACACGTAATCAGGGTGCATTTCACCTCAGAGACATTTATCATGGTATGTTAATGAAGCTTGGCTTAGCTCCAATAAACTTTCCTAAGTTCTAATTAACTGTTTTACTTAATACCCCAGGACAGTTGCTTGATGCCGCATCTTACATCTCCTCTTGATTCTGAGGACTCTGAGTCTATTGTCCTTGAGATCTCTGAAGTGTCCTTGAGATCACAGGAAGTTTGGACTTCCCTTGGCAAATGCAAAAGACAAGATGCTTTCCAGAACATTGTTAAATCTCCTCTCTTGCCATTCAGGGATGGTTCTACATAGTCATATTATGCTAAGGATCTTGTGAGCTAATTCTGGTAAGAATTTACCAGAAAACAGTGGTTGGAGGAAGAATTTTAGTGATGAGTACGTTTAGTGATAAGTAAAAAATATTTGTTCTTGAGGATTCTCATGGCCAGAGTAGACCAGAGACACTAATATGCCCTCTACACATCCACCTAAAGATGGCATCACACCCACAAGTGCCCTGGACAATCTACAGGGTACTATCTCTCCAGGCCTTTAAGACTCCTGGATGCCCTGGAGTTTTTAAGTTAACTGTTAGTTGGAAACTAAGTTATAAGCATACCCATGTATTACAAGGTGGAGAATTTATAGGCTGGAATTTCTTGAAAGAAAATTTGTCAGAAAACTATCCTTCTAGCTGCTTCTCTAGATGTCAAGAGAAACCTGAGAAGTATGGTGCTCTCAGATCCTATTTGATGTGGTCAAGGTGGTAGTCACTTCTAGCTGGAAGGTGGACATTGTGTGATGGAGTGTGGGAATTGGGGAGAAAACTGCAAGAAAAACAGAAGGGAATTTGTGTCTCCCAAACTTTTTATTTAAAAAAAAATCTACAGAATAGTTAGAAGATAATATCATAAATATACTGGATTTACCAACCATTATCATTTAGCCACATTGGCTTTTACTCACTCACACACACATACAAATACACATATTTATGGTTTTTTCTCCCTCTGAACCATATGAAAGTAAGTTGAAGATATCATGAAACCTCATCCTTAAATACTTCAGAATTCATCTCCTAAGACTAGGGAATTCACTTAGGTAATCACACATTTATTATCACAACTAACTAAACTAATAATTATAATAACATTTATTATATAACTCATATTTATATTTCTCCAACTCTCCAAAGGTTTCTTTTATAGCTTGTGTGTGTAAGAGGGCAAGATACACACACACACACACACACATACACACACGTATATGTGTGTGTATGTGTGTGTGTGTGTGTGTGTGTGTGTGTATATATATATATATATATATATATATATATATATATATATATACATATATATATTTTCTTTTTGAGAGTAGAAAAATTGGAGGAGTGGAAGAGACAGATGCCTGAAGATAACAGTTGGGAAAATTTTTGGTGCAAATTATTCTGTGAGTCATGGCCTGCCATTGTCATGATATCTGTTGAAATTATTTTCATGGATTCTGGCATCAGACTGTTTTTTTGAAAGCATGTCCACATAAAGACCAAGTCTTGAGAGATCTCAACATTTTTTTTTTGGTGGAGAGATTACATAGGCTAGGATAATAATAGGTCTTTTTAATATTTAATCTAGTGGTACTCAGATTTTAGGGTTCTTGAGAATCACTTAGAGTATTGGTTAAAAGCACAGATCGTCGATCTCTTCCACCAAATGAATCTGATTCCCTTCACCTGGAGAAGGGCCCAGAAAGGTGCAGTTTTAAAGGACATTGCAGGGGATTATGATTCTTAAAGAAAGAATAACTTAATCAGTTAGGCCTGTTAGAGGTATTCTTAAAAAACAATTCTTTCACAATCAAGAATATATATTTTTTAATTCCAAGTGAGTGATTCACTATTGATAGGCTTTTAGGCAAAAAAAAAAAAAAATTGCTCTCTCTCTCTCTTTCTCTCTCTCTCTCTCTCTCTCTCTCTCTCTCTCTCTCTCTCTCACACACACACACACACTCAGGCGCTTGCTCATTTGTTCAGAGACAGTGTTTTGAAGTGATTAAGAGCTTTCCTACCTGACCCATACCATGTAAATAACTGTTCCACTTAGATCTAATTTTGGAAAGACCACTGCAAGATGAAAATCAAGCATACTAAAAAATAACAATATGGCATTTTTTTTTAATGGCACTTGATGAAAAGAGAATGAAAGGAGCCCAAGTCAAAAGTGTCTTCCCTAGATCATTCTCTTCTGACCACCAGAAAAAAGGCCTGGATTGGATGGCCAGGCAGAAGGAAATGTTCTCAAAAATACATGTGTTAGGCATAGACAAAGCCAGGGCAAGAATCTTCAGTAGACTATGAGAGTGGCTCCCATTTTTTCTTGGAAAAGCTTCCCCTAGACCTAATCAAAATCGAGGGTCTATCTAAAAATGAAAACAATGCCCCGTCAGAACAGAAATAAAGCCTTCTGGCACTTTTTCACAGGATGAAATATGGTGCAAGAACAGTATTATGGCATCCTGGAGACCCTTCCAACAGATTTGGCACCTCAGGGATGTGTTTACCTAGTGGTGAGAACTCTAGAGTTGGTAGGAGTCCAGGGCAGGATTCATAGGGCCGGATATTATGCCAGGAGAGACATTTTCTAGAACTGAACAATTTTCTGAAGGAAAAAATTAGAAGCTTAAGGTGCCTAAAGAGGCTATTTAAAAGAGATATGAATATACTTAGACTGGATTAGGATTTACAGTTGAGGGATGAAGTGAATTATCTCTGTATCTTGAGTTCATTTTTTTCAAAAAGAAATGATTTGTTAAAATATTTTCCATGCACAATTACTCATAGTAGTAATGTCATTGAGGAGGAACTGACCAGCTGGTTGAATGATAATAATGAGCATTCTGAAGTTTTGTCTGGGTGGAAATGTAACTATACTAATTTAGATTCAGATGGATTTACTAGTATCTACTGTTGCATAAATACCTGTGCTCTGGTGACTTGGATAAGTTAAAAGCCAGTAGGAAAATATTTGATGAATTTCAAAAATTTGGCATTTCATGTATATCATAAATATATTAATAAAACACAGTAACACTAAAAGCATCCCTTTGCTGTGGAATAAAATTTTTGAGATATGAAACAATGAAACAGTTTTCCCCTAGTCTTTCCTTTTTCCATTTTGTCCTGTCCTCCATTCAAGCTGTTGGACTATTCTGTGACCATTGGCTCTTGAAGAAGAAATGAGAGTAGGAAGCAGAGAAAAAGACACTGCTTTCTGGATTTTTTTGTCTTTTAATGGAAAAGGCAGGGACTCAACCTAAGCAAGATCGTGGGAGAACCTCATGATTAAGAACAAGGCTTCCCACCTCATCCTCCCTCTCCCTCAGCCTCTTGCACGAAGATGGATGGCCACACTGTGAGAGAGGGGTGGGGGATACAGTGAGAGGCTGGGGAACCCATTAGGAGAAGGGACCAGACAGACAGAAGCAGGATTGGTGTACACACTGCCCAGACTCCCTTGGGGCCAGCTACGGTTAGTACCCCTTCTGCAGTACTCAGCTGATGGGGGACTATCTGTGTTCTCACCAATACCTATCAGTTTGATTAACTCCAGGTGGAGAACTTCTCTTGAAATATCCCTGAAAATGTTTAAGAGAAAGATGTGGGTCTCTGGACACCTAGCCAGCCAGTGAAAGGGAAAAGAACACTTGTCACACCTGTACTTGACTGGACTCAGTAACAAGCTGTTGACTTCTTTGAACCAAGACAATGTACAACACACTCCTTTATATCAGCATGTCATGCACTTGAGTGTTCCTTGCCATGGTGCCATTTTTGTACCAATACAAAAATGTTGGAAGTGAGAGAGTGGATACTTGATTTCTTGTATTTCATTAACAGATGAAATAAGTCACTCTGTTAGAGCTAGCTTTTCTAAAACACAAATGTATTCAGATCATTTCCAATGTAAAAATCTAAGGATCCCCAAGATGTGTCCCCAGCATGGAGCACAATGTCCTTTACTGTCAGGCCCATTGCATCATTCTAGCCACTTCTCACCATCTACACATCCTCTACTGAAGGCATATCACATTAGCCACTGCCCTGCAAGCGCTCACCCTTCCAGCTTTCGCTCATGATCTTCCTCTGCTGGGAATGCTTGTTCTTTTTCACTCCCACTTATCTTGCTCAGCCCCACCTTTCCCACCCTCAACCACAATATGCACACATCTCATAGTTAGGAAAGTCTTAACCCTCATTCAAAGCCCAGGGAAACATCATTTTCTAAATTAACCTTGTCTTGCCTCCATCCAACAACCCCACCTCTAGAGAGAATCATGATAGTGAGTTTTACAGTACTTTGGTCTCAACATATCTTTATGAATTGCAAATCCATTCTTCTCACAGTAGAGTTGTGCAACCTGAGAGCAGACACTGTGTCTTTCTCATTTTTATCTTGCATCTGGCACAGATGTTTTCACATAGTCATCACTTTATCGGTGTTTGTTGAGTTTAGTTAAAATGATTGGAAAATAAATCTTTGATGGTTATTGACTTATATGGATATATATCACATATGAGATACTTATTGTATTCTGTCATATGGTTCAAGAGTAATCTAACAAGATTCCAGGAGGTATTCTGTAGAGAGGGTAGTTCCTTGAGTCTGTCAGTGATGCTTGAAAATCCAGCACAGTTTGTGTTTTTGTACCACGCATTTCAATAGTCATTTAGAGAACATCGTCTCTGTGCTAGAAACTGCCCACAGTTTTTCTTTGTTCTTTTTCCATGGTGCCAGAGAGTTTAGGTGGTAGCAAGGAAGTAAAGAAGGGAATGTAGGAAGCTCAGCTACTCTGAGCCCTTCTTTTTGCCATTCCTATCCAGTTCTCAGTGCCCCAAATATTCCAAGGTGAGAGGAAATTTGGGATGTTCTCCAGGGAAAGAGACTAGACACCATGGTGCAGAAATCTGTGACTGCTGGCAAAGCTGAGCCCAAAGTGAGCTAGTGCCTTTGTTCTTCTGCAAGGAAGGTCATCCGAGAGTGGAGAGGAGATTTATGTTGTGCAGAATATGAAGTGGGCAGCAAGAGTAAGAAGTGAGCTTTTATATCCTGAGCTTGGCATGAGGCCTCTAAAAGTGACAGACGTTCCAGGTCTTTTGCTTAAGACCTGATTGAGTCATTTTTGGCCAGAGAGAAGCTCTGCAGCAGGGAAAATGTTGGCAAACTTTCATGCTTCTTTGCTGCAGATGGAAGTCATATTTCCATAGATAGAGGGTGGTTAGAATGATGAACTAGGCTCAAAAACAGTGACTCAAATACTGGGTGTCCACCTACAAACTCTATATTCCAATACATGGATGGACCCCTGCTTGACACCATGCAGAAATTCACCATGACTAGAGCATAATTCTTATCCTTAAAGAGCCTGTATAGCTGATACAGATAAAGGGATAATATACATTAGCAATTAATCAGTTACTACAATGAATAAAGTTAAGTGTCACAGTGAATGGTTTTCCCTTCCTTCATCCTATCACTTGCTTAGCTTGTAGAATACACTGAAATGCAGGCCTGGGTGAGCAGAGTTCAAAGGAGGCCTTGATTCCTTATCCACAACTAATCTATCTGCTAACCAGCCATGGATGCCTTCTAGGTCAGATCACCATGGCTATGTTACTGAGTCCTGTAGGAATACATGCTCTGCCCAGAACAAAGTCCAGGGTAAAATATGCAGCTCAGCAGCCACATGCCTGATAGGTTGGAACCTCTCTACAGACAGTGCTTGTGCTTTAAGCCACTAATGTGATAGGACATATAGTAAGAGGAAAATCACTGTGAAATATTTGAATAATATTTCTGACTGTTACATTGTACTCAAACTCTAAGTTCAGTCATCTGTGTTTCTTGCTGATCTATAGGTGGATGGATTCTTACAACCATAAACCCAGCAGGGTGTCTTTGGCCTGTGTGTTCCTGGCTGTGTAAAATCAACAACTGATTCCTTTAGGATTCATTCTTCTATTTACCCCATTTATCTTGATCTTCATCCTTTTTCATCAAAATGTTTACTTTTTCTTTTTTCACTCTCCAGTCCTTCCTAACATCATTTTGATTTCTGCCCCTTTCTAAAATGATGGAACTATTTTTTATAACTTGATACTAACACCTGAGAATAGAGAACAACAGAGGGAAAAGAGATGGTTTTTCACCTGTTTATATCTGACCTCAAGGCAAGGCCTAGATGGTCACTAGAGCAGTCTCACAGTCACTGTTCTTTGTTATAACTCCTAGGGCAGTACTGGTGACTGAGGCTCTGAGGTGATATGGGGACATGTCCCAGTTCATGGTACAGGTGACATATTTGTAAGTCCAACAGACAGGAGAATTTTTCCTTCTGACAGTTTTTCAGTTTTATTGCTCAGAGACCAGTGCTGTTCCTAGGGCAAAAGTGGCTGCTCTCGAGTTCTGTGCCAGTGGCTGGAAATCCCTTCTTAGCAGGGGAACTCACATGGTGGCACTTACATCCTTATCACCTCCATTCTCTCCTGCTGAGTGGCCTGCAGAGGAGCAGGCTTCCACATGGATGCAGCAACACAGTCCCACTATGGGAGAAGGAGCACAGATTGCTTCAACTGGCTTGTGTCTACCACAGAGGCCACGAATGTGTTAGAGTTGGGTTAATCCCAGGAACTCAGAAACAAATATGAACTTCCTTCATAGTAGTTCTCTTCCTATAAGTTCTAGGGTGTTATTAGGAGTGTGGAGGTGAAAAGATGATGTATTAACTGATTCATACTGTCCTTTCTGACAATGACACTGAGAGACAGATGATGGTGAACCCCTTAGAGAAGGCCCTTGTGGTTATCAACTTTGTGCATGTCCCACAGCAATTGAGACATGTCTTTGCTTAGAGTAGATATTCAGTGCATACTTAGAACAATAGATATTGGAACCTTATTTAATTCATATGCTCATTTGTTGAACCCATAAACACGTATTGAGGGCCTACCATGAGCAAGGTCATCGTGCCTTGGGTGGGATTGAGCACACTCACCTGGGGATTGGCAACAGTAATTGTAGGAAATAATATCTTGTTGCCCTAACAGGGACTGATATAGAAAGTGGCTTAAACAAGATAGAAGTTTATGTTTCTCTCTTGTCATAATCCAGGGCTGATATGGTGACTTTAGAGTGCTGGGAACTCAGGATCCTCCTATCTGGTTGCTCCATCATCCCTAAGGTTTTTGTCTCATTTATACTATCCAAGATGGTTTTCCCATCAGTCCACATGTTAGAATGTGGATAAAGAGGAGAGGAAGGCTGGCCTCTCCCTTTTAGTGCCTGAACATGTCACTTCTGTCATATTCCATTAATCAGAACTTAGTCATATGGCCACTCCTAGCTGCAAGGAGGCTGGGATATATACTATTTTTCTACAGTGGTCCATCCGGCTAAAAAGTGGGAATTCTATTAAGAAAAGGAGAAGATATTTGGAAACAATTAGCACTCTCTGTCAGAGTGTCAATTTAAACAACTAAAATATCTATATGAATTCTTCTTCCCTCATAGATCACACCCAGCCCTTGCACTGCAGAGACCATCCGAAAGTCTCACTGAATCACTGAACCCAGCTTAAAGTCTAGGATGGCTGGATAACATATAGTCATCTCTGTCATATCTAGATGAGGTTCCTCTGTATAGTAAAAACAAGCCATCTATTTTCTTCCTATATACAACATACAATGATAGTGCAGAATTAGATTATTGACAGTAAAAATCTCATATTCAGAAAATAAAAGAATAAGAAAAGGGGTCATTGGTCTATAGCAAGGATCAAATCCCTCCAGGAAGAAATAGCAACAACTCCCACTCTGGCAGAGCAGTCATTTCCTTAGCAAGGACCCCTGGGAGTCCCTGGCAAGAAAGAGCCTGAACCCCTGACAAATTCACAGAGCAGAGTGGCAAACCAGCTTTGAAATTTGATCTGTGAGTAAGAAACTGTCATTTCAGGTCCCTCTGACAGCAGAGAAATCTACATCTCAAGTAGTATAGTGCTTTAGAAAGGTTTTTTCAAAGACACTGAGGCCCAGAGAGATTCATCCATTGCATTTTTGTTCATCAGAATTGCTTTTTTTATGTCAAGTGATAGAAACTCCCATAAAGTAAGCTCAGACGTATGGGGGATGTAATGATTCGTAGACTTACTATGGGGAGGGAAATGTTGGATTTGGGCCTCAGAATGATGGAATAGGAGCTGGACAGTCACTGGGTTTTCTGACCCTCCTGCCTCTGCTGCTCTCGGTGCGTAAACACCCTATTTTTCTTCTACAAGCCTGCTAATCCTATGTGGTGGGAAATACGGCCACTGGTGTCTCTCAGATTTTACTTTAGAGCACAGCGATCCATCTTACTTTAGTTGAAAGTCAGAAATGCCTAAGGTTCGGTCATGTGCAGTGGACCATATGATTGACAGCCCTATTGGCAGCTCTTGTTGGAGTGGGAAGGAAGAGCATTGCTGGGAAGAAACAGAGGAGAAGCCTGGTGCCTCCCACGGACCTGAGAGTGGACACTGAGGACTGATCCAAGTCTGCTGATTTCTGATCCAACTTCCATTTTTTTCTTCTGTTGTTCATCCTAGTCAATCTTTATTTACACATCAGTGATGTCTACATAGTGAACTTCGGTTGGATTTGTGCTGTGGCAAGGGCATACAAGTGTCAAGTAATAACTCTCCTCAGTCTCATGAACCAGTTAACACTGTTAACAGGCAGAACCATTACTGTGCCAACTTACTTTCCTAACATAATAATCCTCTAACAGCCTGAATTCTACTGATTGATGTTTGACCTAATAAAGCTGATCTGTTTAAGTTTCCCTAGTCTCCAAGGACGTTATTCTAACTGTGGGAATTAAAATTATTTTTTGTCAACGTAAGTTTAATATTTTTTTTCGGAAATGTACTTTCTAACCACCTTTCTCGACCTGACTAATACAAGCATCTTCTGTTGCAGACTGTGTGGAAATACAATCTGAAGACTGAGGACCCTCTTGTCAGCTGGAGACCTTCATGGCAAAGGTCATCAGCCCTGTCCACAAGCATGGAAAGATTTGGTGGGTTAATTCAAGCATATAGGAGGTTAACAGAGAAAACAAGCAATAAAACTGGACAGAAGAAAGGAAACTAGCAAACAATAAAAAATGGCAGGAAGGTTCCCATCTCATCTGTAACCCATTAGAATGTTGTGAACCATTTTTCCAGAATATTTTTCCGGTGTTGTTTTCAGCTTCTGTGTGCTTGTTAGGAAGAGCCCGTTTGGGAACAAGGAGAGTGCAATTGAGTAAACAGACCTCTTTTAGGCACGCCAGCCCCCTGGGAGTTGCTTTGAAGGGTTTTTCTGGAGTTGGTAGTAAAACCACAGATAAGAATAACCAACTATTAATAAGTATGTGCTCTTAAACAAATTTCCATAAAACTGATTTTCTAAAGACACAATGTGTTTAAAGTTAAAAATAGAGCTTTCAGATGTACTAGTGAAATATGTTTATTTTTTTCATGTGATGCTCTCTAATTCTTGTCTCATTGATAAGCCAAAAATGCTAAATAGTCTACATTTTAGTTAATGGTATGGGAAAAATGTCTTTTAAATTTTTACTTATGCATAGGTTACTTATATTTTGGCTGGTAAAGTCACAATTCCTGGCCTAACAGCAGAGAATTAAATAGGCTAGCTAGGAATATTTCTATGAAATTCACCCAAGTCCCTTAACTATTATAGAATTCAGCTGGAATACTTAAGAAATATAGCATTAAGGAAATTGGATCTAGGGAATTTAAATAATATTGTCTAAAATTTAAAAAAATGGACATGTAATTCTTTTGAAGTAAAAAATGATTACTATTTAAAAAAAATACTTGGAAAAATCTTCAAGCAAATTTCTCTTAAGATGATTGTGAATAAACTACATTCTTGTTTAAAAATTGTATTTCCATTTATATGTGTTTTGAGACATATCTTTTGGTAGTAAAACATACGTGTATAGTCATTTTAAAAATAAAAAATATTTGGGAATGACTTTGAAACCTGCAAAGTTTGATACAGGAAATTTGTGTATACCTTCTCGCAGTGAACAGACAGATGACACACTGAGTCCTGTGCTCTCTCGTCCTGCTCCTGGGTTCTTGTATTTTACTTGGAGAACAATAATATTATGCTGCAGTAGAAGGGCAATAGGCATTGGGATCTGAAAATTCACTCAGACTTTGAGATATTCTACTACAGGAGTGTGTGCTTCTGCTTACAGTGGGTGAGTCACTTAATGAATGCGGGCCTGTGGGTCCTCATCTGTAAAATGGGGGAACCCAGGATTATTTGGGTGACAAAACAAGGAAATGTGTGCCAAATTTTTTACCATAAGGAGTTTTCAATAGTGTTGCTGTTCTTATCACAACTATTACTATGAGTCAGGATTTCATTTGCATCTAGGACTCTGTGGCCTGCAGGGAGCTGGCCACCGGCTTTTATGTGTCAGTTCTCAGCTAGAAAGGCTTCCTTCTCCCCAACCAAGGTCCAGCTCAGCAGCCACTTCCCATTACATGTGGAGATTTTGAAGGGATGGCATAGAGTTTATTTTTCATCTTAGCTTTCCCATCCAACTCGGTTAGATTGGGAACAGGCTCTCCTCTTGCCACCTGTCAGGGGAATGCCTTTGCCAGAGAAGAGGGTCTGGTCTTTTCCCTGCTTTCACACGCGCTAGTCCCTCAGCTGTTTCCAATTTGCCTCACCTGTAGGGCTTTAGGCCAGAGTTACCAAGCCTAAGTCTTCTTCCCCTTCTCCATTATCTTTTCCTAGTCTTTTCCTCACTCAAAAAGACCAAATTAGAGTGAAATGGTTGAAGGCAATAAGTATTGTGTGGAAAGAGCATGAGCTTTGCAACCATGCAGACCTTATTTTGATTCTTAGCTCAGCCACTTACTTGCCCTAGGGTACCAGATAAGTTGTTTATCCCCTCGGCACCCCAGTTCTTTCATAGATAAAGTCACAAAAACTGTAGCTCTATCATAGTGCTCATAGGTGCCCCCTTGCTTGTGGTAAGCAACACATGATCATGTGTCCCCATCAGGGGATTGGCTCAATAATTGATAAAATGTCATAACAGGCCTGACTCTGAACCAAGAGTGAAAAAGAAACTGTGATGTTATCCAAATTAAATCAAAATTTGTATAATAGCTGTTTGCTATTTGGGTGGAAAATGCTACCATTTCAAATGTACCGCTCAGGGAAAAGATCTATCTCTTTTTCTATAAAGCCAGCCTTAGACTATGACCAAGGAATTTAGATTGAGCAGAATGGTGACTGTTGGTGTGGTGACAGACATATGCAGACAGGCTCACTGTAAGTTTGTCCGTGAGCTACAGAACACAATGGAGGCAGATGCTAGCACCAAGCATCGGGAAGGTATCAGACATGCTCAATTTTCCTTTTTTTTAAGTTCTTTCTTTAAAATTGTATTTTGTCTTCTATAACTTCCTAATATATTGTAAGTGGGTCAGTGAATCTCAATTGAACACTTTACTCAATAAGATTACTTATATAAGAGAAGTTGAATTGTAATATACCAAAATCTCTATTACTTTAGAAGATATTCAAAAATAAAATCAAGATTTCCAGTTTCTGTAGCTAAGGGTCTCCTGTCACCTAGTAGCAGTTCTCTCAAATTATGACAGAGCTTCATTAGAGTTACAGGGCTGTAGGGTCATGCCAAGCTAATCCAATCATATTATTAATAATTGACCACATGTCTCTTTCTTACACAGTGTATGGATTATTTGGGTTTCTGTTCTTTTTTTTTCTGCCTCTGTATTCTTAAAAAGGGAATTTAAATTGTATTCTACAGTTGATTAGAAAAAACACTATTTAGTCAAGCATGTAATATTGAGTTATTACCCAAGCATGACTCTTAGAAATAGACATTGATCTTGCTCCTGAATGTGGCACTGGAAGAAATAGTGGCATTTTTTGTTCAGAGAGAAGCAGGAAATATTTTATAGTCCCTTTTGCTTCAGTGGCACTGAGGTGGCACCCTCATTAAGCTTCAGACTACATTTTTAGATATCCTACCACCCAGGCCTAAAAATGAAAGATGACATCTTGAGACACACTTCTTGTGATAATCTCTTTCAAAATTAACACAGATAAAGGTCTCCACAAGCTATCAAGGCAACTCATGACAAAGATGAATGTAAGCAATACTCTGTTAAGTATATCCATTAATCACTATTTTTAGAATTTTTTGTAAGCAAAGATATTTT
This sequence comes from Eidolon dupreanum, assembly GCA_028627145.1. Classification (NCBI taxonomy): domain Eukaryota; kingdom Metazoa; phylum Chordata; class Mammalia; order Chiroptera; family Pteropodidae; genus Eidolon; species Eidolon dupreanum. The sequence continues at coordinate 18,469,610 of CM053513.1, read as the reverse complement.
CTTTTATTTTTAGTTATAGTTTGCCTCTGAACAAAGCTATTTTGTTAACAATTTAAGTTGCTGTAGATGCCATTAACGCTTTCTGTCCCATGGATTTAGCCTCAGTGCTAAAGAATTCTGTACATTTTAGCACAGAGGCATGCAGATCAGCTCTCTTGGCATTGATTATGTGATTCTTGGTATCTCACCAGAATCTTTAAAAGACATTTAATAGGCAGCCACTTGGGTATGGTGCTATGTATGGCATGGCCACGTAGGAAGCAGAGAAGTATTTTCTCTCTGAGAATATATGCTTTGTTTTACCATTTTTGAAAATCTAGCAGAAGATGAAGCTATTCCACTAGAGACACAGACTGGAGTAAGATTAGTATTGCTAGGTAGTGATATGCAGGAATATCTTCTTTCTATTTTCCCTCATTTGTGTTCATATCAAGCTATGTTGTTGAGCCATATTTTGGCTCAGAATACCAATAAGTAAAAATGTTAGATGTATGTGTATGTGTGTGTGCACACACACGGGGACGCACATGAATATGTTCATATACATTAGCCATAATGTACATACTATAACTCATATCTGGAAAGGTACAAAGTAATTTCCATTCTCCAAACTGTGTTCTGGAGATCTTAGACATCACATTGCATGACTAGGAATCTAGGGGTTGGCTTCCATTACAATGAGTCAGAATTGTCCTTGAGCTATCATGTTCTCCCCTTTCTTGATAAACATATTGTCTTACCATTCTCTTTAAACTTTGGGCTACAGTTGCTATGGGTTTGGCTCCTGACCTAACAGGGAGCACACCCAAAGCACACTTGGCTGACCCAGAACTTTGCCTCCATATTCAGACCACTTCAAGGTCCCCTGTTGGTGATGCCTAAGGATGATAGTCAGGTTGGCCTGCTGTCCAGGCTCACTGCCTTATCTTAATCTCAGAGAACTCTGTACTCTCCAATCTCATCTGATCTCAAAAGCTAAGCAGGTTGGCTCTGGTTAGTACTTGGATGAGAGACCTCCTAGGAATACCAGGTACTGTAGGCAAAACAAAACAAAACAAAACAAACAAACAAACAAAAAAACAACTGTACTCTTGCCCATCTCCTCATTTTCATCCCTAATGTTAATAAAAAAGCCATCATATATGGTTAATGTTGCCTTCTTTGCTGTCTTGCTTTGCTGAGGCTTCTATTCTCCAGTATCCTGGTTATGCTTTTTGTACTAAAATTGCCTTATTTTGTGGAGTATTTGTTGTTGTTGTTGTTGTTGTTGTTGTTGTTGTTGTTGTTATGGGGTCTTCCTGTTCCATTACTTAGTGTCTGATATCTTGTATTCAGAATGCAAGTGCAAGCTGAGCCCCTCTGAGGCCCTTCTGCAACTTTCAGGGCTTCAGGTTCATCATCATGTACATTGGCTTGAGAAAAGACCAGCAATACAAAGACTGTGTAACTCCCAGGGGAAAGTCAAATGACATATTTTTAAGAGAATAATTCTCTTCCTCTGAGATATTAAAATGACTTCAGGACCATGGTTTCCAAAACTTGGCTGTGGGTTCCAGTTCAACATAGGAGGTTCCCGAGCTCTCCTCCTCTCATGACCACACTGAATCTACAGCTATACCTGATATAAGTATCTCCAAAAGAAATCCAAAAAACTAGCTGAGTGACTCCTACATATCTGTAAATGGGGGAAAAACAATGAAAAATGGATAGGAAAGGCTTAGACATATTCTTACCATAAACCTCACCCCCACATAGCAATGTACAGTCAGGAGGGAACTCTCAACTCCCAACCTTTCCTGGAGGAGTAAAGGGTTATGACCCAATATGAAGTATCCAACTTTTAAGACTTCTACCTGAAAGATGGACCCCCCAACACACCTAGCCCCAAAAGTCAACAGGACTTGCATCCAAGAGATCTACCAGACTATAGCAAACAAAAAAGTAATTCTTAGTGGGCTTTTAAGGTCTTGCCACAACTGTCCTCCCAAGACTTAGTGCAGAGAGAGCAAAAAGAATGGTCATCTCCCAGTTTTTCCTTGAAAGAGGCCAATTTGTAGATCTTAAAATTTTCAACTTGTGGGTTGGGATCTTATTTCAGCACATGTCTAAGAGCCAACTGTGATCTTCCCAGGAGACCAGGGAAGCCAGTGAGAATCATATCCATGTTTTCCCCTTGCCCTGTTGCAGGTAGCTAGTATCTACCTGAGAGGATCTTGTACATATGTCTTGTGCCCCACCTTTGGGGCTGCCATCTAGGGGACACACTCCTTGATATTGTGAAATTCTGGCAGCCAACAGGGCTGTGTTTGCAGGTCTCACAAGACTGCAAGGAAACAAAGAAACAGTTAAGGCTAGCACTGCCCTTCTCTCCACTCCACCCAAGCTCAGCACAGAACTCCCTTCTCCAAGTCTTCCCTGGAAAGAGGTGTATTTGCATACTTTAAATGGTGCTGCCTGAGGGTCTACATCTGAGTACTGACTAATATCCTCCTATTTGCGACTCAGATATGTCTTGGCATATAAACTACTGGAACCCACAAAAAGGTGGCTTGGACAATTATAAATGTGTAAGAGACAACCAAAAGTTAAATCTGAGCTGTATGATAAGGTTCATCTCCTACATGACTCCACTCTATACAGACTGGAGACATGATCATTTTATGCAATGTGTAGAAAGCAATACAGAGAGTCAAGAAAAGTGAAGAAACAAAGAGATATGTTCCAAACAAAAGAACAAGATAAAATTCCGGGAACAGATTTTAATCAAATGGACACACACACACACACACACACACACACACACACACATTTTTTATCTCCTGATAATGTGTTAAAAATAATGGTCACAAAAATGGTCACGAATGTCAAGAGAACAATGCATAAACAAAATGAGAATTTTGACAAAGATATAGAAAAATATAAGAAAGTATCAGATAGAAATTACAAAGCTGAAGAATATAAGAACTAAACTGAAAAAAATTCAGGAGAGCAGTTCAAAAGGAGACTAAATCAAATGAAAGAAAGACTCAGTGAATTTGAAAACAGGGCAGTGGAGTTCATCTAATCAGAGGAGCAAAAAGAGAAATGAATAAAAAAGAATGAAGATAGCTAAAGAGACATAGGACACCACAATGTGGACAAATATTTGTATTGTAAGGGTCCCAAAAGGAGAAGAGAAAAGGGAGAGAGATTTTTTTGAAAAAATTATGGTTGAAAAGTTCCATAATCCAGTGAAAGAAACAGACATCCACATCCAGGAAGCCCAGAGAGTTCCAAATAAGATAAGTCCAGAAACCCAAACTGAGATATGTTATAATTAAATTGTCAAAAGTTGATTGGTCAAGATGGCAAGCTAGGTAAAAGTGGGATTTGCCTCCTCCTAGGACCACATTAAAATTACAGCCAAATTATAAAACAATAAACTTGGAAAACCATCTAAAATTTTACTGATCATAACACATACATCTGAGGATATAAAAAAAGCCACATTGAGACTAGTAGGAGGGGGAGAGACATGAAATGGGCGGTTCTTGCACCCACGAGTGGCACTTGAACACTGGGAGGGAGAGCACAGCTGCAGAGGCCCCCCTGAAGGAATGAGGGCTTCTAGCTCAACACAGGGGCTTCCCAGAACAGAGTTTCAGTCCTGAGAAGAGTTCATACAAAATCTGACTAAAAATTAGTGGGGATTCTGGCCATCTGGGTGAGACAGAAGGAATCTGAAAATCCAGACTTCCCTTTAGAGGTCGTGCACACAGATTCACATACAGCCACTCACCCTGGGTGCTGGCAGAGGGTCAACAGTTCAAGAGGTATAAGAGACATGGGGAAAGACTGAGTTGTGTGGCACCACGGCAATAGCTGGAGGGACAGCTACTCTTGTTCTTTTGTCGGGCCCCTCTCTTACAGATGTGCGCCATCTTGTCTGTGTTAACTCTCCTTCAACACAGTCAATTCTGAAGCTGCATTGGCCTGGTAAGATTGGATCCCAAACCCTATATCTCCCTGAACCTCCCCACCCCCACCCAACACACAAATTGCGCCTGGCAGTTTCATTGTCCGGCAGCTGACCCCATACTGCACCTTCTCTGGGCTGTACATCTCCTTCAGGCAACAACCATTGGCTTGGGCCACACACACATGGCCTGCACATTTCGGGAGAGATTTTTGGTGGTGGGCCACTGGTGCCAGCATGAGCTGCAGTGTCTGTTGGGTGGGTTGTGGGACCCTGAAGGCCTGACATGGATGAGAGCCTGTGGGTTTAGCACATGCAATAATTCTGAATCTGCACTGGCCTGATGGGATCAGCTGTCTCCACCCTGTGTTTCCCTGAGACCCTGCACTAACCAACCCACAAATAACCTTTGACAAGCTCATTCTCAGGCAGCCAGACCCACCCTCTCCATACCCTAGGCTGCAAATTCAATAGCAAACAACAGCCCTCAGCTCATATGGCCCACATGAGACCCATGCATCCTGGGAGAGACTTTTAGTTGTGGGACACTGTGAGCTACAGTATTTCTTGAATAGATCTTGGGTGTCAGTAGCCCAAGGTTGGCAGTGGCTGGCCTTGCTGTGATCTCAGACTTTTACAAGAAGCCACAGATTTAGCACTGGCACAAAGCTGATTCTTCACTGGTGAGGTGATTCTGTTCACTTTACCTGGGTGACTCCCTGGGTCCCTGCACCACCCAACTGCAGAGTCTTATGCGAAGCTGGCAGGCAGCCTCAGGCCTTGAGGTTCACTGGTCCTTTTGCTTAGCTGCTCCAGGATTAGTACTGGGGTAACCAAACTTCAACTCACAGTGTTGTCTCTTCTACTTGCCTCCATATCCAGTATAGGCAGCAATCATCTGCTGATGGCTTTGTAGCTCCTACCATTAGCCCCGAGCAGTCAAAGACAGCAGCTGAACTTGGCCTACATAGGAGCCCCTCCCAAGGGGCCACATAACTAACACACCCAAAGGCTGACATCAGAACACAACATAGCGCCACCTGACTAACCCCATAGGTGGCATGCCTAAAGGGTGGTCTCATTGGGTACACAAGCCTGCTGGGGCAAATTTTACTCTGAGAGGTCAGCCTGCACATAGCAACTCACACAATATGGGTATGGCCAATCCCCACAGCCAGTCCATTTGAGAGTCAATCCCATCCACTGATATGCTAACAACAATCAAGGCTTAGTTACAACAGGAGAACACACACAACCCACACAAGGAAATGCCCAGAGTCCCGGCACAGGTGATTTGGGAAACTGTGCTACTGGGCCACACAGGATACCTACTACATAAGGCCATCTGGCCAAGGTGGAATGCCATAACAAATCTTCCTAATACATAGAAACGAACACAGAGAGGCAACTAAAATGAGAAAACAAAGAAACATCCCACAAAAGAAACAACAGGAGAAAACTCCAGAAACAAAACTAAATGAATGGAGGCAAGTAACCTACCACAGACAGAGTTCAAAGCACTGGTTATAACAATGCTCAATGAACTTAGGGAGAGAATGGATGAACACTATGAGAACCTCAACAGAGAGATAGTAAGCATAAAAAAGGACATAGAAACCATAAAGAACAGTCAGAAATGAAGAATACAATAACAAATGAAGAATACACTAGAAGAAATCAACAGCAGAATAGATGAAGCAGAGGATTGAATCAGCGATTTGGAACATAATGTAGCAGAAAATGTCCAATTGGAACAGCAAAAAAAAATTTTTTTAATAATGAGGACGGTTAAGAGACTTCTGGGACATCATCAGGTGTACCAACATCTGCATCATATGGATACCAGAAGGAGGAGAGAGAGCAAGGAACTGAGAACCTATCTGAAAAAAATAATCACAGAAAACATCCCGAACCCAGCAAAGGGAATAGACTTACAAGTCTAGGAAGTGCAAAGAGTACCAAACAAGAACCCAAGCAGATCCACATCAAGACACATCATAGTTAAAATGCCAAAAGTGAAAGACAAAAAGAGAATCTTAAAAGCAGCAAGAGAAATGCAGCTAGTTACTTCCAAGGGTACTCTCATAAGAATGTAAGCTGATTTTTAAACAGAAACTTTGCAGGCCAAAAGAGACTGGCTGGAAGTATTCAAAGTGAAGAAAAACAAGAGCATATATCCAAGATTACTCTACACAGCAAGACTATCAGTTTAAATGGAAGATAAGACAAAGAACTTTCCAGACAGGAAGAAGCTAAAGGAATTCATCACCAACAAACTAGTTTTACAAAACATGTTAAAGGGCCTCTGTAAAAAAAAAAAGGGGTGGGAGAAAGCCATATATACCAACAATAAAATGGCAATAACAATGCACCTATCAATAATCACTTTATTTATTTATTTGTTTGTTTGTTTATATGTTCGTTTATTTATTTATTATGGTGACATTGGTTAACGAAATCTAATAAGTTTCAGCTGTACATGTTAACAGTAAGGCATATATATATTTACACTGTGTGTTAAACTCCCATAGTTGGATTTCTTTCTGTCACCACATATTTGACCCCCTTTACCCCGTCTACCTAACCCCTCCTCCTCCACTAGTCTATAGTAACCACTAGTAACCACTAGTCTATAGTCCAGGTCCATGATTCTCTGTTCGTCCTGTTCATTTCTTTTAAATTTATATCCTACATATAAGTGATATCATGTGATTTTCAGCTTTTTCTGTCTGGCTTATTTTGCTTAGCATGATTATCTTGAGGGCCATCCAGGTTGTCTCAAATGACAATATTTCATCTTTTCTTATGGCTGAATAATATTCCATTGTATGTATGTACCACAGCTTCTTTAGCCCATCATCTATTATAGGACGCTTCAGTTGCTTCCATGTCCTTGCCACTGTGAATAGTGCTGCTATAAACATCAGTGTGCATATATATTTTTGGATATGGGTTTTCAAGTCTTTGGAGTAAATGCCTAGTAGAGGGATTGTTGGATCATATGGTAGATAAATTCTCAGTTTTTTGAGGAACCTCCATACTGTTTTCTTTAGTGTCTGTGCCAATTTGCAGTCCCACCAGCAGTGTTACGAGGGTTCCTTTTTCTCTGCATCCTCTCCAACATTTGTTATTACTTGTCCTGTTGATTATAGCTATTCTAACAGTTGTAAGATGGTATCTCATTGTGGTTTTGATTTGCATTTCCCTGATAGCTACTGGTGTTGATCATCTTTTCATATGTTTGTTGGCCATTTGTATGTCCTCTAGGGAGAAGTGTCTGTTCAGGTCCTCTGCTAATTTTTGATTGGATAATTTGTTTTTTGTTGTTATTGAGTTGTACGAGTTCTTTGTATATTTTGGCGCTTATCAGAGGTGTTGCTTGCAAATATATTTTCCCATTCAGATGGTTGTCTCTTTACCTTGTTGATGGTCTCTTTTGCTGAGCAGAGAAACTTTTTAGTTGATGTAGTCCCATTCATTTATTTTAGCTTTTACTTCCCTTGCTTTTGAGGTCAAATTCATAAAATCCTCTTTAAGTCCAAGGTCCTTGAGTTTAGTTCCTGTGTATTCTTCTATACATTTTATTGTTTTAGGTCTTATGATTAGGTCCTTAATCCATTTTGAGTTAATTTTGGTGTGTGGTGATAGAAAACAGTTTAGTTTCATTCTTTTGCAGTTGGCCTTACAATTTTCCCAGCACCATTTATTGAAGAGGCTTTCCTTTCTCCACTGTATGTTTTTAGCTTTTTTTGTTGAAATTATTTGCCCATATAAATATGGGTTTACTTCTGGACTCTCATTTCTGTTCTACTGGTCAGTGTGTCTCTTTTTCTACCAATACCATGCCATTTGATTACTGTCACTTTGTGGTATAATTTGAAATTGGGCAGAGTGATGTCTCCAGCCTTGCACATTTTTCTCAAGATGGATTTGGCAATTCAGGGTCTTTTGTGCTTCCACACAAATCTGATTTTTTGTTCTATTTCCTTAAAAAATGCCAATGGGATTTTAATGGGGATTGCATTAAGTCTATATAATGCTTTAGGTAATATCGTCATTTTAATTATGTTGATTCTTCCAATCCAAGAACATGGAATATCTTTCCATATCCTTGTATTGCCTTCCATTTCTTTTAATAGGGTCTTATAGTTTTAATTATATATGTCCTTCACATGTTTTGTTAGATTTATTCCTTGGTATTTTATTCTTTTTGTTGCAATTGCAAAAGGAATTATTTTTTCACTTCTTTTTCTGACACGTCATTATTAGAGTATAGGAATGCTATGGATTTTTGAATGTTGATTTTGTATCCAGAAACTTTACTGTATTTATTTATTGTTTCTATTAGTGTTCTTGTGGAGTCTTTAAGGTTTTCTATATAGAGAATCATGTCATCTGTAAATAGTGACAGTTTGAATTCTTCGTTTCCTATTTGGATGTCTTTTATATCTTTCTCTTGCCTGATTGCACTTGCTAGGACCTCCAATGTTATATCGAATAACAGTGGTGATAGTGGAAAGCCTTGCCTTATTCCTGATCTTAGAGGGAAGGTTTTTAGTTTTTCACCATTAAGTATAATGTTGGCTGAGGGTTTGTCATATATGACCTTTATTATGTTAAGGTACTTTCCTTCTATATCAATTTTGTTAAGTGTTTTGATAATAGACACTGTATCTTGTTGAAGGCTTTTTCTGCATCTACTGATATGATCATATGATCTTTATTTTTTAATTTGTTTATGTGGTGTATCACATTAATTGATTTGCATATGTTAAACCATTCCGGTGCCTCTGGAATGAAGCCACCTTGATCATGGGTTACAATCTTTTTAATATGTTGTTGTATTCGGTTCACTAGTATCTTATTTAGGATTTTTTCATCTGTGTTCATTAGAGATATTGGTCTGTAGTTTTCTTTTTTTGTGTTATCTTTGCCAGGTTTTGGTATCAAGGTAATATTGGCCTCATAAAATGAGTTGGGAAGTATTGCCTCCTCTTCAATTCTTTTGGAAGAGTTTGAGGAGAATAGGTATTAAATCTTCTTAGAATGTTTGGTAGAATTCACTGGTGAAGCCATCTGGTCCTGGACTTTTACTTTTTGGAAGGTTTTTGATGATTGTTTCAATTTCCATAATGCTGATTGGTCTATTTAGATTTTCCAGTTCTTTTTGATTAAGTCTAGGAAGGTTGTATTTTTCTAAGTACTGGTCCATTCCTTCTAGGCTATTAAATTTGGTGTTATATACTTTTTCATAGTATTCTTGTATGATCCTTTGTATTTCTGCAGTGTCTGTCGTAATTTTCCCTCTTTCATCCCTGATTTTTTTGTGTGTTCTTTCTCTTTTTTCTTTATTGAGTCTAGCCAGGAGTTTGTCAATTTTATTAAGCTTCTCAAAGAACCTGCTTTTTGTTGCATTTATTTTCTCTATTGTTTTTTGTTTTGTTTTGTTTTCAATTTCACTTATTTCTGCTCTAATTTTGATTATTTCTTTCCTTCTGCTGACTTTGGGCTTCATTTGTTCTTCCTTTTCTAGTTTCTTAAGAGGAAGCGTTAGGTTGTTTATTTGAGCTTGTTCTTGTTTCTGGATATAGGCCTGTAACAATATGAACTTTCCTCTTATGACTGCTTTTGCCTGTCCCAAAAGTTTTGATGTGTTGTACTATCATTATCATTCGTTTCTATGTATCTCTTGATGTCTCTTTTTATTTCTTCTCTGACCCAGTCATTCTTCAGTAGCATGGTTTTTAATCTCCATGGATTTGTGGTTCTTCCTGCTTTCTTTTTGCAACTGATCTCTAGTTTCAAAGCGTTATATGATCAGAGAATATGGTTGGTATGATTTCAACCTTCTTATATTTGTTGAGGCTATCTCTGTGCCCCAGTATGTGGTTGATTCTTGAGAATGTTCCATGTGCACTAGAGAAGAATGTATAAGCAACTGTTTTGGGATGGAAGTTTCTGTAAATGTCAATTATGTCCAGTTGGTCTAATGTGTCATTTAAGTATGTTATTTCCTTACTGGTTTTCTGTTTGGGATTTAGGTCCCCTACTATGATAGTGTTTTGGTCTGTTTCTCCCTTTAGTTTTGTTAGTAATTGCTTTACATATTTTGGGGCTCCCTGATTGGGAGCATAGATATTAATCAGCGTTATGTCTTCTTGGTGCATGATTCCCTTTATCATTATGAGGTGTCCTTCAGTATCTTTCTTTACCTTTTCTATTTTGAAGTCTATTTTATTTGATATTAGAACTGCTACTCTGCTTTTCTCTGAATGCCATTTACTTGAACCATCACTTTCCAACCTTTCACTTTAAGTCTATATTTGTCTTTGGAGCTGAGATGTGTCTCCTGGAGGCAGTATATGGTTGGGTTTTGTGTTTTGACCCATTCTGCAACTCTGTGCCTTTTTATTGGTGAGTTCAGTCCATTTACATTTAGGTTGATTATTGAAATATGAGGTCTTATAGCCATTTTATCTTTTGCTTTCTGGTAGCTTGGTGTTTCCATTGCTTCCTTGTTCTTGTGTTTCTGTTTTCTTTACTTTGGTTGGCTTTTGTGAGTTTTCTCTCTGGCCCTTCTTATTTATGTTATATAATTCAGTTTTGAATCTTTGGTGTGTGGTTACCATTACAAATATGGAAAGGATAGTTTTATATATATATATATATATATATATATATATATATATATATATATATATATGTGTGTGTGTGTGTGTGTGTGTGTGTGTGTGTGTGTGTGTGTACATATGTGTGTGTGTGTGTGTGTGTATACAGTCTTTCATTTTCTTTTGTGTGTGCTTTATCTCCATTCCCCTTTGCGAATTTAGATCTTTGAATCTTCCCCTTTTCAGTCATTGCTGTCTCATTTTGTCACTATGTATGCTTACCTTTCATTACTCTCTTGCTATAGCAATTCTCTTCTTATTGTTTAAGCTTATAATGCCTTGTTCTTAGTAAGGGTTGCACTCCTCTGCTTCTATTTGCCTGATAGTCACTTTACTCCTAATTACATATTTTTTTTGTCATTTTGTTTTAGGTGAGCTGACATCTTTCAGTATTTCCTGTAGTGCAGGCCTCCTAGTAGAAAATTCCCTCAATTTGTGTATGTCTGGAAACGTTTTTATTTCTCATTCATATCTAAAGCAGAGCTTAGCTGGATACATTATCCTAGGCTGGTAGTTTCTTTCACTTAATAATTTGAATATTTGATTACATTCCTTTTTGGCTTGTAAGGTTTGTGCTGAGAAGTCCGACAATAATGTAATAGGTTTTTCTTAAAAGTTAACATCTTCTTCTCCCTGGCTTCCTTGAGAATTCTGTCTTTGTTGTTGATTTTTGATATTTTTAATACAGTGTGTCTTGGTGAAGGCCTTTTTAGGTCGAGATAATTGGGTGTTCTGTTGACTTCTTGAATTCCAAGCTCTAGCTCATTCCTTAGATTTGGGAAATTCTTGTCAACTATTTGTCTGAAAATACTTTCTAGTCCCTGTTCTTTTTCCTCACCTTCAATAATGCTCATTATTCTTATGTTTCCTGTCCTGATGGTATCAGCTACTTCTTGTATTTCTCTTTCATTATTTTTCATTCTTTGGTTTTCCTTTTCTTCCTTCTGATTTATTTCTAGATTTCTGTCTTCGCTATCACTAATCCTTTCCTCCATTTGGTCGACTCTATTTCCCAAGCTTGCTATTTCACTTTTTATCTCTTGCAGTGTGTGTGTGTGTGTGTGTGTGTGTGTGTGTGTGTGTGTGTTATCTCCAGAAGTTCTATTCTATTCTTTTTGAAGGTTTCAATCTCCTTGCTAAAGAACTCATTCTGCTCATCTAATTGTTTCTTTCAATTCCTGAAATTGTTGATATGACTCATTTCAGAACTCATCGAGTTTTTTCGAAAGTACCATCTGTAATTCTTTGTCATTTAAGTCACATATTTCTACGTCTGTAAGCTTGTTTTCTGGATATATGTTTTTTGTCTTTCTGAGATGCCTTGTCACCCTGGTTGGTCATGGTGTTTAATGGACTATTTCTCCACCTGGGCATTAATGGAAGTATATTCTGCTTTTTTTTCCAGAAAGATTTATTATATAAAGATCTCTCTTTAGCCTGTTGCAAAGAAGGCGCTTTTCTTTTGCTTTCCAGTAGGTAGTGTCTAAGCCTCTTGGATGTCTGCTTTATATAAAGTCTTAATAATGCCTTTTAAATTTTTTTCTTGTAGATGATTAATCACACTTCCTACCCTCAGTCTTAGTTCCTGTCAGTGTTAGCATCAGTTTCAGTAGCATTTGTTCAGATTCCCCTGGGGTCTGCAGTGTTTTGTCTTGGAGGATATGGAGGGAAGGGCCCTTTGGGTTGGGGGATAGGAGCTGCAACTCAGCCTCAGTTTTGTAACCACGATGAGTAAAAAACAACTGTTGTTTCTTTGCCATCTGCTTCTCTGCTTTCTGCCCTGACGACTGGGCCCTGCTGCTGTTTGTGTGGAACCCACAACTCTCCCAGGGAAGGCTGTTCAGGAACCTCGGGGCACCTTCTCCCCTCCCCTCCTCCTGCAGAGAGCTCTGGTAGCTGTGAGAGGCAGTTCTGACCTATGGTCACTCTTACGTGCAGATCCCATGCTCAGACTTGCTGGTGTGCAGTTTGGTTTTTTGTTATTGTTGTTGTCGAATTTTAGATGTTCAGCTTATTTTTGTTTCCAGGGCAGGGATCCGAGGATGTCTCTCATTCTGCCATGTTTCTCTAAAAAAATCCAATAATCACTTTAAATGTAAATAGATTAAATGCTCCAATCAAAAAACATAGGGTGCTGAAAGGATAAGAAAACAAGATTCATACATATGCTTTCCACAAGAGATCCATTTGAGAGCAAATAACATACACAGACTGCTAGTAAAAAAATGGAAAAAGATATTTCACAGAAATGAACATTTTTAAAAAGCTGGGGTAGCAATAACTATATCAGACAAAATATAACTTAAAACAAGGCTATAATAAGAGACAATGAAAGGAATTACATAATGATACAGTTATCAATCCAAGAATAAGACGTAACCTTGTAAATATATATGAACCCAACATAGGAGCACCTACATATATAAAGCAATTATTGACTGACATGAAGGGAGAGATTGACAGTAATACACTCATAGCAGGAGACTTTAACACCCCATTGACACCAATGGACAGATCCTACAGACAGGAAATCAATAAGAAAACAGCAGCCTTAAATGAGACACTAGACCAGATGGATTTAATTGATGTTTTCAGAGTATTTCACCCCAAAGCAGCAGGATATACATTCTTCTCAAGTGTACCTAGAACATTTTATAGGATGGACCATGATTTAGGCCAAAAAACAAATATCAGTGAATTAAAGAAGGTTGAAATCATAGCAACCGTCTTTTCTGAGTACAATGGTATAAAATTAGCAATCAACTACAAGAAAAAAACTGGAAAATATATCAAGACATGGAGGCTAACTAACATGCCACTAAACAATGAATGGATTAACAATTAGATGAAGAAATCAAAAGATACCTAGAGAAAATTAAAATAAAAACACAACAATTCAAAATCTATGGGACACATCAAAAGCAGTCCTAAGAGGAAAATTCATAGCAATACAGGCCTACCTCAAGAAACAAGAAAAATCTCAATTAAGCAATCTAACCTTGCACTTAAAAGAACTAGAAAAAGAACAGCAAACAAAACCCAAAGTACGTAGGAGGAAGGAAATAATGAAGATCAGAGAGGAAATAAATAGAATAGAATCTAGAAAAACAATACAAAAGATTAATGAAACCAAAAGCTAGCTCTTTGAAAGGACAAATAAAATTAATAAAGCTTTAACAAGAATCATTTAAAAAAAAGAGAAAGGACCTAAGTAAATAAAATCAAAAACGAAAGAGAAGAAGTGACATCTGACTCCACAAAAATACAAAGGATTATAATGAAATACTATGAGCAATGATATGCCAACAAACTGAACAATCTAGAAAGAATGGGTATATTCCTAGACATATACAATCTTTCAAGACTGAGTCAAGTAGAAATAGAAAATCTGAACCAATCAGTTACCCCCATGAAATCAAATCATTAATCAAAAAATCTGTCAAAAAACAAAAGTCTTGGACCATATGGCTTCGAAGGTGTATTTTACCAAACATTCAAAGAAGAGTTAACATCCATTCTCAAATTATTCCAAAAAACTCAAGAGGAGGAAATGCTCTCTAACTCTTTTTACAAGGCCACCATTACCTTGAGTCCAAAACCAGGCAATGACATTATAATAAAAGAAAACTATAAGCCAAAATCCCTGATGAACATAATGCAAAAATCCTCAACTAAATATTAGCACACTGAATTCAGCAATACATTAAAGATATACACTATGATCAAGTTAGTTTTCCACTTGAAATTCCTGGGATGCAATGTTAAATATCTGCAAATCAATCAATGTAATACATCACATTAACAAACTGAAAGATAAAAATCATATGATCATATCAATAGATACAGAAAAAGTGTTTAACAAAATCCAGCATCCATTATGATAAAAACTTTCAGCAAAGTGGGGCTAGAAGGAACATACTTTAACATAATAAAAGCCATACATGACAGGCATACAGCTAACATTATACTCAATGGGGAAAAGCTGAAAGCATTTTTCTTAAGATTAGGAACAAGACAAAGATGTCCACTTTCATCACTTCTATTCAACATATTATTAGAAGTCCTAGCTACAACAAGCAGACAAGAAAAAGAAATAAAAGGCATCCAACTTGGAAGGGAAAAAGTAAAACTCATTATTTGCAGATGACATAATACTATATAGAGAGAAACCTAAAGATTCTACTAAAAAACTATTAGAACTGGTAAATGAATTCAGTAACGTAGCAGAATACAAAATTAATATTTAGAAATTGGCTGCATTTATAGCTAACGATAAACTTTGGGAGAGAGAAATTAAGAAAATAATCTCATTTACAATTGCATCATAAGCAACACAATACTTAAGAATCAAATTAACCAAGGAGGTAAAAGATTTATTTTTGGAAAATTGTAAGTCACTGAACAAAAGAAATTAAAGAAGATATAAATAAATGGAAGCATATACAGATCAATTACTAGTAAGTGCTCATGGGTAGGAAGAACCAACATCATTAAAATGGCCATACTACCCCAAACAATCTATAGATCCAATGTAATCCCTATCAAAATACCAGTGGCATTGTTTAGATCCAATGTAATCCCTATCAAAATACCAGTGACATTTTTCAGAGAACTAGAACAAATAATTCATATATTTATATGGAACCATAAAAGATCCTGAATAGCCATGCAGTCTTGAGAAAGGGGAATAAAGATGGAGGTATCACACTACTGGGTATCAAACTATACTACAAGTCTATAGTAATCAAAACACCATGGCACTGGCATAAAAACAGATACTTAGACCAATGGAACAGAATAGAGAGCCCAGAAATAAATCCATACCTATCTGGTAATTTAATCTACAACAAAAGGAGGCCAGAATACACAATGGGGTAAAGGCAGTCTCTTCAACAAATGGTGTTGGGAGAGCTGGATAGATACATACAAAAAAAGTAAAACTGGACCACTTTCTTACACCATATATAAGAATAAACTCAAAATGGATTAAAGACTTAAATGTAAGACCTAAAATCATAAAACTTCTAGAAGAAAACATAGGCAGTATATTCTCTGATGTTACTTTTAGTAATATTTTTTCTTGTAAGTCACTTCGGTGAGGGAAACAGAAAAATAAACAAATGGGACTATATCAAACTAAAAAGTTTTTTCACAGCAAATAAACCATCAACAAAACTGAAAGACAACCTACTGAATTAGAGAGGATATTTGCTATGATACGTCTGATAAGGAGTTAATATCCAAATTTATAGAGAAATCTGCAACTTAACATCAAAAAAACCTAACAATCCAATTAAAAAATGTGCCGAGGATCTGAATAGATATTTCACCAAACAGGAGATACAAGATGGCCAATAGATATATGAAAAGATACTCAGTCACAAATCGTCAGAAAAAATGGAAATTAAAACCACAATGAGATATCACTTCACACCCTTTAGAATGGCTATAATCAATAAATGAACAAACAACAAATGCTGGCAAGGATGTGGGAGCCCTCGTACATTGTTGGTGGGATTGCAAAATGGTACAGCCACTATGGAAATCAGTTTGGGGGTTCCATAAAAAATTAAAAATAGAACTACCTTTTGACCCAACAATTGCACTTCTGAGTATTTATCCAAATAAAATCAAACTTTATACCCCATGTTCACAGCAGCACTATATACAATAGCCAAGAATGGACACAACCTAAGTGTCCATCAATAAATGACTGGATAAAGATAAACAATCATTATGTACAAAGGACCCCCCAAAATACTATGAGCAGAAACTTTATATGCTGGAAGGGAGTGGCATCATATATTCAAAATGCTGAAAGAAGGAACAAAGAGAAGAAAGAAAGAAAGGAATTACAAAACAGACAGAAAACAATTAACAACATGGCAATAGTAAGTCTATACTTATCAATAATTAATTTACATATAAATAGGCTAAATTCTTCAATTAAAAGAAATAGAGTAGCTGAATGAATAAAAAACAAATCCCAACTATATCTGTCTATGAGAGACTCACTTTAGATGTAAGGACACACTCAGACTGAAAGTGAAGAGATGGAAAAAGATATTTTGTGTAAATAAAAACCAAGAGAAAGCAGAGGTAGCTATACTTATATCAGACAAAATAGACTTTAAGACAAAAAATGTAGTAAGGAACAAAGAATGTCATTAAATAATTATAAAAAGGTTGATCCAACAAGAGGATATAACAGTTGTAAAAATTTATGCACCCAACACAGGAGCACCTAAATGTATAAAGCAAATAATAACAGACCTGAAAGGAGAAATAGACAGCAATACAATAATAGTTGGGAACTTCAATACTCCACTTTCAACAAGAGATAGATCATCCAGACAGAAAATCAATAAGGAAAGATTGGACTTAAACAACACATTAGATCCGATGGACTTAATGGACACTAACAAAACATTCCATCCAACAGCAAATGAATACACATTTTTCTCAAGTACATATGGAACATTATCCAAAATAGATCATATGTTAGGCCACAAAATAAGTCTTGACATTTGAAGGAAGATTGAAATCATATCAAACAACTTTTCTGACCACAATGGTATAAAAAAAGAAATAAATTACAAGAATAAAATTGGAAAATTCACAAATATGTAAAGATTAAACAACATGCAGCTAAACAACCAATGGGTCAAATGAGAAATCAAAAGAGAAATAAAAAATACCTTGAGACAAATGAATATGTAAATACAACGTACCAAAAGTCATGAGATGCAGCAAAAGCAATTCTAAGAGGGAGGTTCATAGCAATAAACACATCTGAAAGAGCTTAAATAAACAACCTAACTTTACACCTCAAGGAGCTAGAAAAAAAAAAAACAAAAACAGAAAACTAAGCCCAGTGTTAGTAGGAGAAAAGAAATAACATAGGTCATAATGGAACTAAATGAAATAGAGACTTAAAAAGTGATAGAAAAGATCAATGATATTAAGAGCTGATTTTTAAAAAATATACAAACATTTAGCTAGACTGACCAAGTAAAAAGAGAGATGATTCAAATAAATAAAGTTAGAAATAAAAATGAGACATTACAACTAATGCCACACAAATACAAAAAAAACATGAGACTACTATAAAAAATTATATGCCTTAAATTGAACAACCTAGAAGTAATGGATAAATTTCTAGAAACATACAACCTACTAATATGGAATTATGAAGACACAGAAAATCTGAACAGATCAATTACTAGTAAGGAGATGGAGTTAGTAATCAAAAATTGCCCAACAAAGAAAAGTTCAGAACCAGACATCAAACAGTTAAGTAATTAATACCAATCTTTCTCAAACTTTCCCCTCAAAAATGGGACCTTTTTTTTTTCTAATGATTTCAAAACCTTTGAACTCATTTTGTGGGGCCAGCATTACCCTGATATTAAGACCAGACAAGGAAACTATAAGAAAAGAAAATTGCAGGCCAATATCCCTGATGAAAATAGATGAAAAAATCCTCATCAAAATATTAGCAAACTAAATTCAGTGATACATTAAAAGAATCATACACTGTGACCAAGTGGGATTTATTTTGGAGATGCAAGGAAGATCTAATATCTACAAATAAATCAATGTGATATGTCATATTAACAAAATGGATAAAATCATAAAGATGTAGAAAAAGCATTTCATAAAATTCAACATCCTTTTATGATAAAAACTCTCAATAAACAGTATAGAGGAAATATACCTCAATATTATAAAGGCCATATATGAGAAACCACAATAATATACTCAATGGTGAAAAGTTGAAAGTTTTTCTTCTAAGGTTAGGAACAAGACAAAGATGCCTACTCATGACTTTTATTCAGCACAGTATTGGAAGTCATAGTCAGAACATTTAGGTAAGAAAAAAAAATAAAAGTCACTTAATCAGGAAGAAGTAAACTTCTCTGTTTTCAGATGACATGATATTATATATAGAATACCCTAAAGATTCCACCAAAAAACACTGCTAGAACTAATAAATAAATTCAGTAAAGTTGTCAGATACAAAATCAATATACAAAAATCAGTTGCATTCCTATACACTAACAATACTATGAGAAAGAGAAATTAAGAACAATCACCTTACAATTGCAGCAAAAGAATAAAATAACTGGGAAAAAATTAAACCAAGAAGGTGAATAAGCTGTTTACTAAAAACTATACGATACTAGTGAAAGAAATTGAAGAAGGCACAAATAAATAGTAGATGTTCTGTACTCACGGGTTAGAAGAATTAATGTTGTTAAAATATTCATACTATCCAGTTTCAATTTTGACCGTCAAAATTCCAATGGCATTTTTTCAAAGGTATAGAATAGAAAAAAAGCCCTAAAATTTGTATGGAACCACAAAAATCCTGAATAGACAAAGCAATCTTAAGAAAGAAGAACAAAGATGAAAGCACCACACTTCATGATTTTAAATTATAATTCAAAGCTGTAGTAATCAAAGCAGTATGATATTATCATAAAAACAGACACATAGATCAATGGAACAGAAGAGAGAGCCCCTAACATAAACCCATGTACATATGCTCAATTTATTTATGACAAAGGAGACAAGAATGTACAATGGAGAAAGAAAAGTCTCTTTATTAAATGGTGTTGGGAATACTAGAAAGCCACGTGCAAAAGAATAAATCTGGACCCCTATTTTACACCATACCAAAAAAAAAATGGATTAAAAACTGGAACATAAGATCTGAAACTATAAAACTTCTGGAATAAATCATTGATCCTTGACATTGGTCTTAGTAACAATTTTTTGGATTTCACACCAAAAACAAAGGTAACAAAAGCAAAAATAAACAAGTGTGACTACATCAGCCTAAAAAGCTTCTGCACAACAAAGGAAACTATCAACAAATTGAAAAGACAACCTATGTATGGGGGAAAATATTTGCTAATTGTATATCTGATAAGAGATTTATATCTAAAAATTATAAAACTGGTACAACCCAATAGCAAAAAACAAACAAACAAACAAAAAACTAGGCTCCAAGCAATTTGATTTAAAAAATGCAGAAAATCTGAAGAGACGTTTTTCCACAGAAGACATACAGATGGACAACAGGTACAGTAAAAGGTGCTCCACATCAATAATCATCAGGGAAAATGCAAATCAAAACCACAGTGAGATATCACCTCACATCTGTTAGGATGTCTACCATCAAAAAGCCAAGAAATAACAAGTGTTGGTGGGGATGTGGAGAAAAGGGAACACAAGCATACTATTAGTGGGAATATAAATTGGAATAGCCAGTATGAAAGACTATGAAAGTTCCTCAAAAAATTAAAAATAGAACTATTGTATCATTCAGTAATTTCACTTCTGGTTATAGACCTGATAGAAATTAAATTACTATCTTCAGGAGATATTTGTATCTTTATGTTCCTTGAACATGTTCATGTCTGAGACTTGGAAATAACCTGTGTCCATTGACATATGAATGGATAAAGAAGGCACAGCATATATAAAGAAGGAAATCCTGTGTCGGCATAGATGAACCTTCAGGGTATTTTGATAAATTAAATAAATCAGACAAAGACAAATATTGTATGATCTCACCACTAATGCAGAATCTGAATAAAATAAAATAAACTTAGAAACAGAACAGATTGGTAGTTGCCAGAGGTAGGGCTTGGGGTAGGAGAAATGGGTAAAAGTGGTCAAAAGATATAAACTTTCAATTATAGATAAATAAGTTGTGGTGATGTAATGTACAGCATGGTGAGTATAGCCAACAATACAGTTGATCTTGAACAAATCAGGTTTGAACTGTGTATATGTCGACCTGACCAGTTCAAACCCATGTTGTTCGAGGGTCAACTGTGTTTTCTGTCTGTGGTTGGGTATCTGCATATACAAAGGGCTGATTTAAGTTCTACATGGATTTTTGACTGTGCAAGTGTGGGACACACCTAACACCAACGTTGTTCAAGGGTCAGCTGTACTGTATTGTATATTTGAAATTCTCATCACAAGAAAATATTGGTAGTTATGTGAGGTGATGGATGTTAACTAAACTTGTGATAACCTTTTTGCAATATATATATCTCAAATAGTTGTGTTGTTTATCTTTAAGTATGTTATATGTCAATCATATCTCAATAAAATGGCCAACTGGAGCAAATTATTGTAAATGATACAAAAAAAAAAAAAAAAAACAGTTCTGTACTCTCATTTGTATTTCTAGTGACTTGTTCTTTTGCTTGCTCTCTGACTCTGCACTTTTCAGATCTAGTCCTGTCCATCTGGCTTGGTTCAGTGTCCACGATGCCATTCTCTGTAATTCCTGTCTGTTACTTGATTCTCTCCCACCACCTACACAGCTCATCTAGCCTCCGGATTTCATACCTCCAAATCCCAGGCACCACAAAGGCGGAACCCATCTCCTAAGGCAGGTTCTTTATTGACACAAAACTCAGTTCCAAACATCCCTGTACTTCATACAGGTTATTACCTAAATTTGCCCTGATACTTTGTGAGTCTTTTGGAAGGCATTTTACAGTTTTGTTGGCAGGAATAAGCTTATATATGGGTTAAGATGGCAATGCTATGAGGTATGATGTAAGGACTAGTGATAACTTACCCTCTACGATAAATAAACAGAAATTGTATTGCTCTACTACCATGTTCAAATTCACTACATTATACATTTTGTTGCCCTAAGGCATTGATGTTCTCTGTTAAAATGAAAATATATTATCTGAGAAAGCTTACTATACAAGGAAACTATGCTAGACCAGGTATCAGCAAATTGGGCTTCAGCCCCTCCTCACTAAGTTACTTATATATAGAAGCAGACTACTAGGGCAATGAAGGGAATCTTAGAGGCATGTAGTGATCCTTTTTACTGAGTGTGTGAAATTCCCCTAAAATCTCCTTCAATGGTTCCAATGACAAGAATCACCAAGTGATCAACATTATTCATTTAGATGCTCTTTCTTTATTGATTCAGCTTTCTGGTATCTTTTTTTTTAATGTGATTGTCACTTCTTTAAAGCAGACACCCTCAATATCTCAGCCTTTCTCCTCATGCCCTGTGGTCTGTCCCCGATGTATTTATTTCTGTTAAATAGAAGCAACCAGGATGTTCACACTACTCATCACAGGTGCCCTAACAAGCAAAAGGAGGACAGGTACCTCACTGCTCTCGATATATGAGAACCCAATATTGCATTAACTTACAGGGATCCACATCGTATTTTTGTTTCTTTTTTATTAAAATCAACTAAAGCTTCTAAGTCTTTTTCTAGAGAACTATTTTTAAAATCTCTCTTCCTGTAGGGGAGCAGATTTTGAGGCCTAGCGCAGGATTTTAAAGTTATCTCAAATACCTTTATCTTAATGTAGAGCAAGTGACAGATTTTTCAGAACCAGTTTTCTCATCTCCAAAATGATAATAATGGTATCTCTCCTGTCCACCACTCATTCCTGCTGTGTGAACAAAGAGGTGATATATGTGAAAAAGGTAGGGTGCCTGCGTTAGTGCTAGCTCCAGGCCATTGGTGGTGGCTTCCTGAAGAGCTATATTGAGATGATTTCTGAGCACCTATCTGGACCTAGCTGGAAAGAGAATTATGTTTTATTTGTGGTGTCTGCTATGGCATGTGTGTGTGCATCACATGCGCGCGCGTGCGCACACACACACACACACACACACACACACACTCTTTTTTACTGCCAGAACATTCTACTTTAAGAGAAGCTGAAAATCTGGCATTTTATGTAAAATATTCCATTTGAAAATGTTGACTCAATTAAAAAAATAATTAGATTCAATGAAACACATCTGTGTGCCAGATTCAGCCTCTAGCTGGGACCTATGTTCTAGATGGCACTAAAAAAGGAAAATATAATTCTTATTACCAAATGCTTACATGTGTGCAATGGAGTTTTATTAATTCAGGCCAACAGACAACTGCTGCCCACCAAAAGCCCTGGGTTAATAGACATGGATTTGGCCTATAGGAATCTCAGGTTGCAGTAGAGGGTGATATTTCAAGACACAAATGGTTGTACTTAAGCTAGAAACAACGAGTGCCACAAAGAAAGTACAATAAAAATATTATGAGGAATTTTTTTGAGAGGGAATTTGGTGTGTTGGTGGAGAGGAATTGGTAGTGGGCAGGGATAGCCTTGGAGATGGGCCTCATGGAATGGAAGGATTTTTTTGAGGTGAAACATGATGGACAGAATCCAGGTGAGAAATGTAGGTTTAATTTGTTGAAGGGTGATAAATCTATTTTTCTTGGGACTTAGAGCAGATAGAGGAATAGTAAACTGGAAAGGTAGGATATAAAAGTCAAGTTACAGAGGGTTCTGAAGTTCTTAATTCAACAGGGAATGGGGAGACATTAAGGCTTCTAATTCTAAGCGAGAGAAATGTAATTGCATCTTGACCTCAGGCCCAAATGTATAGCATGCTCAAGAGGCAGAGTGCAAATGACTAATCAGAGATTTGTTTTTCCTTTGGGAAAAAGTAAGAATGGCCTAAACTAGAATAGCCGGTGTATACTAGAAGGCAGAGAAAGTGTTGTGAGCAAAATTGAGGAGATAAGGTAGATGAGATTTCTCAGTGGACTGGATGCAGGGACCAAAAGTGAAGTGAAAAATTATCCCCATGTTTCAAAATGGGGAAATGGAGGAATAGAGGAACTGAGAGTTGGGACAGGGGTGGTCAATAAAGAGTTCGGTAAAGATTGGGTCATCTTGATTTTAAGATGTTTTCAGTTAATGAAGTTACAGAACAAAGTACACAGGTAACCATGTGGTTGTGGTGTGAGGCACAAAAGTCACTGTCAGAGAAAAGGAGGGAGAGGAGAGAGAAACAGAGGAAGACAGAAGGACAGAGGGATCCAGAAGCTTGGGAAAGCAGCTGTAGGAGAAAAGGTTTGTCATGCAAGTGATGAAGGTGTGAAAATGAGTGGGGTTCTTGACAGTGGGTAGGGAGAAGAGAGAGAGGATGGGGATAAAAGCAGAACAATCTGTGGACTAGACCTTGGAGGTTGCTCATGCTCAGTGGGTGTTAGCAGGAGGAAAAGGACTCAGGAAATGATCCCTCTAGGATGGAAGAGGGAAGCCCGAAAAATGCCAGAACCCAGATGCCAGTGGAAACCAGTGGGAGAGGCAGTGCTGATTGTTTCTAGTATTGTGGAGAGGTCTGGTAGAGCTCTACAGTTTGGCTTTTAAGCATCCCTCTACAAAATTGTTCTCGACAAGACCTCCAATCACCTCTTTGTCCTTAAACCCAATGGCTATATTTATTGGTAGCACTCAGAACTAATAACGTCTTTTTCTTTCTTGAAACATTCTCTTTCTTTGCTTTTATAAGATCACACTCACTCAGTCCCTTCTACTCTACAGCTCTTCTCACTCAGTCCTCTTTTAGACTTTCTCTCCCCCAAACACTGTTAAATATTTCTGTTAATTAGGTTCCGTCCCTGTTCTCTCCTCCTCTTAGTTTCCTGTTTCTGTCCTCCAGTGACTTCAATTTCCATTTATGTGTAATGACTCCCAGATCTTGTCTCCGAGTCAGAGCTCTTTGTCTGATCTGCAGTCCAGCAACACCAACTGCCAACTAGACTTCTCCAGTTGAATGTTTCACAAGTATGTTGAACTTAATACCACAAAAACTCAATTTTTTTTTATCTCTTGCCCTCCCCACTCCCCCTCTTCACACTCCCACATAACCATTGCCTCCTTTGTTCTCAAGTGCAGTGAATGATGCTACTTACCCGATTACCCAAAGCAGAACCCTGGGCATTATCTTCAACTTCTCTACCTGCTCACCCCCATATTAATCAACCACTTACTCCTATAACTGTTTCCTCAATGTCTGATCACTTTTCTTTATTTTCATAGTAACTGTCCTGGCCCAGGTTATCATCTTCTCATGCTCTAACTGCTCTCCCTATGCCAAGTCTTAACCATTTTCCATTCATTTTCTACATTATAGCTTCATAGCATTTGATTATTTTATTCCTGTGTCTTAGGACACTTCAATGGATTTTCCCATCACCCACATGGTAAAGTCCAGATTTCTTAATATGATTTATAAGATCTTGGCATGATCTTGCTACTGCTCATTTCTCTGGTTCCTTCCTTCCTTCCTTCCTTCCTTCCTTCCTTCCTTCCTTCCTTCCTTCCTTCCTTCCTTCTTTCCTTCCACCTCTCCTCATCTTACACTCTTATACTTTAGTATGGCTTAAAATTGATTCTCTAACAACATGCTTTTTCTTCCTTCCTCGCTTTCATATGATGAGTTCCTTCTGCCTAGAAAGTATCCTTTTACAAAATTACTGCTTCCTGCCTGGTGCTACTACTCTTTCAGACTTCATCTGGAATAACTCTTTTTGTTTTTCTTTTTGTTTTTTTCTGTCTGGGAGGTGGGGGTGGGGGGGTGCACATTTCCTGAGGCCAGGAGAGCATTCTGCTCTTCTCTATAACATGACCATTGAGTCACAGTTGCCTGTGTAATTCTGCCTATCTCTCCTGCATTGTAACCTAGTTTATAATTTTTCTTGAATTTAGAGTGTAGTGTATTGCCTGAAATGAAATAGCCTCTTAGTAAATATTTATTGAATTGGCTATGAATGAGCTCTTAGCTTTGGCAGATAAAAGATAGATGGTGACATAAATAGCTCATTCAATAAGGTTTGGATAATTCTCATCTTGTAAGATTTTTAAAAGGTTGTGAGTCTTGGAGAAATGAATCAGTGACTGAACCCTGAGTTTGCCACTAATTAGGCGGGGTAAATTTTGTTTCAGTAATCAAGACACAGAATCACAGATTATATTTTAAGAAAATATAGTTTTATTGTTTTATAGCACCAAAGGAAATAGTTATTAAAATGAAAACAAAGACCTATAATAAACTCATAAATTTGAATCATATAGAAGGACCTGAAGTGCAAAACAATAACAACAATAAAATTCTTTTCTGAGTCCTGTTTGTTATCCTCCATTAGTTTGTCAGCAAATACTTTTTTCTTGTAAACTGTACAAATATAAACCTTAGTATAACAAACATTTGATTGCAAATTAATGAATAAGAATCATAGACTATTAAAACTCAAAAGTCATTTAAAGATCATCTAATTTAAATCCCTGACTTTGTAGTTGAATAAGGAAGTTTTTCCTGTTTAACAAAATACCTTATACACATATATTTAATAAACAAATATTTATTGATTATTTATTGTACAAGGGATTGTGCTAGGTGTAGTTGGGGGAGTTACAAAAATAGATGACATTAATCACTTATGTTATTGCATTTCCATGGCTTCTGTGTCAATTAGTTTACTGACTACACTGAAAGCATGAGAAGTATACTTAAACAGACAACTAACTTTACCAGTTAGGGTAATTACCACGTGAATGTTAGAGATAAGAGGGTAGTGATATTGTGCTGGTCTGGTCAGGAAAAGGCTTGAAAATTATTAAGAGACTTCATCGTATAGCATGTCATCTCCAGAATCTACCCTTCTTCTACTCAGGTGTTTTCCCTGCACATTGAGTAAATAAGCACAAATTCCCAGGAGGACTTGGAGTAACACTGGGGAAGAATTCAGATGTGACACCACGAATCAGAAGAAGGATGTGATGGACAAGGTGGTTTGATGTGCACAGAATGATGTTTCCCGGGTTGAATTCTTTGTGGAAGCTTCCCTTCGGCAAGGTATGTAGTAGGCAATCATTAAGATGCTCAGAGAGTAAATTGTTCTTCTGTTTGTAATAGTGCAGAAAAGCTTAATTACATTTCTAATTTTCCTTGTTAAGTACAGGCTTTTTAAAAAGTTGTTTATTTGGATTCTTTGATGATCAACACTATTTTCTCAGCTATTGACCTTTTCTTTCCTACTTTCTCATCAGTTAAAGCTAGAAACATACTATCAAAGAAAACAATTTGAAAAATATTCATCAGGTCAGTTTCAATTTATCAGAGTATGTGTCTAGAATTTTCTGTTGGTTTTGCTTTCTGGGACAATGTCCTAAAGATCTACATAATTTGGAAGGAGTGTCTCACAACCTGTTTCTGATGGTGCTGCCATTAAATAGCCCAGAATTGAAAGGAGCCATGTCTTTCCCATAGTATATACCTTGACCATAAAAACAAAAAAAAATATGAAAGAGTTTATCTGTTGGTCTGAAGACAGGGGTAATCCTTTAGGGGAACTGAGCTTTGAATTACTGATTTATTCATAGATATAATTAACAGATTTCTCATACTTGACTCCTGTCAAATCTCAATTCTGTGCCCTTATATCCACTTCTAGTTTTTCAACATCTCTATCAGTTGTATCTTATATTTTTAAGAATGGCCTTCTGTTGATAAATTTATTGGAGGAATCTTAGTATTCAGGATCCAAACTAACTTTTTTTCATGATTGGCCAGCTAACTTGTCCCTTTCCATTTTCTGATTTTTAAAATGGAATCGAGGTTTGTATTTGGCACATACAGTAGTCTGGCAGGAGGCAGGATATAACCATATGTATAGAAAAAGGTTGAACATGTGGTGATTCTTATCTGTCAGCTCTTTGATGCTGCTGCTGTCGATATAATTTGTTTTCCAGCTGACTCACCAAACTCCTATTTAGAAATGGTAGTTAATATTTAATTAGTAATGATGCAAAACAAAACTGTAAAAATAGGATAGATAAGTTACTTTAGAATTTAGTGTTCATTCATAAATGTCCAATTGTGTGTTGAGCAGCAATTGTGCTTTATCCTCATAATGCATCATATCGACAAGAAAAGAGCTGAGTCTCTTGAAAATATTTTGCTCTGCAAAGTGGTGGTGCATTCAGTGGTGGAATGTGGAGACTGTTAAGTTTGGGGGTTGGGGGAAGGGTCCCTTAGGATTATTGTTTAACTGAGCATCGGGATTGGCTGTGAAAGGCTTTCCTTTCTTTGGAGTTTCTTGTGCTGTCACATCGGCCTTTATAGATTGTTTTTGCTCTCCCAGTGGAGATCACTTATGACTGTTCTTTGAGATATTTTTTTTTGAGAGACCATCATCTCTTCCTAAAATAATCATGCTTCTGGCTATGATTTCTCACCTTTCTTTTCTCTGATCTCTTTGACAATATAAGGCAAAATCAGGTCATTGTCCTGCCAATCACTTGTATTGTTGGCTGACAAGATTTAATCATGACCTTGTATATTCTTTTTAGGGATAATACTTATTGGGTATAATTAGGTGGAGATAAGTTGTCCTTTGAACTTTTTTCCAGAAGTATTGATGGATGCTGGTGAAGCCTTGGGGTTGGGTTCCCATTCAACCAGAGACATGTGTTCTTGAAGGTGCTCTGGCCATGTTCACCATTTCTCCCTTTCCAAAGCCGATGAGTCCATATGGAGTTTGACCCTGCCACCCTGCACCATTAGCATTGTTTTAAAAACAACTGAGCTAATCCAGTCACAGCATTCATGATTTTGTTATGCTAGTTCAACTGCCCCAGAGAGGAAATAATTTTTGCTCAATTGCTTGTGAATTGTGATTCCTCTGTCCAGTGAAAGGGATCATGGTGCACATTAGGGTCACTGACCTAAGTCATATGGAACATTACAGCTTTTTGGTTGATTTTGCACCTGGTTTACAGGCACTTGACTTATAAGATTTGGAAGTTTTTTGAACAGTATCACTTCGTCTGCTTTTGAAACAATTAAGATACTTATC
Organism: Eidolon dupreanum; assembly: GCA_028627145.1. Classification (NCBI taxonomy): domain Eukaryota; kingdom Metazoa; phylum Chordata; class Mammalia; order Chiroptera; family Pteropodidae; genus Eidolon; species Eidolon dupreanum. Next base: position 18,441,288 of record CM053513.1, on the reverse strand, counting down.
ATTAGGATCAAATTCCTATTACTTTTTACAGATTTAGTTTATATTTTTTTATTTTGTTAATCAGAAAATGCTTTTTAAGTCTCAATATAAAAAATGAGAATATATGTATATTGGTGGAATTTAATTCCTTTGTGTAACAGTCTTTTTTAACTAGACCATTCCCATAATCTTGTTGAAAAATTATATTTTAAAATAGTCTTGGAAATTAGTAAAGCAGTTGAATGTTTGAATGCTTGTTTGAGAAAGCAAGCTGCATATTTATTCCTCTTATTGCATGGGAAGTTTTCTGTCCAAGACACAAATGATCCATTTCAGAATGAAAACCAAAGAGACGGGGCAGGGAAAAGGGAGTGATTGAGCCATCAAGGGCACTGGAGGGGACTCTCCTTTTAGGAGTTTCTGCATGATTTACCAACCATTATGTAGCAGAAACAGTCTCTGATTTAATGTCATTGTTGGAAGAGCCTGCCTTATCCTTGTGGGGCCTGTGCACGTAGTTCACCTCAATTAAAATACTGGTTCTGGCATCCATAAAATATGGCTTTAGGAGAGAACAGTTTAATGCAGTCTCCCTCGCCTCTCAAGGACAATGAGTGGCATTCACTTGGCTGCAGTTAGAAGCCACTTCTGCAGGGAACTTTGATCGTTCTGACTTTGCATGGCTTGATCCCTTCATCTTGAGGGTCTCTGGCTCAGTGATGTATCATTCCCGGCCACATTACAGATGATACTGACACTTCAGCCAAGCCCAGTTGATTTTTCTGGCTGACCACATTCTCTTTATCTCACCTAGCGATCAGAGTGGCAGCAATGTTCCTGTTTATCATATACTGTTCTGTGCTGTCATTTAGAAATACTTATATGCTCACCCAGTGAATCTTGATAAGATACCTTTGGAATGAGATAAAATGTAATAAAGGAAGTATATCTTTCCAACATGATAAAGAATTTTAGAATATGTGATAAAATGTGATAAAACCATGCTATAAGGCTGTTACTGAGAACAGTCTGTGATGGGCCCTGAGCTTGGGGGTTGGAGGACAAGGAAGGGAGTTATTGTTTGAATCTGATCTTTCAAAGGTTTGGGGACTTTCATTTGTGTTTCTATGGGGAAAGCTCTTTGAAGGTCAAGTTTGAATTAAAAGCTGTATTTATTATCTGTTTTCCGCGTTATCTATATTACAATTGCATATTGAATTTGGAAGCCCAGTATCTCCTAAAGGTAGTTACTTTCTAATTCCACTTTATCCTACCCTCTGGTGTAGTATTTGTCAGTGCATGTTTGCATCTGCTGAGGCTGATAAGGTAGCTACCTGACTAACATTATTATAGCTCTTTCATCCTCCCTCTTCTGGTTAGTTTGAAATGATTATCGCCTCTGGACTCTAGTCATCTGCTGAAAGATAACACAGCTTCCGGCTGCAGCACCTCCCTCATCACTTTGAAGTAATGGTGGCTTCAGATATTAACAGCCAGTGGGACATCCTAGTCACTGTGCAAGCAAGAAAGGGAAAGGATCTGAGGGAGGGGTCAGAGTGGGATGAAAATGAACAAGGTGAGTACTCTTTTTATAACCAAAAGCCAAGAACTCACTCCTTGTTCAGATTTCAGAGCAGGCAATTAATCTCTCAATTGAAGGTAGTGCTAAATGCAGCCACTCTCCTGTAGGGCTTCTGCTGAAGTAGGTGCAGGAATAGGTAGGCATGAGGCCAGGAGCAGCATCCTTGAACTGACCTTGTTATGGAAATATTTTCTAAATATACCTAACTCTTTTAATTTGGGAGAGAAGCAATACTACTAACAACAGCTAATATTTATTTTAAACCAATCATTTATCAAGTATTAGCGTTTACATTACAGAAACAACCAATAAAGTAGAGCATGCTAAAATCACCATTTTACAGATGATGAAAGCAGAGGCTTGCTTAAAAAAGATTAAGTGACATGCTCAAGGTTACACAGACGTATGAGAGAGATGAGTTGAATGCATGCAATTTTTACACTTTCCTCAGTGGAGTTTCTTTTATGGCACCTTCTGTGTCTGGAAGAGATAATGTTGCTTCTAAATGTAGCCTTCCATAGGCACTGGAGGAATTTGACTCATAGGTGTTTTTCCCCCCCTCCCAGCTTTATTGACTTTTAACATTGTATAAGTTTAAGGTGTGCAACATATTAATTTGATACACATTTATATTGCAAAATGGTTACCACCAAAGTGTCAGTGAACACCCACATCATGTCATATAATCTCTATTTCTTTTTTTGTGGTAAGAACATTTAAGGTCTACCCTCCTAGCAACTTTCAAGTAAATGATACAGTATTATTAATTATAATCATGGCACCGTTTATTAGATTTCCAAAACTTATTCATTTTACGACTGGAAATTTGTATCCTTTGACCAACATCTCTCCTTTCCTCCCCACAACCAACCTCTGATAACTACCATTTTACTCTCTGTTTCTATGACTTCAGCTTTTTTAGATTTTACAGATAAGTGATATTATAGAATATTTATCTTTCTCTGTCTGACTTATTTCACTTAGCATAATGCCCTCGAGTTCCCTCCACATTGTTGAAAACGACAGGATTTTCCTCCTTTTTAATGGCTGAATAATATTCCTGTATATATGTCAAATCTTTATCCAATTGTCTGCTGATAGATACTTGTTTCTTGGCTATTGTGAGTAGTGCTAGAATAAATGGGTGCCGGGGGAAGAGAAGAGGTATCTCTTTGAGATCCTATTTTCATTTTCTTTGGATACATATCCAGAAAGCTGATTGTTAGATGATATGGTACTTTTATTTTTAATTTTTTGGGAGCTACCATACTGTTTTTAATGGAAGTTGTCTCAATTTACATTCCCACCGACAGTACACGAGTTTCCTTTTCACCGCATCCTCACGAACACCTGTTATCTTTTGGACTTTTGATGATAACCATTCTAACGGGTATGAAGTGGAATCTCATTGTGGTTTTGGTTTGCTTTTCCCTAATGATTAGTGATGTTGAGAATCTTTTCACATACCTGTTGGACATCTTTTCCATTCTTTGGAAAAATGTTTTTCAGTTCTTCTGCCCATTTTTTTAAAATCAGATTGTTGGTTTTCCTTTTTCTCCTGTGGAGTTGCAGAGTTTTTAATGTATTTTCAATATTAACCTCAGATTTATAAATATTTTTTCCTGTTCTGTAGGTTGCCTTTTCATTTTGTTGATTGTTTCTTTTACAGTGCAGAAGACTCATCTTTTTTTTTTTTTTTTTGAGAATCTAGAGGAAATTCATAGTGAGGTTAAAAAAGGCAAGGTCAAGTTTTAATCCATTACTCTCCTAATGTCCCTTTCTACCTGATACTGCAGTAGAATGATTACATTTAATTCCCTTTTGAGCTGAGGGATATCCACTTCTCATTATAAAATTTAAATGTGAACTAAAAATTGTTTCTAAAACAGATTTGCTTCTTAATTACTTATATGCCCCCATTTCCCTCCATTTTTCTTAATAATCACCAATTAGAATGAATAATTAATATAGAACAGTTGTTGAGCACTGACTATGTGCCAGGTCACATTATATAATTTAATTTCTATTTTACAGATGAGAAAATTGAAGCCTAGAGAAGTTAAGGGACTTTCCCAAGACGGAACGTGAGAAAACTTAGGTCTCATACAGTGCCTAACATAGGGCCTCTCAGCACTAGTTCTATCACACTGGGCTGAGCAAGCAAAAACAGACTGAGCGTGTGCTCTATGATGGCGACCGTGTGTGTGCAATACATGGTCGGAATGCTCAAAAGCAGCATTGGGTTTGTTTTGAGAACTGTTTTAACACAGTTTTTCTTTCCCTTGAAGGTGGATATATGCAGAAAAATAGATACAATTTCTATAATCCTGATCAGGATTTTGAAACCTTAAAAAGCAGATTTTTTTTTTCTAATTAAGGTGGGATTCAAATTTTTCTAGAATTTCTTGTTTGTAGGGAAAAGTACAGCCACAGTTTATTCTAGTAATAAAGGTATGTCTTGGCATATGTAGAGAAAACACCACACAAAGACTGAGTTATCATAGAGCTACCATTGGCACAACAAAAGTGTTATAGTTTCCAGATCTGTCAATTGCAGATGAGCTTGGCTTGAGTTTAAGTCACTTGCGTGAGGTTCCCAGAGGACTCGTGGCTGGACTGTAGGAATTTTAATTCCCACTTTCACATTCTGTCTTTGCCCTCCACTCAGAAACCAAAGTGGGAAAAGCGAAGCAGAGCAAGAAAGGAGTGTATTCCTTCTAACACACACACACACACACACACACACACACACACACACACACTACCATCTTGGCCCCAACACACTAAGCTTATTTTATTCTCCAATCCAAGGAAAAACATGGAGTACAGAAAACCCACTGAGAGTAAAACATCTTCAAAGAAAACTCACTTATCAGAGAACGTCAAAGGGTGAAGAATGAGGCAGAAAAATCTTCCTTGAATTTTTGTTTTCCTTTTAAATGTTATTTCCCTTTGCTAAAGGTTAAAGAGAATTCTATCTTTTGCCTTTCTTCCTATGCATTATAATTATTTGTTCATTTGCCTTCGATTCTTAGGTTTCTAAATATAAGGTATTTTAAAAATGCAAGATATTATTATTAATGTTTTTCATTACTTTTTAAAATTTTTCAAAAGTATTCATATTTATCTTGTTTATCTATTTTCTTCCCTTAGTTCATTTATCCTTTAATGGCAATTTTATTTCATAATTTAAATTTTCTCTTATTACTGAATAAAAAAAAAAATACTGCTTCTACTCAAAAAATGTCTTTATTTCACTCAGAGCTTTCACTTTCACTTGTAAGATAAGATGATTTTAAATAAAATAAAATTCTGTAAAGCTGACTGCACTAAACAATACTGACATGCAGTGATGGGAGGAAATTTTTATTTCTGATTGAAATCAAAACATTGAACATATATTTTACTGGCCTTGTAAATAATTTTAAAAAATAACACCATAAAACTGCCCTTCTCTCTTTCCACTGGAACATTTTTAGTCATTTAAACTGATAACATTTATAATACTGAAATTGTTAAAAGAGAATATTAATAGAACGCTATCTTGTACTCCCAATAATATAAAGAATAAAACATACTATTTCAGAGATCTAAAGCATCTAGATCTAGAGGTAACCTAAGTTAATAAGGGTTATCATGATGATACTGAAACAATAATTTTTTAGTCTTTGACTCAGGCTGGCAAATGTAAAGTAAGGAAGGATCTATAAAACACAGTGTACAGAGTTTTTAATTGTGGAGAAACATCATTCAAAATGTTTGTAAAGATTTGTAACAAAACTTAGAAAATATGTTAGCTTGTGTTATTGGTCAAATGAGTCCATTCAAACACACTTTTACAGTGGTATTACTGTATTCAAACTATTGTAAGGCAAGATGGAGTGGAAAATACATCTTTGTGATGAAATGTTTACCTCAAGAGCTAAAACCAGCCATTTAAAATATCCTATGGGTGCTTATAGTAAGGATGTTTATGTTAAAGGAAAAATAAAGATTCATTGGTTATTTCAGCATTGAATGGAGATACAGAACAATTATTTTTTAGATCTTTTAGACATTTTGTTGTTTAATTTGCCATGTGTTATACCTTTGATTATAATGATAATTAAGAAAGATAATCTTATATAAACTTGTTTCCTTTGGTCTTTTCTCCTTCTACATCCTGCCTTCTCTTCCTTTGCTGTTCTCACTGTCCTAACCATTTGGGGCACACAGTCTGTTCATGATAGAAAGACAAATAGCAGCAAATTTGGGAGACGGCACATCTAGCCACAGTTCCTCGGTGCTACCTTAGTCTTTCCCTCCATCTATCTACCATTGGCAACTTCTCTCTTTGTTATGCCTCACAATCAGTAAACTTTGGGGTGTGTGAGAGATTTTGTTCCCAGGAAGAAATTTTGTCTATTATAAGTATTACACAGATAATTTCTCTTTCACACTCTGCTGCTTTTTATTTCCACTAAGATTAGAACATGACCTGGAGAATTTTTAACAGTATATTTTCAGTTGCTATGCTTTGTAAACCTACAGCAACATTCTTTTACTCAGTAATATATACATTTAAATCACTCCATTTTTCTTTGGAGAATATGAGACAAAGGGAAAGAAACAACTTCTAGTTTGATATATACTCCCAGGTGAACGTATTATATAAATCTTACCTGCACTTTAGTCTAACCATTCAAGCTTTTACAAACAATTATTTAAAGTTATTTTTCCCTAGAGAGAATGATGATAGAAAAGTTGTATAACTAGTCAATTCACACAAAAGAAAATGGCTAACTAGTTATTATAATGAAAATTGTTATTGATTTTAATACTTTCATTAGGGAGTTATTAATTTATTCCTTCAATAAACATTTATAAAATATTGTTTATAATGGGGCATTGAATGGCAAATACAGAGAATAGTGTGATGTGGTTTCTGCTTCTGGAGTCTGTATAAATGATCCTCTACAAAGCACAATGTGATCAAATGTTATCAGAAAGGTAGATACAAAATGCAATAAGAGATTAGAGGAGAGAAAAATTATTTCCAATGGAGATGACTTGAATTGTACATTAAAGAAGTGAAATTTGAGCTGAGTCTTATTTTTATTTAGGTATAATTGACATATAACATTATATAAGTTTCAGCTATTTAACATAATGATTTGATATTTGTATATATTGCAAAATGATCACCACAATAAGCCTAGTTAATATCTGTAACCATACATAGTTATAATTTTTTTCTTTTGTGAAGTGGGTCTGGACAGATAATATGGTGGACATATATTGTTTTCCTTCCCAGCATTCATTTCTCTTTTCTCCTAAAACATCTCTAGATTCTTGTGGAATCCAGCCTTTTCCCAGTCTTAGTCAACACTATGATCTGGGTAGTCTTCAATTTGCTGTTCCACGGATAGATCATGTGACTGAAGCCTGAGCCATTCAGTACTTTGTATCCTCTTAGCTATACAGGGTAATGTCACCTAGGATAACCCAATCAGAGTGAATATAAGAGTTTTCCAGGAGTTATGGGGGAAAAATCTCCACTTTCCCACTGATTTTGATATTGTGAACCTACGGCAGGAATTTTACAGAATATACAGTTAATGGGATTAAAACTGGGTCCTGAGGATGCTATATGAGCCTCTGCAAGAAGCCTAATGCAAAGCCTAAACTACTGGATTTTTAAATTATGTGAGCTAATAAATTTTCTTTTATTGTGTTGTTAGTCTGGGATACATTTTATGCCTCTTGCAACTGAAAAATTTCTTAGCTGATCCATTTAGGTAGTTTAGGTGGAAAATGATGAGATGAAAACAGTCAATTCTAAGGGAACAGACTGAAAGTAAAAGTCCCAACTGTAGAAAATGCAGAGCTTGTTGAGGAAAAGCAGATGGTACAATTTAGTGGAATTTCAGGATACATGAAGGAGAATAGGAAAGAAGTATAGAAATTTCATTTGGGATTCAGTTATGGAAAATTTTGAATGCTTTATCAAAAATTGTATTTGAAGGTAATAGAGAAAAGTGAAATGTTATAAGAGAAGTGTGTCTGAGCTTTGTGGAGAATATTGGATGGATTTAATGAAGCAACAGTTGGGGCTAGACAGAATAATTAGACATTTGTAATAAGACATAGGAATTTAACAAGCTAAATGTTGTGATAACTCTGAAGAATCAGGATGCACCTTCACTCCCAATTTGGTTTTGATGTTGAGACTGATGATGACACACACACACATGTATACCAAGAGGAATGAGAAAGTTCATTACTCACATAAGGAGGCTTTCTAGGGGAGAGCAGGGCAGCTCCCAAGCACATTTAAAACCAGCTTGAGAAGGCAGGCAAAGGGAGATAAGCTTGGGGTTTTCATGGTAGTTAAGGAGTGAGTCAATGGAAAGAGTTCTCGTGAGTGGTTTGAATGTCCCATCAGCAACAAAAAGGGAGTGTCTGGGCTTTCTTATCAGCTTTATCAAGTAAATAGACATATGTATAAAGCTGTTTGGCATGTTGTGAATAAGGAATTTTGGGGTACCCATGTGGTTATGCCTTATGGTCAGGAGCTTGGATTTGAGTCTGAGGCAAATATTTAGTAATTATTTTTAAAGATATGGTGAAATTAGATAAAGTGGAGAAAGAAGAGAAATAAGAGAGATAAGAAGAGCAAAAATAAAATTTTAGGAGACTGCCAAAAGTCTAAGTGCGCGCAGAGAAGGACAGAGAAGTGTGTGGAGGAAAAAGAAGCATTTGTAGGAGCAAGGGGCCAAGAAGCTCAAATACAGAAAAGTCCCAGGGCTTAGCCAGTATGAATAGTGAGGCTGTAGAGAATTAGAGCTGAGCACAATTAGGGTTTAACCACAAAAGGAGCTGACATCAAAGTAGGGTTTACGTTTGGGGGGTTGATGGTATGAACTACAGAAATGAGGCCAGGTGAGAGGTGTTAGTTTTATGGGATGAATATAGAGAACTGCTTAGTCAGTTGAATCTGATCAGAGGAAGTTGTACCATCCATTAACTAACACCAAAGGTCTAAATGGAAGATTTGAACTACCAAGTTCTAAATATTTGAAGCTTAAATAGTAGGGATGAGGATGGATCATGGGAGAGACATCAGGTATAGGCCAAGGAACAGTACACCTCTGAAAACTTGTGTCCAAAGTTCACTCCATCAACATTTATTTAATATCTACTTACTGTGGAGTAGTAATAGTAATAATAGTAATAATAATAATAATAATAATAATAATATGACAGCTACTATTTATTATGTTGCTTTCTATAAGCCAGACATCATATTATACATTACCTTATTTAATCTCCCTTATATCCTAGGAGGAAGAACTCTTATTATTCTAATATTTAGATAAACTAAGCTACCTGCTCATGGCCACACAGCCAGGACAAAACCAGTTCTATGTGACTCCAAGCCTCTGCTCTTACTTGTCAGATGCCTTTACTTTGCACATATTAAATAGCAAGGGAACAATGATGAACATGACACTTCTGTTTTTAAAAAAAGCCATATCTAGTAGTTGAAGGTTGACTCTCTTCACATTAATCACTCATTTCAAAACATTTAGGAATATTTTGAGCAATATTTGCCTTGATATGATTAGGCCTTTCAAAATTTTATTTCTTAGCTAAGAGCATTCTAAAATATCTTTTTGTCTCTGGTGTTTGAAAATCCAATTCACTCTGTAGACTGACTATAAACACAAATAAGAGCATTGATTTCCTCATTTCATCACCTCTAGAGAACAATTCATAAAGCACGGAAGTTCTAACTAGTCAATCAATAGTCACTACTTAAATTAGAGACTCAAAGAGTAGTCTATTATTAAAAAGAGTTCATCTGAAGATGATGTTAAATGAAAATAAAGGAACCAATCTGGCCTCTGATCTGTATTCATCTTCAGGAAATAGTCTGGAGGAAAGGGTTCTGTTAACCATATTTAGAGCTTTTCCTGTTTCTGGTTCCTGCCTGAGGAGAAGTGGGGAAAATCCAATTTCTCAAAAGCCACTTAAGTATTATTAAGCAATTCATGAAAACAAGGCAAAGCTGTGCTATTGGCAGGGCTTCCCTCACTGTGATGTACAAACCAAATTGTTCACCTGTTTGTCTCATTTTGGCTTATATTTGACTACGGAGTAAATACAGATCTATATGAAATGTTCACTGCATAGACCAAGACAACCAGATTCATTAATTATTGGAAATGCTATTATCTTACACAGTCTGTAATCCTATTTCTGGAGTTATTTATGTAATTTCACCCAACACAGAGAGGAAACTTTGATCTGAATTACATTTAAAATGAGCCTTTCACTAAATCAGGGAGAAAGATATTTTTCCTTCTTAATGAATCATAACTCCAAGGCTGTAATAGGTGCAAGTGTGAATATGTGTTAGAGGAAATAAGAATGTCATTCATTATTTCAAATAATTCATATATTTAAACCCTACTTTATGACTCCAAGTTGGGGTTTCAAATGAACAATCACTCATGTTTGTCTATTATTGTGTTCTTAAATTCAAGATGCTTTTAGTCCTGGCTGGGATTTCTGAAATTTAGTTCTTCATCTAAATAAGAATCTAAAGCCCAGGAAGATGTAATTTGCTCAAATCTCACAGTGGTGGGTCCATGACTTAACTTGGAACTTTGGTTCTTAGTCCAAAATTCATTCCATTGTACTCTCTTCTTTCTCCAGGAGTAATTTGGAAAATGGAGAGATGACTTGGGAATCAGGTCCATGGAAATTTTACTGTTCTTTCTCATCTATAGATAAGGTTTGTAAGGAGACCGGTGAGATTGGTTGGAGTCTACACAATTTCTTCTCTCCTTAGTTCATGGAAATTTCCTTTGGATAGACAAAAAACAGTGTGTG
>CM053513.1:18306280-18430350 GCA_028627145.1 Eidolon dupreanum | reverse complement strand
AGAAGAAGTAATTTTGCATTTTGTATTGAGAGATAAAAGGGGAAAAGGAGAGAGGAGCAGTGGAAATTTAGCATGTTCTGGGAATAAAAACTGGATACAACTATATAAAAAAGGACTTAACCTTTACTGAGTGCCTGTTATATGTCAGGCATATTAATGAATTACTTTATTTTCTCTTTGCAATGACTGTATAATAGAGGTGTTCTCATCAATTAGAATTAGGTTTCGCTGCCTATCAGAGAAAACTCAAAACAATGCTGGCTTAACCAAACAGTGTTTCTTCTCTCAGCTAAAGTAGTGTGAATGAATCAGTCCATGGCAGAAGTGGCAGCTCCATGATATCACAATGGACCCAGGCACCAGCTTTTCTTTTCCAATATTCTTAGAGTGTAGCTTCATTTGTTGAGATCCCAATATGGCTGCTGGAGTTCCAGCCATCACATCTATGTTTCAAGAATCAGGAAGGAGAGACTGCAAAAGAGTTTCCCCTCCCAACTTTCTTGCTTTTAAGAGGTCCTCCTGGAATGTAAATTGGTATAGCCACCATCAAAAACAGCATGGAGTTTTCTCAAAAAATTAAAAGTAGAACTACCATAAGATCCAATAATCCCACTTCTAGGTATATATCTGAAGGAAATGAAATCATTATCATGGTTATTATATACGATAGCTAAGACTTGGAAATAGCTGAAGTATTTATCCATGGATGAATGGATAAAGAAAAAATATATTATATAAATTGCCACATGTGTCACACATACACACATACAAATAATGGAATATAATTCAGCCATAAAAAGAAGGAAATCTTACCAATTGCAACACTATGAATGAAACTTGAAGGCGTTATGCTAAATGAAATAATTCATAAAGAAATAATTCAAACACTATGATCTCATATGTGGAATCTCAAAAAAGCAAAACTTATAAAAACAGAACAGATTGGTGGTTGCTAGGGGCTAAGGGGTGAGGGAAATGGAATGTTGGTCAAAAGGTACAAACTTTCAGTCATAGACGAATAGTTCTGGGGATAACATGTATAACATAGTTCCCAATTTACAGTATTGTGTCATATACACAGCATTCCCAACGTACAATGATTTGATTTATGAATTTTTATTTTAGGGTTGTGTCAAGTGATCTACATTCAGTAGAAACCATATTTTAAATTTTGAATTTTGACCTTTTCCTGGGCTATTAATTTGGGGTGTGACGCTCTCCTGATATTGGCCGTTGACAGAGAGCCGTAGCTCCCAGTCAGCCACGCGATCATGAGGGTAAACGATTGGTACTTTACTGTGTGTTGTGTTGCTAGTGTTTTTCTGGATATTCTGTTTTGTGTTTTCACATCCCATCATGTTTGTAAAATGCCCATCTCTGTCTCCTGCTTCTGATGAAAAGAAGAGGAAGGCAATTATGGATTCTTCTCGACTTACTATGGGGTTACATCCCAATAACATTAAATATTCTGAGAACATTTAAGGTAGGCTCAGCTAAGCTGTGATGTATGGTAGGTTAGGTATATTAAATGCATTTTCAACTTATGATATGTTCAGTTTATGATGAGTTTATCAGGACATAACCCCATCGTAATTCGGGGAGAATTTGTACTTCAAAGTTGCTGAGAGTAGATCTTAAATGTTTTTACCACATACACACAAAAAAGGTAATTATATGAAGTGATTAATGTGTTTGCTGACCTTATTGTGGTAATAATTTCATAATATATGTGTATCAAATCATCATATTGTATACCTTACACTTACACAATGTTATATGTCAATTATATATCAATAGAGCTGGCAAAGAAGTCTTCCCAGAAATTCCACAACAGTTTTTCTCTACATCTAATGATTAAATTCTAATACATAATGCCACACCTAACTACAAGGGAAACTGACTTTGTATAAGGTACAATGCCTCCACAAATGAGAAATAGGGTTCTTACAGTAAGGATGAAGGGGAGAACAAATACTGGATAGTTAAGCAGCACTCTTTGACACTTTATTCTCTTCTTTTTGTATTTGTAGAAAGAAGGGCTCAGTGCACTGCTGAGGTCACATGGCTAACAAATGGAGGTGTCAGGATTAGAACACAGGCCTGTCTGGCTTCATTACGTGGCACTGACTCTTGACAGAAGATAATCTTCTCATAGAGTAGAAGACAGTGGGTCCATAAACCAAAAAAATTCAAGAGGTTGAGGCCAGAAGGTTGTTACTTGGTCCTCATCTCTTTAAATGCATAAAGGTAGACTCTAGTCTTCATGTCATTTTTCATCTTTAAAATAGTCTTGCTTTTTAGTCTTTGAGCAATTCTACTTCTAGGAATATCATATATGGATATAATTAACATGGGTGCAAAGATTTATGTACAAGGATGTTCACTGAAGATTTATTTATAATAATGGAACATTCAAAACAACCAAAATACCCAACAAAAGAAATTGGTTAAATTACAGAATACTAGAACATCCATATGGCAGGACACATTGCAACCATTAGAAATTATGTTCATGACTTTTTCATATTTAAAGACATGCATGAGAAAGCTCATAAGTTATGTAAAAAGGATTATAAAATAGTAATCACAAAGATCCCAGTTGTGTAATGTGTGTATAGAGGCATAGAAAGAAACCTGGAAGAATAAACATCATAATGTTATAGTGGTTCCTTTGTAGATGATGGGATTATTAATTAGTCTGCTTTTTATTATGCTTTTTTGAATTTTCCTAATTTCTATAATAAATATGTATTACTTTTATAATCAGAAAAGCTCACAAGTGTTATTTGGAAATATGCTTCTTCCTTAGGAAAACAGTTTTGTTACTATCAGGATGACTGACTTAGATGTTTAGCACTGTCAAAGTGCTAGCATGAAGAAGGTTACAGCAGATTGACTTCAATAAATATTTATTGAGTGCCAGTTGTGTGTAAGCCACCGTTTTGGGAATTGGAGGAGTAGCTGGGAGAGGGTATGAGCTACAAAGATGAACAAGCCATGGCTCCTGTCCCCAGAGAGGTGTCTCTCTGAGAAGGACTACACTTGAAAGGTGATGGTCATAGGAAAGGGCTGCAGGCAGCAACAACAACGACAATTAACAAATGACTTAACCCACTGATGGAATAAAGATTCAATGCAGTTTGTATACAGCTGATGAAGTATCATTGCACAACAAATGAATTAGTCAGTGTTTCAATCCCAGTACCACCACTCATCAGAATACAACCAAAAAAAAAAAATCCTTAAGGACCAAATCTTTAACAAACATTCTCAGAGAGGCTTTACTTTTCCGCATACACTATTCATATGCCATGCCATCAGTGATTATGGATGAATAACTTCTTTCTGTTTTTTTGGTTCTTAAGCTTTCTCTTTCTGAGTATTCTCTAGGTTTTCACCCACAGCTTTTGTGTTTTTATGTTATGCTGTGGTAATGGGGAGGGCTTGAAAGCTCACTTCTCTGGATCGATGATTAAATTCCTGACTAGGTCAGAGTGAAAAGGGTTCTTCCAATGGAGAAGGGCATTAATTGTCTTATAGACCTCTTTCCTACACCCCCGCCTTGTCATAGGGCTAGGGGAATGGAGGCAGATGTTGAAAAGGAAGTAGTTGGTAGGTGATTAATCTTATAGCTTCCAATGTCAAGGGAAAGAAACTTTGACATGCATTTCCTTTTTGAAATAAAAAAAAATGTGATCTGGTTTAGGGAAATATCATAACTGGTCCAACACACCTGTCTTTTAAAATTATTCTTTCAAACAATTTAGCCAATTCACTATCTTGTTCACTACCATTTTCCTCTAAAAATAAATTGAGCACCCTTTGAACCCTTTCCTTCCATTTTTTTCTTCCAGGAAATTAGACCATATGTTTCTTGGCTAGTAGTTGCTATCCTTGAATTCTGTTTCACAACAGATGAGCAGCTCCTAACTATCCTTGAAGTGCAGGACAGGTCCAGGCATTTACAGGAGGCCAAGGGGCAGAGAGGCAATGTGGTGAGAACTGAGGTGCAAATGTAATGTGTGCTCCTGGGAGAGTGCTCAGTGTATGGTCTTCAGTTGTTGTGTCAAGGCTTCGTGATCTACACACCTGAGCTGCTGGAGCTGGGCACCATCTTAGTGGGGTGCTCATTTGCAGCAAATATTGCTGGGCCATGGGGCATTTAAATGGGTGTCCTGATGATCCTCAGATTGTTTTTTCATCTGTTACATGGGGAAAATACCTCACAGGGCTGCTGTGATGGTCCACGTAGTGGCACTTAGGAAGCACTAACTACTGTAATGAAACAAATATCGATGCTTTGTCAAAGTCAAGTAAAAGGTAAAATTATTTTTTCTAAATGAAACTCTGGTTTTAAGCAGTACTAAATATTGCATATTTGACTTTCAGTGAAATAAATGTCTTATTGTTTTGTAGTTGAAATACTCTTTTCTTATGCTAAAGTAGAACTTGCTGTAAGCCTTCCCCGCATTCCAAATGGTAGAGGGGGAGGTGTTGTCTGGGTTTAGGCATCTGTGAGAGCTCAGTCTTACTCTTTCTTCCACTTCTTAGGTGCTGCAGGATGGTGGACAAGCCAAATTAACTTTCTACATCTCACTTCCTTCCTCTGTAAAACATACTGTCATCATTTTATCCTTTTTCATCAAGGGCCAGGGCTGAGTTATACTGAACTCTGTTTCTGGTGAGAGGTACCTCCACTTCCAGACTTTGAACCTCATCCTGTCCCAGCATTCGCACCTTGGGTGCAACCCCAAGTTGGAGCTCCAGGCAGTCACCCAGAGAGCAAACAGTCCTCCTGAAAATTAGCATATATTGATTATGGATGGTAGTTGGATGGGTTTTTATTTGAACAGGTGAAATGGAGTCTGGATAGCTCAGGGATTAAAAATAAACCTGCTCTCTATATTTAGTCATTACTCTTTTGTGTTGCCCTTTATCCTTGGATAAAGGATAAAGAGCATTCAAGTTCTTCTTAAATGTTTTAAGTCCAAGGAGGGGGAGGAAACGGTAGAGGGGGACCCTCAAGAAGAAATGTGCCAAGTTAATTTGAGTGGAAAAAACAGCACATGGCATCCTGGAGTACCATGTGGCTCCAATCAGAGGATGGTGGCTGTTAGCACTTTGTTTTTTAAGCTAAGTTGCCTTTCTGTTTGTGTGGGTATGTTTGGCATGACACTGTTCCAAAGCATTTGTTTGAGACATTTCAAACACAGCAATTTAATGAATGGCAATAAAAATATCTTCATTCACGCAATGTCTTTTTGTTATTCATATAGTGTGTGTGTGTGTGTGTGTGTGTGTGTGTGTGTGTGTAAAAGGGGCCAAGCTAAACCTCAGGGGACAAGCTTAGCGAGGCCTGCATGGCAGGTCTTACAAACTCAAAGACTAAAGTAATCACAGGTGGTCAGAATATAAAAATTCCTAACCGAATTGGGTCTAGGTGAGTAGTCATGTCTTGGACCCATAGTTTCCATGACAAAGGTCAATCTTTCACTTTTGAAATTGTCTATTATCTTTGTGTATCTAAGATAACATACTTTTGAAATGTCACAGTAATTGTCTTTTCCAGACTCCTCGAAGTCACAACTGCCAGCACCAGAGCTTGAGACCACATGGTTACCTTGTTGCCTGGCTACATACCAACTCTATGCACTGTAAATGTCAACTATACTGTACCCACCAATATAAAAGAAGTATGTGTCTCTGTTTTGCTTTTTATCCAATCCCAGAGATTTCCCCACTTTGCTTTCTCCTGACTCTGTCATCTACCCCCAATAAATTTTATGTAACCCTCTTATGTCTTCTCCTTTCATTCTAATGCATAAAATAAGCTGCAAATTTCTACTCTGTGGAACACTATCTTAATCCGTTGAGATTTTGCTTTCTGGCAATTGCTGTCAGTTTAGCTTATATAAACTTTTATAAGAGTTTTTCTTAGGCTGGACATTCTTTCGTCAACATTGTATTCATATTTTGTGGTTTTCTGGTTGCAAAATAATTTGAGTTTTGAGTATAATTGCAGGCACATGCACCACGAGGAAGTCACCAGGAAAAAAAAAAAAGACCAGGGCTACTGTGACATTGCTACAGATGGTTAATGTTTTAAGAAGCATACCCTTTTGTATATGAAGGTTGCATTTCTGAGGCACTGTGGTGTCATCCAGACAACTTACTGGTAGGTTTCCATATCAGGCAGTAGTGCAGGAGTATATTTTTCTCCTTTCATCCATTCAACTAGTATTATACTTTACTATAAATGGATTCTTTTGATGTGAAATTTTAAAAAAACACAGTATTAGGTGAAGGATGATAATGACTTTTTATTTGATTCTAAAAGAGCAGGTTAACTTTTTGAAAAACTGTCATATATGGACAAAGACTACACTGGAATTGTGTCATTAGTAAAAAAAAAAATATTTATTATTCCCACTCGTGTGGTCTTCACTCAGTCCTAGTTATGTATCAAGTGGTTAGATAATGCTAGAAGTGTAGATTACAGGGTAAAAATGGAGGGTAAAGGACTTATTCCTTTGTTTTTAAGTGAGTTGAATGGTTTGGAGCTAGCCAGGGACAAATCAGGCAATTCATTGGAGATTTTTCTAGATATCCCTTGAATA
The DNA here is from genome assembly GCA_028627145.1 of Eidolon dupreanum. Classification (NCBI taxonomy): domain Eukaryota; kingdom Metazoa; phylum Chordata; class Mammalia; order Chiroptera; family Pteropodidae; genus Eidolon; species Eidolon dupreanum. The sequence goes on along the minus strand of CM053513.1, from coordinate 18,423,733 downwards.
ACCCTTATATCCACAATGGAAGGACAGAGATGATTTGCCTGGTGGCCTGACTTCACAGAATTTAGAAAACTGAGAATTGTCCATTCTCAATTTTGGGACATGAGTGTAGGGCTTGTCCCAGGCCTGGCCTGGGAGTGAGGAGAATTCTTGTGGGCCAGGAAGTTGGGACTGAGACTGGGAAAATTAGTTACATTGAGTAGTCCTCATTTACAATGAAAGCCATCTAGAGAAAAACATCGGTGAAATAGCTAGGCAGCATCTTCCAAATTTGTGTCCCACAAAATACGAGGCCTAAAAGACACTGAAGAGGAAGGAAAGAGATATGTGCAAATAAGATTAGGAAATGCAACATGCTAACTTCTTTTTTGGATATTCAAAATGAACATTAACATATGAAAGCTTCTGAGAAAGCAAATGCAATACAGAATCAGTTTCGCCTTGCTCAAGATGATGTTTTCAAGTTTAGATGACCCTGGATTCCTTTATTTGTGTAACCATATTTTTTAGATTCTTATGGACCATTCTTTAGAAATTGCTACACTTTGCATTTCACTGAAAGCCTGTAATAAGACAAGAATATTTACTATCATCTCTAGAACTTTTTGCCAGTTCAGAAATTTGGAGAAGGAATTTGGCAGAGAGATACAGAGCCACTGGAAAAAAGAAATTAAGTAATCCTTATTAGCGGAAACCCCAAGATAATCAGTTGGGAAAAGTTAGATGTAATAATGAATAATATTATAAAGTAGTGAGTTAGAAAATAGTTACCAAAGCCAAAAGCTTTCTTATATACCAAAGTGGCAGTTGGGTAATCTTATTTCCAAAAAAATATTTGGATAAAAGATTCCAATTCATAACACATTAACAAAACACAACTCAGAAAAGTTAGCCTTTCACGAAATATATGTGGTTTACATGAAGAAGACAAGCAAATATTGTTAAGGGGTCATAAAGGCAGGAATGAATAAATGAAAAGCAAACTATGTTCCTGATTAGAGAATACATATTCAACTGTCCAGAAATCTATTTATAGATTGAATTTAATCCTAATCAAATCAAAGTGGGTTCTGAATTCTGACCCACTCTGGGAAAATCCCATAAATTATCAAACCCAATTGATTTTCTCTCCTAAATATTTTGTGTCTCTCCACATCATATCATTTCTTCTACCATCCAGGCAACTATCATTTCTTGGATTACCTCCTAATTGCTCTACTTTTTCAACTATTGCCAACTGTAGCCCAAATTCATTCTTTCTTAAATGATGATAATAAGGGAAATATCTCCTCTTGTAACTCTGCTGCTCGACATTCTCCTATAGCTTCTTATTGCAATTAAAATAAAAGCTCCATCTTCCTTATGGTCTAAAGCTCTTATATCACACAGATTCCACCGACTTCACCAGTCACATCTTGTTTCCTTCCCCTGACACACTCCGTACTCTGGACGTGGTGGTTTTAGTTTCCTAAATTCTAGTATATTTCCACCGCAAGGTCTTTACTATTTCTTCCTTTTGAATGTTTCTTTCTCTTCCTCTTGCCCTTGTTATGTCTTCCTTGTCCTTTAAGAACCAGTTCAACTTTACATATTTCAAGGAAGACTTCGGTATCTCCTCTCTTATTTAATTTTATGGTCCCATACTACTTCATAGAATGTATCAGAATTCTATTTAATAATTTGTGTAATTAGCTGCTTAATGACTGTATATCCTGCCAGAATATAAACCCCACCTATGCAGACATCTTTATCTTATTAACCTGTATATTCTTTTGCCTATCGCAATTCCTTGCATTAGCAGGTACTCTAGTTTTGTGTAATATTGGATGGAAATAAGCAAAAAAACCCAATTATTAGAGGACCTGCAGTAACAGATAAATACAATAGAACTGTAAAAATTGAAACAATATATTGTTTGTATCAGAACTGAATAAAAGATCACTAAAACAGAATATAAACCTCAGAAACAAATTCTAGTATAGATAAATTTGATGTCTGATAAAGATAACATACTACTAGGTAAAGTAAAATTTATTTAATATATGGTGCTAGAACAATTGGTTAACTTTTGAATTAAAAACGTAGAGTTCTATCTCCTAGATAACACAATAAATTCCAAATAAGAGAAAATAGTATTTTCTAAATATGCTCAAAGGAACTGGTAATAGGGTTAATATGAAAAAGTAATAGTTCTATGGCTACATAAATTTTAGATGTGCCAAATTAAACTAAATTAAACTGGTTTCTTCACTGCAAAAATTCTAAAAATGACATTGATGTGCATTGTGAATTCAAAAACTATATTATAATGCAACATTTGGCATAATTATGTAGAACAGTTTTTATTTTCAACTATAACACCAACTTGAGAAATTTGGTTTAAAAACTTCAAAAACAACTAGAATAATTCCAGGAAACATTTAAAAAATTTTGGTATTAAGGAGGTCCTTTAAAATATCAAAGATAGAACTCCAAAAGGAAAATGAAATCTTTGGTTATAAACAGCGGGAATCCTCTCATTAACTAAATATAGTAGATGTGAATACAATTTATAATTTTTTTCTGTCTGTCCTTGGGGAAAGTTTTCTCTGCCTCTGTATCATCTGGCTTTGTCATGTGACTGGCTTCGACAAATGAAAATTAAGAAGCAATGGTTTACCACTTTTGGACAGAAAATTTCAGAGAGATTTAACTTACTATTTTTTCTACTCCTATAATCATGAAAGTATATATTAATATTAAAGTTCTGTCAGCTAGGTCCTACATGGATTGAGGAGCAGAACTTTCTTGCCAGCACAGAATTTGAGTGAGAGAATTTTGGTGAGGTTTATTGCATTCCTTAGCATAACCTTACATCAACTAATTTATTAAGGAAAAAGATAGTCATTGGATTAATATCAGGAGCTCATATCATGGATGCTTAAAATAGGCTTGGTAGATGGTATTTACCATTAGAGCTTTGGAAGCTAGGAAATCAAAATTATAGAAATGATTTTGTTCAGGGCACTTCAGCTGGAGTTAGATGAATTGAAAGTTTTTTTTCCCCCTCAGCTAAAAATTTAAATTTCAAAGAAAACATATCCTATGGGCCTAATTTTTATTATATATCCACTCTCTGGCTAAAAAAGTGAGGGCTTACAATTACAATCTCACTAGACTATACCCAATGAAAGCAGAGAAAGGAAACTAGAGTACTGTTAAAAAGAGGAAATGGATTCTGGCAAGCTAAGATACAAATATTTACTATCTAAAAACCAATAGATTTGGTCATTAAAATTTTAGTACATAAATAAATACTTTTTAAAACAATTAAAGAGAAAATGAGCAAAAAATATTTATGACATATGTGAGAGCAAAAGGTTGATATATAGATATACAAATGAAAAGTAAAAGACTACATTAATAGAAAAAAGACTATACCAAGGCAAAAGACATAAACAAGAATTTCCAACATATGAACTATTAACAGAAAATTTGAAAAAAATCCAACTTACAAACATTCAAAGAAATATAAATTAAAACAGAGATAATTTTTATCTTTCAAATTTTTAAAATCGATACTACTCTTTTTTAAAAGACAAAAGAAACTCCCCCAGATTAATATCAGATTACAGAACAAACAGTGTTTTTCTCAAACTCTGTGATGTCACGTACCCAATCTTTATATAGATCCATTTGGCTGTATATATTCAAAGTCTTCATAATGCTTAAAACTTTTGACTAAATAATTCCATTTTGAAGAATTTAACGTAAGGAAATAGCTTTAGTCTGGAGCAATTTGTTTACAGAAATGTTAATTTTAGGCATTACTTATAAAGTTGAAAAATTAGAAATAACATTAATAACCAATTACAGAGAATTTGTAAAATAAATTATGGTGTATCTGTATATTGTTGCAGCCATTAGAAATTATGTTTTAGAAAACCACTAATGACATGAAAAACCATTCATGTTACATTATTAATGATGTCAAGAACTCTTTTGAAATAGGTACTATAGAATGCCAATAAGATAGGAAAATATTTGTTGAGATAACATAATAAAATGTTACTGAATTATTTGAGACATAGTTTTTGAAGGATAATACAACATTTCTTCTTTGTGTTTTCTGTACTTTTCAATTGTTCTATAATCAATTATAACTTTTGCCAACAAAACCTTATTAATAAATGTTAATAAAAAGTATCACTTTTAGTACATTTTTAGAAGCTATTGATTAACAATAATTTGCACTTCACAGTTTTCACGTATTCTCCTCTTTAGGAAACTTTTTGCCCAAGTTTTAAAAGAAAGATATTCTTTTAAAAAATGATCTGATATTAGTTTTGGAAAATTGCTTTCTACTTTGAAGAATGCATATATGCTTGCCATTTGTTTCTAGTAGTCCAGGAGACTTATTTCTCCACGGACTCATACTTATATTTATTTTCTACCTCTGTTTTTATGACTATATGACAATGGATGTTTCTCCAGAAATTTCTTGGTTTTGCTGGTTTTTAGGCCATTATGTCAGCCATCATTAGAAATGCAGAAATATAAGCAAATATGACTCATATTGCTCAATTAGTTATAAAAATATGTTCATGGATATGTGTGCACACACTCATATGTTTCACACATACATGAAATAAACAATACAAGTTTCTAGTTAATAAAGTGCTAAATAAATGACATGTAAGACAGAGACTACTAGGATTCTGAGAAGATGGAGAGTAGTCAAAAGTGACTTTAAAGGCTAATGCTTCTTAATATAGAAAAATAATTCAGATATAAAATATTATTACAGATTGCTATTTTAGTAAATCTATATTTAAAAGTTTATTTTCTAAAACCACTCTTTCATGGCTGGTTTCAGAAGTGAGCTATATTGTTTAGGATTAATTTGCTTTAGGTAACACATGCATTCCTGAAAATTCAGGTGAAGTGTTATTCATTGAATTAAAATTATTCTTATAACATTTGCAATTGAGAATAACTCCAAGCCTGTACTTGGAGCCTTGGAGTTATTCTCAATTGCAAATGTTATAGGAATAATTTTCATTATTTAATTATAGGAATAATTTTAATCAAATGCGAATTTAAGAAAGAAGCCTATCTTTTATCATTAAAAAAGAATGAAAATAAAAAACTTGTGATTAAACTTACCTAATTCTTTTTTATCTTCATTGCTGAGGATCCTGGAGGAACTGTTCCTGATTTTTAACTAAAGCCAACTACTCCACTTGTCCACTAGCTCTTTCTTGTCTTCTCTCAAACTAGGAAATTGTTCCAATAATTTCCCTCTTTCTTATGTTATCATTTTTTATTTTTCAATGGATTACTCCCATCAGCACACAAATATATGATAATTTCTCTCAACCTGAAAAAAAAACAACCCAAAACCCTTTCTAGAGACCATTTCCCTTATCACTATCAGTCTTTTTCTCTCCTTTCCTTTTTAATAAAAAAATGAGTTTTCCATACATACTCTCTAATTTCCCTTTGCTCATTTTCTTTTATGTCCCCTTCATTAGGCTTTTGACCACACCATTTCACCAAAACTTCCATTATCAAGGTCACTGATGACTTCCATGGTGCTAATCCCAATTGTCCACTTTTGGTCATTATTTTGCTTGATCTACAGCAGTTTTTGACACAGTTGACTATGCTCTCTTCCTCGATGCATCTTTTCACTTGACTTTCATGTTTCACTTTCCTGCTTTTCCCCTTCTTTATTAACCAATCCTTTTTGGATTCTTTTGCTTGGTTTCTCTAAAGAGAAACCTCTAAACAGTCAAGTATCCCCAGGCTCAGTCCTCGAATCATCCTCTTTCTTATCTCTATACATTACCTTTATTATTTATTCAGTTCCTTTAAATATCATCTATTCACTGATCAATCCTAATTTGTACCTTTGTTGTAACCTCTAATCTTAACTCCAGGCTCTACATCTAACTCTCTATTAAGGACTCTATTTAGATGTCTACTATGTACCTTAAGCCCAACAAGTAAAAACTTGAGTTTTTAATATTTCCCTTTAAACCTGTTTCCCCCACAGTCTTAACATTCCAGCCAGTGAAAACTCCTGCCTTCTAGTTGTTCATCTTAAATTTCTCTTCTTCTGTCTTATTTGAAATGTAATCTGTAAGAAAATCTTACAGCTTTACTTTCAACATTTATCCTGGGCATGACTAGTTTTCATCAGTTCTACTATGATGGTCCAAAGCACTATTATCTTTTTTCAATCTAAGAAGCAACAGCCTCCTAACCAATATGCTTTATCCCTCTCTTACTTCTCCAACCCCAATTATACTCAATACCTCAGTTAAAGTCATCAGCACATCCATTCACGTTACCTCTCTGTTCAAACTCCAAAATCTTTTCTGTTCACTCAAAGTAAAAGCCAAAATCTTCGAAAGCCCCTGTTGGACCCCACATAATCTGTTCCTCCTCCCTGTTACCTGTTTTGACTGCTTCTCTTGACACTCTCCCTACTGTTTCCTCCATTTTGACCAAACCAGTCTTCCTGCTCTTTTATCACACTAATCAGACCTCAGGTCAGAGCCTTTGCACCTGCTTTTCTTCCATCTGAAACATTCTTCCTGCAGTAATCAAAGTTGCTTACTCCCTCACATTCTTCTCTTTACTTATATGTCACATCCTCAGAGAGTCTTTCTTTGACCATTCTAACCAAAATTACGAAATTCAGCTCAAGGTTTCTTTTACCCCTTTCATACTTTAAAAAAAAATGTCTATCAGCTGACTATATTCAACACAAAGGCAGAGATTTTAGACTACTTGTTCCCATCATTATGTCATTCATTTATTTATATATTTGTTTTAAATCATCCAATGAGTTGAACAATGAATTTCAAAGATAAATAAGACATAATCCCCAAAACTTCATACTGTACTAGGAAAAATAAACAAATACAGATAAACACAATCTTAATTTCCACACATTATCCCTAGAACCAGATCTTTATCTAACATAAAATTTCTAAACTAGAGATTAATATTTTTGTAAATGAATTCACGTTATTTTTCTCATTTGAATCTTTTTGTGTGGAATTCTCTTGTAAAGTATAAGCATTCTCTAGTTCAATCAGAAAATATACCTGGATAGACCCTCAGATATGGTTTCATATATTTATCATATAGAGCTAAATAATTTACCACCCAGAGATAACGTCTTAATAGGAATAATGATATCTATTATTTATTGGATGTTATCTACCAGATACCTTGCTAAATACTTTGCATGCATTATTGCTTGTAATATTTCAACAACCTCGTGAGTTGGATACTAGTATTGTCTCACTTTTATAGATGAAAAAAACTTAGGCCCAGGGAATAATTTGCTAAAGGTTACACAGATGTAAGTGGTGGAGCTCTGGTCCCACCAAGGTCTGTCTTATTTATTAAGTTTAGGCTCTTGACAAATGAAGAAGCTACACTTGTCCATAATGTTTCATAAGTAATTCACAGATTGGGATCTGAAACCCTTTTTCTGATTTCTAGTCTAATGCTTTTTCCACAGAAAATTGCTTTTTTGTTTCAAAAGTTTTTTTCTATGGTGATTTTGTTTTTTTTGTATATTGACACGTAGAGATATACTAAATCCTACATGAAAACAACCATATTAGTAGTTATACTACGACTATCCTTTTAAATTCAGTTTTCAATTATTTAGAAATAAAAGAGAAAATTGAGATGGAGTCACATCTTTATAACAATGTTAATAGTCTCTTTTGTTTTTTTGTGCCACTAAACCAGCTTTCTGCAGGAGAGCAAGTCGTCTTAAACAGTTCAATAGTACAAAAGTGATGAAGTAGCTCTACCAGAACAATGTATATTGTACATGGTTGTTTACATATAAACACATACTGTAATTGTAGAACAGTTTGCTGTAGCCAGAGAAAATGATTGTAAAAGTTTTCCTTTCCTTCCATCACTCAAAAAATCATTTACTCTTCTTAATGACTGAACAATATGTGTATTTTTGCAATCACGGTAAGTAGCTGTAGACAGCATTGTGATAACATCAATAGAAGCACAGTATGGTAATGTAAAATTAATGAGCGAGATGGCAAGCTTTTTTTTAGGCAAATCGCACTTTATAGTACAGCGCACCCTCTCAATTAGTCTGTTCTCAGGAACCAGAGAATGTGGGTATTGCGGTGAAGTGTGCATCTGAAATGTGGGAGTAACTAAGGAAGATGGTTGCTATTGATAAACAATGTACAATGGCTGCTTATAAGATATAAAGAACTATACATTGACAGAATATGCATTTACTCTATTTGAGTTTATTTGTTGATTCTCTCATAATGGCCACAGAATTGAAACAACTGACTTGTATTTAGAAAAATAAATAAATAAAGTAAGTAAACAAATAGGTAAATGCCACCCAAGTTTTCCTGCTTTCCAAAAATGGCATATATTCAATGACTAGCATGACCAGCCAAATGCATAAAGACCTAGGCTTGCTTACCATAGTAATTATCACTTTCATCACGGAGGCTGAGAATCTGATTTCCTTGTCTAGTGTTGAGATTCAAATCTCTTAATAAATACTAAACTAGAATTTTAACAAGAAAGGCTAGATGTGCTTTTAGACTCGCTGGTCCAGATGAGTTAAATTGCAGGACATCAAAGGAGATAAGGAGGAATCTTTAGAAAGCAAACTTTTGATAAACTATACAAATCATGTGTTGCCTCAAAAGCATTCAGGAGGGATGATCTAATTGAAGGACACAAGTGTGATGTAATATTCCGTTCTGACTCAGTGTGGTTTTAAAGAAAATACTGCTCTGTGGGATTTGTCATAATTTTCACTTAATTGTTTTCTCTAAATTACTTTTAATATACTTGTGGACTAATAAAGAAGGATGTTGAAAATTGTGAAGGTAGTCGACTAGCTTTGAAATGTTTATTGTTTAAAATTTTTTTATATGTCAATTGTAAGAAATAGAAAAAATGTGTGTGTGTAAATGCATTGGAAAATTATTTGTAATATTACTGCCCAGAGAAAAACACTCAGACTATTTTGGTATATAAATCTAGTCATGTGACAAGACATTTGTATTCATGACAATGAATGGTTTTCTTCCTTCTTTCACATACTGAGTTCTCCGTAACACTGGCTGATAGAAATTATGAATTATATAATAAAAAGAGATCTTCAATGTGGCTGAGAAAAATAATATAGTGACTCTTTTAGCATACTGGAGTTATGCTGAACCATGGTCCTTGGAAATGTTTCACTCTAAGGCTTGATTGGAATGGGAAAACCCAACTGGAAGGGAAAACATGGAGAATGGTGCAGAGTTAAGAGGACCAAGGACATCTTAGGGGGAGTGGTGGGAAAAGCGAGGGTAAACTGGCTTGTGCTCACACTTCTTGCCCCTAGGAATTCTTTGAAGGGACTCCTAGGTAGGAAGAGACTCGTAGGTGGTAAGAGAAAATGACAAATTTATTTGCAGCATTTTCTGAACTTTACTGTGTGCTTGAGAAATTAACAGTAAGATTTATCTATTAATAGTTATACTTTTAACTCATTAAAATGGTTCTTTAAAAAATTATCTTATTTTTAATTACAGTTGACATTCAATGTTATATTAGTTTTAAGTATACAGCATAGTCATTAGTTATTTATATAACTTATGAGTAATCTCCCTGATAAGTCTAGCATCCATCTGACACCATGAATAATTATTTAATTATTACAGAATTATTGACTATATTCCCTACGCCGTACTTTACATCTTCATGACTATTTTGTAACTGCCAATTTATACTTCTTAAGTGATTCACCTTTTTCAACTAGCCTCCCAACACCCTCATATCTGACCACCATCAGTTTGTTCTCTGTATTTATGAATTCCTGTTTTGTGTGTTCATTTATTTTGCTTATTAGATTTCACATGTCCTTCTCTTTCTGACTTATTTCACTTATCATAATACATTCTAGATCCATATATGTTGTTGCAAATAGTACGATTTTATTGTTTTATTTTTTATGACTGAGTAATATTCCATTGCATATAAGTACCACCTCTTCTTTATTCAGTCGTCTATCTGTGGATATCTTGGCTATTGTAAATAACGCTGCAATGAACATAGGAATGCATATATCTTTTTGAATTAGTGTTTTGGATTTCTTTGGATAAATACCCAGAAGTGGAATTGTTGGGACATAAAGTACTTCTATTTTTAATTTTTTAAGGAAAATCCCTACTGATGTCCATAGTGGCTGCACCAATTTGTAATCCCACCAATAATGTACTATGAGTCCTTTTTCTCTACATCTTCACCAGCATTTGTTGCTTGTTGTTTTTTGATGATAGTCAGTCTCACAAGTGTGACGTGATATTTCATTGTGGTTTTAATTTGCATTACTCTGATCATGAGTGACATTCGACATCTTTTCATATGTCTATTGGCCATTCATATATCCTCTGTGGAGAAATATCTATTTAGGTCTTCTGCCTATTTTTTAACTAGATTTAAGTTGTATGAGTTCTTGTATTAATCCCTTATCAGATGTATCACTGGCAAATATCTTTTCTCAATCACTATGTCATCTTTTCATTTTGTTGATGATTTCTTTTGCTTGCAAAACTTATATTTTCTCATTTGTTTATTTTTTCATTTGTTTTCCTTGCTGGAGGAGACATATACAAAAAAATATTTCTAAGAACGATGTCAAAGCAGGAATTTTGTGGTTTGGGGCATTACATTTAAGTCTTCAATTAATTTTTAGTTTATTTTTTGTATATGATATAAGAAAGTGGCCTAATTTTATTTTATTTTTGCATGTATCTGTTGACTTTTCCCAACACCATTTATTGAATAGACTGTCTTTATCTTATTGTATATTTTTTCCTCCTTCATCATAGATCAATTGACCATATAGATATGCATTTATTTCTGGAATCTCTATTCTGTTCCATGGAGCCATGCATCTGTTTTAATTCCAGTACCATGCTGTTTTGATTACTGAAAACTTGTAGTACAGTTTGATATCAGATATAGTTTGATACTCTGACTCTGTTCTTCTTTCTCAAGATTGCTTTGGCTATTCAGGATCTTTTGTGGTTCCATATAAATTTTAGGATTATTTGTTCTAATTCTGTGAAAAATGCCATTGAAGTTTTGATAAGGATTGCATTAAACCTATAGATTGTTTTGAGCATCAAATCTACAGATCACTTTGGGTAGTATAGATATTTTAATGATGCTAATTCTTTTTATTCATGAGCATGGTGTTTTCTTCCATTGATTTTTCTCTTTTTCAGTTTCTTTCTTCAATGTTTTATAGTTTTCTTAGTACAGGATTTTTACATCCTTGGTAAAATTTATTCCTAGGTATTTTATCCTTTTTGGTGCAATCATAAATGAGATAGTTTTCTTAATTTCTTTTTTGTTAGTTCATTATTGGTGTATAAAAATGAAACTGATTTCTAAATATTAATTTTGTATTCTGCTACTTTATTAAATTTATTCAGTTCTAATAGTTTTTTTTTTCTTGGACTCCTTGGTGTTCTTTATATATATATCATGTCATCTGCAAATAATGACAGTTTTACTTCTTCCTTTCCAAATTAGATGCCTTTTATTACTCTTTCTTGTCTAGGACTTCTAATACTATGTTGAATAAAGTGGTAAAAGTGGACATTCTTGTCTTGTCCCTGATATTAAGGAAAATAGTTTTAGCTTTCACTGTTGAGTATAATGTTAGCTATGGTTTGTCATACATGGCCTTTATTATGTTGAGATATATTCCCTCTATTCCCACTTTGCTGAGAGTTTTTACCATAAAATGGATGCTGTATTTTGTCAAATGTTTTTTCTGCATCTATTGATTTGATCATATGATTTTTATTCTTTATTTGGTTTGTGTGATGTATCATGTTAATTAATTCGAGGATGTTGAACCAAACTTACATCTTAGGAATAAATCCCACTTGATCATGTTGTATGATCTTTTTAAGGTATTGATGAATTTGGTTTGTTAATATCTTGGTACAAATTTTTGCATCTGTGTTTGTCAAAAACATTCACCTATAATTTTCTTTTTCTTTTTGGTAATGTTTGGTTCTGGAATCAGGGTAATGCTGGCCTTGTAAAGTTAGCTTGGGAGGCTTCTCTCTCTTGAATTTTTTTGAATAGTTCAAGAAGGATAGGTGTTAATTCTTTTTTGAATGTTTCATAAGATTCACCTATAAAGCTATCTGGTCTAGATTTTTTTTTTGTTGGGAGCTTTTTGATTACTGATTAAATTTCATTAGTAGCTATTGGTCTGTAATTCATCCAAATGTTAAATGATTAGTAGGGGAATACATATGTATTGCCTACAGGATTAATTTATTAATGAAAAATGCTCATTCTGTCCTTACTCCATTTGAATCACATGTCATTAACACAGTCATGACCTTGCAGTTTCGAGGCTGCTGTCAGAACCAGCAGGAAGTATCTCTTGCCAATTGAGATCATGCTCTACACACAATGATATTTTTTCTCAATTAACCGTGACATCATGAACATTTTTTCTTGTCTTAACGAGCTCTTCATAAGCACCCCTTTTAATGACTGCATAATGCTTTATTTTATTAATGTTTTATAATTTTCAGTCATAACCTAACTGTTGGAGCACAGGATTGTTTCTAATTATTTTTGTTGTTTTGTTATAATAAATAATTCCTCATTGATAATATTTTTGTTGACATCCTACTCCACATTTTGAATAACTTTGGGTCTAGATATTAGATATTGGTCTAGATATTGATTCAAAGGGAATGAATACTCTTTCTGATTTCTGATACATTTTGCCAGATTTCTTCCCTGGTTGAGGTTGTGCTGAGGTTGTGCTGAGGTGTGTTCTTTGCAGTAGTGTTCAGAGTGACTAATACATAGCAATTTCTTCTTCCCAGGTCAGGCACAACCAGACTTCTCCTTATAAAGCACACATAGGCTGCTGGCATCTCTGTTGACAAAGCTTTTCAGTTGACTTGCACAAAATTCATTTCCCTGGGATATACAGACATTTGTTCACCTTTTCCAAAACAACTTTAGCACTGTTCTAGATCTGAATGAGTAAAGGTTATTTAGGCGACTTTCCAGGTCATAGAAAACTGCTAGAACTTTCTGGTTCAAAACTAAAACAACAAATGAAAAAATAATTTATTTGGAAATACCACTACTTATGATATTTTAAATTTCTAAATAATTAAAATACAAATTACTCAATATTATAAGTATACTAACTTTAATTTTGGACTCTTTACAAAGTGCATATAAAAGTATTCTCATTCTCCCATACCTTAGACATGTTAGTTACTCTACCAATAACAGTCTTCCTTTCATTTGACAAAATCCTAGTCATTTTCAAGACCCAACTCTACACTCCCTACTAGGTGAAGCAATCTGTAAACTTTTCCTTCTCCTTTTCTTCTTTCTCTCTTCCTTTGCTTCTATAACAGTTTGGAGCTACCTCCTTTGTGTCTTTCCATCACACCTGGAATGTGTCTTTATTAAGTACCTATCTCATGCTAAATGTTAGTTTATGTGTGTATCTCCACAATTAATGAGAATTTTTTAAGGCCATTTTTTTTGTTTATATTTTTATTTTTAAAACATAACACAGTGCCTGGCAGTTGTCAACTGCTTGGACAAATAACTAGCATCATACCATTGACACTCAAAGTGTAGGCTTGACTGACTTGTTGGAATAACATTACTCACACTGTTGTTCTATACACTCAGGTAATATCATTGATCCTTATGTCATTTGGATCTTAAATGTAAAGAAACATTTTGACATTTTGAACGTACCAGCTTTGATGCTAGATAGATTGTTCTTTACTCTTAGAGCACAAGTAGCATCTAATAAAATCTCCTTTCAAATTGATATGATCACACTGAATAAACTTACAAGTTTTTGAGACAGGAAGCTAGCAATTTTTCAGCTAGAAAATCTCCTTTTATCATTGAACTAGAGCAAAAAGAATAAATCTTTTGGAAGTGGTGTAAATTTTACTTGAGCATTTATTAGAGTGATTATGAAAGTCTTGTCTCATATTTATGCATTTTTGTGTGTTTTTTTTTTGCCTAGACTGATGTTGACACTTTAAACTTAATGGTTACATAATAATTTTGTTACAGGGCAGTTTGTTAATTGTGTCTAGAAATGATAGGATAGCAATATACACATGCATACACAAATGGTAATCGCTACTTAATTTATCTGAGAAAAATCTTGCTTTTACCCACCTTACATAAGTACTGTAATTAAAACAACAACTGTGCACTCACTATTGATAATAACTAATATTAATTATAGTTTGGTTCAAATTTCAGCTTTTTAAAAATATACATAGAAATCTTCTGAAACTAAAATACTTGCCTCTCTCAAGGAATGTTGACAGAGCAAAATTTATAGCTGTTTTAGAAAGAATAGTCTGTTATTAGCAAGAGTTGCAGTTAGGAAAGATTCATTCATTCATTAATTTAGTTAGCCAATGAAGAATTTTCAAATGCTATTGTGTGTGCGACACTGTATTTATCACTGTGATGCCCATGAAGAAATATAAATCAAAGCTCCAGGAAGTGAATTAGTGGAAAAGCTGTGTGTGAAAATTACAGCACATATGTGATAATTATAAAACTTTAGACACAAGACAACACAGTATATTTGATATACAATCTGAAAAGATAAAGAGTGAGAGATTCTTTATGAGTGAAATTGGGAGAGAAGCTTAGACAATAAAGACGTTTGGCATAGTGAGGGAAAATGGGGATTGAGGTTTTTTTTTTGTGAGAATGGAAATTAACTTTTCAAAGCAAACTCTCTTCAGACCTGGGAGAGAAGGGACTCTACAGACCCAGAGGCAGTGGAGAATTTGGCAGCCCATCCTAAAGACAGAACAGCCAACTGGGACCAAGGAGAGACTGTGGGCTCACCTTTGTTCTTGCTTTCCTTTTTAATTCTTTCTTCTCCTTCTCTTGGCTCATATTATTCAAGCTTTCTCCTCTGAGAGTTTTTGCCTGATGACAAAAAGATTGATACAGAGGTTCTGGATCCAGTCATCCCCAATTCAGCTCAAAGGCTTGGGCTTAATTTGCTGCTGTTTGAGCCTGAGTGTAATAGGAATGGAGAGTAGGGGAGACTCAAAAAAATTGTGTAGGAGATGCAATACAACTTGGTGACTAATTAGATATGGGGGGAAAAAAAAAAAGAAAATAAGAGACAACACTGACCCCATGATTTTGAGCCTGGTGACCAGGACAATTTCCAAAAGAGATACTAGTTTGAGAAAAAGAAATAAATTATAGAATATCATTGTCTATGGGAATGTAACCAGGTCTCATTTAGTCCAACCTCACTTCCAGTGTTCAGATCTCTTCTACATTTTGCCCAGGGAACATCTCCAATGATAGAAACATTCTATCTCCTCAAATAGTGTGTTCTATCTTTGAATTTCATTTCAGATTTCTTGAGATTATGGTGAAAAGAGACTCTTTAGGTTATTGAAAATGCAAATGCAGGATTTTAAGTCAGTAGAGATACCAGAATTGGAGATGAAGATTTGTAGTCAAGGATATGAGTTGACATTGTGACAAGTAGTGAGGAAAAACAGTCCATGGTAGAGAGAGAGAGAAGAACCAAGTTCATTACACAGTATAGCTTCTTTCTTGTGAAAGAGGAAATTCAAATATTAGAATCAGGGAACTCCGAGATAGTATATTGTATCCAATAAGGGCATTGCTGAGTTTTTTTTTTTTTTTTGTACATTGTGTATTTTTGTATGAATATCTCCTCAATTGTTTTTCTACCATTTTAGTGGACTCCATAGTGAAGTGGTTTTGGGAGAGATGGCTCAAGTCTGTCATAGATTGTCAGTACAAGGCTGTCAATGATTTCATTTTAATCCATACTGGACATTTCTCCATATCACAGAATGACTGACCATGAAATTTGGTGGAATGACAATTTTGTTCAATGCAGAGCTAGCACTAACAGGATAGAGGATGTTACAGATCACACTCAAAGTGTTTTGTCGCTTCTGTTTGGGAAAGTTCAGTGGTACCTGAGGTTATTTTCTACAACTTGTCACCTAAACTATAAACCTGATAATCATGGCTAAATCATTTATTTTGTTTTATATGGATAAATATGCTGCTGAACTACATGCCTAATATGACTAGAAGACATAATTTGAAGACTTTAGATAAACATCTCTCAGGAAACAAGTTCATCTCAATGACATCACTATAAAGCCTTGAAATTCACACACTATTTGATTTTTGGGGTCCAGTTAAGGTACTGAATCATAAACATGTTGATCTGATTAGTTAGCTTGGTACACAACGCTCCTTTCCATAAGTGAGATGTGGGATAAGGACATTTTGATGAAATGGGTGTTTGGGAAAAGTCCAGGGTTTGAGATGTTGTCTGAGAAGGGCATGCTGAGAGTACCAACGTGAGAGTGTGGGGGAACATGAAGACAGTGGGGACACCAGTTCCTAGAGACTGGTGAACACCTAAAGACAGCAAGTACAGGTGCACAGTATATATTGTTTCAATCAACATACTTATCAATTCAGTAGTTTTCCTTTTTAGCTTGATTGACCAGGTTTGTCTCTAGTGCCCAGAAGGATCGCTAAGAACTTACAGTAGACAATAGTGGGGGTAAGCTTTGGAGAAACCAAACTGGGATTCAAATACAATCTATATCACTTTTAAAATTGTAACATTTGGGAACATTATTAACATTCTTTGAGCTACTTTCATCTATTAAATTGACCCATCTTCCTCAGAATGTTGTTATAGGAGTTAAATGCAGTAGCAGATATTAAATGCAACTATCCCACATAATGCCTGATGCTGATAGGTGTTTTTCTCTTTCTTCTTGGACAAAATTGCATTTTCTACTAATAGAGAGGTCACAAGGAACCTGAGGGAAAAAGACCAGTGTCACTTTTCTCTCTCCCGTTCTAGATGAAGATTCCTTCCATGGCTGTTTTGTGTGCATATTTCTTAAAGTTATAGCCCCATTTGAGAGGGGCTCCCTTTGCCAGAGGCAAGATAGGCTTCATGTGTGGGTGGCTTGAGAAGAACTTTGGTCTTGATTTTATGCTCTGCTGTTGCCACCTGGGAACTCTTAATCATGTTTGAAATAGGGGCCTGATATTTCATGTTGGTGTGGACCCCACAAAGTATGTCCTGGTTAGAGAATGTTCACTTGGTGGCATGAATACTTTTTTCCTTCACTTTCCAAAGAGATGAACCACTTAGAGGTGGTGGTGACTCGTCCAGTTGCCTTCTGTGGAGAAAGTGAGGGAGGAGGATGAGAAATACTCCTGGGAAATCTTTTTTTCTGGTATGAGAATAAAAAAAAATGAAAGAAACATAATTTTTACTAAGGTTTACTTGGTCAGTGAAAGCATTGTGGGAAGTCAAGATGAATATTTAAGTATATTCCTTCTCTACTTCTTTACATTACATATTTAGAGCTTTAAAATATACATATTCACATATCCTTAAACACAAACCAAATAATACAGCTGCCAAAGGATTTCGATATTTTAAGACACATTTGTTTCTTTTACATTTTGTTGATGTCTAAACACAGACCTTTACAGTGAAAATTTCCTCATCTAATTTAATTTATTCACATCTTTACGTTGATGATCTAAGCAGTTTTTGTGATGGGTTACACTGAAGCTTTGTTTCCAGCCTCTAAAAGCAAAGACCAAAGGTCCTGTTGAGTATTTTTACTGAAGAGACAAGACATGGGTGATTTCAACAAACTTGCCTATTTATTTTGTCTTACCTGGGCACTGCCGCTTATGAAACTGCTTCCTGGCTAAAAGAATAAAGACTAGAAATCACTGTGTTTTTAAAGTCTTTGACCACTAATGTTAGCCCAGGATTTGGGAGTCAATGTGGAAGCCAGTGTGAATGAAGAGTTGCCAAAAAGGGCCAGAGTGAAAACTAAGACTCGTGAACCATTAAACATAGCTGATGTGGTTCATAGTGACACTGAAAGCAAAAATGCTGTAAAATATAAAGAGATACTTTGTCAGTCTCTTTATTTTCTGTCTGGAGAAAATTTCAAAGACCTTGAATAGCCAGAAAAAAGCATCAACATAAGTGTGAGCACAGGAGCCTTCTCTGTGACATTGCTTCCCGTCAAAGCCCCGGAGGGGTTAAGGGCTGGAAAAAGAGAGAGACACAGGGCTCTTCTTCAGTTAATCATTCCTGACCAAGGCTTAACATCTATAAAATAAAGTTCGGTGTCGGAGGGGAAAAACTGAAAGCTTTTATTTTGATTTTCCTCCAGATTTCTGACCCGACTGAGGATTAAAATACCAAAATTACCATGTGAAAGCCTAGTCACTGGATACTGTCTCTTAATTTAAAACAAAACGAAGGACATCACCACAAACCTCTTTACTATAGCTCAAAAAATTTTTGAGCATGGTGTCATAAGCCAAAGAAGTTTGGATAAGCATCTAAAATTTTAATTAAACAAATTAGTGGACATGAAAGGCCTTTGCAAAGAATAAAGTGTTTAATTTCCTGGTGGTATTTGTATTAATTAAAATCAATTAAACTTATATTTGAAGCTTGTGAGAAATATGCAGATTGTTCATAGATATAGTACTTAATTGGAAGATAAAAGTAGTTTTTGTCTGGGAAGAAAAACAAATTGGAACCTACTGAGACCAGGAATTGGGATTACTGTGAAATTCAGAACAAAATGTGATGATGGTTAAAGTCAATTCCCTGAAAACTGAAAAAAAAAAAAAAAAAGAACATTCATTTCTAATTTTAAGAAGGGGAAAAGTTTTATATTGGAATGCTGACAAACCAACAGGAGGCTTTCAACTGGTTTGGAAAATGGAGAGCAAAGTTAGTAGCGTGTTGCTAGGCAACAGATTTCTAAGCTGAGTTCTTATTTCTTAAAGGTCTGGTGCAATGTTTTGGTTTTGCACATACTAGCTTTTTATTTACTTATTCATTGTGAATTAGAATGACTCTTCTCAGAATAAGACTGGCTAAGCCAGAAAGAGCGTAATTGCAGGCTATTAGAATATGATTAGGAAGCCAAAAGTTGGGCATGTAATAAGGCATTTGCTATGTGGGGTGAAGTAATGGCTACTTAATGCTACTCAGTCTAAAAAAAAGTTTTATAAGACCAAGATGATTCTTAATAAGAGCTTCGAATCGAAGAGAATTACAAATGACCAATAAAAATTTATTGCCAAAGATAAAATGATTCACTGAAGACAAATGGCTGAGAAGTTGACAGCAAAGAAAGTGAAGAGCTGCTTTTGGAAAAGGATCCCGGATGTGTGTTCAAGGGTCACATCCCACAGGAGGCTGTCCCTTGGAGGTCATCACTTCACAAACATGCAAGATGGGTCGCTGCCAATTCTCAGGTGTAGCCTCCAACCTCACAGTGGAGGGGCACATAGGAGCAGATAAGACACAGCCTCACCATTAAGTGTATGGGTCTGACTGAAGGAGATGGAATCTGTGGTCTTTGAGATGAAAGCCCCTCTGGGTCTCTCTCACAACAGAGCCACTTCATCAACTTTCCTAATGTGGAATCTGACTTAAAGTTAGAGGGAGGGAAAGAAAACACTTTTGGTGCTCGAGAAAAAGAGGAGGATTTGATTAATGTATAGCTAGGGAGTGAAGCTGTTCTCAGAGAAAAGAATCTTTGATCAATGGTATGAAAAAGCATCTTTCAAACCTCCCAGATTCCAGCCACTTTCAAAGGAACAAAAAGAAACTGATTCAGAGTACAGCTGTGGTTATTAACAACAAAACCAAAACCAAACAAGAAAAAGGAAAACTCTGTGATGAAATAGCATCTCAAATGGATTACCTGAAACAGCAACAAATGAATAATCTTTCTCATCACGATTCACCTCAAAACTGAGGGTCAATGTTTGGGTCACCGTGTTGGAATAAATACAAATTTTCGGGGAGAGCTAAGGCAGATTTTGTCATTGGTCATTTTTTTTCTGTAGAATAATACCTGTGTCTGTGCTGAGTGGACAACCTCTAAAAAAACAAAAAAACAAAAACAAAAACAACTTGACCTACTAAATATTAGGAAGGAAATTAACTTTGATCAATTGTCTACTGTGTATAAGACACTGTCAAATGGGTTATCTGATTTGAAAGGCAATTTTTAAATTGCCTTTTTTTTTTTCTGAGAATTTATATTGTATTAAATTGCTTAGAGAAAAAACTGTGTTCTCTGTCCCTACGTTAACAATCAATGGGCAAATGCCCATTGTGTGTAATCATTTCGTCTCATGTACATGATGTACAGTTTGTTCAAATGGACCCTTTTGAACTCAAATGTCAGTATTTCATGTCAGTTTATTCTAGAAATATATTTTGCCCCTTGATTATTTTCTGTTTAATAACCCAGCATGAATTTAAAGGTTTTGGATATTTGACTTATCTGTACCAATCCTCTCTATGAAGTATCAGACATACATGCAGATTTTTTAAAAAACTCTTTGTGATTCCTCTTAGGAAGATACAAAAGTATGAATCCAAGGACTCAGATTCCTTCACACTGTGGGACTGTGTGGCTCAACAATGACTAGATGCTAAAATGTTACTGACTTTTACTTTATTTTCTTTACTATTTCTTGCTACATATATGCTTGATCTACTACTGCTATACTCAAAACTTTTAAGCATGAGCATGAAAGTTCTCCAGCAAAACTATGTAATATTTGTAAAGCCTATTCTGTTTTGCCATTCAGGAAAAGCAACTGATTCTGCCTTATTAGATACCTGTCTAGTGAAATAAATCTGAGGCTGCCTGTGATAAGTAAGGCCTCTGCCACTGATAATTCTCTATTGCCACTTGTCTTGCTAGTGCTGGATCTGCAGGGTATCTTAGGTTAGGTCCTAATGCCTGGAAGGATGTAGCTGTAGTGGTTCTTCCAACCACGGCTGCCAGTCAAAGCAAGCTGTGGGGTGTGACTAAGTGGAGCAAGGACAGTAGCCTACATGATTAGCAGTTCCCTGCCCCACCTCAGGAGCAGGTTCCTCAGCCCGAGTCCAAGAAAGCCCCTGTGGTTCACAGACAACTTTGACTAGATGCAGACAGAGTCCAGATTCACACAAAGCACCATGTGTTATCCCAGGGCTCAGATCTGTTGACTTCTAGGTGCCATTCCTGGTCCATGCTGGTCAGCATTTTTCCAAGGACCGGTTGATTGCCTTCATATGGTTTTCCACTCTGCTTCCTGGGGCACCGCTTGTCAGTAGACTGCTGAGAGAGCATAAATCAGTGGCAGCTCTCAGTCCTTTATACCCAGTGAGGATCTCTGACTATGAGAAGAGCCTCTGGTTCATAACCAAATGTATTGATCAAGGACTGCTGGAGTCTGGGCTTAATGCGTACGCTGAAATGGAGTTTGCCATTAAGTGTGGAGCTAAATAGTTCATTTTCTTCTGTGGGATGGAATAAAATCACTCAAAGAAGCATTTGGGAGTGAAGATCACAATAGCTGAAAAGATATAAAGGAAAAAAATTAAGTTTTTCAGAATTGATTGCAATATTTCTAATGCTATTCTTTATCTTTTCACAAAATCAAACTTTCCATTTGGACTTGTTAGTGTTCACTTTCAGTGAAACCTGTTTTTACAGTTCTTTTTGATTAATGGAAAGGAGTCATTTTATTTTTCTTCACTGTAATAAAAATCAAGCTGTCTTATGGTGCCCTTCAAAATAGAAATCAAAAGATGATTTGAACAGAATATTAATACTGCTCTTTTAAACTTCCATCTTTTTAAACCTTGGTTTAATAAACTAAATTTTAAGCTGATCTCCTTTCTAGAATAAAATCTACATTTTGTGAAAATTGAGTGTTTACAACAGAACTTGATCACGATCTTTCATACATTCTTTTCCATTTACAGATAGCAGAGAGAAGAAAGGCTGCAGCTCATTCTTTTGTGTAGTGTGTGTGCTTGAATAGACCAGACAGAATGTGTGATTAGATGAATTTGGGCATCTCAATCACTTTATTGTAGCTATTGTTATAGTTTAGAATTCATGGGGCATAATTTTTAATTTAAGACTACAGAGTGGATTTCTCTTTTTTAAAAAATGATTTCTAACTTTCCAGTGACAAGGCTGTTTAGAATCAGGCCGTGATCTAACTGAGAATATAAAGAAGTGTACTTTACTATGCAATGATTTAATTTAACTCCATCATACAGCAAAGCTTAAAACTTTTGCCAAGTATGATGTCTTCTAGAAGCGCCAAGGCTCTCTCAGAATCTTTAGTGGGTATTAGTATTATTTTAATGGCTTTGCCTCAAAATCTCTTTTGTCTGCCACCAAGTTTGCATCAGCTAGTCCACTCAAATAGTATTTCTCAACCTTTTTATTCATTAAGATTCTCCCTCGCCTCCTGAGACTTTTTAAACATTTTTTTTCTTAACTGCCCTCATTCCTCATGAAATTTTTATACCTCAGACATACTGTATATCTGTTTATATACTGTAGCCCTTTGTATAACCACACATCATTGTAATACCAATTTTTTGCCTCCCAAGAACCAATTTTCATCACCTCGGAACAATATTGCTTCCCCCCGTGTATTAAAATACACACACAATAGTCTACTAAGTAATTATTGTATTGTTTCCTTAAGGCACTATATATGACTAGAGCCCTTTGAAATGATTGGTTACTGGTTGAAATGTACTTATTAAACTTAATGTATATTTGCATTAAAAGATGACATACTTTGTATGTGTACCTCCTCCTGGTAATGTTGGCACCATGGCTGCTGGGTTGTTAGAGACAGTGAGGTTATGGTTGGACTCAAGCTGCATATCAGAAAATTGCTCTCAGCCTGCAGGGATATCATCAGAATTTAGCCCAATCCACTGTGGAAGTGAAAATGCCTTTGGCTAAGTCTTGTCTGCAATTTGTACTCTATTTTGTGGGGTTTCCATCATGGCTTCAAGGTAGCAAAGATTTTCTCCTTCCACACTGTCCCCCCCCCCCCACCATTCCAACCATTTCAACTTGGTTCTGACACTTTACATCTGATAAAGATGTAATTTCCCTTTATCCACTTCAGTCCCACAATGTTGAGTTTGGGTATCGAACTAGGCAAATACAGAAAAATAGGAATGAAAGAGGAAAGGAGGACAGAGGGAGAAATAGGAGGGACATTAGGAAAGGCATTATTAAGTGTCTGATATGAGATGGATGGAAATAAGGGAAAGTGTTTGAAAATTGTTCTGAAAACTTTATAGATAAAAAAGCTTCCCAAGAAACAAAGCTTTGCTAATCAACATGCTTATTTTACAGTGGGGTATAGATTATAAAGAAGGTACTTATGGGAAGGCTAGTGACTTGTCCAAGGTTACACAGCTAGCCACCTATAGAACCAAGATTTGAACCCAAGACAGACCGGTCTTGGAGGCCATGCTCATCAATGTACTCTCTGCTCTTACCCCAAAAACCTGCCGAGGTTTCTCAGCTCCCCATCTTCTTCAAACTGGTGGTACTGCCTGGAACAATGTTTTTCAAATTGTTCTTAGCAGAGCTCTTGGGGGATGTTGCTCAATTTTTAACATTTCAAAGAATTCTCAATCTGATTTAAAATGAAGATTGTCATGCTCCATGCCAGGGAGAGGAAGATGTAGAAGTCCTTAGTGAGACCCAGAAATTTGCCATCTAGTAAGTAGTCTCAGTGACTATCTTTCAGGTGGCCTCTGTAACCCCTTGTTCTGGGCACTTGGTCTCATTTCACTCAGAGAAACACCACATTGAGTTTGTTGCATTATTAGTCTTCTGAGATTTCCTGCACGGTAAGGATTTTTCAGCCATGACAAGTCAGAAAACCATTGGTAACACATCTGGAGGTTTTTGGGCTCTTTTTAGGAATATTATGATAAATCATTTTTGATTAATAAATTACAAACAATTTTAAGTACAGAAATATGAGTATAGTGTATATATTTTATATGTATTATTATTATTTTTTGCTTTCTGCCTTATTGGGCTAATTATCCAAATCCATACAATACAGTAATATTTTAAAAGTGAGCAATGCATTATAAAGGAAAACACAGGTTAGAAAAATAAGATAAAGGTGGGATATATTTATACAAAATATATGCTGTGTAATCCAATATATTTTCTAGCTTTGAGCAAATTGGCCTGTGAACTTTCTAGCAGCTCAAGTAAAGAAAAAAATTATCTGTGTTATAATTCTTTGCATAAGCCACTTGTCCAGAAGGAGTAAAACAATTCCTAGGGACCCCAGGAAATCACTCCCACTATAAGATAACAGTGTATGGTGCTCTGGGAGACAACTTCGCAGTAAACCCAATTGTGAAGCTCATCTGCCATTTCTTATGACTTTCCCTTGTGCCATTTGATAGTAAAAGTAGTCTAGCCAAGGACCAAACTGAGGAAGTCAGTTATGCCACTCTCCTAGGATGCATTTTAAAGCAGCTGGACTTAAGGACGCAGTTGGCAAACTATGGCCTGTGGGTTGAAAGTGAATTTATTTGTATTTATAAGTGATTGAAAAAGATAATATTTTGTGACATGTAAAAATTATATAAAATATAAATTTCAGTGTTCATAAATAAATATTTTTTGAAACCCATCATTGTAATTTATTCACCTATTTTCTATGCCTGCTTTGTGCTACAACAGCAGAGTTACATAGTTGTGACAAAGACCATATGGCCCATAAAGCCTAAAATATTTACTAGCTGGTCCTTTACAGATAAAGTTTGTCCTGCTTTAGATTATTGAGAAAAGGATGGACTACATATTTTTCAGTCTTGTTTTTCAACTGGGCTTTGCTCACTACAGAGAGGCAGTGAGTTAAAAGCTATAATCCCTGATGGGTATGTAAAGTATGTGTATACGACTTTTCCTCCTATTGAGATAGACATGTATTTTTAAACAGCCAGTGAGCTGTGGGTAGAGACATCCCCCATCTTGTGAAAGTTGAAAAGCTTAACGGAATACGTTATATATTTGTGATAGAAGATTGCAATCATGAGAACACATATATATGGAAAAAGACACAAGCTGTTGAACTAGCAGGATCAGCTGTTACTGAGTTTCCCTCTGACTATTTGCTGTTTGTTTGTCCATTCCGCCACCTGCCAATGTATGCTAATGGGTACATGGGAAGAGGGCACCAAAGGTTTAAGAAAGCCTACTTGACAATCAGTAACTTTATTTGTGTTTGACATTATTAAATTTTACTTGTGGAATATTTTGGCTTAGCTTTTGGAGCACTGTTATTCTATGGAAACAGGTTGAGAATGACTAGTTTAAAATGGAAGTGGACCCTAAATCTTTTATTGCAGGACTGGTGTCTGGGATTTATGGGGAAAAAAGTGTAGAAGTGACTCCACTATCAACGAACGACCATATAATTTAATCATAATAATGAATTTTTCATGGTGTGTGTGCCTGGTTGTATACATTATTAAGAGTGCAAAATGCAAACACCACAGACAAGTCTGTTTGGGGTTTGTCAGAGTGAGCATGTACCAGTCTCCTGAACATATGAGTCAGTATGGCAACATGATTCTTAAGATCCTCTTTTTTATATAATAGATTAGAGAAGTTGAGTAGAGTATTTTCTTCCTAATAATGTTCAGAAGTATAGAGAAGGCTGTCCTGGCTTCAGCTGTCAATCTGTGTTTAGAAACGTCACCAATAATTTGTAGCCTGGAAGCGTTTGACTTATGGACCCCTGGTGCTAATTAGATCCACTGATTTCTGCAAAATCCCCACATGTCATCAGCTCAGCAGTAGGTATGATATTGAAGCTCTAATGAACCCAGGGAGAACTTTAAATAGCCAGTCTGATTTCTTTGCATTTTATTACTGGGTAAAAGGTTTGGATTTTGGGGGAGGGAACTATATATTTTTATAGTCTCTTATAACCTTTCATTAGGATCCAAGCTGTTTAAGAAGGTCAAGTTTTATCCTGGAGGACACCCCATTCTTGTAGACAGATTGTTAGAATTTAAGAACTCCATCAGATGGAGTTTGGTCAAAACCTGCAGGGAAAATGAATCTGGAATTCTTGTTTACTAAGAACTAACTGATTTCACAGCAGCAGCAGAAAAATCCATTCTGAGGAGTGAGGAGCAGGTTACCCAAGGCTCTGGGTTGCTGCCTGCATTGTTTTGCTTTGGTAGCTGTTTTCTTTGGTGCTTCGGTTTCAGAGCTAGATTCACTTGCAAACCTGTTTTATATCGCTGCGGGAGTTCCCTGTCTCTAAAAGCTGACACTGTCCTGTCACAGGGTAGTGTCGTCTGAGAGACACAAGAATACATTTGGATGAGCTCCAGCATGCATCGCTGGTTCTTTGATATCACAAATGAAGCTACTAGTGTCCTTTGCTTAGCAGGGCACTCGCAGGAGCTGTTTACACTGGAGGGGACTTGAGCTTCTCTGTTCAGACTGTCACCACCTCCAGCTGGACTAAAGAGCTGGTCTTTGTCAGAATATTCTCCTTACATTATCTAGAGCGGAAAAAATTGTCACATTCTATGTTTAGCTGGATGGAGAGAATGCCTACCTGCCTCAAACATACCCCTTTGCCTACCTGAAAATCTCACAAGGACCCACATGTTCTTATGAAATTTATGTTTATTGTTAAAAAGCAGTTTGCTTTTACAGCAATGAAGAAATTGAGCACCAGCAGGGAAAACACACTAATATCCCATTATATCATTTGCCCAAACTTATTTATTTATAGGGCAATTTATTACCCTATTCCCATAAACCAAGGTCCATTTGCTATCAACTGGAATAATTTAACCAATGTTATTCTCATTTGTGGTGCCCTAGGGCTCTCACTGTGACTTTCATCCTCATACCAAAATGGACAAGCAAGGAAAGACTTGTTAAGTCACGCAGCCCTGGTCATCTGATCCCAGTAGATATTCCCTTTGGTGTGTCTTTCTGATGCCCTGACTCACCTGGATTTGAATAAGGCCAACAAGAGGACTCCAGTGTCTCCCCTTGGGAGTTGATAATATATTCTCCTTTTGATTTTGGCATTTAAAAAATTTCTTGATTTATTCAATAGCTCTTGGGAATGCCTGAGCCGGCTCTGCTTACAGCACCCTCACTCATCCTCTTGGTATTTTCTGAGATTTACCTGTCAGGGAGATGTAGGGCATCTTACAGCTCTGCTTTGTAGTCATCCTTTTGCTAAAACTCTGCTTCAGAGTCCTTTGTGACATGAGCTCTCCTTCACCTCCACTATTTTGTTGTTGCATATCTATGAATTCTCTTCATTTTTTTCTCAGCCCCTGCACCCTTCATGCTATAGATGTATCAACATGAAAGAAAAGGAACACGGGAAGAAAGTGTGGACGAGAACAGCCTCTTGCTAAGGGCACAATGAGTCGATAGTTGGTCTCAGGACTAATTTGGAGTCAGTCACCAAAATGGAGAAAAGACTGGAAATGCTGGCTTTCCAAGATCTGAAATGGGAACTGTGAAACTTAAAAACAGGCTCCAGCAATCCTGCCACCTGCCATTTTTTTGGATCTAATTACTGGCCTGGATTTTTAGCTTGAACTAGTTTCTGTTCAGGCCACTGTTTCTTATCTTTGTCCTCTCTTCTCACTATGGTTGCATTTTTTCCTATAACCAAAGACTATAATTTTAGAACTGGGGATCCTTGAGATCATCTACTGCAACCCCCTTAAATTAGATGTGAAAAAACAGGCCCCAGAGAAGCGGTAACATTTTCAAGGTCACACAGCAAACTGCTAGAAGAGCCGAGACTAGGAGCCCTTCTCCTAAATTCCAGGCCAAAGCTGTCTTCTCTAATGGATATAGCTGGTTCAATCTGTTGAATTCAGCAAAAGGTAACTTCTGCTGAAGCAGCTGCCTCCATGTGTGCTCAGAAAGTAATGGTTTGCATCAATTTGCCAGAGAGAAATGGCAAGTGAAAGAACTCAGAGCACTGAAAGAAGAAATGTCAAATAAACCTTCAATTAGCCCTACTCTTCTGTAGGAAAACTGAAATTAACATAGCACATAACACCAAATTAAGTGATTTGACTTGGAAGCTACAGTCATTAATGGGTTTTCTCCCCTTCATAATTTAAGATTTTTTAAAAAATAATAAAGCGTAAAACTTTGAGATAGACACTAAGCATTATTTAATGATCCAAGATTTCTTTGCCTATAATCCCTGAACCAAGTGATAAATAATTGGCTAAATATAATTTGGAATTTGGAATAAAGTTATCTTAAGTAGATTCTATGGTAGGTAGCAATGTGTATGACTAACAATAAGGTAACAGCTTCTGGTTGTAAATTCCTATCCTTTGTTACTGTTTGTAATTTGCCCTTGAGCTTTCCTTTGATATGTTATCCAGCCATTGTTTTGTTTCATTGACATATGCATGTAAGAATATACTATTAAAAAATGTCATGTCCATTGAGATTCCTCTCAACAATAAAAAAGCTTTTCCAAAGTGTTAATTACATAATTTACTGAATCTTAATCCTGAAGTATTATTCACTAATAGTAGCAAATCAAAATAAAGGTGAAGAAAGATATTTATGTTCTATTTTGGTCCTGAGTACTTGATCTCTGTCTCATATAACAAAATGTAAAAAGAAATCAAAGAAAGCAACTAAAAATTATTCCAAAGATCTGTGTGGCTTCACACTCTAGCTTTGTTTCTTATAATATTAAAATACTGCTTCTAAAGTTATTGAATATTGTTAGTATCCTCTGCCTAAGGAATCAGAGAACTGTAAAGCAGATTGAATCAAACATTCAGACAAGAAATGTTCTACAGTTATAGTGGGGAGGTGAAGAAGTGATAGGATAGCTTGCTGACTTCATGAGATAGGAAGTTCTTTCTAGAGACTTGACATGATTGGATATCTGTAGATATGAGAGTTGTTTTGATCTTCATGTGTCTCAATGACTAAAAAAGTCTATGTGCTCACATAAACTTGAGTTTAGTTACACTTCTCCTTGAGAAACTTTCTTTAGTTGAAATCATCTATGTCACTGAATATAACCTCTTTCAGTACTTGTAGGTATGTGGACAGTGCCTGCCAATCCCCGTCCAGGGCGCATACCTTGTATATCTTGCTAAATGTAGTCTTATTAAACAAATATATATATATATATATAATGGTAAATATGAGAATTGGGTGTAGAAACTAAGAACCTGACAAGTAGTGTCAGTCATCTAAAATCTGTCTCCCTCAGGCTCCCTGGATATTGGTATTTTCCTGTTTTGGGTCTTCCTATTTGGCCAAGTGTGCTGTTTTTGGATTTAAGTTTCCCACACTGGAAATAGAGCAGCTCAGCCCTCACAAGATTGTCCTTGGATAGATATCCAAACACATGAGTTCTGAACCCCTCCAAGGTACATTTTATATCCTTTCACTCTGTTGCTGTCTCCGAGCTCCTTTAATAGACACTCCCACTTTACCCCTCCAGAGTAAAACACCAAGGTGCTACTTTCCTGTTTTAACGCCAATCCAGCTTACTGACAGCTAATCTGATTCCCATCCTAGATTATTCCATGGAGAGTTGTTTGAGGAATGTCTCTTGTCTCACGAGAGGCCCAGAGACTCAGGGCAGGCCCCACTCACTAGTGGATCCAGACGGTGAGTCCTGCTCTGTTCCGGGCACATCCTTATTGTGAGTGTCAGAGAGGAACAGTGAATTTTCCTCCTACCGTTCTTAAGTTCTTTTGGCTGGATGAATAATCATATTAACAGGAGATGTATTAACAGGAGAAAATAGTTGTAATATGTGTGCATGGGGAATTCACGAAAGTGTGAAAATTGCAAAGATGGTAAAGCAAGATGTGGTATATGGGTCATTCTGGACTAGGGAGGGGAAAGTGTGGGTCTTGGGCTTCCAAGGGAAGTAAGGCAGTTTACAAGGAGAGGAAGAGAGTTAATGTTTGGTAAATGAATGTTCGTTGGGCCATTTTGAAACAATGAGACACAGAGAGGACTTTGATTAAACAGGCCTTGCTAGGCTTCTCCATCTCTATCCTTCACGGGCTCAAATTAAACTGTAGTTATCTACAGTGATAGCTGCCTTCCTAGAGCAGGTTTTCTATTATTAACTCTTTTGGACTTTAGAGGGGAAGGCTATAGTTTTTATTTTTTTCACGTAAATCTTTTGTTCCTTAAAAAGAATCAACTTAAAATAATCAATATCCCAAAGAGGCATATTTTGGATTGGCAAACTCTGCTTGCCCTCATAAGATTGAATTTAGCCTCCAACAACTTTTATTCTTAGACTGAGAGAACACTGAGGAAAAATACACATTTCTCCTTCCTCATCTGCTCTTGGCTCTCACCTATCCACTCTGAGAATTTCTATTCAACTCGTGAATTAAAAAGGGGTTCTGTAAAAAGTGACTTCACAGGGTGATCTGATCATAAATTCTTAATTGGTCAATCGCACCCAAAGGTATATAACTTTTTGGTAAAAGGCTTATCTTTGCCTTAAGCATGCCTTGTCGATTTTCATCCTGCATCTAGGTTAACACACCTTTGAAATGTCCCCTTTCAGACCCTCTTTCTAAAGTGTGACCACCCTCAAGAGAGCACGAGATCTGTCCTGTAATCTATCCCTGCCTTGCTTTCTCCCATCTTCACATAATCTTCCTTTTCTTCCTTCCTTAATCATAAATGCATAACAGAAGCCACAAACTGTTATTCTGCAGAACATTTTTCTCACTCTGTTGAGCTCTTGCTTCCAGGCATATACTCTGTTTGGCTCAAAAAAAAACTCTTACAAAATTCTTTACAGGGTTGGATGTTTCTTACATCAACAAACCTACCAGAGTTCTCCAACATGAGAAAACTGACTTGCAATTCTTGTGTGGCAACCCCATGACTATCCTCAGTGCTGCCTTGGTTACTTAAAAGGGGGGAGTTTTATAAGAGCATTAAATGTATTTAAATTAATAGAACTATAAACATGTGCTAACAGGTCCTGAAGTAATAATTTGGCATTTTAGAACATTTCTCCAGAATGGGCTCTGAAGTCAGTCAGATTGGCATTAAAAATTCAGCTTTGTCAGGTAAGCGACCTTAGACAAGTACTTAACTTTTCTGTACTTCACTTATTTCATCTGTAAAGTGAGAATGATAATTAATAGGATGCACCACATGGGGGTGTGAAGATTAAATGAGATGATTCATGCAAAGCACTAGCACAGTGTTTCATAAATATGATATGTTATTATAACATTATCATTACTAAGTCAAGAAGTACGAAGTATAGCAGCAGACTGTGCTGCTCCCTCAAAGTTAGCCTGTGACTCTAATTTAACCTATCACTGAAGAGCATTCCAGAATGACATATACAGAAAGGCATAACAAAAACCTAAAATACTAATATTAATTTAGTTGTTTTCATTTTTTCCCCAGGTATATTTTCTAAGATTATGAATTTGATCGAGAAAGATAGCCAGCCATACTTGGGTCTCTTGAGCTCTTATACTTCCTGCTTGGTGGGCATAACGGCTCTGATGGCTCTTTACCTGGGCCAGTTCTCAGGGTCGTATTCGAGGCTGGCAACCTTTTGACATAAGGTCAATTCTCTCTCCAGGCAAAGAGTAGGCAGATTTGCATACTGTTTAAAAGCAGTGAGGTCTCCATGCTCAGTATTCCTCAAGCATGATATGGATATGCTGTGTGCACAGTATCCATCAAGGTCCACGTAACTTCATACCCATGGGACTTAGGGGGTCAAGGGGACCAGTGAAAACATGTGCTGCTAATGCTGCTTGCTGTGCTGTGAGTAAAAAAGTCTATTGTCTCTGACCCAGGAAACTTGCATTTTCTGTGAACATCCATGACACAAGAATAAGTTGATTTATTAGCTTGTAAGTGTGATAAAATCCCAGATTCAGCACCTCCGCTTACCCAAGGTGTGAGGATTATACCAAGAATATGTTCACTTTCAGTTAGTACCAACCCATATGACCTGATCCTCATTCTTTTGAACTTCTTTCTAGAAAGGTGCCATCAAAGAATAGTGTGCCAGCACTGTTGTGCTCAAGGGCTGTAACCAGGTGCTCTCACACGTGCCCTTGAGTTACTGATTAAGGAATAGGCACTGACTCATATGGCATTTAACACTCGGGAAAAATAATAATGAATATTTCTATGTCTATTTCTGCAGATAAATCTTCATCACTTCTTGTTGCCTGTAGAATAAATTATAAACTTCTTTTTAAGAGACATATAAGTCTCTTTATTATCTTCCTACTATTAAAACCTCATTCTTTGACATTCACCTTTCTCCCACCCAGTTATAGATATATAGAACAATTACATATGTCTTCATACATTGATTCATTCAACAAGTATCCACCAAAAGCACATGATGCAGCAGATCTTGTGTTGGAACTGGGCAGAGCAGTGGACAAATGGGCTCCATTGTTCTGTTTTCTCTAGAACAAGCACACCCATCTGAATGCTCTGTTATCTGCTCTCCCTTCTCTGATAAAAACTTACATATGTCCTACGTGATTTCTCTTAGGATCCACCTGCTCCCAGAAATCTTTTCTGACCCTAAGTCTCAGGTTTCCTTCCTTTGTGCTGCTCCATTTTGAAGGCTTATCTCTTCCTTAGAAATAGTCACCCTCATTTTATTCAATTGTTTACTTTTGTGACTTGCTTTCTCTATCCCTACTTCCATTCAACACTTCATTCATGTTCAATGTTCTTTCCAATTTTAATGCAGCATCTATGTCTTATTCACATTTTTATCCTTAGGACCTTGTGCAACATCTGACATATCATAAACATTCAATAAATATTTTGCAGAATCAATGAATGATTAATTTACTAAGACTTCATTATGATTTTTGGTTACCCAATTTGCAGAGTTACAGATTTATACAACCATAAGGCTGAGAGAGATGTGCGAGACCATTTCTAATTCTCCATGTCACAGATAAAGCATTCCTTAGTTGAATCACAGGAAGCAATACAAACAAATACCAGATACCCAGTGTTCAAGCAGGAGAAAGTCTGTAAACAGAAAAAATAACTGACGTAGGAGAAGATGCTTCAGCTGAGCAGCTAGTCTAAGTGCAGCTAGTTCACAGAACAGGTAGGACTTTTGTGTAAAGATAGATTATATTGAAGTCTGTTCTGCTTTGTTGGGCTTAAGCATCAGTCAGATTCAAGAGCTACAAAACATTCATTCCACTGTGAGCTTGATGAGGCATCATGCGTTACTCATCTTCCAGCTTCCAGCCCATGCGTATGGAGATACACAATAAATGACTACAAGGTGGGAGGAGAATTGTTCAAGACTAGGGTAAAACGTGTGAGTCATATTCGAGTGGAG
The DNA here is from genome assembly GCA_028627145.1 of Eidolon dupreanum. Taxonomy (NCBI): domain Eukaryota; kingdom Metazoa; phylum Chordata; class Mammalia; order Chiroptera; family Pteropodidae; genus Eidolon; species Eidolon dupreanum. Next base: position 18,390,340 of record CM053513.1, on the reverse strand, counting down.
AGAAAAGTGGGAGGAAATGGTTTTTATTAGGTAAAAGAAAGTGAGTCTTGAGTCCGTGGTAGATAGAGGAGCTGCCGTGCTTGGAGTAGTGAGGTGGGCATGAAGGAAAAGAGTTCGCTCCTCTAGAGGAAATTAACTTTTTTTCCTCCTCTGATGTACCCCCCTTTTTTAATTATCTTTTCCTTTTCCTTTTCTTTTCTCCCTGTGTTTCTTTCATAGAAATTGTACTTAGTCTTTGGCATCAGTTTAGCTCTTTAAAATGCAGACACCTGTGAGTATTAGGGAGCACACGCTTTAATAGCCTTATGAGTTGTATTAAGAGTCATTGAAGTTCTACCAGAACGGATCTGCCCAAGAAAACATCAAACAACTTGTGGAATATGATTAAACTTTGATGAAAACAATTTTAGGCTGAGAAGGGACTTTTCTCACTGATAATTCACGACCAGGCCAATCTGGTGTTTGAAGTACATCCTCAGCTTGAGGATTTGCTTCTTTAACTGATGGCTACTGCCTCATTAGGGCTTTTAGTCCATCGGGTTATAATTGTTAAAAGTGGCCAAAAAGGGAAAACAAATTACCAGTTTTTCATATCTGATTAAAAAAAATTTCTCTTGATGCATTAAGGTCTTGAACCAAGGCCATTAAACAAATACTTTTTAAGATAGAAAGTGAGGTGTTAACAAAGCTTCAGATATTTATAAATGCAAACCAATGGCTATAAATTTAGATTTTATACCTTCAAAAAAATTTACAAATAAGTACTTACTGTGGCCTACGTATTTTTTCTCTGGCCACAACACTTTATATAACTGCTTAAGGGTGACTATACCCATAACATACTTTATTGCACCTACATTGTTTATCATCTATATTCTTCCATGAACTTACAAGTAATACAAATGAAGGTGTTTTGATAGATACATATTTACAGTTCATTACATATAAATTCGACAAATAACATATTTTTATTCTAGTAATTTTTATTCCAGTAAACGATTTTATCCCACTAAATATGCTCCTTTGTTCATGTACAATTTCATTTCAAATTATTTCTTTTCTCATTTTTGTGATTCTCCTTTCCATTTTGGTCAGAGAAACCTGATTATTGATAAAAGTCTAATAAATGCTGGGTAACCATAGGCTCTGAGCTACCCAAGAGCAGGAGGAAGGACTGAAAGAAGAAGTGACTTTCAGGCTTGTCCTCTGTTCAGGAAAGCTATCATAATTTTTCTCTCAGAATTTGAAGCTAATGTGTCCAGCAAGGAAAGCATCCTAACTCTTTGTTTCTATATTTTCAACTTCTTTTTGATAATAATTAGTTTTATGAAAAACTTCTAATATTCTATTTATATGCATTTTTTTAACAGGATTTGGTACATTTTTAAGTGTCTCTACTCAATATTCTAGCAAGTATTTTTTCTTGAAGCCATGTCAAAAGCTATAACAAAGTTTGATATAATTTTAAATATTCGACGGATTTTAAATTTTTGAATAGTTTATATATTACATAGTAAAATGTTCAAGACATATAAAGGATACATATGAAAAGCAAACTTTTCCCTATTCCCTGCCCCTCAGTTTCCCATTTCTTTTTCTCCTTTCCATAGACAACCATGATTATTCACTTCTTATGTATCCTTTCAGACATACACATGTATATATATAGTATTTACACACACTCATCCCCCTTTACACAAATATTGCACACTGTCCTGTATTTTGTTTTCCTCACATATCTATCTATTTCAGAAAATGTTCCAAATCAGTAGATACAGAAGTATTGTCTTATTTTTGTAGCTGTATTTTATCTCATTGTATGGAAATAATTTATCCAACCAATTACCTATTAATGAACACTTAAGCTATTTTCAATATTTTGCTATTACCCTCCATTCTGCAATGACTATCTTTGTCCATATGTCTTTGTTCATACATGTGAGACTAATTATAGGACAAAGTATTAGTTTTAAATTGCTTGGTCAAAGGGAATATAAGCACAACTGAATTTTGATAGGTAATGCCAAATTGACTTCCAAAGATATTTTTCCAATTTACACTCACAATAATATGGTTTAGAATATGGGTTTCTTTTTAAAATATGCACCATCTGTAAAGAGAGGTAACCTGCTCAATATTTGCCACTGTGTCTTGCAATCAGCAACTAAATGAATCTACCAGACACTAAATATAATTAAGAGCCGATTACAGTTACTACTGAAATTAGTCAGTGTAATGCTCTTTCTCACCTTCCCCAGCTGATTAAATGTACATTTAATATCCATGCCTCAACTTGCAATCTTGGGAGTGTTTAGTGGCTGTACACAGAGCATTTGACAGCTATGCTCATTGACAGAAGAGAGAGTGTTCTGTGTGTTTTAGACAAATAAAGGTCAATGTTTTAAGCTTGATGCTGTTTTGTAAGACAAGTATTTAAACTGTGATCTTATATTTCAAAATTCAACACAATATTAAATATGATGGTGGTTTCAGCAAGTGTTTGTTATTGCTGCCTAATACTGTCTACACTTCTGATGTTGGCTCATAATCAGATCGTTAAGACTTAGCCTGAAACAATTCTGCCACTTTTAACATGTCACTAAAACATAAAAATGGGTTCACCTTAGTATTTAGAACTAAGAATGTTAGTTTTATTATTATTAAAGGAGTGAATATTTCATAAAGAATTCCTTTTAAGTAATTATTTTTACATACTTGGAAATTCTCCGTTTTCATAATGAAGTTCCTTTTTTCTCTTAGGTGTGTTAAAACCAAGTCCACCATCTTCTCTAAATGTTGAGGTGAATTTTTGTACCTTGCTTTGTCAATCTGGTTCAGTGCTTTGACCTCTCTGGATATTAGTCTGCCATCTACATTTGAGGCCAATGTTTTCTTAATACAATGTTGCAGCTTATAACACAAAAGCCTAATGGTACAAATCAAGAATTTTCAGTTATGTAAAAATGACAGCTTATAAGGAATTCATTAGGAAATATGTACTCCATTAATTAAAATTTATAACATTTCTAATTCTAAAATCAGAAGTTAAAACCATTTTTGTTTTTATTGACACATTAAAAGCAGTCAGTATTAGTCAACGAAACTTCTAAGTGTCAAATAAATGCCCTTACTCAAAGAGTAGAAATTATCCATAAAATACAATAGAATGTCATGATTACAATTCTTTTCTTCTATTTCTATTTTTATAAACTACTTTTTTATTACTATTTCTTTTTCTAAACTTACCTTTTAATAAGTCACTCCTCACTTAATAAACTGTCCATAAAAATCAAGTTGGACATATCCCAAATTAAACTTACCTCATCCAAAGCCCCTCCTCCTCCAGAGTTCTCTACATCAGTGAGTAGTATCACCATGCATCCAGTGACACATATTAATACTTTTTCCTCCCCCCCACCTTTCCTTCACAGACCATCAGTTATCAAATACTGTGGATTCTACCTCCTAAATATCTCTCAAATCTATCCACTTCCCTTCATCTTTACTGCACCATCCTCATCTTACCTGGGCATAGCCTGCTAAATGATATCCTCACATTTACTCCTCTTAATTCCAGGTCACTTTTCTACATAAAGAATATAAGGGTAAAATTTCTGTTTCAGGCCAAAGTAAATTACCATGGACCAGATTTATCCTTTCACATGAAAAACTGAAAGACTAGAAAAAATACATGGAACAAAAGTCCTCAAGACATTGAGCATTAAGCCACAAAGCAATACAAGGCAGAGGCAACTGAGACAAAGGAAACAGGATGAATCCCATGAATGTCCTAGCTTATTATGTGGAGAAGCCTTCAAGGCAAAGATGGAAAGGCACATAAAGTCTAGTAGCTTCTCTGAGTTAAGAAGATGAGAGCTCAGAGCACAAGGAAATCAAGGTGGTTAGATTTCATAGGACAGAGTACCAGAGAAGACATAGCTACAGAGAGAGAAAGAGAGAGAGAGAGAGAGAGAGAGAGAGAGAAAGAGAGAGAGAGAGAGAGAGAACTCTGGAGTTCTGCTGAGTATCCTCAAGAATTCAGCTGAATATTGATGAGTGCATACATGTGAATAAACTGCTCAGGGTTGAAGAAGAACTAATCAAAAAGATTAGATGAAAAATACTCAGAACTCAATTAGGGCTATAAGAGTGCCCACTCCTAGCAGAGTGGAAAACCTTATAGTTTATGATTTACTGAATAGTCATAATGTTACACTGAACCTGCTTAATAATATTTAAAAGCAAGACATAGTAGAATCAAACTATTTTCAAGTGATATGACCACATCCCAGAAAGAAATGCAAAAAAATTTATAGAAATACAGAAGTATTCAGCAGCCAACTGTAAGAATCACAATGTCTGGAATTCAATCAAAAATTACCAGGCATACAAAAAAAAGCAGGGAAGTATAACACATGAGTATAAAAATAAAAAACTGACTTAGAATTGACATGGATGTTAGAAATAGTAGACAAAGATATTAAAACTATTATTATAACTATTTAATATGATAAAGAGCTATAGAAATGATAGACTATATTAATAGAGTCATATAAAATACAAAATATAAAAAAAAGAATCAATTCAAACTTCTGGAGATGAAGTCTACAATGTCTGTGGGGAAAAGTACATGGGACGTGGTTAATGACAGATTAGACATTGCATAGTAAAAGGTTAGTGAGCTTGAAAACACAGCAGTAGAATCTATTCAAAATGAAACAAAGAGAAAACAGAATAATAATTAAAAAAGGAAATACCAGTGAGCTCTGAGACAACTTAAAGAGGTGTAATATATAATTGGGGTAGGACAGAGGAATTATTTGAAGATATAATGCCAAAATATTTCCAAATTTTATGAAAAGTATAAACAAGATCCAAGAATAAGAGTCTTGCCAGTACCAGGAAAGCTTAACAGCATCAGCAATGGAGATTAATTAATAGCCCTGCTAGTTATAAGTGGCTAGTGGAAGTGTTCTCATTTTTCACTGGGACCAAGACTCCCCTCCCCAACCAAAAACACTGAAAAACACCAGAAAGGGGAATCCCATTGTAACCATCAACTAGCCTGGGAAGTGCTCTAATTCCCCACTAGGCCTGAGACACCATCTTTCACCCAAAGACACTGAGTGAATGGGTGGCACTAACAAAGGGGACCCACAACAATAAGAACCTGGTCCAGAAAGTCTCTTTGTACTCCTGGACAAAATCCATTTCTCCATCTAGAGGCACTAGATCCCTGGCTTGGGGAAACTATACCCCATGTACCCAAGCAGTACCAGCAGGGACCAGTAGGAGTCCCATTGGCACCCAAGAAAATAAGCAGACAAAGTAGTTCCCCGTAGCTCTGAAATTAAGTGGTCATGAGAAACCACAGCCCACAAAATAAAGCTGAAACCTGTAATGATAAACTTATATACGGTGACTGCCTGCTATCTTAAGGTATAAATAGGGCCCCGATTCTGCTAACATGAAAGCCGAATGTCTAGGATATAATAAAAAAATCACCTACATACTAAGAACCAGTATTTTAAAGTAGACAAAATAAAAATGCTTCACCAGGTCTCAAGAGTAGAGTTGATATGACAGAGAATAGAATCAGTAAGTTGAGGACAGGTCAATAGAATTTACCCAGTCTGAACAACAGAGGACAGAGACTGTAAAAATTAATAGAACTTCAGGGACCTGTGGGATAATAACAAAAGATCTAACATTGTATCAGTGGAGTCCCAGAAGGAGAAAAGAAAGAGAGTGGGGCTGAAAGAGTATTCCCAGAAACAGTGACTAAACATTTTGGCAAACTACATTAACCTACAGATTCAAGAAGCTGAGTGAATTCCAAATTGGATAAATTCAACATTAAGACATATAATTATTAAATTTTTGAAAACTAAAGACAGAACAAAAACCTTGAAAATAGCCCAAAAGAAACAACACATTACCTACAGGGAAACACCAATGACAGTGGATTTCTAGCCTAAAACCATGGAGGTCAGAAAAAAAGAGACATAGCAGTTTTCAAGTGCTGAAAGAAATGAACAGTCAAACATGAATACCATGTCTGTTGAAACTACCCTTCAGGAATGAAGAGAAAATGAAGACATTCTCAGATGAAGGAAAACTAAAAGAATTTGTTGCTAGTAGACCTGCCCTTACAGAATGACTAAAAGAGGTTCTCCAAACAGAAAGGAAATGATAAAAAAAAAAAAATTTTGAGCATCAGGAAATAAGAACAATGAAAAGAACATAAATAGATGTACATAACATAGGTCATCCCTCTTTTCATAAGTTTTATAAATCTCATGGCTAAAACAAAAATTGTAACACTACTTGATACTTAAGACAATGATATTCCAAAATGGGAAAGGTCAAGGAACCTAAATGAAAATAAGATTTCTAACCTTCATTTGAAGTGGTAAAATGTTGACACAAATAGACAAACATAAAACAATACATATATACTGTACTATATATACATAAGATATGTATATACATATACATACAAACAAATACTCAGAGCAACTAAAAGGAAAAGTATACATGAAGCACTCAGAAACACTGTAAACAAATCAACAGTTGATTTGGGTAAAAATCCAAAAGGGCCTTTCATGACCTAGCTGCTACATAAAAACCTTTGCCCCAATCAGATAATCAGGGAATTTTATGGCTGGAAGATCATTTAGTTCAGTGTCTCTCCATCATTAATATGTATTTTAATCACCTAGTCATCTTGTAATGCAGATTCTGATTAATTAGGTCTAGGGTGGGACATAAGATTCTGCATTCCAAATAATGCTACTGATCCATACACCACACTTTGAGTAACAAGGATTTATTTCAATTCCTTTTTCTAACAGTTGAGGAATACATAACCCTTCTCCCAGCTTTTTATAGCATTGCAATGACTCTGGATGACCTAAAGCCATTGGACATGAGTTCTGTTAATAGGAATTCCTCAAACTTTTATCACTGAGATCTCTGGTCTGGTCTTGATTGCTGCTTTTTCTATGTCATGATTTTCAAGATTCCTTCAATTCTGTGACTATATGAAAAAATTTCTTTCAATGAATTTTTTGCATTACTATTCAGAGTCAGTTTTTGTTGCATATGATCAAAAAAACTTGACTAATATAGGCTGCGTATTGAATTTGAAGTGCATAGAAATATGCCATATTTTCTTCACAAAGAAATTTCTTCTTCCCCTGGGATGTATAGCAATTGAGATATTTTCATTCAAGTTTATACAAGTCCATTGGTGACTCAGAAGATTCTTCTTCAGTATGACCTCTCCCTTCATCTTCTAGGCTCCTATCAATTTCCTAATTGATCACTCCATTCGAATATCTAATAAACATCCCAAACTTAATATATCTAAAACAAAACCTGATTGTCAGCAGCAAATGGCATCAGCTTTCACGTAGTTGCTCAGATAAAAACCTAGAAATCATCCTGATTTCTCTTTTTCCTTTCCCAAATTCAATCAATTAGTAGGTTCTGTAAGTTCTACCTTTAAACTGTAGCCAGAGTACAACTACTTACTATCAGAACTGCTTCATCCTGTTCTAAACCACCATTCTGTCTCCCTTGGAAAACTGAAACAGCCTCCCAATTGTACTTTCTGCTTCTACTCTACCTTTGCCACAGGGTATCAGAGTGAATCTTTAAAAATGTAAACCAGATCATGTTACTCTCATGCTCAAAACCTGTCAGTAACTTCTCATCACACCAAGAATGAAATCCAAATACTTACAGTGATCCACAAAACATTATGTGATCTGACCCTTGACTGAACCTTCTATTTCGGGTTATTCTACTCTCCTTGCACGTCCTGACCAGCCATCCTGGTCACCTTGTTATCTCTCCAACTAGAGGATAAGTTTCAGAAGGCAGGGATTTTGTCTGTTTTACTCCCAAGTTGTATTTCCAGTGCCTAGAACAATGCCTGACACAGAGTAGATGTTAATTAATAGTTCTTAAATAAGAGAATTCTGATCCAAAAGAAAGCAGAGAAAAAGGAAAAAGAGAGCAAGAAATAAATGGGATGAATACAAATAAAAGTAAAACAATAACTATAATTTAATGATTTAACAAGAAATAGTTGGGACAATTAAAAAAATAGCAAGATGGTAGATACAATGCAATCGTTTCTATAATTTCATAAATCACAATGGTCTGACATGACAATTAAAAGGCAGAAATTTTCAGAGTAAAAAAAAGGAAAGATAACTATGTGCTGTCTGGAAGAAACGCAGTTTATAAAAATACAAAAACATAATTAGGTTAAAAGTAAAAGTATGGAAAAAGGTGTATTACGCTAACACTGATCATAAAAAAGCTTCAGTGGCGATATTAATATCAAGCAAAGTAGTTTCAGAGTAAAGGATATTAGCAGTAAAAGAAGGTCATTTAATAATGATAACTGGGTCAGTTCATTATGGAATACACCATTATAAGAATTAATGTATTTAATAACAGAACTTCAAAATATAGGAAGCAAAAACTGATAGAACTGCAAAGGTAAATAGACATCTCAAAGAGTGTCCATAAGCAGACTGACACATATATGGTCAATAAATTTTTAACAAAGTTGCAAAGGCAATTCAGGAGAAAATAGATAGTCTTTCCAACTAATTTTACTGGAACGATTGGCTAACCATATATACAAAAATAAATATTGATTCACACATTGCACCATATACAAAAATTAACTCTAGATCACAGACCTAAATATAAAACATAGAATTATAAAACTTGTAGAAGCAAACTTCTATCATTACAGGAGAAAATCTGTGATGTTTGGTTAGGCAAAGATATAACATCAAAACTATAACCCATAAAAGAAAGAAGTCTGATAAATTAGATTTCTTATATTTAAGAACTCTGCTCTTTGAAAGCCCTTTAAAGAGGAGAAAAGACAACTACTGACAGGGAGGATCATATTCAGAATGTATAAAGAAGTTTCAAGACTCAGTAACAAGAAGATAAACAGCCTAAAACAAAATAAGCAAAAGATTTTAATAGATATTTCACCAAAAAAAGATATTCAGATGGCAGATAAGCTCATGGAAATATGCTGAACACAGGGAAATGCAAATTAAAATCACAATTACATATTACTGCTCACGAATTAGAATTTCTAAAATTAAACAGACTGATGGTACCAGTGTTGGCAAAGGCTTGGAGCAACTGGAATGCTCATATTTTTTGGTGGGCATGTACATGCATAAATCCCTTTGGAAACAACCTGTCAGTTTCTTAAGAAGATAAAGATATATCTACTATATGATCCAGACACCTTACTCCTAGAAATGGCAGTATATGTACAGACAAAGATTGATACACAAATATTCTTAGCAGCTTTATTTTTAATCACCCCAAACTGGAAACAACTGTAATGTCCATCAACAGTGAACGGGATAAACAAACTCTTATATCTCCATATAATCGAATACTGCTTAGCAATAAAAAAAATGAATTATAGGTATTTGAAAGAACACGAATGACTCTCAGAATAACTATACTGGATTAAAAAATCCAGAAAAAATAATTTATACTATATAATTGTGTTTATAAAATTTATAGAAAATAGAAACTAATCTATAGTTAATTAAGGCAAATCAGTGGTTGCCTGGGAATTGGAATAGGGTTGAGGGAGGGGTGGGGAAAGACTAAGCGATTACAAAGGAACACAAAGAATTTATCTGGGTGATGGATATGTTCATTATCTTGATTGTGATGATGATGAATATATACATAAATCAAAATTTATGAAATTGTACACTTTAATTATGCACAGTTTATTGTGTGCCAATTTTACCTCAATATATGGTTTTCAAAAAAAATAGGAGTTGACCTATTTGAATGTCTTGTATGCTGCCCTTTGACTTACGAAATACTAATATTTTTTAAGGCTGTGTCTCTTTGACTACAAAGCAATTATATATTCTTAAAAGTATCAGTGAATCAAATTAATAATCTTATAAAATATATAAATAAAGAGACCTTAGTGATTCTGAAATAATTTTTTTAGATGGTGAAAAAGGGTTGATGTGTCCCAAATTATATAAGAATTCAGTGCATCCAGCTCACAAAAATTAAAGTTTTGTTTTTTTGCCACCCATAAAGCTAAGTCACAGTGACATATTAAAAAATGGTCAAAATATTGCATTGATGTGGTTTCAAATTTGACTACCTGATAGTAAATCCACTAGCTGAAAAATTCAAACAATCTTTTTAATGGTTGTTGAATTGTTGAATCTAGCACAAAATAACCAATAGTTTCATTTAATCATAAATCCCAATAGAAATATTTTGGTATACTCTATAGCCCATATTGGTGGCTTTAAATGGAATGCGTTTAGCATATTTAGTACTTGCTTCTGTGAAAATTAGAAAAAGGCATACTTTCCTCAAAAAATTGTCAAAATATGTTGTCTTTATTTTCTCTACCTGCTGGAGAATGGTCATATAAACAAATCTATTATTTTTTTCAATGTGAATGGTTTTACAACAATGGAAGCCCTAGATGTACATTTATCAGAAAAGAGAATGTACCACTGAAGTATAAAAAGTATAACAGCTACCATTTCAATAAGGCATTTAAGTATTATCAACTCTGAAACTTTAATCTTCCTTAACTGGTAGGCAGAAGTGTATTCTCATACCAGTGTACACAAGTAACTTCTGAACTAATTTTGTTTACATTCAAGTCTTTGGGACATTTGAGAGTTAGAGACAAGACTTTTCTCCATCTTTAGAGAGAAGTGCTTCAAACCTTGTCTTGTATGAGTTGGATGGATGTAAACAAACAAGTTCAATTACATTTTAGAAAAAAAATTTGCAGTAATATTTTTTCTAGTTTAAGATGACTAAGGATGAGGTAATGGTGGCTTAGCAACATGTTTTAGTTAAGACTGCACTCAAGAGAGTTTGGTCTGTGTCCCAGCTCTACGGTTGGGCCAAGAAAAGTAATTACAGTGATTAATAATAATATTTGATTTTCTAGTCCCCAAGTCCACTTCTCAGCGCTGGTATTATCTGGGGGCAGAAAAACAAATTGCAGGAAGGAAATGAGAAGTATGTCCTACCATTTGAATTCTTAAGCTTTACATAGTCCCAAAGCTGCCATTGCAAACCTTGCCTGTGTCTGGTTTTCCTGGTCACTCTGGGAACTGAAGGCAGAGCAGAAGTGATGTTTTCACTCTTTAGGAACAAATTTTAATCAATAGCCCTTAAGAAGCACCTCCTTATGTTTGTAAGGGCTATTAAGGAATTCATAAGTGGTGATGGAGATCTGGGCACAGATTTAAATGAATCAGGGTTTCTGCTGTAAAAATCAAAAATGAAACAAAACAAAAATAATATTTTTTCCTTAACATGAGAAAAATGTCCCATGTTCTCATCTCTGGTTGGATTCTGAGGGCCAATGCAAAGAGAGTTATAGGATATCTAAGTTTAATAGAAACAAATAATTGAAAAGAGAGAGAGAAAAGAAAAAAACCCTGCCCAATGCAAGGCTGGGTTTTAAGACTCCAGCAGCCTTTGGCTCTGCCTCTACCAGAAGGGGTTGCTATGGGAACCATTGAGAAAGATTAAATATATCAAGAGGACATGATTGTGAGAAATGAGTGGGAAAGGAAATTATATTAATGTTGAAATGATGGTTCTTTTATTTGTGAAGTTTTCACACTTCTTTCTAAATCACATACAGAAACTCCTGAACAAACAGAACTCATTAACAAATAAGTCTCTGCTGTATGCTAAACCTAGAGAAAATGAAGTGTTCATATTTCACAGTAAAAATTAAGTGTTCTGATTTTTTTTTGTTGTGCTTGCTTGTTTTCTGACCCCAGCATTACTTTTGGAGTAAATTACGCCACCTCCCCTTGACTGGTAAAACAACTTCACAGGGGTGTGTTGGCAGACGGGTCTGAAGCAGGTCAAAGCAGGGCTCCTCACTTTTCCTCTCATCCTGCCATCCATCACATCCACCATATTTATTTTATCTCCTGGATCTGGAAAAAAATTTTTTAACCCTGTGACTCATTGCAATTCTCCTTAGAAAAAAAATGCCGGGAAGGTTAAAGCTAAAAAGATGAGTCTCTTCAGAAAGGTCCTTAAAATAGCATAAATAATGTGATTTAAATAGTCACAAAGTTCAGGATTTTTCAACAGAGGCTTTCTTCTTAATATTATGGTGGATTTTTCTCAATCTGTGAGAAGTCAGTCGTTGAATCTCACCTTGCAAGTGGGGAAGGCTGGATCAGAAGGTTTTAGTAACTGACTCATGGAATCCTGGTCACCCAGGGACAGAACTGAAACTCTTTACTGTCAGTTCATGGTTTTGTCCTTAACCACACTGCCCTTTTGCCCTGTTGAAAAAAATTATTTAAAATTACACTTAGAAAAATTTGTTGTTTCTTAATTTTAAATCAACTATTCAAATGAGGTAGGTTTCTAAAGAATTACAGAAAAGCATTTCCCTCTTTTCCAATTATTAAGGGTCATCTTTCAAAGCAAATCTCTGTAAGGAACATATTGATTTTTTGTTTGCTTTGTCTTTTCCCACAGCACAGAACTTCACCCTTTATTATTGCTGTCACAGTTGGCTGACGAAGAGCTGTATGTCCAATACGTGATGCTCTCCAAAGATTTACTCTATATCGCAAACATTCTGTTCTAGAGAAATAGTCTAACAACAAGAAATTTATTTTTAAAAACTGCAATACCTATCACATATAGATGTATTTAGATTGATGTTTTTTAAAATTAAGAAGTAGACTTTGTACTCATGTTTTTAAAAACGTGGCTTCACATTATTTCAAGTCCATAAATTTCTCACTTTAAAAATGAGAAGGGAGAAGGTATATTGTGGCCAGCCCCTCAGGGTTGGGTCTTTAGAATGAATTTGACCCCTGCAGTACACCAAGGAGCCTAAATGCTGCTACCCTAGCTTAAAGTGGCTCTTTGGCTAATTTAGAAGTGTGGTGAAGGTGGGGAGGGACATCGAAGACCGGGAAATAAAAGGTTGGAGATGGTCCCCTTTGTGGAAGAAAACTATCTATGGACAACGGTTTGTTGGAATAAAAATGATCATCAAGTTTTCTTCTGTTAATCAATAAATAACACTAAACAACAGCAAGCAATACCACACCCACCATGGAATGAAAGTCCACTGAGTTCTGTTTGCTTCTCAGACAAGACCATGTTGACCATATTCCTTTGAAGCCACTCGAGAATGTGGGCTGTTATCTAAATAAAGACTTCTCGTGTTCACAGACTGCGTGGCAGCTCACTAGCCAAGGCGCACCGTGGACAAATGCCTCCTTCTTATCCACAGTTTGGAGAGGTGGCAGACAGCAAAGTAATGTTGGGTGACTGATATCCCTTTTATTTAGTACTTAAGGATCTTCAAAGACTGTGACCAGTGGGACTAGTGTTCTCAAGTCAAGAGTCACCAGCTGTTCTCCTCCCACCCCTTTTCAAGAAGCGCAGTCTGTCTGCTCAACACTAGAAACATGCCCATACTGATTTCAGGAGGAGGAGAGTTTGGTAATTAAATTAATCCGACCACCACCCTTTGCCTTAGGGCTTTTATGAGAACATATTGAATGTATACACCTTGTTCCTTTTATGGATTTCTTCTTAATGATCTCAGTGTGGAAGGAAATCAAATGCAAAATCTTATTTTAATGCATTTAAGACTAGAGTTTTACATTCAACATGATTCTGTTTCATTTGCAAGTATATTCCTCCTAAAGTGCTGTCAATTGCCACTTCGTTTGATTCTTTCCAAATGCAGCTTGGCAATAATGCTGACCACATCAATTTCATATTCTCTTTTGTCTGACTCGAGGATATCAGACAATGTTTCATCTTAATGAGGTCTAGTCCTACTCCTATTACCAAGTTATTTTTCTCTGATAAATCATTGTGTCCTGTGGTGTCATTGCTCTCAAAATGGCAGGCAGTTGAGTGAATGGTGCTCCAGAACCCCCATGCTTCTTTCCTAACTGAGCTATTGCTCTTTTGCTGAGCTGCCTGGTCTCATGATCTTGAGCAAATGCTTATTCTGTGGATTTTCCTTGTCATGACTAGGCTTGCCCTGCACAGATGCTCTGATTTGTGGTGTGAAATGAGGCCGTCTTAAGAGGATATGACATGTGGCTCACTTGAAAGGTTTTCTGCCTCCTATGAAGGGGTCACAGATGAAAGCACTTCTCTTTGGTTTCTAAGAAGTGCCAAAGCAGACCAAAAAGCCTGTTTTCCACCAAAAGGATTGAGTTAAATAAATGAAAAACAATAAAAAAATTTGTTACTTCCCTGCATAATGCAGCCAAGAGAAAAATTTGATGGACATTTATTCACTCATTTATTCAGTATTAATTGAACTCCAACATTGGAAAATACATTGTTCTAATTGATGTGTGGACTACAAAGTTGATAGGCTTTGAACGTTCAGTGGGATGGGATCAGAGATATGTTTCCACAGGAGAAAACAGTGTGAGCACAGGCAAAGAAATGGGAAAGTGCAGAATTTGTATGGGATAAGGATGTTTGGGAAGGTGCATCGAGATCCATAAATGTCACAATTATTCTGGTAAGTAAAAGAACACAAAACTTTTAAATTCAGAAGTGTGCTTTATAAATGTAAAATTTAATTGCATTTAAACTATTTCACTCCTCCCAAAGAGTCTAGACTAAGGATGTTAGAGTTCAATAATTCCAGCTGAGATGCAATGATGACCTGATCTAGGGCAGTAGCAGAGAGAAGACAGTAAAGATTGAGATATGAGATTGAGATATCAAAAATATCATTAAGAAGACTGCATTTTTAAAAAGTTCACAAGTGATATGCAGAAGGAGGATTGGGGGACATTGTTCAACATTTTCCAAAGGCTTGTTGTCAAGTTGATACTTAGAGAAGATTGGTCTAAGAATATGCAGTACATTCATTTTGCTAGATAAATAATATTTTCTTCTTAGATTAAGCCAGATGAGGGTACAGCTGTTTTTCTGGAAGGCATCAGTCTACCATCTCATAGCATTCTCTAACTGAGTTTTCCTCTAAGGTGGAGCCATGGAGCCATGGGCCTACATTGGGGCCTATATAGAACATAAGTCTTTTGAAAGTCATCATTATATCATGTAGGAAAGCTGTTGAGAACATTATATTGTTTCTCAACTGGCCTATGTAAAAATTTTCACTCAGGTTTTATACCAGTATCAGTACTAATTAAACTTCCCTTGAGCAATTGATTTTTTTCAATAGTTCCAAAAAGTATTCCCTTTTCTGGGTTGGTTCCTAGAAAATGCAGATCCCCATATACAGCAGATTTCTAGTAAAATATACTTATGACAATTATTATTTCTTTATTCTAATTTTTTTGGCTTACTTTTAAATGTATTATATGTATTTATGCAAGTCACGTCAAATTATTTTAGGAGTGAGAAGTGTCATAAACAAGAACTAAAATGTGAGTTACAGAAAATACTTAATCTTTCAAAGTATTCTAAGCTAAGACTTGAACTTTCTGCTTTTTCCCCCTCAAGGATTGAAGCTCTGAGTCATAGTATCATTCATTAACTGGAATCTATAGTAGAAAAACAATATTTGACAAAACTTCTAGACTTGTAGAGGGCTAGATATGTTTCCAGTTTGTACTGTCTTTTGGCACTGTTTTGTATGACCAGTTAACAAGATAGTTATTTAAAGAAAATTCCCAAATGTAAATATGAACCAAGAGAGAAAAGATCTGACAACTTTGGAACTCAGGAATTCCAAACAAAATAAGGATAGAACATTAAGTTATTAAAATTTTTATGCAGAATTTCTGATATCAAGAGATATAAAACAATACAAATTTGAAAAAAGTTTCTCTTTTCTCATATACACAAACAGAGGGACACATATCACATATAGGAGAATAGTTCCACACTATATATATTTAAACTAATCTTCTTTCAGGCAAATTTGGTCAAGACTTTGCATATACAATTTCTCTTGGAAAATATATGCATTAATCCCAGAGTCAGATACATCTGCAAATAGTTGAAAATCAAACAGTTCATGCCACTTACACTGCCAAAGTGACACCCCATTTAAATTTTTCATAAATGTTTTCCAGATTTGCAAATCCTCTTTGATGTTTTAAATTTAAATTTAATGAACAAGTGCTGAAATGGTTTTACAGTGGAAGGCTTTTCAACCACTAGTTAACGTGACTGTCTTACTCAGATCACCTGGGGACACAAATTTTAGAAGGCCAAACAGAATATACCTGTCTGGGAGTCATTGACTTTTTTAGTTAAATGTATTGGGTATGTCCCTATCATTTCCTTTTGAGAGCACCTGATCCCATCACCACCAACTCAAGTTCAACACCAAACAAAGTCAAGGTGTTGAACAATCTCAGCTCTCTTTCCAGAGCTAATGTGATTCTTGGTTCTCCTGACAGGTGTTTGGAAGTCTCTAAGGACTTTTAATAGGTCTAGATATAAGCCATTGCTTGTGAAGAAGTGGAGGGAAAAAATCCTGGTGTAATATACAGGAGTATCTTGAATTGTATCTTAAAGACTGAGAATGTGAAGAAGTGGAATAACAGAAAAACTTTCCTTAAAGACTTTCCTTTAATTTAGAGAAAGGTTCAAAAAGCTGTGTATATATTTAAACAAAACTTTTCCCATTATGATCCTTGGGGCAGAGGTGAGTCCCTCACAAAGAGCCATCAATTAGCAATGAGTCCCTTTCTCTAGTTCTTGGGAATGTGGGCTCCACTGGACAGACTGGTGCTTCTCACCTGAAAGCAAGTCAACATCATTTTTTACAAAGAGGCCTAACACAATATAGTAAGCCCTCTTTTAATGTTGTCAATAGGTTCTTGTAACTGCAGTGGAACAACATATAATGAAACCAATTTTACCATAGACTAAAATGATATAAATGAGAGTTAAATTCCTACGTCATCTTATCCATGTTATAACCAAACAATGTTATTTGAGGATCTGCTATATGCCATTGCACTGCCTGTTAAAGGATTATGGATATTGAGTTTCCTATAATATTCCAGTCTTGAATATTAACCAAGCTCTCTTGCAGAAATGCATCTATCTACTAGCAGCATTGGTACCACCTGTGAATTTGTTAGAGAAGCAAATTTATTGGCCCCATCTCAGACCTACTAAATCAGAATCTCTGGGCTTGAGGCCTTCCACACCCCCACTGACCCAAGCATGATAACAGGCCACTGACTAGAGGTTGCCTTATTCTCCCTAGGCTCTTTATGCCTTTGGTGTTGGCCTCTGCCAGTGCCCTGCTCTCAGCTGTCCTCAACGTAGAGCCCACACTCACAGACTGGTGATGCCATTCATCTATTTCCTCCCAGCTGGCTTATTTTCCCCCACCCCACAAACAATGCAATGCAGCTTCTATTATTTCTTCCTAACACTGGGGCTACTTTACACCTTTTCCTATCAATGGGGGAGAAGAACTCTTGACTATTTCTGGAAGCAGAGAGTGATAAAAACATTTCTTTTTCATTTCTCAACTGCCAATACCATGTACTTCAATGGCTTTTTCTCACTTGTTTTGTTCTTAGTCAAAACACTTGAATAACTTGCCTCCTCAGTGGTAGAGGTGAGGCCATTATCCAGTTTAAAAACTAAATGAAAAAATTAAATAATCTTCAGTGTCCATCATGATTGTGCTAGTAACTTTTGACAAAGACCAGGCTTGTTCTTCCTCTGGTAGTCCAGGGTTCTTGCAGGTGAGAGCTGGTGAGGGAGTGGTGGCTGAATGTGTATCTGTTTTCTATTCTGAAATCCAAACATCTGGCCTTCTTTTCACCTCTGCTCACTGTAGTGGAACTAGTTGTCCTCCTCCTGCCAAAATTTCTGGTGGCATTCATGTACGTATATGTGTACCTGCAAGTATAAAGTTTGGGTAACAAAATGGAGATGGAAATAGAAAACCCGACAATATCCCCAGTAAGACTGTCAGAAGCACATACTAAAGCTGGCAGTTGGGTCTTCAAAAGCAAACTTTGGGGGTTGTGTAGGACGTGGTTGAACATTTGGAAGTGAAGGTTTCCTGGTCCTTTCACGAGGACCTCAAATTCGTCATGGTTATATGGAATGTTTCCAAAAGTTTTTTTGAAGATCTTAAAGAATTTATCCCCTTCCTACCACCACCCCGCCAAAAAAAAGAAAAGTTTAGAGTAAGGTCAAAGGGTTAACTGCATTCTCCCTTTTGAATATACAAATTAACGAATTTATTTCTCAAGAGCTGGCTTTAATTATTAGTCATATGGAAGATTTGGGATCCTACTTGGGAATCAGGATATTACGTCGTCTTTCTATCAGACTGTTTTGAGCCTTAACAGACTGATCCAATTAATTACTCCCTCCCACTTATTGCTGCCTTTTGTGAACCATTATTTTGCCCCTTTTGAACTTCACTTCCTGCTCACCACTCAACCTTCATAGTCACACACAGATACTCTTTCTTTTCTCTTTGCCTTTATCTTGAACTCTTTTGGTTTAAAACCCTTGAAGAAACACTTGAACTGCATAAGGATGTCACCTGTGTGCTATGTTTTCCAGAAAAAAAAAACCCAAAGGTGTCATTCATTGCAACCCCAGTGCTAACTTTCTCGGATCATAATTAGCTCATCTGTCACATGTAATTAAAACTGTCATCTTGGTGGGGTCACAGAGCAGCTCAGTAGCTGATCCTCCTACCTTTCTTAACAAGCTTGGAAATATTCTCAGCACTATTTATCTTTTTCAATACAGTGTTCCCATACAGTGTGGAAGACAAGAAGTGCTTGTTGGTAACTACCAACCAAACAGCCTTATCCTGACACCTCTCTCTGAGAGCATGACAGTGATCTTAAAGGTGGTGCCACAAATAATGGTCTACTTCTTTCATGAGGAGAATATAATAAAGAGAAAATTTTGTTGTTTTAAGGTATTGTCTTAGTCTGTTGTCTGGCTCTTGTAACAAGATACCATAGACTGGGTAGTTTATAAACAACAGAAATTTATTTCTCACAATTCTGGAGGCTGGATGTCCAAGATCAAGGTGCTGATAGATTCTGTGTCTGTTGAGGGCCCATTTTATGGTTCATAGACATCTACCTTTTCTTGGTGTACTCATATGGTAAAAGGTAGCAAGAAAGCTCCCTGAAGCCTCTTTTATCAGGGCACTAATTCCATTAATGAGGGCTCCACACCCAGAACCTAATGCCCACCTTCAAATACCATCACATTGAGGGATCTATTTTAACATATGAATTTTGGAAAGACACAAATATTTTGTCTATAGCAGTTGTGTATTAATATGTGAATTTTAGAGAATTAATGGATGTTCTCAATGTTGCTCTTTTTGTAAAAACATGTCAAATTACTTGGAGAAATGAACAAAACTAAGGAGAAGACTAAGGAAGGAAAAGATACTTGTAACTAACCTCCAGAAACTTCTTGATGGTGAAACAGAGGAAGTCCAAGTGGGGCACTTAACCGTGACTGTGCCAAGGTTGACCTTTATGATTCTCTCTCTCTTTTTTGTGTCTCTAACACCACCACTTTGCTCCCCCTCACCCTTTTTAACCATTTTGCTTCTTTTGCCCCTCATCCCCACCCCCACTCCCGCTGTCTACATGCCTTATACACTCAGTTACTCATCAATGGCTAGTGCCTTGGTGACTGTACATCACTCTCCTTTCTCAAATTTTTGCATTTTAACAGAAGAGAGTACTTCTATCCGGAAATTTCATGAAGGCAAAAAGCTTAGATCCATAATGGATGCCAGTATGTGTTGACTGATTACCACAGTTGCAAATGGTTGTTCTTACATCTCCTGATGGACCACCAGAAAAGTTAATGTTGGGCTGCAGGAGGGGCGGAACAAGGATCTTTGGAATGTATTTAAGCTCATACTCAAAATGGAGAAGCTGGTTCTGTAGGACTATGAGTGGTAGGCTGCCCTGAGGGTAAGCCGTCCCGGGGAAGGGGACCAGGTGAAACCTGGAGTGTGGGCAGGGAGGCAGAGGCAGGAAAGTCCTATAGAATCTACACTTGGCTTCCTCCTTTATGCTATATTATTAAGTGATGGGTTGGAAATAGAGAAAGATCCAGACTGAGGTTGAGGTGAGGGGTCTCAGCGATTGAAATATGTTTCTTGCATCAAGTTCAGCCACCAAGCTTGCCATTCTTGAAATCTCATTGGCTTGCAATTCATAGCTCTATCATGTGGTGTCACCTTCACAGCTTTACTAGCTCACACTGGCAAGGCCACTGGTAAGCTACAGGAAAGGCTCACAGAAAGCAAAGGGCCAAGGGGGTCCTAGGCTGGGAAAAGTCACTACTTTACTGTCAATGAGAAAGATACCACCAGCCAGGGCTTTAAGAAGCAAGACAAGGTTCCCCAGCTACTGTAGCATCAGGAAAGTCTTTATGAGTAGCTGTCACATGACCTTTCTTTATACTGAACATTACTTTCTTTGCTCCTGGTTTCTGTACTTCACAGTTCTGTATGTGATTAGCTAGAGATTGTATTGTGCTTTATGTATAATATAATGGATTTTCACACTACAGGCTTTCCATGTGTGTTTTTATTAGACACTAAAGGAACAATATAAAGATTAAAATATTTACATGAGTTTCAGAGTATTCTGTGAGGATTGTTATAATTATGAAGTACCTCTTTACATATATCTCCAAAGACTAAGCCTGTTTAAAAGATAAGCTGTCTGCCCCCCCCAACTAATTTCAGTTCAGTTCTTACTGTATCTAGGAATTCTCTGTTGTGTTCTTTCTTTGGTATGCAATAAAAAATGTTGTCTCTCATCCTTTTATGTGTGGGAGAATAAATTGTCCTGCACAATTAAAGTTTAAATTTTTTATTGTGGCCTATTTTGTATATAAACAATTAAATTGCTTTTGCATGAACTTCAAGTCTGAAAGTGATACTTAGTCATGGTTTAAATATTGGTTCAGAGCAGGGCTGTCCAATAGAAATTTCTACAAAGATGGAAATTTCTTTGTTATTTAATATGGTGACCTCTAGGCACATGTGGCTACTGAGCTTTTGAAATCTGACTAACATGATTGAAACTCTGAATTTTTAATTTTATTTCATTGTAACTAATTTAAATTTAAACAACCACTTGTGGCTACTGTTAACCATAATGGATAGTGCAAACCCAAAGGTTAAACAATGATATGTAGTTACGTGAATGGAGTGATTTTATATGTATGAGGAAGGGCCTTTTCTCCAAAATCTCTGCTTACCCACTAGCTCATGATGCTCGAAATAACTTAAACAGCAACAAAACTGCTTATGGACTGAATTTTGTGACCTCCTTCCAATTCATAAGTAGAAACCCTAACCCCCAGTGTGATGGCATTAGGAGGTGGGGCCTTTGGGAGGTAATTAAGTCATAACTGTGAGGCTTTCATGAATGGAACTAGTGCCCTTATTAGAAGAGATGTGAAAGAGCTTGCTTCCTCTCTCTGCTCTTGGTTATATGGGGACACACAAGAAGACGTCCATCTGCCAACCAGGAAGAGGACCTTCACCAGAACCCCACCATGTTGGCCCCCTGATCTGTTCTTGCCAGCCTCCAGAACTATGAGAAATAAATGTTTGTTGTGTAAGCAACTCAGTCTTTGGTAATTTGTAATAGCAACCTGAGGTTACTAGGACAACAGCCTTAAGTGCAAGTATCATGGGACTGAAATTCTTGCTAAGGCCAGGGTTGGTAGTGTTGGCTCTAAAGAAAAGGAAGACTGGGCTTTCTATAAGTCATGAAAGAAAATCAGCCTCCTTACTTTAGAGCTACTATCCTTGTTGAAGATGTATTGCTATATCTGATCACAAGAGAAATGCAAGGTGGTTCTCATTGAAAGATTGAAAGAATGGAGGAAGGTATAAGCCAGATGACAGTGTTCCTGAAATGGCCAGTGTGGGGGGACAGGAAGCAGCATCACGAAGGAGAGAAAGAGTGGGGCCAAGATAAACTAAAGAACTCATACCCTTCTCCTGTCATATCCCCTAGGCTGAGAAGAGGATGTAGTGGGAGGATTGCAAATAGCCCAAAGAGACCAGAGCAGATTCCTTGGGCTGGCCATCTCCAACAGTGGCACCAAAAGGGCAGTTTCGTAGTTCTTCCCTTCATATATTCTTTTGAGGGCAGGAGTTGTGTTTTACTTATTGTCAGCACTGACAAGGAAGGTTTGATGGTAAGACACCTAATTGGAAAAATGCACAAAAGGCCAACATGAAAATGAAATGGCAGGCACCAACTTTATTGTGGGGAGTGCACTTCTGTTGGGGGAGAGTGCAGTATTGCGTGCACTTCTGCTCCTGTTTCTTGTGCTGCTCTTCTTGTGCTCCCCTTCTGCTCTCCAGGGGATCACATGGCTCCACACATAGCAGAGTACAATAGTGGCATTCAGGCACACATGCATGATACAATAAGTTGAGCCATGCTTACATTTGTTAGGTGCAGGCTCACTACTACACTAATGTAACATTCTAAATCCCAGTCTTATTCCTAGCTGTGACCCTGGATCAAAGCCAGACCTGGGACCTGCCAGGCCTGGGACCCACACTCCACCCCTATAGGATCACGGCGCAGGATCTGGCTCAGAGGGTGCTACCGTGGGCCTACAATCCATTTGCCATTCCTGGAGTGGCTTAGCCACATGGGGCATCATCCCCAGGGTACTCTTTACCTTCCGTCTCTCTGGGTGCTGCTCAGCACACCAGGGGCTTTGTGACACAGCAACTTGTGCTTGTGCCTGCATCAACAATAGCCCCAATCATTTAGCTACCTGTTCTATGGTATGAGCCATCTGTGTACCAGGCATCCTCAGGGACAGGAGTCCGGCCCTCTACATAAAGACTAGGTATGTCTCCCATCCCAGCAGGCGAAGCTCTGCTTGGAATTGCACTTGTCACAGTAGGAAGTGCAATTGACCCGACAGGGGGATCACAGAGAACTCCGCCTACTGCTCCAGGTACATCCTTCCACTTGGACAATGTAGGGGTCTGTGCAATTCCTGTACAAGGAGTCTTCTTTAAGATTGCAGCCACCCCTCCATGGGTTATGTGGACTGCACAATTATGGGATTATGGCTAGTGATGGTCTCATGGTCAACAAGGCTGCATATATGGCAGCCAGTTGCTTCTCTATCAGAGAATACTACTCTTCTGTGCTGTTCCACTATTGAGATCAGAAGCCTATTGGTATCTTTCGGGAACATGCTTCTACCACAAGCCCCATCCAAACTCTATATAATCCACCTGTACTGTAGGCAGGAATGGGAGGGCAGGATCTACAACACATAGAGTTTGGGCTTGTGCTACAGCTTGCTTTGTAGCCTTTTTAATCTCAGGGATCCAATCCCACTGGGCACCCCGCCACACTTGATGGTGCAGGGGTCTCATTAAAGAGGTCAAATGAGGGATGAACACTCTCCAAAATCCCAGCAGTCCCAGATAGGTTTGGAGCTGCTTCACAATCTCAGGTCAGGGATATGCCTGTAACTTATCAATCACTGCCTCTGGCATTACTTTTGTCTTACTTGACCAGACAACTCCCAAGAATTTGACAGAGAACCCAGGTCCCTAGATCTTGTCCTTGTTGACTGCCCAAGAAGTGAGAGCTTCTTGCAGGCTGGTCGCTGCTGCTTCTAGTTCTGTAAGAGAATCAGAGGTTAGCATTATATCATCAATGTAATGATACAAGTGCACTATGGGCGGTCATTTTCTTGTGGCTAAATCTTGAACCACGAGACCATGGCACAGGGTAGGGCTAGAGAAAAAGGCATTTGCCAAGTCCACCACATAATGGTATCGTCCAAGTTCATGTAACAACCAGTTCATAATGTCCATGACATTCAGCATGGCAGCATGCAGGGGTGGTGTAACCTTATTCATTTCCCAGTAGTCAATTGTCATGCGCCACGAGCTTTTGGGCTTCTTCACTGGCCACATGGGGGAGTTGTATGGACTATGAGCAGGATGAATAACACCAGCTTTTTCCAGCTCTGTTACAGAACGTCCTATTTCCTCATGGCCTCCCGGTAGGCAGTACTGTTTTGTGTTCACTACCTGGGTGGCCTGAGGCAACACCAGTGGGGCATGGTGTGGACATCCCTGGATAATAGTTTTCACCACCCAGATATGAAGGTGGAGTTCACTAGTAGTGGTATTCACAGTCAAAACATCAGTCACCAAAATGTACTCCTGTATACTTGGTATGTCTGAGGAGGCAATCTGTCAATACACAGTGTCACAGAGACCTGCCACATGCGAATGATTGGATCCCTATAGCCTTCCATGATTACAGTAGGCCCGGGAATCTTGTCCAGAGTTCCCATAAAGCAGGGTGCTGTCAGCACCCATGTCTACAAGAGCTAATACCTTCTGCACATTCAGGAGGGATCAATATATAGTCAGTTCCACATGTGGCCTCAAGTCAACCAGCTCCCCTGCCAACTGGGTGCCCTGGTCTGATTCCTAATCAGGGAGATAATTGACTAGCCGCACCTCACAGGTTGTGGCTTTCCTGGTAATGAGTGAATTGCTGGTCAGGGCACAGCTGATTCCACAGTGCCAGCAACACTTCATTAGGTTGCTGCTCAATCTTTTCTGCAGCGATCCCTGCCATGAAGAGCTCAAACTGCATTTGCCTGTGGCTCATTCTTATTATGAAACAGGCTCGGTGTTGCTCAGCTCCTGCTTTTTGGCCGCATCTCCCTCTGTGTACTGGCTGGTCTGGAAGTGTGATGGGCAGTAGGGCATGCACTTGGGTGGAATGCTCCTTGCATTTCACTTCCACATCCTTCAGCCTAGCCATAGCAGATGTCACCTTGTGGATCCACCTATCCATATAAGGCACCAGCAGTGCCGCCAAAGCATCAAAAGTACCAGCTGGGCCAGAAGTCAAAATCAAGTCCTTCATACAGGTTGTAAATATCTCTTCATTGAGGCTTGTATACTGGGTGCAAAACATCATCTGTCGCATGCCCATTTCCCGAATTATCTGTACCACATCTAAGTAGGTAGTCCATCTGCTCACTGTCTCTGGCAGCTCCCCCGGGTTGGCCCACAGTGTACATACAGTAGACATGAGCCAGTTAATCAAGGAGTGATTGTCTGCACCCTATGCCATACGCTCCACATTCTGGAGGCACTGCCTGAGGGACAATATCACCATTATGGAGGCCTGCTGAACCATCTCTTTTGTAGATAATTCAGTCCCTTTGGTCTCATCATTCCACAGCTGAAGTGGCCCACCCTGGTACCGTCTCCCTGGCTCTCTGCCGTACCTGTTTCATCAGGTTCCAGAATTCCACAGGGGAGTACTGAATCAAGGTGGTTTGCTTTTTAACCTGAGGGGCATCATCAGCTTGCTACCTCAGGGCCAATGGCTGTTCCACTTAAACCTACTGCTGTATGCTCCTGTGCCTTCCACAGTAATACAGGTGGCCTCCCAGACTAGGACAAGGGCAGCGACCCATCAGGACCCTGCAGCATACGTTCCACTGCCACCAGATGCTTTTCCAGAGCTTCTTCCTGGTGTTGTAGCTGCTATACTCACTGAGCCTGATCGTGAACCTCTAGGATGGCCTGCCACAACACTGCCAGAAACATCCAGGCCACCCAACCCACTGCCTCCTAGTAAGCAGTTGGAACATTCGGCTCCAACATCTCCAGGGCTTTCTGGACATCCTCCAGATGTAGCTTCACTCAGTCCTCTGTGAGTGTCCATGTAGCCAGATACATGGCCATGGGATGCCACTGGGAGGAGAGGCAGGTCACATGTCCTCTACCTGGGTCTCCTTCACCCGGGGACTGTCTGGAACGCTGAGGGTCGTACTCACACCATCCTGCCAACTATGCCAAGTGTTAGCGTGGAGTTGATTGAGAAGGGAAGGTTCAATGGTGAGACGCCCAGTTGGAAGAACGCATAAAAGGCCAACATGAGAATGAAACGGCAGGCACAAACTTTATAGTTCGGAGCACAGTTCTCTTGAGGGGGGAGTGTGGTATTGCACACACTTCTTCTGCTCCTCTTTCTTGTGCTCCCCTTCTGCTCTCCAGGGGACCACATGGCTTCACACATAGCGGAGTATAATAGTGGCATTCAGCCACACATGTGTGATACAATAAGCTGAGTCATGCTAGGCTCTGGCGCACTACTACACTTAGGTAACATTCTAAATCCTTGGTCCTATTTCTAGCTGTGAGCCTGGATCACAGCCAGACCTGAGACCAACCAGGCCTAGGACCCACATTTTTCCCTGAACCCCTCAGAAGACTAGCTCTAGTAGCCTCTTCATGAATATTTGAGGACTAAATGGAAGGGTGTTTCAGCCATGCTTTCTGGCCTTCACTAACTCAGATTCTGTCTCTGCTCCCACCTGCCTGTGAGGAAATCATTTGGTAGGTCATGAAGGTAGAATTGTTAGTCCCCCATCTCTTGTTTCCTTTGTGGTTTTGTGGCAGCAAGAAAGGGACAGTGATTAAGGGGCTTTAAATACCTTAGCTGCCAACTTGTTTGAGAACAACACAAAAGAATGCTAAAGTTGAAAGATACCCAGGCTTTTTGCAAATGATTTATAAATTCTATTAGCTGCAACTCATTTTACCTTATCCTTGGCAGCTGGCTTGTGAAAAGGTGAGGAGTAACTCAGAAATTTCTGAAATCCACTGACAGAGGTGAAATGTCTTTTTCTTATTTACTTTTTTATTTGTTAATAATTAAAAACTAAATTTTGCTTACGAGGTTTCTCTATCCAACACTCATCTCTGCTCACCCAACTCACGCCTTTCTACCTTCATTTCCCACCATCACACCTGTGGCAAAATTATTATTATTATTTTTAAAGAAAAGGCCATGATTTTTCAAATTATTAGCCCTGCTTAGCTTTGCAGCCAAGAGAACGGTAGTGAAAATCATTTCAGATGATATATTCACTATGAAGGTTTAGAAAAAACTGACCATTCATGAAAGGAAGATTTAGATTTAAGAGTTGTCATCTTAATAATGCTCTTAATTGGTAGAGTACAGAAAGTTTTACCAACCAAGCTAAAAAATCAATATCATGAATACCATAATATTTTTAATGTACACTGGTGTAATAAAAATAGTTCTAAAACCATGCTAAACTCTTTCAAGTAAGGATGCTATATAAATGCCAGTTGTTAATATCATTACAGTTCCCCATTTTTTTTTCTGCCACTGACAATTTTTTGGATAAGTACCCACACTTATCTTCCACTAGAACCTAACCTCTCAAGAAATGAGAGAAAAAAATCAAGTGCTTAAAGAAATAACCATTGTCTATAATTTAGCTGTTATAACATGCTGCTAGTTTCAGGAGGAAAAACAAAACAAAACTATTTACCACAGTTGATGAACTGAAGCTATGTATTCAAAGAGAGATTCAAACTGTGGGACATTCTGAGTAATGAGCCACTTCTGGCAGCAGGGTGCCTGGATTCTTGGATTCAGATTTTCCACTACTTTAGAATAACGTCATAGTTTCATTTTGATCACGTCATTTATTCAGCAGAGCAGTATTCTTGGTATACTAAAAAATATTCTTGGATTTTGCAAGTGGTTGCTATAGTTTATTAATCGAAGTTATGCTCTATGATATAATTACATCATGTTATGCCTATTTTATTTAGTAAATTCTAGATGACAGGAATGGTTTCAATTTAACTAAGCTTTCTGGAGCACCTGCTCCTTCAGGTCTCTTATATTTTTCAGCCTTTGTTTGTTGTATTAGACCTTTGCTGAGTTCAATCTTTCCTATAACTTGGGCTAATGAATATATCTTCATATTTTTCTTTCTTCACTCTCTTTCATTTAATTAATAGGTACTTACTAAGTGAGCAGCACTGTGCTAATTGGTTTGGGGTCCTACCTTCTACAGACCTCCCTGTACCCCATAATAATTTCTGGCTCTTAGCTCTTTTCATCCTGCAGTTGTCTGCAAGACTGGACTTGAATGCCTGGTGGTTCACTCAAATGAGACATACCTAAGACAGTTTCCCTGTGTCAATTCTTGGTGATGAGGCCATTTTGCTCACATGGGCTTGGAACCTCAGTGATCTTGTAGTTCCCTCCTCTCTCACTCCTCAAGTCCAACTTACATCCGAGTCTTTGAGCCACCTTTTGTTCTTTTTCTACCATCTGTCCCTCACTTCTAGCCCCACTGTTACCTGTGACTCAGACCTTCACTTGACTTGAGGATTACTCAAGAGCCTCCAAGCTGCTATCTGCTTTATATCCTTCCTATTTCCAATCCAACCCACTTGCATGGTCCAATTCATCTTTCTAAAAATACTGCTCTGATTATGATAATCTGCTCAGAAACCACCAATGTCTCCCTTTTGTCTACAGAATAGTCTAGATCCCTTGGCATGGAAGTTGGACTCACCATGGCAGGACTCCCAGCAGCTTTTCCAGCTCCTCTCCTATCTCTTCCCATTGCACCAACTCCCATTCTTGCCCCACTGCCTTTGCTGCTATGTTCCTTTATGTCTCATACCCTTTCTCTTCCCACACTCCTACCTGATGAGTCCATGTTCTGCCTCACCTTCAAAATCTTGCTCAAGTGCTGCCTTCTTCATACAGCTCTCCAAACTTCCTAGTAAGAAGTGATCTTTTCCCCTCTGAGTTCCTGACATATAATATTGAATAAGTTGAATTTATATGAATTGAAACATTATTATTTGTTGGAGACCTAATGACATGACACCGTATGTTACTCAAATCAGCACTCCCTAGCTTTGTCTAAAACCCAAATTCACTTTACATTAACCTCCAAGGTCCACTGGCAGGTAAATTTTGACAAAGATATGTGTTATTCCTCATTTTCCCCCACTGTGCCACAAAGATGATGTTCATTTTGTCGTGATTAACCACTACATCATGGCAATGACTTTCACCATCATTATAAAGTAGTTATGAGGCAACTGTTCTTTGGCATGCTGCCGGGCGAGCCTCAGCCATGTGCAGAACAGACCTTGGTGCTGAGAGGGAGGCAGAATCAGGAGTTGACCGGGAAGGAAATTGTGCTTGCAAGCCTTTAAGCAGAAGTTAAAAAGGGTAGTTAGGCAAGTCAGGTGCTACAGAAAAGATTTTGTCTAGGCAGATGGCCTTTGTTGCCAAGTTGACTAAAACAAGTTTCTTAATAAGATGACTCAGATCTTTCTTTTTTAATCCATCTAGGGGCTTAAAAAAAAGAGATTCTTGGCCTTTAACGAGGCATATATTATTTGACTTGCGCATGTTTCTGCCTATCAGTTAACAACGATGCTGAGGTAAAATACCTCTTGAAATGACTATGACTTCCAGTGCACTGAACGATGCCCTAAGTAATCAGGAAAAGTGATAATCTCCTGTAAGTGATTTGCATGGATTGTTTATTTCCATAAAATAATTTTTTTTTTTCAATTTCTACTGGCCCTTCTGTAAGTAAAGACTTTAGTAACTTCTACAGATATTAAGATTGTGTCCTTCAACTCTTTGAAACATTATCTTCCTTGGCCTCCTAGCATCCTGTGTGTAACTAACTTTGCTGCAAAAACTTCTTGCTACTTTTATCTTTTGGCTCTAAAGAAAACTTTTTAAAAAATGAAAAAATTTGGTGAGGAAACCATGCACTAAATGGTCTACTTTTATAAGTGAAATAAGACTAAGTTCTCTTAAAAAAAAAATAAGAGTAAGCATTTGGGCACTTCAAACCTCATCAACTACATTTGATCCCAGATATTATCTAGGCTTATCTTGAATAGGAAAATGCCAAAGGCTCAAGTGCTATAAGACTCAGAAAACATTTTCACTCATCAGGAGGCTGATTAAGTTTATTATTTGTTGTCCAAAAGCTTCAGGTGCTTATTGACCTGGGCTAAACTGGAAAACAGTAAAGGGGGAAAAGAAATGTGCTTCTAATTGAAAGCCCCAAGGAAACTGGGTCAACAAAGTAGGGATGGACACTTCTTAGTGCAAGTTGAGGAGCTGAGCTTTTCTGCCAATAGTCTGTGGCCTGTGAAGGCTCATTTCCCGTCATCCCTTGAGACCAACAATATCCAAAACTACAGTTACAGAAGCTCAGCCATGTTTTCACACCTGGTTAGGTGTCCATATTTCCTTGCATCCAAACAAGAAGTGAGTTTTATATATATCTTTTCACTCAAATACTTGAATTCTCAGGAGAATCATTCAGCAGTCTGGTTCTAGAGTCACTTAGCTCCGAATCTCAGATTTATTCAGTGCCCACAAAGGATCCTGATGCACGCCAAGAAAAATAGCACAGCTGCTGCATCTTCGCTGGTGTGGTACAAGCTTTCAAATATTATTTTAAAACCATTACCTATGGAAAGATATAGAACCTTCAGCTACAATAGTATTTTTAATGAGGGCCAGTTAGCTAAATACCTCCTCCCTAATTGACGCTCTTTTGTTCCATTGGCTGTGGTTTTCCCCAATTTATTAAACCTCCCAAACATTCTTTTACATAAATCACTTCTATTTTCCTACAGAAATTACAAAGATACTGTATTTACCGGTGGGGGTAGGGGGGGGGAAGTGAACAAAATAATTATTTGAAAAGCACTTCTATAACAAACTATTCTGTTACTCTTATGAGTTTATTCACAGTTGGATATTGATAGTGGAGATTATAATTAATGCAGTGTTGTTATTAGGCAAGAGAGACTCTTTTATTTAATAAAAAAATAGGTCACATCCTGAATGGCCTGAGGCTGATGTAAATTCCCATTTTCAGTTTTACTGATACCTGTTTCTGGGGAGGTGAAGTTGGGAAAAGCAACAGATGGTGGGGGGGACATTTAATGACATGCATGTCTTCACTCTTTCCATGAAGTATCTGATGAATCAAAACATATTTTCTTTATTTTATTCTAAAGGACAAGTTTTTCTATCTCTTCTGTGAATTCGATATTTCTCAACCCAATAGAAGCAAGGGGATGGGATATGGAATTTTAGCAGCCAAGATAAACAATCTTCTATTAAACCAAAATATTTTGTGGCACTGGCAAGCCTCCTCAGCTTACTGGGAGGTTTGCTAAGGGATGGTGGGAATGGAGAGTTAAATTAACCAGGGATTTCTAACTTGAGAGTTTGCCAGTACTTCTTTTGTATTAAACAATTACAGTTCAGGGGTTTTCAGCCAAGTTCAGTATCTTCACCTAAATTATTGCATTATTTAACTTCACTCACATACTGCATGACTCATTGTATTTTTCCTAGCTTGTTCTTGTAGTATTGTCTCTTGGTGAACAGAAAGTTGCCAGACAATTAACCTTTTGCACATGTCACCCCAAGACTCTTCACTTCTGTTGTTGTGGTATGTTATGTCTTTGTTATTTTCTTAGACTTTTTTTTCTGCTCATTCATTCTAGAGCTGAAACTCCTGGATAAAACCAGAGGCTTCATGCGTGGCAATCTTTTTTAGGGCACTTAACATCTCTGTAGTGTATGTATAAATAAATAAGCTAAAGAATTCCAAAGTCAAGGGAAACATTTGGCAGAGCAGACATCTCAGTTGCAGCCAGAATTCCAGATGTTTCTGCAGGAAGATTATGTAGTACTTAGGAAAAAAATTCGAAAGACATAGGAATGGAAGTTGAAGCTTTCTTCAGAAATCTGAGTCCCAGTATCTAAAGGTCTATGGGGAATTACCAATAATTCATATTCCAGGCAAAGAAAAGATTTTGGCTTGTCCCATTGGACAACTCCAAGTTAAGAAGGGGAGGGGTCAGCATTACTTTTCTCCATTTGTACAATCTAGAACAGATGTGAGGTCTCCACTGAACTTTTTCTACAACCTCAGGTCACAGAACGCTCTGGGCCCTCTCCGCTCTGGTTTGGATATACCAATTTTTCCTTCACTACTTATTGGTGAAATTATTGAAAAACTTCTGAGAAGCAATTGTTTGTTCTTATTTCCTTTATCATTTTACCTCTACACAGCACCTTTTCTCTGAGGAGCTCAGGACTACATGCCACAATTAAAGGACTTAATTTGAAGTTCAATTATGTCTCACTGGGTCAGTCATCTGTGAGTTGAATTATCGAGACCTACTGATGACCTGACAAGGAGAGAGCCAGCAAGGGCAATTGGAAATAGTAAGAAGTAAGGAAATGTGGAAATACTAAAATGGGTTTGCAAGAGGAGAAATTGCAAGGAGCCAAAGGGTCAACAGGAGTCCAAAATTTAGTCAGGGGACCTATTAAAAACTTACTGGAGGAAAGGAACCTAGAAAGGTTTGGAAAGCCACTAAAAAGGTACAATTTAGTTCAGAGGAAAGAGTAGGAATTTTCCATTGCAGAAATACTCAGAGCCAGTTCGAGATACACAAAATATGCCTAGGATTTGACTTTTCACTAACACTTCTTTTTTTAAAAAACTTTTTTGTTTTTGTAGTGACCAGAGGACATGAGATATAATTATTTAATATTAATATTTTCTGTTAATATGCATTAATAACAATAGTAAATTAAATGGTGGACTGAACACATATGACTGCCCATATTTTCTCCCAAGTGCTTCAAAGCTGACAGTAAACAATTTTAAAAGGTTTAAGGCCAAAAGACAAAGAGACTGAGTTAGGGCATAGAGTGGACTACAAGTGTTAATGAAACTTCAGAGGATGGATAACAGAGAGGGAACTGGAAAGAGACTTATCTGAAATCTATGTGCCTTCAGAGAGAAATGACAATGAAAAGTCCTTTTATTTCATAGAATCTGGGTCAAGCTCAAGACTTGGCAGAAAATGTACTTTAACAGGCTGAAAATCCTGTTCATGGAGTAGTTGGAACCCTATCTCCTTTTTCTCCTACCTGACCAGTGACTATTCCACCCGACAGGAGACAGGCATACTCTGCAGAAATTGCACGACAGAGTGCGGATTCTGGTTCATCAAGGCAACCAAAGGCAGGGCATACTGCAATAGCTAGAGCAGAGAGATTCAGTGACTATGTCTTACTGAAAGGTGCATCTCCCTACCCCTGGTTCCCTCCCCTGCATGCCCCCAGCTCCCTGACAGTAACTAGAGACTGGAGGCTTTCTCACTAGAAAAATTGATTGACCCAAGAAAAAAGACTTGCTGATATTGATATTTGGGATCATCCAGTGAAATGGCTGGTCCCTGTATGGCACCCTAATGCAAAGCTCATAAGCTCCACTGAGGCACGCCGAGCTTATAATTAGCTCTCTAGTTCCTTTCCCTCAAATCTGGAATGCCAGTTCCTTAGGAGAGACTCCCACATGAAAGGTAAAATAAGCCAAAAGAAAGAGAAAAAAGAAAAAAATGGAAAAAACAATGCAAAGAGGAAAAAAACCTAAAACATGACAAAACAAATGCCTTAATAATTAAAATTCTCAGAAAGAGAAGGAAGATACTGCATTTATGAGCTAAGAACAGTATGCAATGGGAAAGCTAGAAAAAGCTATTAAAAATTAAAAATAGCAAAATTAAAATAAAATATTTAATAAAGAGGCAAAAAGATAAAGTTAAAAAATGTTCAAAAAGTAGAAGAAAAAACAAGATGAATTTTATCATTAAAAAGAAGAAAAGGACAAGAAAAGTAGAGGCTTAATCTAGTAAGTAAAGTATCTAATAAATAAGAATTACAGAAATAGAGACAGAGAGAAAGGGAGAAAGTTATCAAGGATATAACTCAAGAAAAAAATTTAAAAGTGAAAGATATGAGTTTCTACATCGAGCTTCCAAAATAACAAAAACAAAAGAAAACAAAATACCCAACACTCATTATTATGAAGTTCCAGAGCAACAGGAATAAAGAGAAAACCCAGAAGCTTCTACAGATTAAAAACAAAACAAGTCAAAATCTCTCTCTCTCTCTCTCTCTCTCTCTCTCTCTCTCTCTCTCTCTCTCTCTCTCACACACACACACACACACACACACGCACACCACATGTACCAACACACAGGACTGAGTTTTAGAATTGCACCATACTTCTTAGTAACAGCAGTGGAAGCTGGAAAAACAATGTAACAATGCCTTTTAAATTCTGGAGGAAAATGTTTTCCAACTTGAAATTCCTTATCAAGTCAAATTAGCCAATAAAAGTGAGGATTTTTAGAGACATAGTAAAGTCTCAAAAAGGTGATCTTCCATGCATTCTTTCTATAGAAGCTATTGGAAGTTTGTTTTAGTAAGACAAAGGAATAAATACAGAAAAAGGTAGGAGATCAGGAAACTACAAAAAAAAAAAAAAAAGAGAGAGAAAAGTTTCCTGTAGATGATGAAGACAAGGCACAAAACTGAAGCTGCACATAGAGTAAAGGTAGAACAGATTAGAGCAGGAGACAGAGGGCTCCAGGAGATAGGAATCAAAAAAAAATGTTAGGATTCTTGATATTTGTGGCCACATGAGGAGTCTCTCCCATGCCCATCTGTGTCAAAGATTGATTTAGTGACGAGGAATAGAAAAGTAACCAAACCAAACTGAGGCGATTATTAACTAAAAAAAATTATATGATGAAGAAAATGTCATAGTGTTCTCTGTGGTGCAGCTGGAAATGATAATTGCATGTGACCAAAAGCTGTCATATAACTTTATGGGGGAGGAGGAGGCGGTGGGGTACAGAGAGAGAGCTTACATGTGCCTGTGCATACATGTGTGTGTGTATATGTGGATTGGCATAGAGAGTTAAACCCTCACCTGTTTTAAGAGGGAATTGATATATCAGATCTGAATTCAATTATATTCTTTAGAAAAATGGAAGCAAGTATCAAAGAATCAGCTAACAAGCCAAGAGCTGTTGCTGCTTGGGAGCAGGACTGAGAGCAGAGCGGGGAAAGAGGTGACAGGACACTCTTGCTATTCATGATAAGCTTTGTAGCACTGCTGTACTTTTTAAATTATGTACAAATATTGATTCATAACAACAGGCCATCTAACAGTATACTATGCCTTAGGCACTCTTTTCATCATTTTGCATGAATTATTACTTTTAATTCTCACATAATTATTGTATAAGGTAGGTACCTCACTTTCCCCACTATTGAAAGCTATAAGGTAGATATAAAACTTCAGACACAGAAAAGTTAAGAAATTTGCTTAAGATCAGCTAGTAGGTGTCATAAATGAGCCAGAACCTGGTGGTTGATTTCAGAAGCTGTGCTTGTCATCACTACTGTATTCTACTTCTCAGGTCATATTTATTTATGCAATGGTTTGGTAGCTTGAAATTGCGTACTTTAGCATATCAGTTTTTCATAAAAGGATGATTTAGTAAATGCAAAAGTTAAAGAACTTAACAGAACTGATGGGAAAATGGTTTTAAAGGGGATAGAAATAGGAAATTCAAAAGTATGGATCACTGTACATTAGTCTAATGCTATTGGGCAAGGAGGTGGCAGAGCTGGGGCCTCAAACAAGGTCTCACAATTCAAAATGAAAAGCTTATCTATGTCACAGAATCACCTATCTGCAGACTGGGTATGACTAGCCAAGTAGAGCAGGAGAAATAAACAGTTCTGTGATTTTATCATCCATACTGCTGGTTGCATCTAGAAAAATAATATCACTTCTTTGAAGTCAAGACCATGATATTGCCAGAGAAATCAGTTCATGCCTCTCTGGATGATTTTGAATAATTATGAATAAACTGAATGTGAAGTACAGTGCTTATGCTAAGTGTATCTTAAATGTAGAATCAGAAATAATACCTCACTATTTATTTACATAAGCTGATACATTATTTTGGTGATCACTAGTGAAGTTGAAAGTTTTGACTTCAGCCACATTTACTTAATTTCCTTTTAGAGCTAAAAAAAAGGAAGATGATTGCCTTGATGTTGCAGAATATTTGCTGTAAGGAGAGTGTGGAGGGACAGGCCACGTATATCTGTCCTTCCTTTGATTTTCATAGAAAAAACTAGCAAGACCCCACAGCACTGAAATGTTGGAGAGTGGGAACTGCCACATTCTTTCCTCTCTGTCGGCTCTCCTAGTGCCCGAGTTATCTCTTTAGGATCAGCCCTGATTTTGATATTGAATTTTCAGCCTTAAAGCCTAAGTAATTACTCATATAAATTTTTTAAACCCTGAGTACCAAGCAGGTCTATACTTGCCGCTTCACTTGGTGTCTTTCAATCTGCATTCTCAGTAGGATGGAAATTTAAAAAGCAAGGATTGTGTCGTAGACTTGAGATTATAAAACTTTATATACTGTCAGTGCCTTTGACTCTATAAAAATTGGTTTTCTGCCCCACTTGGATTTGGCACCATGAAGGGCTAAACTCTAGGTCCTGAGGAGCCCTCTTGACTTCTCAACCACAAACTTATGTTGAGTGAAATCTTAGAAGTGGCCTCAAGCAGTCTGGTTTTGATACCTGGCAATGTTTTCCTCAAATGAGCCCTTAATCACTTTCACAATTCACTTTTAAAACTACCCCATCCTTGTAAGTCAAAGAGACTAAACAGTGTCAGCTGCTGGCTTAGAGTCGTTTCTCTGATGGCTGTATTAATATTTCTGTGTTCTCACCTCTTTCCCCTGGAGGCATCAGCTTGCATGACTGGAGCTATTAGTTCAACCCAAGATTTTAGTCTAAGGCAAGCCATAGACAGATGATGTGGAAGACAGATGTTTCTGAATCCATATTCACAAGCTTTCGACTATATCAAACACCAGAGGAAAGAGTTATTATTATCTCTCACTTATACATTTAGAATTTGGGTTTAGTTGAAGTGTGAGACATGAATGAGCTACCTGCCCATGGATAATATAATATTCTGGCTTCCTTTTCTCCCCTGCATTTCTCTGTTTCTGTTTATTGCTCCATTTTTCTTTCCCTCTCCTGGGAAGAATAGCTCAAAACTGCGATGCTTTGGGTTAAGTTTTCTCTTTCTAAGAGAGTTCAGTTATGAGCTCATATTTTATACTGGTATTTTAAATTGTTTTACTTTTAATCTGGATCTTGGCTTCATTCAACAAATTAAACTACAGCATTAGAATAATAAATCAATTCACATTTAAGGATTTTTTTTTTCAAAGCAAGAATCCAATGCAATGACACTTCTGTATACTCTGTAGGATCATTTGTTGTATTAAAACTTTCACTCAAATTAATTTTTAGATTTTAATAATGACTTTTATTAGATATTTGCAACCTATGGAAACTCTTTCTAACATATGAACAGACATAGTTTTAAGAGAAATACTTCTGAGTAGGAGAGACCGAGATTTCTGGACTATCTTGATTTGGAGTTCAAACGCTTTGGGTTAGACTCAGAGTAGCAAAGTTTCAGGTCAGTAATTCCTTGGTAACTTTCCTCTTTATCTTGGCTCTTAATTCTCTCTGCAGAAGTCTATGATGGCTTATTAAAATCAGAAACACCAGAAACAGAGCTACAAGAAGCTGTGTGGTGAATGGAGGGACTTATTGGCCAATATCTATCATTACATATAAATTGAGATTCTCCACACAGGTGATTCTTTCAATAGCAATCTTGTTTTAAAACCCTTTGGATGCCTTTAAGTCATCCCCCAGCACAGTTTATTTGATATGTGGTTACTGGTAAAGATAATAACTTTTGTTATCGAGGCGTTGGTTTTTTCTCATCTACTTCCTCTGCTTAAGGAAATCTTATTTCTTATTAGCACAAGTATAGTCACTTAAACAGAGGCTTGGGGAGAAATTTGTGGTTTTTAAAGATCCATCTCTTGACCTGTTACCACTAAATGTTATTATTAAATCTTCCCACTGGCATTAGTTTCTGATTTCTAGTTTTGCTAGTTGTACTTGCATTGATCCACCTTAGGAGAGAGATGAGGCTCACTATAATGTGGAGATGTGAGACTATACCTTTCCTTTGTGATATAACAGTTCTTCATGTGTCCAGTCAGATTCTTATGACAACATGACTCTCTAATGAAACTGAGTAAGAGCTTTGCCGTCTAAAAGCATGGCCATGTGACAGAGAAGACAGTACATGTACTTTCACATGGTTGTTTTAGGGACACGGGCCTAACACCACCTTTAGACAGAGATACTCAACGAATCACAGTATTTATTTACAAGTGAAATTTGTTAAAATGAGCATCTAAAGTAGCCTTAGGAAGAGGAAGAAGCCATGCAAGGCAGCCTGGGGGCAGGATGGGGAGAATGGTTTTGGGTGGCATCACTTTCTCTTTTTGTGAAGCTGTGTACATTTCTGTCCGTGCATGTGAAAATTGGGGGTATGACAGCTGATTGAAAACAGCATATATATTTCTACCTCATCTTGTTAATCCGATGGTGAATCGGCTGGGGTGTAAATAAAAGGGAAGAGTGGTGGGGGCAGATGAGCAATGCAGCAAGAGACTGGTTCATGGCTGTTTCAAACCCCCGGAGAAAGGCGTGGTTCTGGCATGGCTCCCTGATGCCTGCCATCTTTGTTCCCACAGCCCTCAGGACCCACCTCTGCTCCTTTCCAGTTGCCAATTCTCATTTATCCAAATGTATTGTCCTTGAGATGAAGTTCAACCTCTTGAGGATTATGCACAAGGCCCTTCATGATTTGGTTCCTCCTTATGGCCAGCTTTATCAGCTAACTAACCCTGCATTGCTAAGTGCTGGTCACACTAATTGTTTCAGCACTTCCTCCCATGCGCTTGCTCTCCTCCAGGCTTGTACATATTCTTCATTTTTCTTCTCTTCCTAGTACCCAGGATCATACCACTGTTTCAGTTTCACCTGGGGAAACGTGTAAACATACCATTCTCTCTTAGAGATTCTGATTCAAAACATTGGGAAAGAGAGATCCTGGAATATGTAGCTCCAAAGGCTCTCCCGGAAATTCTGAGGAGCACCTGAGTCTGGGAACCATATGTAGGTATCACTTCTCTGGGAGGCTTCCCTGATCTGTCCTTCTGGCTCTAAGTTGTACCCCTCCAAAATGAAGTACAACATCTTTAACTGTGTGTCTTTCTAATAAATGTCCACTTCATGAGGGCAGGGACTCTGTCTGGCTTTGAAGTTGACAAAATGGTTGATTGAATTGAATTGAAAACTTTTTTGTCTCCTGCTCTTGCTAGAACAAAAGCAAACTTATTTTTGGCTACATTTTTTGTTTGTTTTTAAATAAATAGAATTTAAAACAATAAGACTGCAAAAAGAATCTTAAAAAGTTTGCAATTTTAATCCTTGGTTGTTGTTTAAGTTTGAATGATACCAGACCTACCCTTGCTCAAACTTTTTTGTGTGTGGTAAAGATTTACTCCAGTGAAATCTCTGCTTCTCATTTTATCAGTCTTTTATAACATGTTGTAGAATACATTATTAACTTTTCTCAGGAAGAAGACTCACATGCTTGGTTTATTTCTCTGTCTCCCTGGATCTCTCTCTCTCTCTCTCTCTCTCTCTCTCTCTCTCTCTCTCTCTCTCTCTCTCTCTCTCTCTCACACACACACACACACACACACACACACACACACACATTTCTAATAGATGGCTCTAAGATTAAAAAACAAAAGCTAATCATTGTCGGGTCCTCAAGTCTGTAATATTCCATAATCTACCTTTGCTCTCCACTGTATCATTTTCAGTAGACCCTTGCTTCTAGAAGTCTCCTGAGTTAAATTCATTTCATAGATGCTGAGAGAAACAATGCCTGATACTGACTGTTACTTCTCAGCAAGAATAGAAGACATAGTTTATGTTATTAGCTGTTATTTTTGTTGATGCAGATGCTATTATCTGATTTAAACATTGAAGAGATTATTTTATTTTGTGTGTGCCCTGGAGGCTAAAAAGAAAGGAAAAAAAAGCCAACACCATTTTGAAAAGAAAAGCATCTAATAATTAAATATACTTTCCCAGAGAGTGGAAGAGCAGATGTTCTGTCTCCTTCACAAAGTGGGAGGGTGTGGAGACTTAGGGGACTTGTACCCGGAGCATATTTCATAATCTTAAAAAGTTAAGGGGTTTGAGGAAAGTCCCTAAACATGGGAGGTCTGGTTTGGGTAAATTCATACTTGTGCAGCAACACAAATGGGAATTTACCACATTTTTTGGCAATCATATATTATTGAATTTTTTTCTCAAACTCTCAAGATGTGAAAGATTGTTATCACAACACATTAATAGTGTTTTTGAAATTGAGGGAAAAAAGCACCCTTTTTCACTTGGCTAAGACAGTTTTATTGAGGAAATTACTACAGTGATTTTCATAACAGCCTGTCCAGCAGAAGAAAAGTCAGGCCACGGTGAAAGGTAAAGCCAAACTTTGGAGGAAAAACCCTTAACAATAATAAATGGAAAATAATGAAGAGCCTTCTTATCCTAGTTCATGTATCATTCTGATTCTGAAACAGGTAAGACTATTAGAATCACCTGAGGAACCTTTTGAAATGCACTCTTGCCTTCTCTCATAGTCTTCCAAAGGATAAGCATGTGGAATTTGAAAAAAACTCCTGAATTAAATCTAACATGATTTCTCTGCCCTACTCAGTCACCTTCTTCTTCAGGTTTAGAACCAGTGCTATCAACTCCAAACTGTTGAAGAAATTGCAGTTTCTTATGGCTGTTTTCAGGGGTCCTCAACACCCGGGCCATGGATCAGTTCCAGTCCATGGCCTGTTAGGAACCAGGCTGCAGGAGGTGAGCGGTGGGCTGTTTGAGTGAAACATCATCTGTATTTTTGGCCATTCCCCAGTGCTAGCATCACTGCCTCAACTCCATCTGATATCATCAAGCGTTAGATTCTCATAGGAACACCAGTCCCTGGTGTCAAAATGTTGGGGACCACCGGCTTAGAGGGAGAATGACTTGATTTCTCTCTGTCCCATGGCCAGCCTCTGAAATTGCTCCATGACTCTGGTCCTGTTCAGACAGATCAGCCTCTGAAAGTGAAGACAAACTCTACTCATTTCCTTAGACACTTGTTTCGTAGTATCAACTGCTCATTTTGTGTGCTGTATTCATGATTAAATTCTCTATCATTTATAATTTTATTCTTTTCTTATCTCTCTTTCAGTGAACTAGAATATCTGTATATCTGAAATGTTTTGTGACTGACATAAATCTTCAAAGTTATATAATTTTTAGAGTTGGAAGGAGCATGAGAGATTGTCTCCAACAATTTTGTAGGAATTTATTTTATAGTATTCTAGCCAGTTGCTGCTTGTGTATTTTCAAAAAATAGGCACCCATCAACTCATGTGGAAGTGCATTTTATTTTTGGAGAGCACACTATTGAGCCAAATGAAATGCATTACTCTTCTTACTATCTTCTAATTCTTCAATTAGCCCTAGAGATAAATGGTGTGGCCTTCTCCATCAGTAAGCACAAAATCAAGCTCTCAGTTTGCTTAGAAGTGGAATGCATTCACATTTAGTAATCTCACTGCCCTCTGCTGAGTTTGAGTTTTCAGCAGATCCACAATGCTCCTGGTAATTAAGCAGTCTTCTTGATGAGCACGTGACTCTCCTATGGTAATCAGGGCAGGGAAGGGAAACACGAGGTTTCTGCAATCCATAGCCGAGTCAAGGTAGAACTTTAAAACTTGGCTGCCCGGGAGGAGATGATCCTGGTCATTCTATGGAACAGCCCAGAGGGCATGGCTACAACCTTAATTTCTCATACAGGACACCAGGTCAAACTGTGAGTTAGTTTTACTCAACAGAAACAAGAACACAGCAGTTGAACATTTGGTATCATATAGAATGAATATCTGCTCACTGTATTTTTACACTATCATCTGGTGGTTTTGGCATTACTGGGATGCAGTCTTTTTTTTTTTTTTTTTTGTCTGGGCTTCTGGGGTCATTTCTCACTTTTCTGCTCCAGAAATTTGTGCACTCCGTAAATATATTTTTACTGCTAAGACTAAAGTTGCTGGCTTTTTAATTAAAATTTTGAACCCATTTCCTTTCTAAATTCCTAGCCTTCTTAACAACACAGGTGTGGTTCCCTTTCCTTACTAATGTTTACAATTTTATCATCTAAATACTTACTTTGTATTTTGTTTATCCTCTTCACCGACAATAAAGATTTCAGAGACTGTCTTTTTTAGAGTTCCTTTCCCAAATTCCTTGTGTTTGAGAATGATAAGCTTCTTGATAAAAAGATACTGTGCAGAAGTTCTTCGTCCATGTCCCAGATGACACTATGTGGCTTGAATTCAAGACCAAGACCAAGCCTGAAGGACTGGTTGATTGTTAAAGTGGTTCCCTGTGTTCCAAGTGACTCTCAGCATTTGTGGGTTAAATTTTCTTCCCCCAAAACAGATATTGATGTCCAACCACAGGACCTGTGACTATGACCTTATTGGGAAATAGGGACATTGACAGAGTTAACCAAGTTACGATGAAGTCATATTGGTCATACTGGTCATATTGGATTATCTCGTGGACCCTAATCTAATTACTGGTGTTCTTATAAAAAGAAGAGAAGAGACACAGAGACTTGCACAAGGGAGAAGGCAATATGAAGATGGAAGCAGATGTTGGAGTGATGCAGCTAAAAGCCAGGGAGCACCGAGGATGCTGGCACTACCAAAAGCTAGGAAGCGGCAAGGAAGAATTCTTCCTTAGATCTTCCAGAGGGAGCATGGTCTTGTCCACACCTTGATTTCAGACTTCCAGCTTCCAGTTCCTGTTGTTCTAAGACACCAAGTTGTGATTCTTTGTTACAGCAGCCACTAGAAACTAATACAGTGCTTGATAAGGACTTTCAGTTCTCCTGGACTAAAGAGGAAGTGACTCGGAACTCCTGCCTGCCTCTTCCTGGTGTTAGAGGCAGAACCTGGAAGAAAGGGTCAAAATACCCAGGTCTTGTGATTCTGAGCAATCATTTAGCCTATGAGCCTCAGTCTTATTAACTCACTCCTACTCTTCCTTACCCAGCAAATGTCTGCTGAGTTTGTCTGAGTCCTGGACTGGAGTCCTGACCCTTTATGAGTTTTCATTCTGGTAAGTAAAGACAGACAATAAACAGGGAAAAAGGTAAAAAAAAATAATGATGTCATTGCACATATTGTTTAATGTTAGGGAGACAATAGTGTCTAGCTTGGCTCCTAAAATCTTTGCACCCTCCAGAATGATAAGAGGATCTTTTTTATACTAATGAGATGACTAGTAGCTGAGAAATCCTAGATAGTTTCAGGATGAGGCTGGTCCCAGAAAGACCAAGACATGATTAAAGAGTTACAACTTTCAACCCCAATCCCCAACTGAGGAGTAGAGTTGGGCTAGTGATTGAGTTAATCACCAATGGCCAATGATTTAATCTCATGCCTACGTAATGAAACCTCCACAGAAACACTTACAGGTTGGTGAATGCGAAGGCGCCACGCTTTTCTCCTGACAACTTGCCCGGTGTGTCTCTTTCATTGGGCTATTCCTGAGTTGCATTTTTTGGTAAGAAACTAGAAATAGTAAGTGAAGTGCCTAATTGAGTGCAGTGAGCCTTTCTAGAAAATTATTAAACCCAAAAGGAGGGTGTTGTGGAAAAACCCTGACTTTGCAGACAAGCAGGACAGAAGTGTGGATAACCTGGACACCCAAGACGTGCAACTGACATCTGAGGTGAGGGCAGTCTTGAGGGACCAAGTCCATAA
This sequence comes from Eidolon dupreanum, assembly GCA_028627145.1. Lineage (NCBI taxonomy): Eukaryota > Metazoa > Chordata > Mammalia > Chiroptera > Pteropodidae > Eidolon > Eidolon dupreanum. Next base: position 18,346,719 of record CM053513.1, on the reverse strand, counting down.
ATCTGTGGAATCTGACATTAGTGTCAGATTGAATTAAATTTTAGGACACCCAGCTATTGTGTCATGAGGAAAAATCCCACACATTTGGTGTCACAAGTTTTATGAACAAAAACCAACCAGAATAGGGATTAAGAGTAAAAGAGGGAAAGGAGACTGGGTAATTTGGAAAGGCCACTCTGAAGAAGCAACAAGAATGTGAGGAAGGAGTGAGGCATGCAAAGCTCTAGTGGAAGAGTGTGCCAGGCAGAGGGAATGTCAGGTTGCAAAGGCCCTGGGCTGAAAATGGTGCTTGGTGTGAGGCAAGAGTGGAAAGCCAGTCAGATGGCTAGAATGGCAGGAGCTGGAGTGGAAGGAGCAGATGGAGGGAGGGAGAATGGAGGATGAATTCAGACAGCTGGGCACTAAAGATCAGGTCATGAGGACCTAATCAGTTATAATAAGGAGTCTAAATTTTTTAGTCTGATGGGAAGCCTTTGATTAGTGATATATGTGTTTATGTCTCTGTGTGTTTAACATTCTAATCTGTCAGGCGAAGAATCAAATGTTTGCATAATTTTTAATAAAAGTTAGCTTTAAGATAAAGGAACGACACTTTATATAATTATAGACCTGTAAGATAATTAGCAGAGAGGCCATTCTCCTCACTTTCCTCTAAATCATGAGGAGCTGAGCCAGAGAGAAAGGCCTCCTCCCTATCCCTGCCATGTTCCTTTCTATGAGGAGAGCTCAGTGAGGGGTCTCCTCCCCCCCGACTCCTGTCCTGGCTGGGAAGGCAGTCTGGGATGCTCAAAAGTAGCATCATTAAAGAGCCCGAAATGTTCAATATTTCCTGAGTAACTGCTCTGTGCCAAGCATTATGCTTGCTGCCAGGGAAATAACAATGAAATCAGACGTGGTCTCTCCATTAAGGAATGCACAATCTGATGAGCATGTCAGACAGTCCCTATGCAGTGTGAAGAGTGTACAAGAGAAGGACATAATGATTATTTGGGAAGCATAAAGAAGATACCTAACCAGAAGGGAGGTGTCACTTTTCCTACACAGAAAGTCTTCAGAACAAGGTGACATAATCTAATCTACTTTATAGATATTCTCAGCAGAGAGGGTTTTGACATGAGATGAAAAGCTCAGTTATTTAGGTCCTTGGGAATGGGAGACAAGTTATTGGGGGCGTATTCTGGTGTCTTTTGTTGCCTTTGTTTTGGAAATAAGCAAAAGATTTCTTTCAATCTTTTGAACATCTTGTTTTAATCTAAATATGATTTTCTTTGGCCACCTGAACAATTATGTAGTTTTGTAATCATTTGCAGGTTCAATGGTGAAAAATGTAATCTATTCCCCTATTATTATTTAAATCCTATTTTTGAATATTTCAATGTCACTATATTTTTCCCTTAAGTTTCTTTTCTATCAGACCTGTGGAAGATAATATCAATTGATTTTTTTTTTTTTTTTTACCTTTAGCTTAGTAAATCTAATGTTCACAGAAAGCTGCATTCTATCTTTATTGTATATGTGCTGATGGAAGACAAGAATCCTGAGGCAGCGACTGATGCTGCTGACAAGGCAGCCACAGCAGAGGGGCACGTGGAAGAAACCAAGACAGCAACACATGTGCCCAGAGACAATCTACTTCCCCTAGTCAGTTGTGCTTCAAATTGCCCCATGATGAGTTGAGAGATTGCACAGCCAAGGAGGATTCGAGGATGGAGAGTGAATAACTGCTGTTCTCAACAGAAATAATTCCTGGAAGTAGGGGCAGATGAATAGTTAGGTGGAGAAATGGATGACTAAGTGTGTATTTCCCAAAATAGATAGGCTGCCTTATGTCTTTATTAATGTCTGATGAGCTAGTTTGCTTATTTAAATTTATGAGAGAGTAAGCTCAGGTAGAAAAAAGATAAAGATCAGGAGCTGGTTTCAAAAACAAAAGGCATGGACTTTTAAAGTGATTTTTTCTTCTTTTTTTTCTTTATAGCTCATATCTGATGACAAAAGCTTTAGGCAGCTTTTACAAAGCATTTTGCTCGTATGAAACCAGCAGGAGTCCATGCTGGCTCTAGCAGGACAGTCACTTCCATCAGTGTTGTTCAAAGAAAGGACAGGGGATGTTGGTCTCTGGCACTCTGTTCCAAGACAGGCTGTATAAGCATGAGAACTTTTTAGAAGTTCATGAGATTTTTAAGGTAGTATATCAGCCATACAGGCTAGGTTAAACTGTGGTAATAAGCAACCCCTACAGCTCAGTAGTTTAAAAAAAAAAGGTGTATTTTCTGTCCATGCACTTGTCCATTTTTTTCTTCTTTGTCCTATCTCTTTGACCCAGTCTGACAGAACAACCACTAGCTAAAAAATTACCAACAAGGCAGGGGGAAGAAAGAGTAATGGCAGGGTGCACACTGGCTCTCTGAGCTTCCTTCTGGAAAAGCTGTGTGTCCCTCCTGTTCCCTTTACTGGCCAGAGAAACCACAGGGCCACATCTGACTAGGAGAGCAAGGAACTACAATCTTACTATGTGCTTAGAAGGAAATCCAGAAATGTATACTAGATAGCACTAATGATTTTCACAGTCATAAATAATGCACAAAGGCAAACTATGGACAGCCCATGGAGGTAATGGCAACATTCAGATAGCCTTTTCTCTTTTCCTATGAGTATATGTGTATAGATGTGAAAGTGAAGGGCTAAGGTTGAATATAGACAACGCAAAGAAAAGATTAAAAAAACAAAAAACAAAAAACTATACCCTCTCCATCCCCAGCCACCCAATAAACCTCTCATATATCCTGATGCTTAACTGCAATAGAACTGTTTAATTTATGTCCTAAGAACCCTTGTGTGATGGGTTAAAAACAAGCTAAGACAGCTTCTGGATATGACTTAAGAGCTTTTCTGAGCCAGAGAGAAGGAGATTGGAATTGAACTGTCTTGTTCAGGAGGTGAAAAGGCAGCTATCCACTCAGGACACCAGCAGGAAGCATGGTGGCTTGGAGAGAAATAAAAAGGCTTTTCTGGTAGGGAAGCAATTCCCACCCTCTGGGTGTCTAATCTTGTGTAATGATTTTATCTGGCACAGAAGGAATTGGGGGAAATGAGCATATTTTCTACATGCTTCACCCAGAGGGTAATCCTTAAAAAGAGATTGATCATTTTTGATCCATCTTCTCAGATCTACCAATCTTTTGCATGATTATTGCTTTATTGAGATTGCAAACTGTTCTTGAATTGGGGCTGACACATCGGCCTCTGCCTCTCATGCAACCAGGAAGAAATTGACAGTTTGCACATCATTGGGTTAGCTTCACATTAATTAAAGCTTCCTCCTTTTGTTATTCACATGGGTTTTTGTGAATCATGCTGTTTACAAATAAGTCTAAATCCAAATGCCACACTTGCACGTGAATGTTCAGATCTAGGCCCATTCCTAATTGCTGGGTTCAGTGAAAGAGGGAGCTGGTAGGGAGAGATGGCAAGTATAATGAGCTAGAAGAACTATACAGTTCAGTTTCCTGTAAAATCACTTCAAGAGCTATACATATCCTTACCATTGCTAACTGAAGTCTCTGGAAGCCAAATGTCTGAAATATATTAACTATGTGTTTGCCTGTGTTCATAGCCATTTCTTCAAATTTAAGCTTTCACTCATAGAATGTCAACATAAGCAGTTTATCTTGTATAAAAACCTGCGATTCATTACTTGGGTGCATGAACATGGGGAAAAAAATAAAGAAACAACCTTAAACTAAAAAAAAAAAATTCTAAACATTTGGGTAGTATAATCTTTTTAATCTGTCAGTCAGTTATTATGCCCAAAGAGCAAAGCTATTCTATTGTATTACATTTTACTCACATGATTCCTTTGTTAAAAATGGAATAGATTTGTGAAGTCTACTTATATTAAATTTTAATGATTGTTCATTAAACAAGTTTGAATGAGATTAATGTCAATTTCAAATATACATGAGTCAACCCCACATGATCCCCCACTAATTAGAAAAATGTTTCAGAGTTTCTGGCTATAATGTAAGTTATGCACACTGATGAAAAAGTTTAAGACTATTTTATATGGGTATATTCACAAATTTGTCGGCAAATTTGTAATTTTTTTCTTCATAGCCAGACACGATGTAATAGGTAAAGGGGATTGCTGTAAGTAGGCCTTCCGCAACGTGGTTGTGAGTTATGGGGGAAGGGAAGGGTTCTGTAGTCCTGTGATTAGGTCTCAGTGAGCCTGCATGGACTCTGAATGTGAACTTCACAAGTGCTTCTCCGTCTCCTCCCCCCACCCCTTCCAGTGACAGGGTGGTGGGCAGGAGCTGCGTATTTTCCTTCCCACAGGCAGGTTAGGCTCTGCTGAAATCTCAGCAGGTCAGGCCCTGGTCAACTAGTTTCTCCTGAGGGCAGACCTTATTTATCGTACAGGGAGCTCTGGCCTATTTCAAAATGGTTCTCTTTCCGTTTTTCACTGAATGTGTACAGGGAATTTTCTCTGATGGTCACTGCGAGACTCTTGTAGAACTCCAGGAGATAAATTCACAAAAGTGTGGGAGCCATCCTCAGACAGGGCCTCCCTGGAGTTTTCAATACAGACTTGTCCACGCTGAGCCTTCAGCAATCCAAGTCCAGTCCAGTCCATTATAGCTCAGGTTTTCCTACTTTGCCAATGGCCCCCGCTGAGGCTGCTGCTTGTGGATTTTGATTCCAGTAAGTTGTGAATCTCTTTATTCACCTGTAATTTCGGGGGGCAACAGTCTGTCCTGTGACCTCCCTTCTCTTATGGATCTAGGAAGAGTTGTTGATTTTGCAGTTTCTTTAGCTTTAGCTTGTGAAGATGAAGGGATGACTTCCAAACTTCTTATATGCTGGACTGGAAACTTGAAGTTTGTCAGCAAATTTGAAATCATGTTTATAAGGTGCCTGTCCCTGCACAGTGGACCCATGGGGAAATAGAAATCTAGAAATGATCACAGCCCTTGTTGACTTTTCACCATCATATTCCCAGTACTCAGCACTCTGCCTGAAGCAAAACAGTTGTTTAGTGAACATTTGCTGGCTGAGTAGCTGGCAGGTCTGAAAGGATGGCTTTCCAGCAGTCAGCAGGAGCTCTGGGTGCCCTTGGGAGGCCAGCAGAGCAGATGACTTAAGGCACAACCATTCAGCAACGGGTGACTCCAGGATGAGGAAAAACGGAGAATGGGGAAAAAAGAGAGCCAGAGACAAAATGGGGGGGCAAAAAAAAAGAAAAATTAAAAAAAAGAGAAAAGAATGGAAAGAATCCAAGATCATGGAGCCTAGCAGAGCCCATCTGTATTGCTTCAGGTGGCTTTGGGCACCACACCTGCCCAACCTAACCTTGGACTGAGAGCCCAGGCCCCCAGGGATCTGAACCCCAGACTCCCACAACAGCATCCTCCGCACCTCGTTTTCTATTCTCATCACTGACTTGCACACCTAAGATAGATTTTGACACCAGCATTGCTAAAAGTGCAGCTGTGAAGTTTATCAGCTAAATGAGGTCACTTTTGAGAGTATAACAGGTGCTCTTAATAATAACTATGGGACATCAGGGCAACTGGGGTTTCCCAGAAATACTGGGAGGCAGGGTTACCCTACTAATAGCCTATTCTGCCTGCCAGTATTTTTCTGTTTTTGGCCTTAAATGTAGGTAATACAAATAGGGCTAATAAATGTGTGATATCACATATCATCAGAAAATTTGAATAAAGTTTTAAATTTTCTGCTTCCATTACTTGAGAACTCGTATACATATTATACATACATCTTTAATGTCCCAGAATTTGAAGCACTCTTTTCTTTCTCTGTCCTCTCTCTTTTTCTCTCAGTTTTATTAGAGTAAAAGTGTACCTATCTTTCTTCTCCACTAGATATTATATTGTTTGAGTGCAAAACCCACATTTCTTTAAAAAAAAAAAACCTTTACATTTATTAGAAGTACTAATGAAAATGTGATTTTGATAAACATGAAAAGAAAAAAGACTGATCTAAGGAAATAATGACTTGAGAATAACAAATCTTATTTAAATTGACGTGGGGGGGGTAGCCATTTTGCAATGCTCTCTTTTCCAATGAAGCTTTGAGAGCCAATTTTTGTTAAATGAGTTTACATCTAAATTTTAGCTCTGTTGACAGTTAACTCAGGGGTCTTTTATCTGTGCTTAATGTCACTAGCTATATCCTGCCATTGATCTACGGGAAAACTCCCTATTGAAATCAATGAAGAGTTCTATGTAAAAATCAATGGCAGGATATGGCCTGTAAGAATAGTGGTTACTATAAACTTTGGGCTGTGAAGCACCCATTATTGTTACATCAGGGTAACCCTTGAGACCGTGTTCAAAAACAACAATAAAAAAATTGCTATTCTTTAGAATAGGAGAAAAATGGCAGGAAGGAAATGGTACATGTTTGTACAGTATAATCTACATGTTCCCACAGTTTAGTATTACTTTTGCTTTGTCTTTTCAAGATTCTCAAAGAAAAATCCATAGAAAAAGACAAATGCTTTTCAAAAAAAAGTCTGTATTCCCTGTTTGGAAGATAAGTGCATATTTCCATACATTATAACACAAATCAGTTCATTTGAGTGAATCTGCTGCTACCTCCTCATTCATACGGTAGCCCCTGGCTTATTTGCTTGCAAAGGCAAAATTGGCACATCAAAGATGAGCAGAGGAAGGAATAAAAGCTGTGAGGCTACTCACCCTCAATGTTAAAGACCTTGTGTTTTCCAGGCAGTAAAATATCTGAAAAATAAATTCTGGAATAGTTTGAGAAAAAAAGTGTGGACCATATAGCATGAAATACTGCAAACTTCATTTATGTTTGGTTATTTTGGTAAAAATGTCTCCCTGAGTGCATGTGAAATAACTCTTTTACAAGCTGAGTATAATGATTAGTACACTTCACAATTAGACATTTCCACTTCACCAACAGAGGATCCACCCATATACCAGATAAGGAAGATGTGAGGATGATTAGGCCAAGGTCGCATGCTATCCTGTCAGAGAGTGACGGTCAGCAAGCACATGAGTTGAATTGTCAGTCCTGCTGGGTGTCCTGAGAGTAGGCTTGAAGACATTTTGAGAGATTGAGCCCCTGTCTTTGCATACCTGGATTAAATTTTTCAGGCCAGACAAGTATCCTCTGTCCCCCATTCATTATGAAAAACGGTTGTAATTCTCTTTTCATGTTTAACATATTATATTCTGTTGTGTATACAAGAAAAGATAACTTCTCTATAGATAACATATCTATTCTTGTGGTGTAAGGGCTAAAATCAAGGTCCAACATTATGAGTACTTTGCCATCTGGGGAAACCAGGAGACCCTCAAATGGCCTAACTGCTAGCTCTCCTCCCTACCTTGCTCCTGCGGCTAAGGTCCTCTAGCCAAACAAATCTTATCGTGAGGTCGTACCAATTCTTTCTTATTCCTGAGTAGTGAGTTTCACTTCCCTGAAATCCTGAAGAAATATTCTAGCAAGCAAATCACATCCTTATGCAGGAACCAGGGACCACCTCATCCTCTTGATTCTCTAAAGCCTGCCTTCCACGGCCTCCCTGGCTGTTCATTCTGTTCTCGACTACGCCCCCCATGTGCTTCCATGTGGCACATGGTATTCTCCTCCCCGGGGCTGTGAGTATATGTGACTCATAAACTGACGTTGCTCTCATCTGTTTAGTGTTGAGTGTCATATATTTAGTTATCTCTATCCCCCAAAGGTGGGAATCCCTTCCTTAACAACAGAGTGAAGAGGAGACAATTAAACTAATTCCCTAAACAGTAGGTTGAATTAAGAAGTGGTCCCCTTATGCCCTCAGATATAATTATCTTAATTAAAATGTACTTAGTAGAGGATGAACATTTTAAAAGTAATAATATTGCCATGAGTAATGTTTGAAAAGGAGACGTGTTTTGAAGAACTAAAAAGAAAAATGCAATAAAATATGGTTCGATATACAGGGCCTGATATATAAGGAAAATGGTAGAAAGGCACTGGAAATAAAAGAATTACAAAATGAAACCAAGTTAAAGATATAATACAAAGTGAAAAACTTTTGAGATGAGAGAAGTTAAAGTAGCCATGCTTGTGGGATGGAGGAGACAAAGGTTCAAGAATTCTGCCTCCCTCTCACTCTGCTCAGCATTAGCAGATCTTTAAGATTTTGCTCTGTGATTGAAGAAATTTAGGGAGATAATAGGAAGATTAGGAGGTGGTTTAGCACTGGAGCAGTTCTATGTGATTATTAAAGAGACTGTTTGGTGATAATAATGGACTTCTGAAATATAGTTGAGGTTAATTTCACCTAACTATGTGGCTTATGTCAGTTGTCATTCACTCATTTCATGAGGCATTGAGCTGGTTTGGGATGGAGAAGTAGGCTGGGAACCCAATTCTCACAGTCTTGATGCAATCAAGCTAGAGTCAATTCAGCTTATATTTATTGAACACATCACATAATAATATACACTTACTATATCAAACACAGGGCTGGGCTGCACATTTTAGCATCTGTGGGGAAGATTTTAGTGTAAAATGCTCTTTGTTCTCAAATAACTTACAGTCTTTCTGGGAAGCAAAATGGGACCATGCTGAATGACAGGGACACTTATGTTCTGGTCACCCAAAGCCAGTATGGTGGTAATCAGTTTAGTTTCCTGAGTTGTTTGCATACTGACTGGATTGGCCTCTTTTAGGTATGGTCACACCCATCAGTGTGTATGCCAGAGAGCTGAACAGTCGACCCATTATTTAGTGTTCTTATTTTATTCACAAGGCAAATAATGAGAATAAATCTAACCGAGCTTTACTGTGTAAAGAAGCTGTGTGAAAAAATAAGAAGAATGAAATATTGGGTAAGAGTGTTAAGACAGGCTTAACACTTACTCTTGGGTAAGAGTGGTGATTATGAGCACAGTCTTTGGGGCCAACCACATAGGACAGGTAGGACCCTGGCCCTCTCACCGGTGTTCTGATCACTATAAGCCTCCACTTCTTCCTCGTAAGGCAAGTACACTAACACCTTTCACAGGCTTGTGGTGAAGACCAAAAGGGGTCACCTTGTGCCAGTCTGTGGTGAGAAGTGTTCAGTAAAGGCAGCTACAAATATGGGAGCTCGGGGTATAGTCTGACTGTGGTTAGGTAGCCATTGTGTGCAAATATACACTCTGAGGAATGTTTATACATATTAGCCTGAGAAAATATATTCTTTGTAAAGTGCTGCTTAGACTGCACACTGGAATTCAATGCTTGTCTGATTCGTAAACTAACCTACATCCTTATTTTAAATTTGTTTTTAACAAAATGTAAGGATCCTAAGTATCCAACCCAAGCTAGGAGCAGGTTTTTATTTAGTGCTGTTATGTTTTATGTTTTAAAGTACCTGGCATGTAGTGATTGCACAGAAGATGGTAAGTGTCACTGTAGTGGTTGCTCTTTATTATTTGGTAATTTCCTTTTATGGTTGATTTACATAAATTATGTGAAAAAATAAATCCTCAGTCCATGTTGCTCTCTTTTCTTACTTTCTTATGTTCTTTCTTTTCTTACTTAAAGACGGACTGAATTTTTGTTCTGGTTAAATTTGACTGGAGTGGTGTGGTAATAACCTCAGTTTGAGAAAGCTTGCTTTTGAAAATTGTGTTGGTGTCAAACATGTAGATAACGCAGATGAGTTTACAGATTAATTTTATTATAATGAAGAATGTTCTCATCTGGTTAAAATGACTGTTTTCATGCTTATACTTTAAGAAATAATTGTGGATTTGATTTTATGCCTAATATGTTGTTTATTATTTTAGCTTACCACTTAAATTAATGGTGTCATGTTTACATAAGCCTATAACTCCTCCTCTTCAAGCACTGTTTTTGTAAGGCTTGCACTAGAGGTTTTTGGAGTAAATTATAACCTGAGGCTATCTTTATGATGTTGCCATCTTGAACCCTGTGGGAAAGTAGGTAGGGCATGCATAATAAATAATAGATGCTGTCAAACATCCGAATAAAATGTAAAATATTCAATTAAATATGAGTGTTTTATTGATATGGTGCCAAAACATCCAGATTTTTTGGCTATCTTTGAATATGGGTGGGCGTTGAGGGTTGAATAGACAGAGCCTGAACTGGCTTAGTATTTTTCACTTTTATCTGGAGTTGGAAAATGACCCAGACCTGCATGCTGCAGCTTTGAGTATGGACATGACTGTACCCTGCTGGCCTGTCCAGTGACTTTTTTCTTTATCCCAGGGCTCCCAGTCATTTCTCTCTCCGGGAAATTTTCTCTCTTGCCTACAAAGAAACCAAAGGCCTCCCGGAGGCACAGAGATTCTCACTTGTCTCTTTGGGTGGTTTGGTGGTAAGCTGAGCCACTGGCCTCTTTTCTCACAATGGATACAGGCAAATGTCACTTAGGTTTCAAACTAAAATACTTAAACATACTTAGACTGATTCAGGAACTCTTATTTCCTTAAGAATGGGAACAGTTTGGGTAATAGTTATGAAATCAAAAGATAGTTAAAATGTTCAGGATGGTTATGGTAATAATAGCCACCAACTGGCAAGTGCTTTCCAGGACTTGCTTTTTAGATTATTGCATTATGTTTTCATAGCATTTTTTCCTATGAGATAATGACTACAAATTGACCTAAATTTATGATGATAAAAGTGAAGCTCAGAGAGGTTAAATAATTTGTCCAAGATCACACAGCTAAAGAATGGTAGAGTCAAGGGTCTGCCTGATTGTAAGCCTTCCTTCCTTCCTATCTTTTATTACTGTGTTCTGATAGAATTTTGACAGATTTGCAAATATGAACTGTAGTTCTACTGAAGGTTAATTTACATGTGGTAGTTTACAGTTTCTTTTGTAACTCATGATCCATTTTGCTTTACAAAAAAGTGTTGCCCTCTTCCCCTGTGAAGGTTTCTGATATGTCTCTTAAAGGAATACCTCCTACCTGCCTGAGAATCAGCTCTGTCTATCGCCCTTGGGGAAGGTTTGGTCAACTTTGGTTTTTTCAGATTATATTACCAAAATCAACTTCTCCCAAATATAAAAAATCTACTTTATAGGTTTTGAAATTGCACATACTTTCCCATCTTAAATAGTATTCTGATAAACTTCTCCTGAAATAAAAGACTTCATCCCTGCCTACTCAAAACTCATACTAGAGATACTTTGGTTTCAAGCTAACTATAAAGTATATTGTGAATAATACAAGATAAAAGTTAAGACAAGAGATAATGTTTCTTCTTCCTCACATGAGCATTGCATGCAGAAGATTTTGATTCTGAACCCTAAAAGCCACCGGCCAAATTTCAAAGTGAGGAAAGAAGTGGAGATTGATGAGTTTACATCTAATATCACTACTAGAAAAGCAAAGCATGTGTTCCTTTTATAGTGAATCCAAGACTACATGGAGGCATCGGTACCATGTCATTTGAGGAACTACGACAAATGTTGCTTGGTACAGTCTCCCTGCACAATTCCAGGAGGCACTACTTGATTTATGTTGTGTATAGTGCATAGTGTGTACAACTATGTACAGCAGTTTTGCTTGCACTAACATTAGCTCCCGCTCAGGTCTCTGAGAGTATCTGAGCTTTTGTCCTGTGTGATGAAGATATTGAGAGTATTTGTCTTTATACGTGTAAGATAATAGAAAATATATATGTATATATTTGTGTCTGCACTGAGACCTGGCACAGAGCTCCTAAAACCATTGTAATTCCCCAAGTGATTAGAATACTAGGAACATTTTTCATTCTAATATTTGGTCTTTGACCCTAGTTCCTGACCCAAGTTCCTAAATCCCTTGGAATTTCCTGGGTGATAGGAACATCTTTTACTCTAAGGAAGTGACTCTGGGTGGGCTCCTGGATTGGGGCTGTAACCAGAAAGAAAAGCCATGATTGGAAGCTTGAATTTTCAGCTCTACCTCCTGTTCTTCAGAGGGGGAAGAGAGGCAAGAAATGGAATTAAAAATCAATTATGATTACTTGAGGAAACCTCTATAAAATACAAATAGTATGGGGTTCCTGGAGCTTTATATGAGTGGGCACATCACATCAGGATGGTGGCATGCCTCAATCCCACCAGTAACAGAAGCTCCTGCACTTGGGGCACTTTAAGATCTCGCCTAATGTATCTCTTCATCTGGCTGTTCATCTGATCCTTTATCATATCCTTTATTAAACTGGTAAACATAAGTAAAAGTTTCCCTGAGTTCTACTGAGCCACTCTAGAAAATTAATTGAACCTGAGGAAGGTGTCATGGGAACCTCCTATTTGTAGCCAAGTTGGACAGGAGTTGAGGGTAACTTGGGATCTTATTACTTGAGATTGGCATCTGGAGTAAGACTGAGTACTTAACCTAGGGAATCTGATGCTATCTTCAGGTAGACAGTGTCAGCACTGAGTAAAATTGTAGGATACCCAGCTGGTGTCACAGAATTGCTAAGTGTTGGGAAAACCCCCACACATCTGCTGTCAAAGTGTTGTGAGTATGGTATAGTGTGAGAGTCAAGGAGATACACAGGAGGAAAGATGAGTTTGTTTGTTTTTTCTCAATACAATACGAATGTGTTCTCTCTGAGGAGTACCCTATGAATCTATTAATAACTGTTATTCTAGAGCAAATTCCTGACTGCTGGAAGTTGGAAACAACTTAAAATCAAGCTGAAAAAGGCAAATCTAAATTTGGCTTTATGTTGGAAGACTTGAGTGAACAAGGAATAACACAGACCATTAGGAGCTGAAAGAAAAAAAAAAAAGAAAGAAAGACATATTTTCAATTGCTAGGATTAAACTCTCTTCTTTCAGAATTTGGCCTGGGCCTCATGAGTCAGCCACATCCAGCTTGTTCTTCTTTACTCTTTTTAAAGGACTGTATCTTATTAAAGTTGTGTTGATGAAATGTCGATATGACTAGAAGCTTCAAAAACTAGAAATGGAAAAGCTCTTGGGCTTTAAACATATATGAAGTACAAATGATTAAAATATTTCTGGGGTACCTGCTGTGAGACAGGCCCAGGAGATATAACTAAAAATGGTGGAGTTTTAATATCAGGGAGAAGCCTTTAAATGCCCTTGACAATTTCATTTAGTGCCCAGACAGCCCATTGTTTTCCTCATCAACATCAGTGAGCCTGGAGGATCGACCTGGGCTTAACCTTCTCTGTAGCTCACTTGGAAGTGCCAAGACATCTTCATGCTCCTCTCAAATAGGATAAGCCCCTCCTGAGTGGGGTTGTTCTGTGGGTTCAGTGGGGACTGTGACTGCAAGGAGCTGGCCCATTTATAAGGAACTCAGGGTGAGGTGGGCAGAAGCAGGTTCCTGGGCTGGGACGACTAGTAGGGGAGACAGTTATGTTAGGGAAGTAGATCCTTTGGATTATTTTATCTTCTGTGGTATTTTATGTGATCTGGAGTGTTTGATATTGGTATTAGTCTTCACATGTCACAGAAATGCACATATGCTTTCAAAGTATATGAAGCTGAAATAAAATATTTCTGGGATATCTGCTATGTGACGGGTCTGAGAGATACAATGAAAAATGGCAGAGTCCTAGTATCAGTGAGACTGCGCATGTTAAGATGTTTTTATATTTTTATGTGTTGGATCTCTGTAAAATCATTAAGGTTTAGTATAAATAGTAACTCAAGTGATCTGGATGTCAAAACATTTCAAAATTAGAATAAAGGGATGAAAGATCAACCTTTTAAAAGTATAAATGAAATGATTATCAAAAGCTATTAATACTGATTAAAAGGTTCTTGCCAAAGGCAGACAAATATAAAGGATATACTGCTGGTATGTAAGCCGAAGAAATAGTAGGAGTCCTGGGTGCTGACTGGTTAACACAGAAAACACATACCCCATGCAGCCTGCAGTCCATATTCACTTGGCTTTACAATTCCATTGTATTCTTTAGCACAATTTCATTGTTCCTGAAAACTCTTTCCAGGCAAATAACTTCAATGTTCACTCTGGGAATAATTTACAGGACCTATCAGCTCTTCCATAGAAAGCATAGTTTTCTTACCAAGTTTGAACCCTTAACCTAAAATTCCTCTCCTTGTCTTTTCCACAAATCCTAAACTTTCACATCATAATCTTTACTCAGTCCTAATCAAGCATCCCTCTCCAGGGTCCCCTCTTAGAAAGACCTACTTTGAACTAAATAATTAAACTGTAATAAATACTATCCCTGGGAGTTTTGCAACGAGGAAAGATTGACTCTTATCATTGGGCATGTGAAATCAGAAATCACCACTGATATAAGAAATCACCTAAACAGACAGTCACAAACTATTTTATTTCCCATCTATTTTCTTAATGGCCCATTTGTCTAATAGTTATTTTTTTTTTCCGTAAGTGTCCACTTTTGACCCTTCTCCCCCTGCTAAGATGGGATACAGGCTCCAAATCCTAATGGCCTTTTTGAGTAACAATTTTCTGTGAACTCTTACATATTTATGTGAATAAAAATCTGTCTTTTCTTTTGCTCATCTGTCTGGTCAGTTTGATTTGCAGGTCTCCACTACTGAACCTAAGAGAGTAGAAGAAAAGTTTTCCTCCCTGACAATACAAACTCAAAAATCTCAGTGAAATGTGACCTTGTCCTTCCCATTCTGAGATACTATCAAAGCTCTGTGGAGGTGGTATTCTTCAGCTTTGTCTTAACAACATGGCATTGGAGATATCTGAAAGTCAGAGCTTGACTCTGCATTTCAAAAACCAGTGAGAAATTTCTTATGTAATAGAATATAATAGAGAGATTCAGTTGTAATATTACTATTCCTCTAGAAATCACAGAAAAAGATTCCTTTTAGTCAGGAGACAAGTCTTAAAAATATTTGAAAAAGTTTTGTTCCTAGAAATAAAAAAAATGTTAATTTGTGATATGTGAGAAAGTTAGAAGTTGAGAATATTGGCAGACAGGCATAGAATTTCTTCTTAGATCCAAAACAGAGATGGTGTTTTGATTTGGAAGGCATTAAATGCCCTGTAAGATATTAATTCTGCTGTACAATGATTAGTTTGAAGACTGAATATTGCTCATCCCTCATAAACTCAGATCACAACATATTGCCTAAATTGAATTTATAAAACACTTGTGGCTATAACAGAGTTCATTAAGTAATTTGCCATAGCTCAACTGGTTGCTTCATCTGCTCCCCTGAATGCTAATATAGTGGTAGATAATAGAGGCAGCTTGTGCATAATGAGGGATCTGACTCTGTCCTCTTCTAAGAGACTCAGGAGTGCTCAGGAAAGTTGAAAAGTAAGCACTTAGGAACAGATGTGTGTCTTGGTTTCATGGAAACTAGTTACAATCTTCTTCAATTCTGTGACAATAATTTGTAGAATATTTTTCTGCCTTTTATATTAAGTTAAAATGAAAGCCCAGATTCTGTTCTTTTCTGTAATAAGAAGGTTGTTATTTCAGCATGTAGCCAAAAAGGTCAGACTAGTTCCAGAGCCACTGATTGGTGTTTCCATCAGAGGAATGGTACAATTAAAATAATTATTATTTTTCCATTATACTGAAAATTAACTACCTAGAAAGAAACAGAGACTGATTTTTCAACTCTGAGTTTGCAAAAGGTTAATACAGAAAATATAAAGAACACGGTTGTTGGTAGATTAGCAGGTAAATATAGAGCAAGTAATAAAATCGATCATGACTTAAACTAATTAATAAAACAAAAAATTAACATTATGTTTTGAAATGGCATAATTATAGTATCATTTGGAAGATTCAAGCCAACTCCACTAGGTATGCTAAAATTCTTTTACAAAAATGATTTTAAAATCTTCCAAGTATTTTAAATGGCTTAAGTTTTATTAACTTCATTCACAGATATAATAAAGACAATACAAACAATGTTAAGAGCAGTTATGTGGCAAGATATGATATAATACAGATAAGGAAAATGAAATTATGGCCTTGTAAGATTCAATCTCAGGTACCTTAGAGAATTGGCACGAGGACTGGTTATCAAGCCTAAGAAATGATGAAATTGCCCTTAAGGGGTTGTACTGCATGGAAACCTAAATGACATCAAGCTTCAATAATTCAATTATAGGGAAGGCTGAGTATGATGGGTTTGTTTCCAATAGAACACAAGAGAGTTCTGGTTGGTGTCTTAATTGCTGATTTAAAATAATGAAGAGAACTAAAAAAACTTCAAACTGCTTCCTTCATATTTGTCCAAAAAAGCAAAGTCAAATATAAATAATTGACAGTTGACACAAAGATGCTTTGTTTGGGGAAACTCAGAAGGTAGGCTATTAAAGGCTGTAATAACATTGAAAGGCCTCAAAAAGAGAAAGGGAAAGCATGAGAAATAAATAGGTAGCAATGAACAGAGACCAGATAGCGCCAAGGTGTGCCAGACACAATGGTTCTTTTTTTCTCCCAGGACATTTGAGATTCTAATGAGAACAACTCCATCCTGCTCACACTATTGCCCAGTCAAGAATGTGACTTTCAATGAGAATGAGCAATGACAGAAAGTCTTTTGCAAATAAGTCTAATCGGCAGTCAATTCAACTTCTACTGTACTTCCCAAGATGCACAGTAAGATCTCTTTCTGAGTAGGAAAACCCAAGCCTCCTGCACGTAGTGTTCTCTTCAACGCCTGGCCACCCATTCCCTCCCTGGTTTTTTCAACTATTTCAGTAGATTAAAAGAAGAAAAGTAAGTCTTGAATGCATGTTTCCCAAAGTCATATTGTTAGAAGTCTTGGGCATTGTCTCTCCAATTAAAGACATCTGGACTTAACTGAAATTTAGATTGAATTTGAATTAATTGTTTAAATGTCATGGAGATACAAGTCCACCATGTCCTTGGAAACATGAAACCTTCAACTCTGCCCTCTGCCTGTGAATAAGGAGGGGTTGGTGACTGTAGCTCAATCTGATCAATGGCTACTTCTTGAGCTCATGCATGTATTTGGTTCTGTGGCACGATTCATTATAGAGGCATGATGCCTATTTTCAAGAAGTTTATAACAGTGAAAAATTAACACCACTTAACTTTTTCAGGAGTCTCTTATCAGTCGAACAATTAGATTGTTCATTATAAGAATTTACCAACAAAATTCATTACCTCTTCAATGGAAACTATCAACAGGCTGTTCCTGCAAAATATTTGAATTGTTGATCTTAAAACCCTCACCTCACTCTCGTCACAAACCCTGGACTGTCCTATTGGTATTCTTGCTCAGTTCTAATTAAGCCCTTAATTTGAAAAAACTGCCTGTAAATCAAGCTTCAAGTTCTCTATAAGGTCCAGCCTTGCCTTTTTCTTTTCAAGACTACCAGAGCCTCTCTCACTGCAGCAAGCAGTACATTCAGATTTGTCTCATTAATTGTCATGTTGGCAATAGGGGATATACCCACAAATAAATGACAGTAAGTGCTGGGCTGGAATTCAACACCAACTTTCTCTGATTCTAATGCCTACTCTTACTTTAACAGCTATGTATAGTACTTCTCCTGAATTGTGCTGAGATTAGAACTTCTGGGAGAGATTTGAACAAAAATAAAACTGTGACCAAAAAGCAAACATGAAACCTCTGGAGTCAAACCAACACCTGAAAGTTATTCCACCCAAGCAATTTTCTGTTGCATTAGACACAAGTCTATGTGATTATGTAACAGAAAATTAACTCTGCAAAATAACTGTAACTGTACCATTTGACAAGTAAACTACTTGAGAAAATAGTGAATTCCTTTTAAATGAATATGTTATAAAGGAATAGAGGGAAGAAGTAGATATATATAGGTCCCACTTTTATTTTTTTGCCGACAAATACCCTTTGTCAATATTGTCTTATCAGCTCTTCATTTTAAAAGGTATCGCTGTTCTTTTTGTTTCCTGTTTGCTGTCTGGTACAATTACAAAGTAAATTAGGTTGGGTACCGCAATATGCATTATGTTATTCACTCTGGTGTAAGCTGTAGTTAGGTTTGTAAGAAATTTCTATTGTAACCCCAAGTTTCACTCCATTGAAACTTTCCAAAACATTATCCTTTAGGGATAAGAATTTCCTTGCTTCTTTTGAGGCCAATTTTTTTTTCCCTTTTGTAACATAAGAAAAAGATTGCCTGCAGCTGCTTCTGAGTTATTGGTGAATTAAATCAAAGAAGTTATTTCCATTGTAGAATATTTTATAACCTCTGCAAAACTCAACAAATAAAAGTTATCCCAGCAGAAAACCTCATAACACTTAGAGTTACACAAAAGGCAAATTTATTACTATTTTCTGATTATTCTGGTTTACAGATGAAAAACAAAACAAAACAACCCTATCTTATTAAGATAATAAAGCAAATGACTGATTCAGTAAATTTAAATACTCAGTTTCTTTAAAAAAGGCAACATTTTTCATTTATTGACAAATATTAACTGAGCCCCTACTTTTTGCCAATTGCTGCGCATGCCTTATACTTAATTCCCCATTACCCCTGTGGACTAGATATTGTTTTGCAGATGAAAATACTGAAGCATAAAGTGACCCAAATGGGAAAAACAACTAGATAAAATCAACATTTTTAGTAAGTTAATCTAAACTAATTAATTTTATTCATTCCATGAACATTTATTGAGCACCTACTATGTGTCGTTGGGATTACAAAGGTGAGGAAGACAGACATGGTTCCTGCCCTCATCAACCTTAGAAGCATTTTAACTGCAGGGGCCAAGAATCTTAAACTGAAAAATGTATGTTATATTTAATGCTATGCTTGGTTCTGTGACACATACACTCTCATAGGGGCAAGTCAGGGACAGGACACCTTATATGATATAGTGAAAGAACAACTAACATTGTGAAGAGAATGGTAATTATAATCTGCACAAAAAAATCAGATTCCAGACATCTTGAAATAGGGACATTGGAAAGACGATTATAATAAGATTGTGGCTGACCTAGGAATCATGACATTAATTTTAGAACTAGCTGTGATTGTATAGGTTGATAATCTAGTTTTGTTTTTGAACTCTAATTCCAGATTTCCATACATGCCCTTCTAGGTGTCTCACATGGTGGGGAAATAATGTGGACAGGAAAAGGAAGTGGGGACAAAATGAAAGAAAGCTCTGTTCTTCATTTCAAGAAGAACAATTTTATTATCTGTTTTATGTATTAATTTTCAACATTATTGGAAGAAAGAGCTCTATTGCAAGAAAAAGCCATTTCAAAACCATTTATCTGTTTTAAATGCTTCCTATGTAACCCTTATGTCTACTACATTATTTCCTTCTGTTTTGGGTTGAATACAATGATGGAAATAATTAGATCAGTGAATGGTCAAGACAAGAATTTCAGATGTGGTCATAATTAATGCAAATTCTCATCCTATAGATCTTACTCAAGATTAATTTCAGTATTGAAGAAGCCAAGAGGATCATACAGTGGAAGAGCCATGGGTTTATGCACTTCATTCTCAAGGAATTTCAAATTGGAGATGGAACTGTGAGATAAAACTTCATTTAGGAAAGACCTTGAAAGAAATTAACTCCTTAGTACAAAGGAAAGCCTTCTACATGTGTGAAGCACTGGACTCAAGATAATCATCTTGTCTTGTTCAAAAACATCATTTATTTTCTGGAGAAAATCATCCACCATGTGAGTTGAGAACTTTCTGGAAGGTCCTCTACTGTCAGATAAAAAGATGTTATCAAACCCATGTAAAAATATCCAGGACCACGGGGAGATTTATCAAAATTTGGAGAGTTCTTTAATCATCTAAGCCCAGCTGTGTAGAAGAAACCATACTCTTTAAGAGACACTGGCCCTTCTTGCAACAGGGAGAATACTACTTCCTATAGCATGCTGCAGCTTGAGAAATGACCACTGACCCTTTTTTAAACTTATGCATCTGAATCCACATCTGTGTCTATGACTAGTAGGGACTCACCATCCTGGTTATGAGTAATGTCTTCTGTGTCAGATCTGGACCATCCAAGATGGTAAGGAATAAGAGAAAAGAACTCCTCAGGACAGGACTGGGTGCTCATCATCATCTGTGTCCCCAATGCCGAATACTTAGTAGAAAACAAATATTTATTGAATAAATAAATGGCTGCACAGAAGTATTACAGATCTAGCAAGTGCTATACAAAAGATGAAAGTCGTGGTGAGACAGAGGGACAGAATGGACAATCAAGGGCACAGAAGCTCATACAATGCACTAAACACAAAGAATTGAAAAATGAGACAATGTTCATCTCCCATGGGAAGTCTCTTATATGCTATACTGTGTGGACAAAAGCTAAAGGTGGCTTCCCTGGTCATGGCCATTCCAGGGCAAAGAATTAAAGGCTGGTGCTGTGTAGCAGTTACCTGCACTGCTAAACTGATCCCAAACATGAAGTCACCTCCTGTTTGGGGCCACATAAACTTCTACCCTAATGTAGTGGTAATTTATAGTTGTTTTTATCCAAAGATATGATCTAGATCACTAATGGTTTAATAGACTACACTTGAATTTGATAAAGCAATGCAAAAATAAGCTGAGCAATATTTATAAGAAATTTGGCCATAGAGTCGTTTGGAGAGTAGGCTTTCATTTATGTGCTGGGATTAGAGGTGTGCAATGAGGACCTCTTTACAAAGAAAATGCCTCCTCCATCTCCTGTCGTATATTCTGAAAGGTCATCACTAAGCAGCGTGGTGCAGGGAAATGAGCATTGGATTTGCCATCAAACCTAGCTAATTTGAATCCCAAATTTGCCACTTATGAGCTGTATGACCTTGGACAAATTTCTTACTTCTCTAAACCTTAATTTGGAACATTTGAGAATAATTTCTATTTAGCAGGGTTATTATGAAGTTTAAGTGAGAGAGTACACGAAGTTCCTGACCCATGGTTGCTATTCAGCTCAGGCTGTTTGTTATTGTTATTAATTCATTGCCTTAAGATATGATAACAATTTAGTCCACAAAAACCACTATTAAAAGATTTGAGAGAGGGCAGTGCTTGAGCCTTGGTTAGCACCTTAGCCAGGATTAGTCATTAGTAACCAGAAAAAGGATGAATCATTGAACCAGGGGTGGGGACTAGTAGCCAAAAAAGACATTTCTGTTTGCCATTTATAGATTTCCCTGTCATTCATTTTCTTCTGCTGTGCAGGACCCAGCTGCTTCTCTAGGCAAATTTGCCTTTCTCCAGGAAGCAAGGAATCACATAGATTCCATGAGAAGACACTGCTTGTGGCTGTCAAGCTGCCCTTCCTTCAGCTTGGTGTGTTCCTGTGAAAATGTGGCCACTAGGTTAGTATAAGTCTCCAGGACTACAGTTCTAGTTCATGGGAATCCTTTAACTGTGAGTGAGACCTCTAGGCCAGACTTTCCACTTCAATTTTAGTGTTTATAAAACCTAATAGAAATTCTTATCAATCTCATAGTTTTTCTAGGGGAATTAGAGTACACAAATGCTTTTTGAGATTTTGTTAATAAAATGGAATAGATAAAAATAACATTGTCATATGTTTCTATTGTACTAATCACAGGAAAAGCCTGTTTTGCTCTTCATTCCTCTATTATCAAAATCTTATCACAATTTCCTTTTCTGTAAAATTGGGATATGAACTCTTTAAACCACTTCAGGAGTACTGCCAGCTCTTAAGACTGTAAACATGCATGTTCTGAGAGCACATTTCCCAATAATATTACTTTGTAGAAATGATAGTTGATAGGACTCCTGAAAATGTTGATCAGAGAGTACTGCCATAGTTTCATGTGATGTAGATACCAGGAAGCTTCTACTAATAATTTAAAACAGAATAAAATTAAGTATCACAAAACAATGATTTGATTTACATGTTCTACATCAGAGAAAATTCCTGTAATGAAATAAATACTAATTTTCATGCATGGACTTTGTCTAAAAAATTTTGAGGAATGTTTGAAGTATGGTCTAATCATTATACTTAAGGAGGTGAAATTTTATCTTATCTTAGTATCTTAAATGAAATTTGTAGCCTTCTCTTATGCAAAACTAATGTAAAATAAAATAATCTTAAAGTGAAAATGTTTTGAATAGCTATTAGAGAATGAGATTTAAGGAACAATGTCTAAATAATATCCCAAATAAACCATATCTTTTCTGAAGATTTGCAATTATAAAAGTAAATGACATTTACAAAATATCATAGAAATAACATACAAAAAAAACAGATAGCTTACCCTGTAATTGAACATCAGAAATGTTATAAGTAAAAATTATTTTAATAGGCAAATCTCTAGAAATTTTCAGTTGCTGGTTTGATTTTTGCATGTGCACTTTTATTATGCATCGTGCACCATGTGAGAATATGAAACTTATGAATATCTTCATTTTAATGATTTTTATATGTTTATTTTTTCAACTGAAAATTGCTTTACTAAGAATGATTGTGATTAATTGAGACTAGAAATAAAAATGACCACATAGTTATCTATATTCTTTTCATAATTGTATTATATAAATATTCATTATTTCATTTTAGGCATTCTAAAATGACATTTCATTTTATTGTATGATTTTTAACATATTTGTTTAATTTTAGATATGAACTTTTCTACAAGGCTATTCTTTGAGCACGTGTTCATTTAAGCGGGCTTCATTGTTTTTTGTTACTCTTTGCCTAAAATTAAACTGCTAAGGCAATGGTCTCTAAAAATGTTTGGCCTTAACAATTTAACTAATTTAATTATACTATTTAAACAGGTTTAAATTCAGTTAACTTTCATTTAACCAAAATAAAATTTTCAAGAATAAGCATAAACCCAAACTCCAAAAGTCTCCATGCCAACTGCTACTAAAAAGTAAACTCCCACCAAAGCACAAATAAAATAGATGCATGTAAATAAAGACAGACAGACAAACAAACACTTCCTATATTTGTGTTTTGTGGGGGAGGGGGAACACTATTTCTTTTAACAATAACTCCTAACCATAGTCTCCTTCCCTTGATAGTTTACTGACATTGACATTTTCTGGAACTTATTTTGAAAAGATTTAAAAAAAATCCCTTGTTTTGGTTTTTGAGTCAAAATTACATATTCATATAGTCTAACTACAGTGTGTCTTGAACCATGTCACAATGATGTCTTTACAACATTCATGGTCAAATACAAAGTTCAGAATGTTTGACTAATCTTTGTAGACTTTTATAATCCATTTTCTCTCCTGCATGTGCTCTCAGAGTCTGCAAATCTTTTGACTAATCTATTCATTAGACTTGCCTGTAAATACAAAACTTGGGTCTCAGTGCATTCTGATTATTCTTGACCTGAAAAATAAACTTGCTTCTTCTAGTTTCTTAATCTCAGGCTAGATGCCTCATAGGAATTTTCTTGTTTTTGAGAAATGCTCCAACTTAAGAGTCGATCTTTCAAACTGGTCAAAGAATGAGAGAGTCTACCTCAGTACCATTTGTCACATCATGAAAATTATCCTGGATCTCTACCATGAACTTGAAGAACAAGCAGGCAGCTGCTAGTCATTTGGAGCCCTATGCCAGGCCTTGCAAGGCTGCTGTGAAGGAGGCTTTACAATCAGCATAGAAATGAGAGAATTAGAACCAGGCCCCTTATAAATCACAATGTCGTGAAAGTTACAAAAACAAGTACATCTCACATGTGTGGAGAAAGAAATTATAGGTACACACCTTATATGAGTTCAGTCTAGGAATTTGTAGTTCATGTGAAAAAAGAATAAAAAGGGGCTATTGTTAGCTATTAAGAAGGAAGTTTCAGGAATATCTAGGTTGTTACTGCTTATTTTGATTCTCATTGTTTTCAGGCAGGTGTTTGGCCTCTTCTTGCCAGGCAACCTGGCATTTTGTCTTATTATTTTTTTTATTGGGAAACATATTTTTACATCTGCAAGTCATTTGTAACCAAGTGATCAGCATCAGGTTTTCATGTATCTTCTGCCATTCTTTAACCCATGACAAATACTTTGATTTACCATGACAAACCTCCAAAAGTTTCTCCCTTTTGCAATGACTTACAACAAGTTCTACTAAGCAAATGTGACCTTGCTGCTCTCTGCTTGAACAGGGGAGAAAAGTTCTCCCTTTTGCTGTCCCATGTAATATAATTAAATTTGAACCCAATGAGTTATTTAACAGGAATAGGCACTATCAATTTTTCTAGTTAAAAAAGTAATTTTTAAATGACCTGTTTTGGGTTTATTGTATTTTCACTTATATTTTTCACTACTCTGTAAAAAAAGAAAACCATAAAATTTGCATTTTGAAAAATTATAACCTACAAAATTTCTATCTGGTATGTGTCTAACAAACTTTTTGATTTTATACTGACAATATAGTCATGCACTGCATAACAATGTTTTTTCATCAATGACGGGCCTCATATACAATAGCGGTCTCATAGATTACAATGAAGCCAAAAAATTCCTACTGCCTCAGTGAGATTGTAGCCTTGCTAATATTGTAGCACAATGCATTCCTCAAGTCTTTGTGGTGATGCTGTTATAAACAAACTTAGTGTGATGTTGTTGTATAAAAGTATAGCATATACTATTACAGTAGTGGGCTATACCATCGAGGTTTGTACAAGTATACTCTATGATATTCACACAATGACAAAATCACCTAACAATACATTTTTCATAATGTATCCCCATCAATAAGCAGCACATGACTGTAAACTAATCAAGTCAGGTAAAATGATAGAAATGAGTTGAGAAAACATGTACTCCAGAGCCTTCACCCAGCAGAAGGGCGATTTCCTATTAAGCATCACTGTTCACACAACCTGTATCCAACATGTGTCATGGTTTTCAATGTAGTTACAGAGTTAAAGGTCACTGCAGATGAGAAAAAGAGAATTAAGTATCAGAGGACAACTGAGGTTACGGGGGAGTAAACGAAGAAGGTTCAAGTAGTAGAGGATCAAGTATATAGACATATGTCTTTTTACACTGAGTCTTGAAAAGGTCAAGCATTAAGAAATGAGTAAAACAAAAAAAGGGTATAGAAAGAACACAAGCCACACATGAAAGGTGGCCAAAATAAGTCAATTGTTAATGTCTGGAATAACGAAAAAAACTCATCAAGGAGGAGGGAGGGGACGTGTTGCGGGTATGGGATGGTAAGGCATCCAAACTGAGACATGGGAACCATGCATCTCAAGGGCAGAAGCAACAGGAAGTTGATGGTCTCATGAGTATCCCTTAGCTGAAGATGTAAGTCCGGGAGCACAAGTTCTTGGTTAGTTCAATTTATATATTTAAGTACATTAAATTTATAAATTTATATCTGGTCTTCCCGCAAAGACTTTATTTTTTGCTTAATAATTTCTTTCATTGCTTGCAGGGCCTCTAAACTGGATTAGTGTGCACAACTTCCTTCATCTCCCTTTTTAATTTGGCTTAAGATAGAGAAACGGAATGTGAGGATATTAAGAAGGAGTTCTAAGCCAGTTAAGAGCGCAGATAATGAATACACTTTGAAGTCTCCTATGAAACAGGACATGTTTAGGCCGAGAGGTAGCCAGCTTAATTTCTTGAATGTTTGACTATGCTATAATTGAATTTGCCGTGCGTTAAAGAGTATGATTAATATCACGTCTCAATTTTCCTGGTCATCATAACTGCAAATAAACACAGAGTCATCTGTGGATATTAACTGTACTAGTCTTTCTTGGGTGGTTGTAAGCACAATATTTTTAAATGCCCTGAATGAAACTGGAATTTTACAAATGTTTATGATGAGAAATTATCATTTTTAATTATTCAAAGCATATGATGGCAAAATGCATAATATCATGCTTATAAAACCAAAAATTACCAAATTAAATTACCAAAACCTTCTCTCTCTCTCTCTCTATATATATATATGCATATATATTTATATTTATGTACTTATAATTATATAAACATACTTATGTTTATCTACATATATTTAATTATCTATCTATTTATAAATAAATAATTAAACCAAACTGTTTTTTTTCCCTAGTCATTTGGACCAGACCAATAGTATTACATAGAATTCTGGCCAAGAAATAGTCTGTCACAGCATTTTTGTTAATAATGCCAAATGTTCTTGCCCAAGAGAGGGAAGAATGCTTTCCAGACATACATTTTTCTACAGTATAATGAAGCTGAAATTGTCCGTCTTGTGTTATGATGGTACCAAAAGCAAGATGTCATCTGACTTCATTCATCTTGACAAAACAAAGGTGCTACTCATACTTCTTTTATATTTTTTAAGTACTAATCTATTTCAGTTGATCAGATCTATCTCAACAGGTACAGAAAACTCATACAGAGGTACCATAATTCCTAATGGTCATACCTACAGTTGAAAAATGTGTGTCTTCCAGCTCTTAAAGCAGGAAGCACAGGGGTTCTTTTTATATGTCACAAACATTTTGCTTCTCTGTAGTTTTCAAAAGAGAGGAAGGGTGATGATTAAGGTGGAATCATTAACTATAAATTATTGGAATCCAATAACCCAGCTATTCTGCTTCTGGGTATTTATCTAAAGAAAACCAAAACACTAATTCCAAAAGATCTATGCACCTCTATGTTCACTGCAGCACTGTTTACAATAGCCAAGATATAGAAGCAATCTAAGTGCCCATCAATAGATGATTGGATAAAGAGGATGTACTACATAAATACAATGGAATATTGCTCGCCCATAAAAAATAAAATCTTACCATTTGCAACAACTTGAATGGACCTAGAGGGCATTATGGTAAATGAAATAAGTCAGACAGAGTAAGACAAATAGCATATAATTTCACTTATATGTGGAATCTAAAAAATAAAATAAATTAACAAACAAAACAGAAAAGATATATAGATGCAGAGAACAAACTGGTGATTGCCAGACAGGAAGAGAGTTGAAAGTACAAATTGGTAGTTACAAAATAGTCATGGGGATATAGTCAATAACATTGTAATAACTATGTTTAGTGCCAGGTGAGTACTAGACTAATTGGGAGATCACTTTGTAAATTATATAAATATCTAATCACTATGTTATACACATGAAACTAATATAAAATAATATTGAATGTCAACTTTAATTGAAAAAAAATTTTAATCATAGGAATCCATTTGGAGTCTCCCATCTAAACTTGATATAATGAGTGCATTTTTCTACTTCTTGGTTTATTTCCAGTGTCCCTTTTTTGGTATAAGGAAAGACAGCAAATGGTGTTCACTTATTGTATGTGAAAATTTCTACAATCAAGGAGGTCAAGAATTGCCGTCTGTCAATTCCATCACAAGGTCGTTAACCGAATTTTATTCTTACCTGAGCCAGGATTTGCTTATCTTCGCTTATGATTCTGTCCAAACTGAAACCTGTATTGTGCTACTCATGCTCATCAGAGGTGGAAGCTAAAACCCAATTTCTATCTACTTGTTGTTGATTGAATAATTAGGCATGAATTCATTCTTGTGAAAACAATGGAGGATGGGGAGCAAAGAAGAGCATAGGAGGAAAATAGAGGAAATAATTATGAAACTTCCTTTTAACTTTCAATCATCAACACTTGGTTCTGAAAGACTATTGAGGAGAAAATGTGAACATTCCTTTATAGTAAAAGGTAGTGATAGGGTTTGTCAGGGTTGCTCAGGCTGGGGAAGACGAGATGTTTTGGAGATGTCTTTCTACCTTCTTCTGCCTTCACCAATTCTTCTCATCTCAAAACTCAGCAGGACCTCAGAGTTGTGTGTTTTTATGGCACTTCATATTGCTTTTAGCTTTTCAATTCTTAGCACATGTAAACAGGTAAATACTAGAAGGCCTCTCTGCCCTGCAAAACTGTAAGCTCATTGAGTAAGAAACATGCTCTGCCTAATGTCGTTTCCTGCAATGTAAAGTATAGGACTGTGCACATACAAAGTGGAAAAAAAGAAAAGAAAAAAGAAAGAAAATTCTCCCCATTCAGTAAGAATGGAAAAAGCAGTGATTCAAGTAGATAAAATGTTATAAAAATATTAAGAATGAAAATAATATCTTTTTATCAAGATCCCCAATGTTAGTACAAAAAGCAAGCCCCTCTGTCTGTGTTCCTTTTATGTCAGTTATGTATTCTCTTTGCAACATTAACATCTCTTCCCTCTTCACACTTGGTTTTCTTCCTATTTTTTAGCTTTATATTTTGATATAATTTTAAACATAATAAAAGGTTATAAATATGGTCTAAAAAACTTCTGAATATGCTTAACAAGAATATCACTTACTGCTTACATTTTATCTCACCTGTTTTATCATTTACACCTAGCCCTTTAATCTCTCAGGAGGGACCTTTGAGAATAAAGAACAGATACATCATAGTGATGTATAAGTCAGTATATGTTCTCTAAGAACAAAGAAATTCTTTTACATATGTACATCTCTGTATACAATTATCAAAATTAGGAAATACAACATTGGCACATAATATGATTTGATCCATAATCCATATTCAATTTGTATCAATTGATTGGATAATGCCCTCTATAGGATTACTTTTTCCTCTGTCCTGGATCCAACTCAGGGTAATGAATTCCATTTAGTTGTCATGTCTTTTTAGTCTCCTTTTTCAGGAGTCACTGTCTTTGTTTTTTATGACCTTGCCATTTTTGAAGAGTGCAGGCCAGTTATTTTGTAAAATATTCCTTAGTATATGTTTATATGATGTTTCTTCATGAATAGATTTAAATTATGAATTTTTGGTAGAATACTATAGAAACAATGTTGTATCCTTCTTAGTGCATCATGTAAGGAGGCATATCATATCCATTGTCCCATTACTGGTGGTGTTAACTTAGATTATTTGGTTTTGATGATGATTTCCAGGCTTCTCCTTACATGTAACTTTTCAGGGGTCTTAATTAGTTAATGTAAATTTTAAAGATATAGTTGTAGGAATCAATAATTATGAATGACATCTTAGAAGATAAGTAAGTCATTTCAACCTTTTAGATGCTCTAAAAATGATCCTTGTTTTAAGCCATCCATAAGAAAGCTGTGTGCCTTGGCCAAAATAGGTTATTTATGTATGGAATTGCTTTGCCTGACTGCATTTGGTTTTGTGTCATTGAGCTCCATTGTAGAATAAAAAGAATTTGTCCGATCTTTGTCCTGGATTCCTGACACAGAGCTTCTAAAACCCTTGGAATTTCCCAAGGGATAAAGAGTGCCTTTATTATTCCTGACTCCCTTGGATCATATTTAGTTTTTGCTAATAAGATAGTTCAAGATGACTCCAGGGAGGGGAAGGATGTTACAGATTGAGTTGTCAATCATACCTATGTAATGAGACCTCAATAAAAACTCTGGACACTGGGAATCAGTAGTGCTTCCTGATTGGTGAACACATTAATGTGCTGAGAGGGTGACAAACCCAAAGTCCACAGGGAAAGGGCATAGAAGCTCTGTGTTTAAGACTCTTTCAGATCTTGCCTCATGTGATTCTTCATTTGGCTAGTACTGATTGTATTCTTTATATTAAAACTGTAATCATTAGTATAGTGCTTGCCTGAGTTCTGAGAGTTGTTCTAGTGAATTATCAAACTAGAAAGGGGCCATTGGAACCCCTGGATTTGTAGCCAATTGTACACAAGTGCAAGTGTCCTAGGGTATTTTTGTGTACTTTGCCTTTTAAGTTGAGGGTCTGTGCTAACTCCCATTGATTAATCTCAGAATTGAATCAAAATATAGCAGCTAATGTCAAAAGAGGCTCTTATAGTGGGACATTACATAAATTAATCATGATACTTGAATTTTATAATAAAGTTCCAGTACGAATGTGAATACATATGTATGAATGAATATGTATACATAAAATAAATTCTGTATATATGTAAAAATGAATTAAAAATATAATTCATAAATTAAATTTTAAGTAAAAAAATAAAATTGAAATTTTAAACAAAAAATACAAATAGTTATAGAATGGTTTCCTTTTTCTTTGATTTTTTAGTGCAAGTACTGATCCAAGGTTACGATAAAAAATTCCGATCTTCCATACTTACTTGTTAATGAAGAGCCAAACATTCGCCTGAAGAAAACTTACAGTTGGCCTTGCCAATTTATTTGAAGAAAATGATAAGTGGTTAGTAGGAATTGTTCTAAGGAGTAAAAGTATAAGTTTATTCACATAGTTTTCTTTGGCCAGACTGTATTTGTATTCATATACACTAGATAATAATCAGTGTTCTACCATATGAGAAATCTCCAAGAAGAATGAAGTAGGCCCTTCTACACTTTTTTTTCCCTTTTCTTTCTTTTTTTTCCTTTTAGCATTTAAAAAAGTTGTGCAAAGTTTTCTAGCGATGGAAAGAATTCAAGAGGTTCGAAGTTTGTTGCCATATCTTTGGTAAAGATTATACTGAAACTATTTTAGAAAAATGTCAGCTTACAGTTAAAATAAAAAATGTATTGATATCTGGAATTATGCACTCTCCCTCTCTTCTTCAGTTGTTGTTGCTGACCAGGTGAATCAGAACCGGACTCTTTCTTTAGACTTCTCTTTGGAACATGGGGCAGTAAAGGCAGCCTAAGGGAGCCACGAGCAGGGATACAGAGTAGGGTTAGTTTTTATCTTTCACTATTCAGGGAGAGAGATTTCACTTGAACACATCCTTTCTCTGGGAAGGTAGTTGCTAAGACCATCCAGGGGGTGCTAAAGCTAAGGCAAAGCAGAGCAGTATCTGATTCTGTAATCTGGATTCAGACTCTCCTCAGGGGCATTTTGAGCCTTGCTTGCTGACCTGGACATTTTTGGTGAACTGGTGGAGTAATGAACTGAATATTCTTGATCTACTGTCTGTGAAAGCAGTGGTATCTGGAATAGAGATTGCTCTAGCTATTTTGTGGAGGGGAGAGGAGGAAAAGGCATTGACTACTTACTCTGTGGCAAGAACAGTCATCTCATTTAATTCTTAATCCAAACCTGTAAAGTATATTTTATCAATTCCTTTGTTCATTCATTTATTAAACAAATATTTAGTAAATACCTACTATGTGCTAGGCACTGTGCAAAGTGCTATAACTCAGTGGTCCTTGCCTTCTGGGACTTTATAGTCTTGTGTACCTCATCATTCATATGACTTTAATCAAATTTTAATGAATTTGGAGCTTTAGAATATTTATGTAATAAAACTAGTATATAGGAAGATAATAAAATATGTATGAGGTAGGATGGAAG
The DNA here is from genome assembly GCA_028627145.1 of Eidolon dupreanum. NCBI lineage: Eukaryota > Metazoa > Chordata > Mammalia > Chiroptera > Pteropodidae > Eidolon > Eidolon dupreanum. Next base: position 18,315,521 of record CM053513.1, on the reverse strand, counting down.
AAAAAGAGCAAATGATCTGCTTTCTCCATATTTTCACATGAAGGAAGGGAATGTGGAAAAAAAAACAGATGACTACTTCTCTATTATTTTATTTTTTAAATTTTACTTATTTTTAAAAAATGAAATACATTTCACATGTAGCAGTATCTCTGATTTTATTAACTGCTCATAGTGGACCTCACAGTCACCTTTGTTACCTGATAATACTTGGCCTCTGAGACTTTCCCTTAATCATACTCCAGTGAACTTTATTTCAACATTGGCCTATCTATTTTATAGGACTGATCTCCTTCCAGACTTCAGATGGGAAATGTCAGCCATCCTGTCAACATCCCTAACATTTGAATTCTTGGGATACCAGAGATACTTTAAGAGAACAGGGAGGAATTGACTGTGTATACACATTACTCTCTCAAATGCCACTTTGAAGAGGCAAGGAGAGGTCTTCTCAACCATTTTTTAATAGCAAAATAGGCCAATAAAGAGATGATATGTATCAGGAATCATTTCCTTGCTAAAGGGTTTGGTGAACATATATAAAAAAGAAAGAAGTAAGATTTATAATACTTATAGAAAAATTCACTTGATTGTTTTTCAATCCAAAAGCTTGAAAAAAAATTTCTATAGTTACAGCCATCAGGGACTGACCAGCATTCTGGGATTTGGAGAAGTGGAGTTTCTTTATGAAACCAACATCAGATTTACTGATACAACAAAGTCCACATTTGCCCAAGTGAGGGTGTTTTGAGATATCCTAATCACGACACTCTCCAAAATGTCATCTCTGTAGAAGTTTGTCTTTCAGTCTGGCCCCGTGTGGCACCAGAGAACTGGCATCACTTTCGTGTTAAATGATCCTGCCTGAGTCATTATGTCTAAATAAGTGAACTTGTCCTGTGACTTCTCATGCTTGTGTGCTCCTTAGCTGACTCATAAGAAATTGTCGAGGTTGTTTGTTATGTCATGAGGAATTATCCCTAATCTGGATGAATACTTTGATCTGATTAGCAGGACTTACCATAATTTGTGACATGCTAAAATTAAGCTTGGTGACAGCCTACAGGGGTCGAAGAATTTGTCCTGCTGACCACAGGGCTGCCTGGAGACATGCAGACAGCAGGAGACAGGTGAAGCCAAATTTAAGAAACAATGCCATTTCAGAACTGATTTGAAAAAATGTCCAGGATGAACTTGTGCAGGGATTGAAAGGGATGGTGGTGATCGTAGCATGTAACATTATGAAAAAGCTAGGAGGAGGAGAGAGCTGTTTTCTCAGGAGACTGAGACCAGAAGAGACTGCTGAAGAGATACTGTGTTTGTCACAGCAAAAATAATCAGTATGTTGGCATGTGGACTCTAGTGACAAGGATGAAAATGAGATTCTGTGAAAGACATATCAGAGTCAATAGGCAGGAGGTGGCTGTGGCAGAAAGGATGAAACTGAGAGAATTTGCTGAAGAAAGTGAAATTGCAACAGTTGCCTCAAACTGAATGTGTGCCTAGGTGGGGAAAGTGGGGTGCTTAGCAGAAAGAAAGGGAAGCTCAGTCTTCATCATGGTGAGAATGCCTACAGTTGGATAGATTACTGTCTAGAGAGAGATGATGACTTTCAGGTTGCGTGGCCATTGGCTCTGACATGTGGGCTTGCTTTTTCTTTTATAACTTAACATAGCTCAATGTGACCTTCTTACTCTGTACTGCTACTGAATGTGATCAAAACTAATCCACGGGTGAGAAAGTTTGTAAGAGGTTGGCACTTAGTGAAATATTTAAACAGAGTTCTGTTAACTAAAAATAGGAGGTGCATGGTTTATCTGAGGCCACCTTGTGTGTGGCTTCTGGATTTCTATTATCAACAGGCTATGACTGGTGCACCTGTGACAAATCAGATCCATTATAATTTGCATGTCACCCTGAGAATGCCCATCTCACACAGAGCCACTGGTAAGTGTTAAATTGTGATGATACCAATAATTATTACATTTCCAAGTCAAATAAACAGTGGATCTCCAAAAGCATCAGATAAGTGCCCATGTAATGTTCTAATGAGGTAGAAAGAGGACAGGAATTATTTCCCTATATTAGCTAGAGAGTGGAAGACACAGGCTAAGTGAATTGCCCAAGAATGGCAGCTAGACTCCTTCTCACCTATCTCAAAAACTAGATTTTCTTATCTCTGATCCTATTTTCTGTATGAATAATGTGCACTGAAACCTGTATTTGGAGACCACCCGCTCAATCCAATCTCAGTGAGCTTTTAACATTTAGCATTAAATGAGAATAGAACCTCTTTCAGGGGCCAGAAAGATCACTTCTAAGAGGAAAATAAATCCTTAATAGGAAACATGCCCTGAGGCTGATGGGGGCCTGAGGAATACAAAGTCTCTAGTTGAAGCTCAAATCAGTTTTCTCATGCCTGCGTGCATACACACACACACTACACATGCATTTTCCAAAACTGTTTAAAATTCATATAGAGCTATAAGAGTTGGTGGTCACATGTGGAGCCCCAAGGTCTCATTTCATGAGCTACCTCAAAGATCATTTGAGAGTCATTTATAAAAAGCTCACCACAAGACAAGCACATCTGTGCGGAGCAAGAAGAGAATGGGAAAGCCCATCACCAGACAGACATGTGAATGTGGCATTTGAGAGAGAAAAGATGGCAAAATGCCAGCATTTAAAAGAACAAATGATGCCTTTTAGGCCACGGAAGCCTGGGGCAGTGTCAATGGTTTATGGGAAGGCCACAATGCCAGTAATGACCATGGTCAAAATTGGATTCAATTTAGCAGTAACACAGTAACTAAACATTATGGTCATTTCTGAGCAGAAACTTTACATTTATTTTCTGAGACAAGTACATTATTCCAAAACCTCTTTAGAAATAGTACTGACTGATTATAAAGGAAGATAGTATTTTTATTATTTTAAATTAGTGTTCGGATATTGTTCAGGTCTCTCTTTTTTAAATGGTTACCTTTCATCTTTCCCAACTCATTCCCTACCTACAATTCTATAGGAATAATGTGTACTGAGATCTGTTTTAAGTGACTACTAGCTTCACCCATCTCCAAAAGCCTGTCATGGACGTTCAGAGGCAATATGACATTCGGCCCTCCATGTCCAAGGATTCCACATCTGCAGATTGAATAAAGCATGGATAGAAAATATTCAGAAAAAAAAAATGTTGTCATTGCTGATGTGTACTATGTAGTTATTCCTGGAATAGTTGTGTTTGTATCGAACGTATACAGACTTTTTCTTTCCTGGTCATTATTCCCTAAATGTGTAAGTGTAACAACTATTTACACAGTATTTACATTTTATTAGGTATTATATGTAATTTAAAGATGATTTAAAGTATAGAGGAGATTGTACATGGGTTATGTATAAATATTATGCCATTTTTTTATATAAGGGGCTTGAGCATCCAAGGATTTTGGTATGTGGGTGTGTCCCCAGTGGAGAATGAGGGTCAACTGTACTTCTTCAAGGTGACAGTTAACTCATTTTTATAGGAAAATAGATCCTTAGTTAAAAAGAACCTCTCTCAAGACAGTTGGTATCTCCAGCCCTCACTTGATTTCTGAGATTTGTTAATTATTGCAGAGATATGTCAGAGATAACAGAAAGTTTTCTTGTATCTAACTTTAGTTCCCAGAAACTTTAAAGCTATTCATTAGTTTTTGTCTTTATTTTTATCCCTTTTTATAGATTACTTAGGCTGTTTATGACAAACAGGGCTTCTAGCATCTATAAGCTCACCATTTAAGAACCCTCTGTTGTAAAATGCCAAACAAGTGGAAGTAAAAAATTAGATCTTCCAGAAGTTTCCAATACCTTTATTTAGCATGTAATAACACAGACATGAGCCATTTGCATTTTCTCCTAATTTTATATCTCTGTCTCCACTCCCCCCCTTCCCCCCCCCCCCAATGTAATATCTACTCTCCTGTGGATGGAACAGCAGGGCTGTGAGACCCTGAGAGAGGACTCAGCCCAGATTTGCCCTGTGTCACTCAGACATCAAGAGGGTAAGGACCCAGAACCACAATCTGTGTTTAAATCTCGGTTCCACCTCTGACTCTCGGTGTAATAGTGGATAAATTGACTTAGTCTCCCTATTCCCAAGTGTCTTCATCCATAAAATGGAGGAGTACTTACCTCTTACAGCTGTTGGTAACAACAGTTCAGACAGGTACAAATGCATAGCACTAAAATGTATGTGGTCGAGTTTGCTTCCATCACTGCCGTCATTTTAACCATTATTAGTGTCTTACTTGACTACTAATTTTTATTTACAGCATCTCTTCTGCTAATTTCCAATCCACCATGCCCTTTCTTTTCCTTGGAAATGTGTGTAGAATATATGTGTTGCTGTTGAAATAAAATGTAGCTTCAAAGGCTATGCACAGCAGCTTGTTTGTTTAATAGGTGACATTAACTATTCCAATGAATAGCTGGTCAAAGATCCCCTGTCAGGGCCAAATTTTGCCTTTCCATATCATTGATGAGGATTTCACTGTTAAACTATGGCTAAGTTAGAACTTGGATACTTGCATGAACACATTCAGCCCCACTCACATGTGGAAGATGGCTTTTCAGAGTCTTCAAGTAACCTTCCTTGACTAACTGGATCGCAAGCCACCAAGAATGCATCTGTGTCCTCCTGTCAAAGCACAGCTCTCACACAGGTGCTGCAGTGACCTCATGTCTTTCATTTTGTGACAAAGAACCAGCCCAACTACTGAAAGCAAAAATCTTTTAGGTCGTAGCACTGGTGACCAGAGCTTCAGCTCTGAGAAAGGCTGGGAAGTAGGAGGGTTTGCTCTCTCCTCTGATGACCGCCCCCCTTATCAACCTCTCCCCTTCATTCTTGGCTGCCCAGTGGCCCCACCCTGATGGCCCCTCAGGAAGTACCCAGGGCTCTGCATCTGTTCTGATCCCATTTTCCTACAAAAATGACTTATTTTCTCGCCAGCCCACTTAGGCTAGGAATAATCTGATAACTAAATTTGTTGCCATGAGTGTATGTGTGCATGTGTGTGTGTATAAGCACAAGTGCAAGGGTTGCAAAGGACATTAATGGTTGAGCCTGTTAAACTCCCAGATTTAATACACATTTAAGCAAACGTTGGTGATGTCTTAATCTACAAAAGAGAATTATGTGGAAGGGCATGATGTGAGCGTCAGTTGGGGAAACCTGTTCAAGGAAGCCCTTTTTACTGTCTCTCAAGTGATATCTCTGTGAGTGGTTTGAATATTATGTTGGCTTTGAAAATGACATTAGAGATCAAATGCTGTATATAACAAGTCTAAAGGTCCTGATTGACCTAAGCTTCATGACCACTTATTAAAAATTTTTTAATGCTTTATTGTTGGAGAGGAACTTAAATATGGCTGAGAGACACAGAGTGACAGAGTTTTGAAGCTGGACCAAGGCTTTCAGACTCGCTTTGTGCATTAACATCACTGATGAATGTCATGTTTCTAGTATCAACAGTAGCCAGGCTGTCCCGCCTTTCACCCCTGAGCATCCAGCCTGGGGAGGAATTCAAAGAGGTAATAGGCTTCCTTCTAGCTCCTCCATTTCTGGTTAAGAATCACCTACCTAGGTCAACTGGTTTTGAGTCCTAGTTATGCCACTCACCAGCTGAGGGAGTTTGGATAGGTTATTTAACCTTTCTGATTTTCCTAATCTCAGTGTTGTTAAGATTAAATGATGTAACATAGGTAACTGCCTGGCATGCCGTGTGCATTCCTAAAACGTTAGTTCCATCTCCCCTGCAGCCAATTCCCTGTTGGCAGGAATGAGGCCTTAGGAGGTTGATTTACTCCAGATCAACAAAAGATATTCTAAACATCAGTTGACAGCATCTTACAACTTATGGCTCATTGGTTATGTTAATCCACAACAAAGTCCATTTACCATCCATGCTCTTTCCAGGAAGAGAGAGGACATGATTCCCTCCCCAACATGTGCTTCCCAGGTCTCAGGGTAGACGAGAGCTTTCAGGCCGTCAACTTCTGAAAAATTATGTCCAACACAAGTATGGTAATTTTGTGACAATTGTTACTCTGCTGGAAGTTGAGATGAGACAACCAAATATATAATTTTCGTGTTTCAACTTTTCTGAACCACATTATTATCTTTAAATAGAAAATAATGTACAAAAAAATGGTTCTTTTTTTATTTCCACTCTTCCTGTGCTCTCTATTTCCACTCTTCTCCTGTGAGGTCTCTCCAAACCTCTTTTTTTTTTCAGTCTTAGCGCCATCTATGAAGTGCTGCTCTCAAATATTAAGGGCCAAAGTTTCAATTGGCCTTCTTTCCCTGTCCTCTTGTTATTTACAGGTGCTGATTTTAAGTGCAAAAATTCCAATTTACTTGTGTAATTACCCAATTTATATGCACAAAGGTGGGCTGCCACTCAAAAATTAATGCAGCCTCAAATACCGCAGGTGAGGCCAGTTCGAATGTGAACTTTACGCATTCAGACCTGGCTGGGAACTCTGCCGGCTAAATTATTTTAGTTATGCCACATCTTAATTTTATGTCAGTACCATGATGGGGTCCTGTTCTGAATGTCCACAGAGGAATTTACATTTGATTTTGTAGTGGGCAGAGAGTTTCAGTGAGTCCTTCAGGAAGGCAATTTGATAAAATTGAAATTTTTGCAAAATGAATTGCTAGGGTTATGCAGGACGATGGGTGGATCCTGAGGTCAGAAGACACGTGAGGTGGCCACTGCCATGAAAGCAATGACCATGCGGGTTGGGAACACTGGCCTGGAGACCTGGAAGGGATGGTACCTCTAGGGGCTGGCAGGTGCATAAAGGTTGGTAATGGCTTAATACTCATGCTAACTGATATGACTGTCAGAGTCTCAAATTGCCTAAAAAAAATAACACAAGTGGCCTTTGACCACAAGGAGAAGCGATTTAGGAATCTCTGCTAGAGAATACATGACGAGCTTGGGAAGGGCATGGCCTTCGGTAGCAGGAACCACATCTCCATTCCTGTGTTCCCCATAGTATTTTACACAATTTTGACCTGAGTGCATAGATGCTCAATCAAAATTTTGATGGATAATTGAATGAGTGACATGGGAACCTTTGAATAATATAATTTTAAGGCAAGGCAGGTCCAGAGTTTTGTTATTGAAAGTTTACACAATTCACAATACAAAAACAGTGCATTGTAAAGAATGTTTTTCTGTGGTAGAGTACTATTTCTCTGGCTTACTTGATTGGCTTGTCTGGTTTGCTGGCTTTCTCTCTGTCTACTGTTATGCTAACAACAAGAGAAAGCAGAACAGGGCATCTCTAAACCTGGATTGTTATGACTGTGTTAGGAGGCAGGAAGAAAATGATTTCACCTGGGAACCACATAAATTAAAAACCATGAAGTCACACTCATGAAGTCCCATTAGAGCAGAACCATCGTTTTCCCTGAATGCCATTCTGCATCTGGACAATGCTCGCTGGTGCCCAGTGATGTCAGGGGACACCTGGCAGCTCATCAAATGACAACCAAATGGACATCATAAGCCTTGAAGTTATGCAACACTCATATTTTCCCTGAGTTTACATCTATTAAAAGCTGCTTAATACTAGAGTAAGTTCTATCTTTGGACCTGGCGAGCTTTTTCTAAGCTCTTAAAACCACTTGCCATTTAGCCAGGCAAACATCCAAAGCCTGAGCCTTGAAATAACCACGACTACTGGATTTCTTTTTGTGACTGGCCTGAAAAGAGGAAATTTCCCCTTCTCTTTTCTCTCCTTTCTGACACTGCTCTTTTTTCCTTTTGGTTCAATACCATGTGGGCCTAGTGGTGCTCATTAAACAATCTGTATAAATTTAACATCAAATGATTAATGAGTTCCCTGCCAAATTTAAGGAGACAATTGCACTAAATCCCTCTGATAGCAATAGCATATTTAAAAGTCTAATTTATCAGTAACATGCTTGGCGTTTTGATTCCTTTTGATTTGTATTTTTTTCCATCAATTTAAAAGATTTTCAGCCATGGTGTTTTCTGATCTTTCCTGACTCTGCATATATGTGGGCATTTGGGCTCCTTTAGAACAAAAACATGGTTTCAAGAGCAAGTCATGTACAAGGTCAGGATGTGCCCTTTCTCCTCTGGCAAGACCCAGATGCTAGAATGGCTGGTGGTGCTAACAGCAAGCTCCCAAACTGGCCTGTTTATCTTCACGGGTAACGTTTGAGGAATTCTCTCTATCCTACTTTCCTGATAGGGAAAGTAAATTGCAAACCCGAGGCCAATACTTTGAAGGTTATGGGAAAAATAAATACTTTAGTGTCTGCGAATAATCCTTTCTTGCTACAAGAAAAATATATCTATTAATAAAAATTGTTGTGCAAATATTTCTTTAAAGAGAGGCAATAAAAATGACACAGTGCTTTATAGGAAGGCCTCCAGCCCACTGTAAACGTCCTGAGTCGCTGCAAATGCTGTATTATACCAAGTAATGTGCTTGTTGGACAGGGGTTGCAAGGCGTGGGCGGGCGCTGGGAAGCAGAGTTTGAGCGGAGGGCTACCAGCTCCTATCACAGTGAGCGAGAGAGGAACCCCTTAGTGGTCCCCCTCAGGATTCACTCTTTTGAGCTAAGAAGGAAGTGGAATGAAATGATCAGAGGAGCCTGGTGTCGGTTGGGGTAAATAAAATTTGAGGTAGTCAGTACTGTCATCTTTTTAGGCTCTAACAACCAGAAAGCTTATTTTTAGATCTATATCTGGTAAAACATTAGATGTCAAATGTCTACTCTTCGCTATCTTTTCAGCGCATCCTTTGCACCTTCCTCACCTCCCCAATCCCTTCTCATCTACTTACCTTGAGCACCAAAGACCTTTCTAGGTACGGATGATTCTCAGAGTACCAAAGCCGGCTTGGGACAAAGACCGTTTGGCGCTCACAGTGGCCAGGTTAAGGGGAACAGGGCGACAAAGACCATGACCCTAAGTCCAGGCAAAATGAGATAACTGTCATAAATTATACACAAAGGCAAAGCTGTGGAGGTTCATAAGTCCTGGGAGATTTAAAAAATGGTAATAGAAAATTAGGTAGTGACTCAAAAATACTCAAAAACCTAGGGTTAGTTAGCAGTGGCAGACATTGACCAAAAGAGAAAAAAATTCACAGCACTCTTCTTGGACATCATCCGTTGTTTTCATTTTCATTCTTGTTTTGTTTAGGTCCTTTCCTTAGAAAG
>CM053513.1:18284488-18305780 GCA_028627145.1 Eidolon dupreanum | reverse complement strand
AGTTGGTGTCCTGCAGGTCCTCAGTGGCACTGTCTCCCTAGTCACCTGAGTGCTCCAGGTGTGTTCCCTGTGTGTTGCTTGTGTGTGCCCTCCTGTTGTAGTTGAGCTTTGATTGCTGTTGGCACATCAGTAGGAAGGATTACCCCTCAGGCTAATTGATTGTGAGGTCTGCCCATGACCACAGTGGAGGAGCTGTTGTGCAGGAGCTGACCCTACAGAGCAGGATTCACTATAGCGGAGCTCTGATTCCTGCCGAGTCTGCCTTTTTGGTGTGTCATTTGTGGAGGTGATTGAGTGGTACTATAATGTGATCTGAAACTGGATCCTGGCTATGTTGGTTCTGGGACCTCTTAGAAAGGACTCTGGTTCAGACCAAAGTTAGCCACTGCCTGTTCCCTGCCTGGAGCTACTTAGTATGAGCTACAAAGTATCTGCAGATGGTTCCCACTTGTGCTAGGCTTGGAGATGCTTGAGAGAGGGTAAGCTGGCAACTGAGGCTGGCTCCCACCAGTGCTAGGCTTAGGGATGCTTAGCGAGAGGTATGAAACATGAAAAGACAGATGCTGCTTGTTTGGGGTTTTTAAACTTTTGAGAGATTTTAGGAACATCCATGGCATGAGCCAGCCTAGGGCATTTGTATAGAAAACCACTAGAAGCGGCTTCAGTAGGCCTGCAAGTTTGGTGAGTGTTAGCTAGGTTGATGGAGACTTAGATATGGCTTTCACTTGAGAGTGCAGGCTTGGATGGCAGAGGGCTCACCAAAGGAATAATGGTGTCTGCCAGCACTTTTTTCTGAAGGAAAGCTGCCCCTCCAGCCCTCGCCCCCAAGCCGGGCCATTCAGTTCCTCCCTCTATATCTCTGGCACCTTTGAAGCTTCTGCCCCAGTGCTGGAACTCAGAGTGAGTGAGATCATCAGTGAGTAAGTTCATGTGTGGTTCCTTTAAAAAGAATGCCTGGAACTCCAACAGCCCTTTGTCACTCAGCCACAATCTCCACTGGTTTTTGCAGCCAGAAGCTATGGGAACTTCTCTTCCTTGAATTGGAACCCTAGAGTAGGGAGCTTGATGTTGGGCCAGAACCCCTCACTCCTCAGAGGGGACCTCCACAGCCAAGATATTCTTCCTGATATTTAACTGTCATCTGTGAATGTGGGTTGAGCCTATTCATTCTGAGTCTCTGCCACACCTACTAGTCTCGATGTGGTTTCTTTTGTACATACTTAGTTATAAAACTTCTGTTTCACTAGACTTCAGGAGATTCTTTATAGCTGTAATTTTGATGTGGTCTTGGGAGGAGGTGAGCACAGCTTATACTTACTCTGCCATCTTGACTGGAAGCCCCGAGTATCTATTTAGCATTTAAATTTATAGAACAAAATTTTAGTCTTTGGCAAAGATTATATTCATAGAAACCCACTGAAAGAAAAATAGTTGTTAATCATTTTAAGAATAATCATTAACTATTTCTTTAAGTACTTTGAATGTAGTTAGCAATATTCTATATCAACCTCAACTTTTAATTGCATAAGATCTAACTGGTCAAATACATTCAGTTGTCAATATCGAAAGTATCTTCTATTCTCCAACTCCTTAGATTAAAAAAGTTTAGTAGAAAAGTTCAAAGCACATACTGAAAGACTTTATTGCATAGAAAATGTGATAGAAATAGATTGGTAAAAGAACCACACTGTATTCTAATTTTTTAGGCTTCTGAAATGCACAAATTTGGTTCATGAAAATTAGGCCTTGGTACCATTTTTTTTGTATGTGAAATATTCCGCTAGGTGTAATAGGTAAAATTAATGAAATTCTCATATTCCTCTCAGTTGATGACACTAGAGAGTTGAACCCAAAAGCTGTAGTAGTAGATGATGATCTGAAAAAACTAGATTCCTGATAGGCTAAAAAATCACAGTTGCTATTCCCATGTGTGCTATTTCCTCATCCTGACACTGAGGTGGGCTAGACCTACCCATCACTCAGGGCAAACAAAATGCTTGGTCTGCATCTTTCAAGTGAAAACTAAAAATCCAATTATTTTGTACAGTTTTGCTGGTGGTGGCTCAAGGCAACCTCTCCTGCCTATAGAGGTGTTGAATTTGACCATGATCAGGAGTATCTGAAGATTCAGGGATATGGTATGGAAGGTCTCGTCAGAACAACAAGCAACCTCATGTTATGGGTGGAGCTCAGCTGCCCAGTGATGGCCACCAGAGCCACTCATTCCTCAAAGTTTACTGAATTTAAAGTTCTATTCAAGACTTTCCTCATTAAATATCTTCATGTGGGAAAACCTAGCAATGTTATGAGACACCAGGACACAGCACAAATTTACTGTGGTCTCCACCTGTAGAAATGGAATATTACTTCATAAAGCCCTAGACTAAAAAAAAAGAAAAGATATCCTTAAATTTAACCTAAATATCTGGCCAGCCTCCTCAATTACTGTTACCTTCTCCTGACTATTGGCATGGGCGCCATTTTTATCCTGGCCAGGAAGCTCTGTTCCCCACTCCGGTTGTCTCTATGCCATGTTTGACATGTCACTTGGTCCACTCCTTCACTTTGGGTTGATTTTCTTTTATTATACTTCAAGAATATTTCTTCATATGCTCAACTTTTCATATTTGTTTTCTTTCCAGTGTCAACTAACTTAGTTCTGGCTACACCAATTCTTAGAGCTATCCACCTGAACTTCCAAACCATTTAAATTTCTTTTGCAAGTAATAGAAACCACTCCTGTGTCACTCAAGCAAGAAAAAGAATTCATTGGAAGTATAGTGAGATATGTCTTAGAATTCTAGAAACAGCTGAACAATTAAAACTTTAGAAGGAAGAAAGAAGAACAGCTTTAGTGACTTTAGCAACAAGGCAACATAGAGTATCACCACCAATATTATTCAGCTGCAAGGACTCCCACCTAATGACAGATTTGATTGAAAATTCAGTTTCCCTACAAAGAATAATCTGATTGACCCACTTGAGCTTTGGTTGCTCAACTGCCCCAATTCTTCATGAAGTACTTGTAGCCAAGAGGACAGGGCATATCATAGAGACATATCTGTTTTCTCTGCAGAAAAATATGGGCATCAGACTCATTTGCCTAAGAAAGGGAAATTGTGAGCTAAGAAGATACCCCAGCAAAATGAGTTCTTTATATAGCCGGGACTCAGTCAAAAGTTTGATTTGCTTTTTATAGGATATGTTTTTTTTTTTTAAAATGTTTCTTTCCTGAGCTATAATGTTAAGCTCTTCTGTGGTTAAATGGGACTGTGTGTCGTTGTTCTTATTCTTCCTAACTGGTGAGCTTCCAGTAGAAGCCTGACTAGCCAAGCCAGCTAACACCATGCCAACTCTTGGACGGTAAGTTTCACTTGGCTAATATCATTCCTTCCCTAAACCTAATTCTTAATAAACACCTACTGTACACCAAGATATATATGAAGCTTTGAGTATTTAAAGATAAATTAGACATGACCACTGTTCTGAAGACATAAAATCTAGAAGACTTTTTATGTGATTAATATTTAGGGAGGATTTTAGTTAAAAAAATTACTATCAGACCCATTTCGAGGGCATCAGAAGCTGGGGAGTTTCTACGTGGGTCATCGCATGAATTCCCCTTCTGTAAAACATTCAGGGAATTACCATAAAGTACAGGATTCTGATCGACTATCTTGCTCTGCTTCCATCTTCAAAAAAGTGTTTTTGGTTATCAATCATGTCATTTAAGCCTAAAAATATGTACATACAAAATATATTTTTTCTCTAACTACCCAAGATAACATTGGAAGACCATCTATATTTCTCCACGTTGTTATCCACATTTTCACATTGTGTTTATAGGTGTTATTTTAGAGTTTTGTGCTGCTTTGGTACTATGTGTACGTACATGCTTTTCTATGACTCAGGGATCTTGCTGAGCTTACATGAAAACTGTTATGTTAAAATGAGAATCTGTAGTAAGCCAGATTTAGGTTTACAGCCTGGCCTTATTGCTTACAGCTTTTTGACTTTGGGCAAGTTACTTTCTGAGCCTTGGTTTTCTTCACCTGAAAAATGGGATACTAATACCTACTTTACATGGTTTTGTGTGAAATAAAGGAAATAATATATGTGAAAGGGCCTGACTAATGGCAAAAAAATCAATGTACATTTCCTTGAATTCCCACAAGGTATAAACATAAGCTTTCTCCCCTGGGCCTGTTTCTTCTGACAGCTGTTCTCTCTTTTGTTCTCTTGCCTGCAATGACAGGCAGCCCAAGGAGGATGGGCAGTGGATTCTTATTACTTTCAAGACAGTCCCAGCTTGATACTTTCCAGTGATTCATGAGGGTGTGTGGCCACAGGTAGTCAAACTCCAGGTATCCCAAACATAAACTACAGAATTATGTCCCTGCGGCTACTAACACAGCTTTATATCTTCTCAATGGGCTTACCACGTATTTTGTTTCAACAGAGGGATAAAGATGCATAATGTAAGGAACTGCCACAGTTAATCAATCAATGGCTCCTCTGGTTGTTTTTATTTTTTTAAACAAGTGGATGAATGAACAAATTTGGCCTTGGGAGGCCATTCAGCTCAAAGCTGGTGGCAATTGCAAATGGCTTTAATAAATGAAAGAGATATTTTGGCATAGCCCATTGAAGCAAGTGAAAACTAATGCCAGCATCATAGGTACATTATATACCTTACTATAATTGCTTTTTATGAATGAAGCACATACAGGAAATAAAATTTTAATTTGTACATCTGAACTATGGTATTGAAGGAGAAGGTCTTTGTGACCTTACAAATTTGAGAAAAAACTTTATAGGGCATAGCCAAAATTGGCATAAAAGTTATGTCCCATGGCTGACATTGCTGCTGTTTGATGCTTGCTGTCAAATTTTAGAAAAGCAAGACATGAATCCCTGAGTGATTTCCTGTGAGTGCATTTGCCAGCAAATCAGGCAGAGTCAAGCTGGAAGCATGTGGTGTTCAGAAGCAATAGAAACATAATCAGTCTGTGTTCTGGCCCCCATGGTGAGTTCTAGGGCTGGTGGTAGCTTTAACTGTTTTTACATCTCTTACTTGATAATCAGACACAGATTACATGTTCTGCAGACATACTAACATATTCTATGTCAAGCCTTAGGGGATTCCAGTGTAAATTAAGAAGAAAGCTTAGAATAAAATTGGCACTTCATTTTCAGAAAAGCAGGGAAAAGGCATAAAGAGCACGTCTGAGATGCAGACTGAGTAACTTCTTCATTTCAGCTCTGTTAGCATCTTCTATAGCATTGCCACACCCTCACATACACTCTTTGATGGTACAAATTTCTTTTTATTTTAACTCTGCGTGCCCATGATTTATTCTAAGGATGCCCTTAGTGCGTTGTGCCTTCTGAATTGGAAGCTGTGGTGCAGTTACATCTCAGCCTCTGATAATGTAATTCTCAGACCATTTTGGTTACTCAAAAGATAAGCAGCTTGATATGTGTATCAAGCAGTCTAATCTGTTTTCATCCCCAATTCCCCCAAATGAGTTCATTCCTCACAATATAGAAATAGATATTTGCTATAGATCTGATATACCATATGCCTGAAAAATTTGATACACACACAGCATATGAGAAGCCACATGGTACAATAAAAAAAAAGCATTAGACAAAAAAAGAAAAGATATAGGACTTTGTTTCTAACTAATCATGTAATCATGAATAAATAAATAATGTGTCCTCTCTGAACCTCTCATTTCTAGCCATTAAATTTAATAAACAAGATATGAAAATCAAACGAGATAATCTATTGAAAGTATTTTTAAAAATATTAAGATCTGTATAAATAGGAGATAATATTTTAGTACTTGCTTTGACTTGAGCACATTGATGACTACTGTGAAAGATGAAGAAGTTAAAATGACTTGTGTGGGTAATTATCAAATATGTGTGTGTGTGTGTGTGCGTGTGTGTGTGTGTGTCTAAGATAATTAGTCATGTGAGTCATTATAAACTGATGCATATACTGTAGGCAGATGGCATATATTATGATAATAGTTCCAAACAATTGAAACCTTGTAAACTTTAGATGACTACATAAGCATTAGATGTTATTAGCAATAAACATTATCACCATCTTTACCACTTCCCCATCATATAGATTATTTAGGGATTATCTCTGCCCTTCTTTTCATAGCTTAGGTTCAAGATAAATCTACATATATACCTTTCATTTGCTTACTGCCTTTTTATGTCTTGGTTACCACTCTATACCAATACCTAAAATTAATGTCTCAATAAATATCAGTGAATGAAAGAATGAATCAATTAATATATACATGAGAAAAGAAGAGGCTTTTCATTTAGGTCCATACATGTATTTTTTCATAAAAACAGTGAAAAAGGACTGGCGCGTGCACATATGCGCACGCGCGCGCGCGCGCACACACACACACACACACACACACACAAGCTTGATCATATGAAGACTTATCAAAATTGAAAAGGGCTAGAATGAGGGACTAGCAGGCAGGTTTTGCAAAGCTCTCCAGATACTCTGTTAATCCTTTGGGAACTACTTGTCTAATATATTTTAGGACTCTCCCTCTCTAACATGATGTTCCAAGAAATGGGAATCTTTCCTGGACAGTTTCCTGCCTTCTGATTTTTCCCAATTCCTTTCAGCTGCTGAGAACCGCATGCTATGAACAGACTTGCTTAAGGTTAGTGTGTGAATGTAGGTCTGATTGGATAATCAATTCTTTTAACCTGGATATTGTTCTGAAAATAATTGGAGTTATGTACACAAAGCAAACTCTCAGTTTCTGTTTACCTATTGTTGGTAATGATCAGTTCAAATGGAGTTGTTTTTCATGAAAATAAACTAATCAGTTTCAATGTAATACTTAACCCCTCAGGCCAGAGCATATGGTTGTTATTGTGCAGCTGTGCTGATAGAATAGTTTGGCCCTTCTGAATGTTTGTCCCAGTTTTATTTAATTGCTGACCACCCATTATCTGTAAAGGATAATCAAATTTTTTTTCTTTCTTAGTTTCTAATGAACAAAAGCTGCCCTCCCTTCCTTATTGTAAACAGTTTGAAGAAAAGCGAAAGCAAAAGGTAGAGAATAACAGGGCCTTGCATTGTCTCATGTCTACCCCAGTGCTTGAGCTACAGCTGTTTCCCCTCCCTTGACTGTTTTCAAATAGTATTTCTGAGAAAAACATATTAAAAAAATATTGCACATGAAACTCAAACGAATCACAATCTTTAAGGATAAGGCATTGTGAAATGGCTTACATCCCAATATGAGAATAGATATGGTTGGAAATTAAAACAATCTTTTTTATTTTAAATGTAAATACTAGCAATGTCACAGGAAACATATGGAATTAGCCACAGACAAATAATGAGCACTTTTTGTGTGTGGGGTCAAAGCAGTGGGAATGTTCATTATGGACTTTTGGGGAGAACAATGAGCCAGCATGGGTCAGGATTTCTGCAAGAGATTGTGAGTCCAGAATCTTGCCCTACTGAAAGAGTATCAACAATCTTGACACAGTAATGTAAATGTTTCTTGTCAGGCAGTTTCAGGACACTACCAATAATCCTATTTATTTCACAATGGATTGATCCCAGTTATCTTTTTAAATGTGCATGCCATTGAGTTTATGCATTGTTATATTTGTTCACTCTTCAAATCTCAGAGTAAAAAAGCAAATAAACAAGCAGAAAAATGGAATATGAATATGTTGTCCACAAGGCAATTCCCATTCCAGAGGTCACCCAACCCTGTGCTAGCTTGTTAATTTATTGTTACTGCTTGTCTGTCAAATAAGGAATACAGTATTTGACAGCCCACATATTTTTCTATAGCAATATTTTTATACATTTCCCTGATTTCCCAAAATATGACCAGTGTTATTCCAGTAGAAACGTTTTTCTCTTGAAAATGGCAGTAATGTAGTAAATTTTCTCTTACCCATGTGCCACATGAAATAATGTTATTACAAGATATAGAGAAGGCAATCACAAGTCATCTTTCCTTAAGTAATATTTATCTTTCCCAAATAGTTCACTGGGGGCCGTGACAAAAACAAAATGCTTTCTATATACAAAAGTGTTATTTCTAAGAATGAAAAAGCCCAGAAACCCCGACTGACATTCAAGTTTGAGGTACTGTGAAGATGTGGAAAAATGGGATTTTACACAGTGATAACACCAATAAGGGTTCTGAAAGGCATGCTTATAATGAAAGAGTTCCATTTGGAACAGCCCAGATTGTGGACTAAAATGGGCTCCATGTGGCAGAGTACATTTGTGAATGAAGTGCCTTTCAATGAGGAGAAATCAATTTTAACAGCTCATTTATTGATGAAACCAAGTCTAGTCTCAGTAGTTAGAGTGCTTTCTTGGAACAAGGACTAGAGAATTCATCTCTCACCCTAACAAATAAAAGAAAAGCTTCTCATGAAAAATGTTTCTGACTCCTCTGCAACTGGAGCTTGGATGAGCTAATATTTGATAATTAGTTAACAAGGGAGTTGGGAAACTTAGAATGCCTACTAACATTTCCCATGCCTGTTGGATTCTGTGGAGTTAAGATTACTCAAATATGCCTAAAAATGAACTCTGTAATGGTCAGATTGTGGCTTTGTTTAATATCTTAATTCCACTAAGCTTCCTTAAGTCAACACTTTGCTTTGATTACACTGGTTTATTTAGTATCTCAACATTATGCCTGGCATTTTTCCACCTCCAAGACTGGTGTGCAATACATGACTGGATGCAGCGCCCATGCACAGATCCTTCCTCCTGGTGCCAGGTTCCCTCTCCTCTTACTTCTCAGCCAAAGTCCCACTCTTCCTCCTGATTCCAGCTCTTTGGTGAAGCCCCTCTAGCACATCTAGCATGAACTCTTCTCTCATATTTGTGATTGCTTCAGTTATTATTTTGGCGTAAATCGTGCTCTCTTAGTTGTGTACATGTGTCTATTGAGAGTCACGAATTGATTGGAATCACCATGGCAGAGCCAAAATACCCTTTTTGCTTCTCAATAATGTTCAAGCTTTCTCTACCTGAGTTACTTCACCAAGCCAAAAATCTAGACATCATTCTTGTTTTTTCTCTTTTTATTACCTGCCTGTATCCAAAGAGTGAATCCAGCTCTATGATCAAAATACATGTCTAGTCTTACCTCTTTCCATCATATCACTGGCTATATCTCTAGACCAAACTACTATCTTCTTTCACGTGGGCAGTTGCTTCCTGCTTTTATTCATTTCCTTTACTGATCCACCTTCCACATAGCATGCATCTTCTTTTTCCACTCCTGTTTAAAACACCCCAATACCTTTCATTACAATAGAATAAAAAGTAAAAGATACGTAGTCTGTAGTTGACATTTTTTAGCTGCTTAGAATCTGAAATCCCTTACTACTTGGCCAAGAACCCACCACTGTATGAGTCTTAATGAGAGATGGGGCTATGCTTCCTTCGGGAGTTAGTCTGAGCCCCAATAGTGGCTTAGTTGCTTTCTCAGTTAGATGACTGAACCCACATTGAACTATGTTAAATGAAGTTGAGATGGGATATACTTTGGTAAAATAAAAAGTAAAGAATTCAAATTTTTCAGAGTTAAAAATGCTGGAGTAAATAATTCTTGTAACTTGTCCTACTTTTTTTCTACTTGAGAGGGCCTAGGAGATATTAATCATAAAGATCTTGAGAAATATATTGGTAAAAAATACCGTCATCTTTGAAAACATGGTAGTACCTGTTTTCTGTGAACCCGACAGTTAAAATACCTCATTTCAATGTGGCCAGAAGGATTCTTGGTAAGCAACAGTGAGTAACAGCCAGAAAGTGGGAAAGAGAACCATGATGGGCTGTAGTTCTTCCTGGTAAGCAGAATGGATTTACCAACAGGGACATGAAATAGTAGTTAATTGATGATGGATCCTAAGAGTGATAGACATAGACATTCTTTCAATGTCCTACTTTACATTAAAAACCCTATTTATGTTAATTAGAAAAAAAAAGCCCTAGTACTCATTAAGAAAGGTCTGAACTGAGGCGTGTTGGGAGAATGAAAACTCATCATACTATTTCCTGAGCTATGCTAGAGGAAGAGCCCTTTAAGTGAGGGAAAGGACAGAATCCTTGAGTACTGTACAATAAAATCATAAGTAGTGTCAATGAAACATTCTCCTAGTTTTCCACAGAGAAACATACAGATATTAATCATAACTGTGTATTGAGGCAAAGGAGATATTCAATCATTCCAGGAGTCATGAGACCTTGTCTTCAGTTAACATTAATTTTCAAAGCCCAAAATAACACTGTAGTCTACCAAGAAAAGTGACAAATTATAGGAGGTCAGAATTCAGTCAATAAACATTTATTGAATACCTAATATGTGATAAACTATACCAAATACAGGGAATACAGTGGTGAGCAAGAGAGACTCCTTAAGAAACTTATATTATAGTGGAGAAAAGAGGTAATAAATAAATAAATAAATAAATAAATAAATAAATAAATAAATAAGTTAGTTAGTTAGTTAATTAATTAATTCTAGGAACTGATAGATCCTTTGAAAGGGGTAAACTAGGGAAGATACTAAAAAATGATTGGAGGCACTTGTTGCTGAGTAATATTTGAATTGGATTCTGAATCATGAGGAGGACACAGTCATGGAAGAGTGTTCCAAACAAAGAAAACATGATCAAGTCTCCTGAAATGGAACAAGTGTTTCTCAGTCTCTAGGGAGAGAAATAAGACTGGTGGAGATTACGGTATACTGAAGATGGGGGAATGGAAAGAGTTGATATGAAAGAATTAGGTAGGAGCCAGAAAAAAATTGTAGATCATAATGAGTTTGAATTTTATTGCATAGTCTTTATTTGATAGCCATTGAAGAATTTGAAGTAGAGAGCTATTGACAATTTTAGGCATGGGAGTCACATGATTCAATTTATGTTTAGAAAAATCGTCCTCAGTTCTGTGGTGGATAGAATGTAGGCTGTAAGCAGACAAGGGTAGAAATAGTAAAACCTATTTAGGGGCATGCTACATTAGTCAGAGAAGAAATTATAGTGATCTAGACAAGTGATATTGCAGTAGTGATTGTGTAATTCAATCAGATTTGGGGTACATTTCAAAGGTAGAACTTATGGATAGTAAAATGAATAATAACAAGATTTTCAGTCTGAGAAACTAGGTAGATGGTGAAAGCCTGGCTGGGAAAAGATCAAGTTTGCCTTTGTGAAGCAGAAATCAACTGCAGTTGACCCTTGAACAATGCAGCGGGTAAGTGCACTGACACCGTGCACAGTCAAAATCTGCACATAACTTTTGACTCCTCCAAAACTTAACTGCTAAGAGCCCACTGTTGACTGGCAGCCTTATCGATAGCATAAACAGTCAATTAACACATGTTTTGTACATTACGTATATTACATATTGTATTCTTACAATACAGATTCACCAATTTGACTAGAGAAAAGAAAATGTTATTGAGACAGTCATAAGGTAGAGAAAATAAAGGTAAAGTATTGTACTTATTTACTGAAAAAAAAAATTCCATGTGTAAGTGGACCCACGTAGTTCAAACCTGTGTTGTTCAAGGGTTAACTGTGTTCTCTTTTATTAACTTAAGATGCTAATTAACATACAAATGGAGATACCTAGTAGGAGAATATATGAGCTCAGGGGAGAAGTTCAAGTATACATATATAATATACATGCATCTACATATACCCACATGCATATACACACATATACTTCTGTGTATATTATTTAGAGTCATGGATTGGGTAAGGTCACATAAGGAGAAAGTGTGCATAGAAAAGGGAAGAGAGATGAGCACCATATAGAGCCCTGGAATACTCTGCACTCTGACAGATCTGAAAGAGAGGAAGAAGTCATCAAAGTTGGGTAAGAAGCAGTAGATCAAATGATAAATTGAGTTTTAAGTCAAGCTGGCCTTGTAAATTTACCCAACACATTTTCTCCAGTCCAAACACATACAGATAAAATAGTAACATCTACATTTAACAGCATCTGTTTACCTTTGCTCCCTGATCTTTAAAGGGGGGACCAAGTAACTGTCCCTGGGTACCTTCTTTACCAAAACAGTATTACAAAAGCAATCCTACATCATTGTAGAACTAAAAAATACACAAGTATAGTAATTTTCATTACATCCTAATTTCATGTTCCACTGTGGCTTATTGATAGGTCTTGGAGAATAATAGTATATTGTTATTGCTATTATTATTATTTTATTAATTAAATAGTGACTCTAATTTCAGTTGCTGTTTCAGATGTATTTTTTTACTGAAGCAATTTGTTGTATCCCTGACACCTAGTTTATAATACTAAATTAAAGAATATTTTTTTTTGCCATCTCACTAAACAAAGAACACCACAATTATTTGCTCTCATCTGAAAGAGATTATAACACACATTCACAAATTTGCCTCAGAGTTAGTACTTTAACTCCTCCTCTGGGCCACAGTGTGGTCCAAGAACATAGTGTTCTCTCTGTCCCACACAGTCTCATGCTGAGCCATTAAATTTCTAATATTTTGCTGCTAGCACCCGGAGAACTGAAAGTAGCTGATCTAGATGCATTAATAAGATACATGCAAATCAGAGGATCTGAGATAAATCTCATAAAAACTTAAGGCACAGCCACCTTGGTGTCATTATAGGGACTGCTGACTATCAGGTGTTTCTGCCCAAATAGTGTACTTTTTGCTTCATGTCACTAAGAAGGGGTGTCTTTGAATTTTGGAGGTAATCTACACAATGTTTGTGTGTACCACTCTAATTTGTTTACAAAGTGATTTGAAACACTTGAGTGGAAAGTAGAGCAAGAGGTTGATCTCTGGTCAACTCAAGTGGAGAGACAAGCAATTTAACTAATTCAGTTCTGGCTCAGCAGAATTCTGGTGCTTTAAGTGCCTCAGAAAAGAGATTACCACATGAAGCATTGACAACACCTAACGGAAAATCACTAGAATTTTGGAACAAAACCATACCTTCTTTGCAAATATTTATTCTACTTAAAAAAAAACTTGCTTTTTCTTATACTGGGCTATAATATATGCTGAATGCCTGATTACAGACACCAAGTGACCATGTTACCCATCATGAAGTGTTATCTGATTCCCATTGTCATAAAATCAGGCATGCCCAGTATATCTTTGTCATATGAAAATAGAATTTATGAGACAGGAACCAAGCAGGTGGTGAAATCACAGGTCAATTACATAAGCATGTGGCTCACATTCCCCATGTAACTACTTCCACCCCATTGCTTCCCTCTCTGTAGTCAGCCTCATGACCTCATAGGAGGTTCCTATGAAAAGATGGCTACAGAGAAACAATTTTAATCTTGCTTTACAGATGGCGCTAAGTATGAGTATGCTGAGAATGGACTGTAGTGTTATTATAGCTGCATATATCACAGGTGGTTCCTGCAGGAAGTGGAAAAAAAATCTTTCCAGCACAAATAACTGAGTAGAATATCTCATAAATATGCGCTCAGAAAGGAGTGAGGACCCGAGCTATGAATCTTACTTGCTTATGCTCAGTGGTTAATGTTTAGACGAAAAACAATTAGATAACTAGTGACGATGAAGTTTGAAGGCCAGCATGTGAATGGACCTATTGAAATGGTCCCGAAAGGAGATATTCAGTTTTCATGAAAAAGCTTACCAAAAGGAACGTCTAAATTATTAGGATGTCTAATAAGTATCCTTGTGGACATTATTAACTTCAGCTCTTTTGGGCTCTTTCATGAGGTCATGACCAAAGTTACATAGGTGGCAGGGATAAAGCAGAGCATAACTTCAACAACTTGGACATTTTGTTAGTAAAGTATATCTGGATATTACCATTTCTCAGAGCTTAATTAGCATCAATTAGCAGTCTTGAAACTTCGATACAGGATTATATCTCTGGGATGAGGTATAGGCAGACGGTAGTAATCTGGTAGCAGATTTTTCATCTTGGAGAAAAATTGTCATTATTAGTCTAATGGACAACATTACTTCTGATCCAGCAAGTCACTTTTAAACAAAGGAAGACAGACGGAAAGAAGGAAGGAAGGAAGGAAGGAAGGAAGGAAGGAAGGAAGGAAGGAAGGAAGGAAGGAAGGAAAAGGAAAAAAGGAAGAGAGGCCGATGTTCCTTGGAGTCACTAGTTCTATCATGTACTCCTATTACCCACAAGTAACTGCTAACATGATAGAATGGCCTATCAGTTCAAACATCATCTCCTTAAAGATGCTTTCCCTAACCATCCACATTACTATCCCTTTGCTCTGTTTTATCTTTTGTCCTACCATGCATTTCTATCCAACTTCTGTTTTATTACTTTAAAAAAGTCTCCCTATTAGAATGTATTGAACCAATCCAATCTTACCCATCACCATGTCTATAGCACCTACAACAGTCTTTGGAAAAAAAATGTTTAATAAATGTTTTTTAATGGGTAAATGAATAAATTACTAATTAAAATGGATAATTAGGACCCATTACATACTTGATTAACCATTGGAAACTTAAAGCACAAATAACTTAACAAACTAGTAAAGATATAATTTCCCTTTTGTTAGGCCAATTTGATTTCTGGGAAATTTATAATCCTAGAAATTTTAATACCTGGGAACAAATTTAAGAATAAATAATACATGTATCTATTTTCTTAGGGCCCATTGCTTGCAGAGCATTATGCTAGATAGCAGGAAATATATTGATGAATGTAATATGACTCTGTACTCAAGAAATTTTTAATTGAGCAGAGAAAACACATAGAAGATAGTAAATGACAGACAGAAATAAGGCACTTGAGGAATTGCGTGTGCACAAAGAGAAAGTAGCTATTTATTCAGCTGAGTTGGGAAAACCAGAAAGGTTTTATGGAAGGGGCATTACATGAGGTAGGACTTGATAAAGAAATAGGATTTTAATAGGCAAACATAGAGAAAAAGATGTAGGCTGAGGCAAGACATTGAATAGTATAATTGGAGAATAGATGATCTAAAAAGCATGAAGAGATTGCTTGGAGGTTTGGGGCAGATTGCTCAAGACTTTGGATTTTACGCTCAAGTGGCTGACTCCATTGTATAGGCAATGGAAAGAGAACAACAATGATTTGTGAGGAAGAGCCTAACATCATCTGATCTGTGTCTTACACTGAGTAGCGAGGAATAAACTAGTGAGGGAAGAGAATCAAGAGTAGAAAACCAATTAGAAGATTCATCTGGTAGTCCAGGGGTGAAATGAAGACAGTGGACTTGAAATAGGCCCATGGCAGAGAGGATGAAATAAAGGGTCTGGATGGGTAGATATTAAGAGAGGTTTTGTAATTGAATTTGACAACGTATTGTATTTTGATGGATTGAGAGAAAGTATAGTCTAAATTAACTTTGTTATTTCAGTCAGTGATTTGAGGATGGATGTTAAGTAATAAGAATACAGAAGAAAATCAGGGATCTCATGGAAGATAAACTCAATTTGGTTAATTCGAGTTTGAAGATCAATAACATATCTGTCTTCTTATGCCAAGAAAATGTGAAAATTTGGGATACAAGCTTAGGGTGGAAGTCCAGTGTGGTGATATGGTTTTGAAGTAATATTTAAATACTGTACTATAATGAAGTTAAAGAGAGGAGAATATCAACACTTAACAATAAACAAGAAATGAGAAGGTGATGAAGACAACAAGCAGGTATGCCCTAACCAAATGGCAAAGTAGAAATATCTGTCATTGATACTCTCAGCCCTGCTTTTCTGTTTTCTCCCTCCCCCCCCCCCCCATGATTCTTCTTTCTTTTTCCTCATCAAGCTTCAATTGTAGCTGTCTTATCTTTCTTATGGGGAGAAAAAAACTCAACATACTAATTTGAACTCACAGCTTTAATTGATGCAATTTCCTACTCAAAAATCATTAATGATCATGAGTCTATACAGCAATGTCCTGATGCTTTATGATTATTCAGAGTTTTCCCAGATATGGCCACCATCTAACCTTATATCCAATGACAATACTTCTCTTTCATCCACACACCCCTATGCTCCATGCCGACTTTCCTACTTTGGGGCCTTTGCTCCAGCTGCTCCCTGTGCCTGATTATTTTCTTCCTTTCTTTATCCAACCATTGGGGTCTGCACACACTTCAAGGTTTTGAAATCTGCTCAGCTTTTTCCCATTCATAATTTCCTCACTTGATTGACTCCTATCAATCTTGTCTATACTTCTATCACATTTGCCTCAGCGTACTTTGTAATCTATATGCCTTTGTCTCTTAATAGACTGTAGTTTTAGAGGACTGAAACTTACTTCCCTCTACAATTTATCCTGGTTTTCTCGAGACTGAGAACAGCAGTAATTACATGGGTGTTTTTTTTGAAATGAGTGAGAAAAAAAATTGCAGCATGGCACGTTCTAGCTCTGTGTGTTCCCTTTCTAAGTCTGACTGATCTGATATGATGACAGGAAACATCATCGAACTCTCATAAACAGGTGGAAAGGTCTCTGGTATTGCTTCCTTCTCTGGGCCGATTACTTTCAGAAAAGAGAAAAAGAAAGAATTGTACAAAATGTATTAGGTCTGAGACTAGAGAGAACTTCATTATTTTTAATGCCTCAGTAAAAGATCTTTTTTCTCTCTACATTTACCAGCCTAATCCCAATAATGTCTTTTAAACAATTAATTCTAGTTTCAAAAGCATTCTACTCTGCAGTTTGTCCAGAATTAAGTGACCATTAGAAGACATTAGCTTAGAAATGAGTGCCCTAATTACTTCTGAAAGTTAGCAATAAAAAAAGAAAAAAGTTTAAATTTTAGAGACATCAGCATCCATGCAGTCCTGGTTGCTTTTTATATACCCTTCTATCTTCCTACCATGCAAGATGTTGGTCAGAAGAAAGTGCTTGTTATTTTGATGCCTGCCAATTTATTTTTGTATTAGGGAAAAATTATTTAATCTTGCCCTAGCTCTGGAAAATAAAGCATATGAAAAGACAACAAAATGTGGACAATTGGCTCTAGACCAACTTTAGGGAATGCCATGAAACATGATGGTGCAGATGGGCCACGAATGGTACATGTCCCATTGTAAAGCCATGGAGTTTGGTTACTACTTAAAAAGAGTATTATAGGCACAGTGGCTCACTGTGGTGAGAGTACTTATTCCAGTAGCAATGTCATGTCAATGTGCTGTCTGAGTTCAAACCATATAGCTGTTGGTGGAGGCCTGGTGGATGTTCTGTTACTAAGTCTAGGTGGAGTGAAAGTCCTCAGTCCCTAAGACATTCTCTTTTCAAGGTGGGGGTCATTTCTGTCATTAACCCTGCTCAGGGGAGAGTTGCTGGGCGTACTTGTATGACTGTTGGAGCTGATTTCTCTCAATGGAATAGTTATGTTCATCCTACGTGTTTGCACATGTTAGATGGAAGTGCTGGCAGGGTTTACAGCCTTAATGTCTACTTTATAGGCAATTACTTACAACTTCCATGTCCACCTGTGGAAACGCAGGTGTTCTTGAAAAGAGTTCTTACACTGTAGAGATGGAAGCTTCTTATATTTATTGCTTCCCCTTCCCCTCTGCTGGAGTGTAAGATCTTGTTTGTTGCAACCCTTGGGGGAAATAGTGTAGAATTATGAATGCTTTAGGTGGGAATGATAGAGCTTCGGCTTATTTAAACTGCTTTCCAAAGATTTTGAGGTTCAGGAACAGAAGGAAGGGAACCAGTCATTTTACCTATAGCTTTTTAAAATTTAGCTTTAAAATTATCATTATTTTTATTTAAGTATAGTTGACATACAACGTTATAGTAGTTTCAGGTGTACAACATGGTGATTCAACATTTATTCCCTTAGCTTTTGTTATAAATGATAGCAGCTGCCATTTCTCAGGTTAACATAGCTTTTCCACATCTCCTCGCTTATAAAAGGAGCTTTGAGGACATCAATTTGAATGAATTTACTGGCTAGTGTGAGATTTTTTTCCCTTCACTGAGTAGACAGTAGGAAGTTCAAAAATCAAGAGGTAGTCTAGCCAAGTAGGGTTCTTTAGTCCCACAGTTCTGTCTAGGGACCCTGGCTATGTCCATTTCTTGCTGTGGGACATTAGATAACTTCTTCATCTGTAAAATCCATGTCATAGTCTCAATGTGATAATTAGATGAGATAATGTACCTGAAGGATTAAATATAGTGCTTTGCACATAGTTAACAGATGTTGGGTTGAGCATTAGCAGCAATAACGACAACAACAAAGGGAGTTTGTTGCCCAGTTATCAGAAGTTTCACAAAAGAGAGAGGCATTCAAAGGAGTAAAGACAGAGAAACAGCGTTGCTGTCTCTATATTGCTGTTTTGTTAGGAGCCCAGACTTTAATCAAATGAAAGCATATTAACTTCAGAGCACCACTGTAGTCCGATGCTCAGCACTGTACCTGCTGGCCTAATGAAGCCTTTGATGTGTTTTGCCCAGGTGGCATGGGGCCCTACCTTTAATCATGGGAACCCAATGACAGTAACTCATCAGATTCCCTTTCATCTCAAAGTCTTCATATAGCATGATTTTAGAAGTAAATACCTAGGCATATTATTTTTGCCTTTATACCAAATTAGAAGCAGGTGAAAGGATGCTATTTTGTGGTCATGCCATGAGATGAATTGCCTAGAGAAAAAAATGTTTTTTTTCTTTTTTTTTTTTCAAATTTTATGTTTTTCTCTGAACTCCAGTGGTTTTTTAATGAGCTCAGGATAGAAAACTTAAAAAGTTTTGGAAACTGTAGGTGTCATACCCTGGAAACTGTTTTCTACTCCTTCAAGAAAGATTGTAAAATGCAAGAATATTATAAATTCATCATTCATTAATCATATAGCCCCACCAGGGAATTTTCTGTTCCTTGCCTTATCCATCAATGAAAAAAATTCACAAGACCTACATTATTCTATTTATTTTATGGTAATAAATAATCAAATACAATTTGTGATTCTGTGGTTTATAATGCATTCAGATTGACTTAGAACATGTTAGAAAAGAACAAGCTTGGTTTGTACTTGAGGTTTGCTAAGGACTAGGATTCCCCAGGGAGTTTCTCTCATTATGTAGGGCACAGTTATGTTGCAGAGACCTCTCTGGAAGCCCAAGGGAAGGCCTCCTCTCATTAGGCACATCCCAGTGAGCACCACTGATGGGAATGTGTGATGCACTGCTGATCTGCATGCTGGGAGAAGAATGATCAAGATTTCAAAAATGGAAATCTTTTGAGTCATCTTGGCTAGAGATTTTTTTTAAATCTCCAAATTCTTTACTGCAAAAAAGAAATAGAGAGTGATAATTCAAAACTGAAGATCGTTGCTGTGAATTGGTAGTGACAACAATATGGTCAAGGCCTGTTTTTCACAGTTGGGTTCACACTTATTTCAGGGCTTGGGGAAAACGTGTTCTTAAAATAAATATGATCTCATTCAGAGATTGTGAGCATGAGATATTAATGGAGATTCTTTCCTTTTGATATTAGAAACTTCATTCAGGCTCTAGCCTCCCTGCTTTGCCTTCGTAAGATTCTCTAACAAAGTGGAGGAAGATGCTTGTTCTCTTCGGCTTTCCCCAGGCCAACTTCCAAACATTCTCCCACCTTCCCTGTTGGCTGAAGTACCAGATTCTCATTAAGTCATTGCATATTCAGGCTATCTCCTTTGGTGACAGAGCCATGCCTAGGAAGATCGCTGAGCTCATGACACAGTCATAATCCTGAGGCCCCATCCCTGGCACCTAGGCTGTTCTGTTTCTTGTACTCAGGCCCTATAGTAAGACTATGGGCTTTGTTCACATGAACAGGTGAGTGATACAAGAAAATTGTTGCCCTCCTTTAAACATTAGTAATGTTCAAAGGTGTTTTTACACATTAGTAATGTTCAGAGCCACAGTCACAGCATCTATCTCCCTGGTATACCAAGTACTAAATATCCTGGTTGATTTAAAATACCAAAGCTAGATTTCCACAAGATGGTAGAGTGGGTAAATGCTGTGCTTGCCTCCTCTCATGATCATATCAAAATTACCACTAAACTACAGAACAATTTTCATTGAGAATCACCTGAAGTCTAGCTGAACAAAAGTCCTGTAACTATGGACAGACAGAAGAAGCCACGTTGAGAGTGGTGGGCAGAGCAGAGATGTGAAATGTGGCTGGTCGCACAGCCACATGTGGCAGTTAAGAATCAGGAGGGATATCTCAACTCCAGAGGTCCTCCCTGAGAAGTAAGAGGCCCTAACCCCACACTAGGCTCCGCAGCACAAGTTTCTAGTTCGGGGAAGAGAAGTCTGTACAACTTCTGACTGTGAAAACAAGTGGACCTATGC
The DNA here is from genome assembly GCA_028627145.1 of Eidolon dupreanum. Lineage (NCBI taxonomy): Eukaryota > Metazoa > Chordata > Mammalia > Chiroptera > Pteropodidae > Eidolon > Eidolon dupreanum. Next base: position 18,285,403 of record CM053513.1, on the reverse strand, counting down.
TTGAACTTACCCACTGAAAGACTCTTTCTCTCTGAGCTCATGCTGGGGCAGCAGCTCAAAGGCACCAGGGACATTCAGTGAAGAACTGAATTATTTGGCTTCACGGAGAGGTTTGGAGAGGCAGCTTTCTCCCTGAAGCCATTGTTTCTTTGGTGAGCCCTCCCTGCTCTGAGCATGCAGACACAGGTGGCCACCATATCTAAGTCTCCATAAACCTGGCTAACACCCACTCAAATTGCAGGCCCACCCAAGTTACCTCCAGTAGCTTTTTCATGCAAACAGTCTGTCATAGCTCATGTTGGAAATGTTCCTAAAATCTCTCAAAATTCACAAATCTTAAACAAGGAGCATCTGGCCTTGACCTACCCCATACCACTTGCTAAACAACCCCAAGCCCAGCAATAGGGACAGCTGGCGTTCAAAGATTAGCCTCCCCCAGTCACCCTCAAATGAAGCACAAGTGGGAATTATCTAAAGATCACTTTGTAGCTCATACCAAGTGGCCAGAGCAGAGCACAGGCAGCAACTGACCTTGGCCTGCACCAGAGACCCACCTAAGAGGCCCTAGAACCTATATACACAGTGGTCAGCTTCAGATCACACCAGAACACCACCCAACAATCCTCCACAAACAAAACACCCAAAGGGAAGACTCTGCAGGCACCAGAGCCATGCTAAAGCAAATCCTGTTCTATAGGGACAAGGTCAGCTCTTGAACAACAGCTCCTCCACTGTGGTCATGGGCAGACCTCACAATCAATTAGCCTGAGGGGTAATCCTTCCTACTGATGTGCCAACAGCAATCAAAGCTCAACTACAACAGGAGGGCACACACAAGCAACACACAGGGAACACACCTGGAGCACTCAGGTGACTAGGGAGACAGTGCCACTGAGGACCTGCAGGACACCAACT
>CM053513.1:18054291-18283988 GCA_028627145.1 Eidolon dupreanum | reverse complement strand
GAAAGAAAGAAAGAAAGAAAGAAAGAAAGAAAGAAAGAAAGAAAGAAAGAAAGAAAGGGGAGGAGGAGGAGGAGGAGGAGGAGGAGGTGAAGGAAGAGGAGGGGGAGAAAGAGAAACAGGAATGATAAAATGGTAATAACTACATATAAATCAACAATTAATTTAAATGTAAATAAATTGAATGCTCCAATCAAAAGACATAAAATAGCTGAAAAAATAAGAAAACAATACCCTTACATATGCTGCCTGCAAGGACTCACTTCAGATTGAAAGACACAGACTGAAAGTAAAGGAATAGAAAATGAAATTTAATGAAAATGGAAACAAACAAGAAAATGTTGGACTAGCAACACTTATATCAGACAAAATAAACTTTAAAACAAAGGTTATAACAAGAGACAAAGAACAACCCAGGAATTTCATTTCTGATATTTATTGGAAGAAACCCCAACCACTAATACAAAAAGATATATGCATTTCTATGTTCATTTAAGCATTATTTACAGTAGCCAAGATGTTGAAGCAACCTGTGTTCATCAATAGATGAATGGTAAAGAAGAAATGGTACATATATACAACAGAATATTACTCAGTCATAAAAAAAGAATGAAATCTTATAATCTGCAGCAACATAGATGGACCTAGAGGGTATTATGCTAAGTGAAATAAATCTGACAAAGAAAGACAAATACCATATAATTTCACTTGTACATGGAACGCAAAAAACAAAATGAAAAAAAAATGAACAAACAAAACTGAAATAAACTCATAGATACAGGGAATATTTTGATGGTTGTTAGCTGGGAGGTGGGTTGAGGTGATGAGTTAAAAAGGGGGAAGGCATTAAGAAGTATAAATTGGTAGTGACAAAATAGTTATGGAGATGTAAAGTACAGTACATGGAATATAGTCAATAATAATGTAATAAGTATGTATGGTGTCAGATGGGTGCTAGATTTTTTGGGATGATGACTTTGTAAGTTATATAAATGTCTAATCACTACCTTGTACACTTGAAATTAATATTGTATGTCAACTGTCATTAAAAAATAAAAAATTATTTAAAAAAAAAGACCATGTTAGGACAATATTACTAACACAACTGAACTTGTTTAATGGAGTGAGAGCCCTTGGACTCTGGGTCCTTTATTTGGGTACAACTCTTGAATTGGCTGATTACCTTAGTATATTGTGCCCTGAAAAGGCGTCCTGTTCTAGGAGATGTAGGTCCAATAGAGTCCACCTCAAACCTATCTATCAATAACTGCAAGATTAATCTTATACTGGAGAGACAATCCTTAGTCACCTTCAGAAATTCCTCCTTTCTACTTTTTTTTTATCATCTTCCCCAGTCTGTGCCCTGAGATCTAGTACCATGAGTATTTAACTGAAATGCCCATGCCTCACCACCTTGTAGAGCCAAATATGTAATATAAGTATTTACATTTAAATATTATGGCTCTTGTCCTTATAAAGCCATTTCACCTTCCTCCTTTGCCACTTGTCCCCTCAAGTCTGGGGTGTTCACATGTGCAACCAAATAGTTAATACTCTATACCTGTCTTGTTTAGCTCCTCTTTATCTAGTGCTCTGGTTCTGAACCCACTTTAAAGAGCCTCCGTGCTGACAAGTTGCCTGTGCCAGGAGTGCTGACGTTCAAAGATGTCTACATTTCTGATCTATGAAGTGCCAGGAATGATGGACTCTGAATCCCCCTTTAGCTTATGTCTTTAACCCTTCCTCACATAGGACTCAAAGCTAACTATGACATTTACCTTGGGGCAGATATCATTCTACCCTGTTGTCAGGTAGTCTATACAAATCAAATAAAACAACAATAACAAAAATATTTCTTCTTTCCATCACAAAGCCTAGCACCCTTCTGCATATTAATTTATGTAAATGGATACATGAAATGGTCATCAGTGCCCAAGTTCTAAAACAGCCAAAACAGAATCCCCCAGGGGCTTTGTTTGCATGCCTTGTTTCAGACAACTGCCCCCTGTACAGGGAAGAAATTGTCCAGCTGCTTAAAAACAATCAGCAAGCCTGGTCCTCTCTCTAGGCATTTGTTGTAAATTATATTTGGTCCCCCTAAAATTCATATGTTGAAGCCATTTGGAGATGGGGCCTTTTGGAAGGTAATTAAGGTTAAATGAGGTCGTAAGGATGTGGCTCTCATCTGGTAGGACAGGTGTCCTTATAAGGAGAAGAAGAGACACCAAAGATCTCTATCTCTCTCCACATTCCCACCCAGAGGAAAGCCATGTGTTGGTACACTGTGAAAGCAGGCAGCCATCTACAAGCCAGGAAGAGAGGCTCTGCCAGACATCAATCCTGCTGACACCTCGATCTTGAACTACCAACCTCTAGAACTGTCAGAAAATACATTTCTGTTGTTTAAACAATCTGGTTTGCGGTATCTTGTGGTGGCAGCCCAAGCAGACTAAAACAGGTGCACTCTTTAGTTGTTTGTGTGTGGTAATAGGTAGGTGGAAGAGGCAGAGCCCAGGCCCTTGGGGCAGGGCTCAGGCCGTTAGTGCAGGCATGTGGATTTTCTTACACTAGGGTCGTAGTAACAGGAGTAAAGGATTCATAAACAACCCCTTGCCCTTGCACAGAGACTTGTCTCCTTTAAATGTCTTTCATACACGATGTTTCATTTGGTTCTTGTAATACCTTTATGACCCTTTGCAGGAGTCTGGGCACTTTACTAACATTTTACAGACAATGAAATCAAGGTTTAAAAAAGGCTATGTAATTTATGTAATCTGTCTTAAATCTACCTGAAAATTTGTACTTCAGGACTATTGGAGCCTAATTCAGTATTCTTTCCACTGTACAAGAATATCTCTAAGTGAATTAGGCCAAAGGACCTATGTAACACTGGCAAAAATTTTAGTTCTTTTTTGTGTTTTTCAGCATCTGTGTGATGGTCAATTTGTCCCAATTCATATTGATAGAATAGCCAGATAAAAGCTATGCAAGGGCTCGGTAGGGTCATTTATGATATGAAGGATAAGATGATAACTGCAGGAAATGGCTACAATGATGCCAAAAAAGTAAGCCTGTGGTAACCCAGTAAAGGGTGAAACTAACAGATAAGAAAGGCTGAGACTCTGGAGGGAGCTGCTGTGCCATCCTCCATAATGCCCTCGTGTCTGTTAGACTGCCTTGGAAGCTCTTGTCATTGCCAGTCCCTGTTAAGATTTCTTTGGCTTTTCATTCTGTGATTCTCCATCAGAGGGAACTGGGGTAAATCCTTTAAGGCCTGAGGGTCTACGTCAAAGTGTGTGTTCTCTTTACCCTCCCCTACAAACTCCCAGCAAGTTTCCTGAGTGCCTCCCCCTGGGCCCTGCATACAACCACCTACTGCTCTCTTCTTAGACTTACTAAGTCCTTTGCATAAACTAGAATACTTTCCTCCCTACAAGTGCAGTGTGGCACCTTTGGGAGCACTTCGATTTCAAAACAGCTTTTACAAAGGTGGTCAGAGTTTCAAAGAATAGTACTCTAAATTCATTCCAGCCTCTTTTATACCTTGAGAAGGATAACCTCCCAGGTATGCTTTATTTTCCCTCTTGTCCAATACAGTGGTTGAAATTACTCAGGAGCCTAACTGCCTGGTTTGAATCTGGCTCTGACACTTACTGGCTTGTGCACATTACTTAACCTCTCTACTTCTGAATTATCTTCATCTGTAAAATAAGGGTGAAAATCGCATCTTTTTTTTGGGTCAATGTCATGATTACATGAACTAATATGTAAAGTGCTTAGATCAGGGCCTGGTATATGGTAAGCGCTATGTAAGTTTTAGCTATTATCATTGTACTTTCCACTAAGTCAAATCTTGCTTGATGTATGTAGAACATTTTCTTATATAACTAATTTTTCTAGCTATATTAGTCAATAATGTGCATTAGGGTTATTTTTAAGCTTATGATTTTACTCTTTGTCCTTCTGGTTTTAATTTTGTTAACTTCCTTCTTAGTTACTAGCTCCATTCATATAATTTAAAAAGTTATCCCCTTTATAGTCTTTCCTCCTAAACTATTTTCAAAATACAAACTTGGCAAGGATTATTCCACTGAGAACCCTGTCATCTCCAGTTCTCTTCTGAATTTGCATTGCACTCATATCCATAACACATATCTCATCACATCACCTCAGTGACATTCTCAGGGCTAAAGTCTCTCTATCCTATAACTTTTTAGAGTCATGCGCAATTCTTTGCATACAGTAAGTATTCAGTAATTAAATGGAAATTGATTTGTTCCCATCCTATTTGCCTATTACATTTCCATGTCTAAAATGTTTTCCCAACAATTGCCAAGTTGATTCTATTGATACTTAATATAGTTAATATACAGCTGGTGATTCTAAAACTGCGTCATGTTACTTTATTTTTTTAAGCTAGTTACAACTATTGCTAAGCTCTTCTCTCCTTCTAAGTTTGCCACCAGAATTCCCATCCCTCAACTAGAAGGCAAGCTTCCTGAGAGCCAGAATCTTGTGGGACTTGTGTGCCAACATGCCTCCGGTACTTAGGATAGTGAAGTGGTAGACATTGTTAGTTGCCTATCTATCAGCCACTGTCCCTGTTTCCTTGCTAATGCAATTGTGATTATGGTCTGGTATATTGTTTACCATGTACTTTTTGAAAATTCTAGTCTCCTATCCTTACCCAAAGGGTGTATTGTTATCATTCTAAGTCAATCCTAGGTTTTCTTATTCTTGATGTTAGGGATTGATATAGGAATGAACGCATTCTATGCTTTTACAACAGTTGTCCTCATTTCTGGGAAAGAGCAGTGTGATGTCTGAATTTGTGGCAGACACCTCAGCCTCACAAGAGAGCCAGCCCAGGACCATCCCGATGATGCCAGGGTGTGGAGGACTGTGGGGTCTTGAAGCATCATTGACTGACGATTAATAAACCAACCTTGGAATCGCCCCGCCCACAGACTTCTTATGTGAGATAATACATTTCCATAGCTATTTAAGCCATTATTAATTGGATCTTAGTTTTCCACAACTGACAGCATCTTGACCCAGGAGACATGCCATAAATATTTGTTAATTTACTGACTGATGAAACCTTCCTTAATTCATGTCATATTGGTGAACTAAAGCTCTATATGTTGAATAGAAGAGACAGCAAATTCTGGTGAAAAAAGCAACAACATTTTTAAGGAATCAAGAAACTGAATGTTCTTTATGTTGTTTTAAGTCTTGACTTTGGTGGTGAAGTTGTTGGGTGAAGAAATTCGGAATCCTGAAAAATCACATTAAGAGAACATTTTCAGTAACTTTTTATTGTTACTTTTTAAATGAATGATAGATTTATGTTGGCCCAGTGCTCAAAATACTGTACTTGCTAAAGTGGCCCTGAAGGGTGACCTTTGCTCTGGCCAGTGCTGTGGCAGGATGTGGAGCTGTCTGCGTGAGCTGCTAAAGCACCAGTCTCTCTGGGGAAGGGCTGCTGAGACCTATGGTCACATTTGGTCACCTCCAGGTCTACCACTAAGGGAAGTACGGGGCAGGTACTATATTAATGGGGACAGTATTCTGTTATTAGCCTTTGTTGCCATTTGCAGCCCAGTTAAGGTCATTTTTATTCTCTCTCCACGCTGTCAGGTATTCTTTACCTGCCTGCATAGCCTGTATGAATTTGGACAACCACAACACTGTCCCATGAAGGTAAGCGGTGTTTGGCATACAGCAGAGCATTCACTTCGGTTTGTTCTGGTTTAGTCAACAGAAGAAGTTTTGATGATTGATCCATTTGAAGCTTTGCTTTCTCACCTGGAATATGGCAGTAACCTTACATCTACTCAACTATCTTGTTTTGACTCATTCCAGCCTATACACCACATTGGCACACAGAGCTGACTGTGGTGCTTCTTTGTTTACAATCCTTTCATGGCTCTTCCTCATCTGTGGATACAGGTAAGCTCTGAGGCCTGGTTCCATCTGGACTCTGCCTTTCTCTCTAGTTTCTTCTTTCCCCCTCGTCCCCCACAGATAGAACCAACCCATATCAAACTACTTGTGGCTTCTAGAACATGATGTGTTCCTAAGACTTCCTCATCGCCTTTCCCACTGCTCTCTCCTCTGGAATGTGTTCCCACCTTACCTTCCTTATGCACATCACTTTTGAGACATGACTGTGGTGTGCTCTGGGAAGCCTTTCTTGAACGCTTAATGCAGAATTAGGGTGCACCTTCATTCTGTTTTTCTTTCTTCTAATCACCATTATCATAATAATCACCTTGTTTCTTTGCCTCTTGCCCCCTCTACATTCTGAACATCTTATCATCAGGACTGATCCTACCCATCTCTGAATCACCTGTGTCCAGTACAGGGCTTAGCATATACTCAGTGCATACCAGTTATTTTTTTGGTTTGAACTGAAGTAAATAAAACTGAAAAAAAGAATGTGAATGAAACGCCTGCAGCAATTTCTGATGCAAACAAGTTTGTTGTAGGCATCTTTGTTAAAATCTTGGGGACCCTGAAAATGAACCAAACATTAACTCTTTTGCAGGTTGGTGCCTAAGAGTAAATATTAAACAGAGAAGGAGTATTTGAGAAATTGAGGCAATAGGTATACAGAAGCACTACTGACTGACCCCAAAATAATCCAATGCCCTGTCACTCCCTACCATTCAGACTATCAAAATATTTTCTCAAACTAATAGTTACTCATTAGAGCTTATATAGACTCATTATTTTTTAATCATATTTTTAATTTCAGAATTTAGAGGTAGACTTGTGGGACAACTAAATAACTCATACTCCTAAAATCTAAATCCTTGACTGACTATGAGACAAGAATATTTGCTGGGTTTTTTTTTTTTTTTTTTTTTTTTTTGCCTAGAGTCTCTTCTATCTCCACTTGGGAAAGTACTATGCACTTCTGGTATCTCTCCTCAACTTCATTTGTGAACTAAAGTGCAAATCATTCAATACATGCTCCTGTCCTTTCAGGAAATTTCTTAGGAATATGATTTGGATTTATCTTGGAAAGATAGATGCATCCTAAAAGGGTAGTCTCCCAAGGATCCTATAGATCAGAAAGTTTCTCAGTATTTTCTCCAATGGATAATAAGAGCTTCTTCATTCAATTGTTATTGTAGGAGGGAAACTGATCATTATATTGTGAGAAAGGAAAAACACTCAGTTACTGAGAAATTTGAATGAGAGTCATTTTTTTGTATTACTCTCTTATTAAAAACCAGTCATGTTCACTTCTGTAGTTTTTGTAAGGTGGATAAGTCGAAGTACCTTTGAATAACTTTTCTTGATCTGCAGATTCTTTGAAAAGTATACATTTCCATTTCCCTGGTTACTGTCAGAAAGTATAATTAGAAAGATACTTTATACAAAAAAACATTTCTATTAGTGCTTAATAAAAGAGTGCTCCAGCTAATGGAGGAATAGAGAGGTGACAGGTAATCGATGTTTTTGCTTTAGCTGCATAGGACAGTAGTCTAGCTCTGAGAGGACAGTGCACACATATAGCTTGGCTGTTATGGATACAATTAAAAAGGTTGTGTAATGCCCAGGAGCCCTGTGTCATTCAGCAGGTTGACATCTGTAGAAAAGCTACATCTATATTCTTTAGTGTTTTTAATTTTTTTTTACGAAAGACTTTCACCAATGTCCTTCAGTTAATTGGTTTCCAGATAGTAAAAAAAAAAAAAAAAAAAAAAAAAAAAGGGAACAGAAAAGAGAAAAGGAAGAAATGGGAATGATGAACAGTTGTCATGTGCTTTAGCTCCTAAGCATGAAATTGAGGCTCAAGCCAGAGGAGTGAATTTGCTTTGGGCCTGGGCCAGAGAAATGAAACCCCAAGAACCCAGTATTTGGCTATGTCATCATCTAACAAGCCAAAGGAAATGGATGACATGATGCTGACTAGAGGAGATGAATTTTGGTCTATAATTTATGTGAACTTCAACTAACAGTTAAAAATATCTATTAATGTCAGTATCCAATTCTCCAATTGGGTGGGTGGTGAGAACAGAGATATGATGCACACAGATCCTGTGCAGTAATAAGGAGTTTGGTCTAGATACCCTGGCAATGATCATTAATTTTGTTATGTTTTGATTTAGTGTTTGTGTTAATGTATTCTAGTATGTCTGAGAATATGAAAGTAACACCTGGTGTGCTCTGTGCAAATGCTTCTCCGCTTCAGGAGGAAAGCCAAAAGGGACACACAGCTGAACCTGAAGCATCGTTATAAATAGGCTCCAGGGAATAAACTCCTCAGATTTCTGAGAATAAAACAAAGTCAGAGAAAATATACAAATATATGAGCTTTTCTTGTATGCAAGACATACCTTTAAGGATATATCATGCTCAGAAGATTGTTTTGGGGCAGTTTATAAACCAAACCAAGTTTTAATTGCATAGCTTTGTTTACATGCAAATGCCTTTAAGACATAGACACACACATACACACAATTTGGAAGCAGAGGCAATGAGGCCAATTAAAAAATGCTCATGTTCAAAGATTTAATTTTGCTGATATCTCAAGACTGACAAAAGGTGCATATTCCTTCTAGAATTATGCCTGCCAGAGCTAGGCCCACCACACACTGTGCTAGATAAGTGCCCTCATGAAGGCAAAGCTGTTGACTTCGTATTCCTTGAAGCAATTGCTTTGGTTCCCAGTGCCTCTGAGATCAGCATTCCCTTCCTTTTGTGTAATTGAGAGCTAGCAATTCACACATTTAGATTATTACATAAAGTCTCTAAGAACAGGAAAGCCAAGAAGCAGCCCTTTCCTTGGAGACCTAGAAACACAGCATCCTCATGATAAGAAAAGCTGCTAGATTACTTTCAGTTTATGGTATTTCCTAAATCCTTATCAAATCTAATAAAGGAAGATACACTGACCTTTTGAATTTTATCATATGAGAATATACAAAATCCTTTTCATCTTTTTATTCCATTTTTACTTAAAAAATTTAACAATTCAGTTTCATCCAAGTCTACCTTGACCCTGTCACCTCCATTAATATTCATCACCAGCGAGCAGATAACTAATCACACTGTACCATTTTCACTGCTATTCTCATCTTACAAACATATTGGCAATTCTGGTGGACATTTCTAAGATGTAATAAGAGTAAGAGACAATTCACCGTTTTCCCCCTGATATCTTGAGGGGCCAAATGATCCCCTGTTCGCCACATTCCCAGGGCTTGAAGGTCTTGCTAGTGTTCTCTGCCTTCACCAGGAAACAAAAGGTGATAATATGCAATCTATGAATTTAATATACATTGAAAATACATTTCTGGTGCAATGAGAGTGCTGAGTATTAAGCCGGAGTTCTCAGGTGCAGTAGGAAAATGCTGTGGTCTGTTGAGTTCACATTTTGGCTGATTAATATACTGCTAAATGCTCTTTGGAGCTCTGCCAGGAAAAGTATAAACAGCAAAAGAACTTACTCTATAAGCATTTGTCTTTTTGCCAAATTGTACAAGGAAACTGTGTTTAAGAAAAAAAAAAGATAGGAGGATGTGTTTTTATTACATGTATGCTCATCAGATTCCAGTTTTGTAAAACCCATTAAAAACAACATGAAGTATTTAAAATCAGCAGCAATCACCTTGGTTGGTTACTGATTTACAAGATTAAAAACATTCTGAACAGAAGATGAAGGTGCATTAATAAACACGGTTCCTGAAAGAATCCTTGGTGATTACTTACTGTTCTATTCAGTGATGAGGTTCAATATCTCAGGGAAAAATGTCAGCACGTAAGTGAGGAGGAGGCGTTGATACCTAACAAAGTCCCTAGGAAACTGAGAGAATTGTTTAATGGTCATTGTGCTGAGCCCTAAAGACTATCAGTACTTGTTTGAAAGTCTCTGGCATGTATTGGTCCAGTGGCAGGATAAGTGTTCAAGCTAAATATGCATTGTGAGGGCCTTCTCAATGTTAGGGAAACATTCCTGTTATCCCATGCCTGTTTGGTTTTGCAATGGATAGTTCCTGAAACACAAGAAAGTCCTAGCACCAACATGGAATGAAGTCTTCGTCAGCATCCCTAAAGCCAGTACTTACTGTGTGCCATGCTCCATTCTGAGTGTTTTAGATAGAAAAGCTTTTAATCTTCCCAACAACTCGTCAGTAGATACTATCCTTATATAGAGGCAGAAACAGGCTTCGAGAGGTTAAGTAACTTGTGGAAATTCTCACAGCCAGTCCATGGTGAAGACAGGACCCAAACCCACCTGAAATAAATTTATTTATTTATTTGTTTGTTTGTTTGTTTATCACCTACAGCACCTGGTCTTCGTAGGTGGTCTCCCATCTAAGTACTAACCAGGCCCAACCCTGCTTAACTTCTGAGATCAGATGAGATCGGGCATGTTCAGGATGGCACGGCCATAGACTTGGCAACCTGAGAGCCTGGACGGGCACCTAGTGCTGTGTTAACATATCCAGCTCTCACCTTTGGGGAGCTCAACTTGAAATAATTTTCTGTCATTTGTCCTCTTCCAAAATGTACAAGTTCTGAGGAAAAAAAAAAGAACCTCAAATCCTTAGAACCTTTGTTTAGTAGCACTGTAAATGAAATAATATGATGGCTGCATAATAAATATAGATAAAAATAGAAAGAAGAAAATGAAGATGGCAGATGGGGACCAGCTTTAAATAATAGCTGCCTGAGTGTGCATGTATTTATATATATGAAGCTTGCCAGGGCCTCAGGGTCAGCAGATGACTACATGTTCCACTGCAGATGTTTAATTTGGTGCCTGGAAGGTAGATGAAGGTCAGGGAAGCATGAAGGCAAGAATGTGACTGAGAAAGGCCACACCTTCACCTCTAGAGCACCTGTAGGATAAGACCCCTCTATCTCAGTGAGAACCTCATGGCCACTGCAATTGTCCACTGTGCTACATGGTGGCGGGAACGTTAAAACTTCCACAGGTTTACATGTCTCCTGCCCCTGAAGAATCCTTGGATTCTTAAGGATTACAAACCATGTTAACTCTTTCTAATACTTCGAGACCACCACACTTCAGTAGGGCCTGCCTTGACCCAAGGGGAGACGATCACAGAATTTTCAGGGAGAATGAGTTGAAGGGGACAAGCTCAGGGCACCTCTAAGAGTGCTCTTCCAATGTCAGACTTTGTGTTGCGCTTATGTTCCAAATGCCACCTGAACATTTGCAAACCAATTCCTTTATGCTTTTGTTTTATTTTAGTTTGGCTTTCCAAGTTTTTCCAAGTATAGCTGAATGAGAAAAAGACAAAGTGCTAAGCAAAGAAAAACTGCTTTATAGAGTAAGCCTCCCTGTCTCTGAGGCAACTAGGTATCTTAGCAGCCCTTAGCTAGGCACTTCAAGAAATCTTGTTGCTGCTCTCCTATGACTCAGTGGTCCCTCCAGATGCCACCTCCCATGCTCATCATACCTTTCACTCATGCTTTGGGTCTACATTGTGTCCTATAGCTTCCCACCTGGACCTACTTTTAATAGCCACTTGGACTGAGCCTCTTCTGGATGGTTCATCTGGCTTTCAGTCATTGCTTTGTCCTGGATGCTGTCTCTGGCTCAATCTTGATACCTCTTTCTGAAGTTGTTCTACCCACAGACCTTGAGATTTCAGCCCAGTAATTGCTCTGGGAGGGAAGTTGGAAAAATGCACATCGAAGTCAAGTTTCATTTTCTTTACATGGACCAAGATGCCAGCATTTATCTACAGGAAGAAGCTGCTGGAAACCACTCGGGAATTATCGATACAAGCCCAGGGCATTGTTATCAAGCTATGTAGTGGCTTGTAGTGGCCTCTACCTACTTCACTCCCTAGTTCATTGGACATCCCCTGCTGTTGAGTGATTTCTTGATTTTCTCCCTCTTCTGGTACACGGTTACTCAGCTCATTCAGCCAGATGGCTGAGCTTTCCCCCTGCTCATACCAGCAACAGCAGAGAACAACCAAAACATCCCACCATGGTCTTCCTCAAACCTCAGACCAGTACTATACTCAATCCAAAGGTAAGAATTTTTCTAGAATTGAAGGGTCAGTAAAAAATTATGTTATATAAACTGATTACATTTTAAATTTTGGTTTCAAATAAATTTAGCCTAACATATATACAGGTATACTGGAGAATGGGAATCCATCTCAGTGTGGCTGCTCTGAGAGGGTTAAACCCAGGCGTTCCACTGGGGGATGATCTGGGTAGCACAGCAAGGGAGCAAATGAACAGGACTTCTTGGGCTAGTGGGTGATGTCGGTGACAGCACCTTACCACACTGCCCATTCAGGAGAGTCTTCCACTGTGTATACTTTCAATGGGATATGGTGCTTGTCTCCCTCTATGAAAAGTAGAGAGAAGGTAGGAGGACTGTGCCCTGCTTGAAGGACAAGACATAAATAAATGTGTGGCCTTGGTCTATTCAATTAGAATTTCCTGCCTGGAATCTTGAAATAAAACTTGTGTCATATGACAAAGGTGGATAGGAACTGTGCTGGCAACAAGCGGCTGTAGCAGCTTCCTAGATAGAATGTTTTTGCTGAGATGTACTTGTGTTTCCTGATTTGTGGACTGCCCAAGCTGCCTGAGTTCCCATCTTCCAAACTAGTTCTGTAGCCATCCCCTGTTCCGGAGTCCTCAGCATCCTTCCAGTGAATCTCCCCCTTGGACTTTTTTCAGAGCCACTTTTTCTGTTGTTGAATCAAGAGCCAGCCGTCTTCTCCATGTTGGGGGCAGTGCTGTGTCTTCCAAGTCACCAAAGAGTAAATCTCAGTCCTTAACTCCTAAGGGTTAGATTCCCAAGTAGCTGGGTTTGAATTTAGCTAAAGCCTTGAGCTTTGAAGTACAGTATTCTTTTATAGACTCAATCTGGCCTTTTAAACTTGATTTTGTTCAAATAGAAAAATTATACCAAAAAGGTAAAATGTTTGCTTTTGATATTCTTCAGTGACAAAATGGAACTTCAAATTTATAAAAATCACTCCATATAGAATTTGCATTAAAAAATCAAAGTACATAGAACAAGGCTTTGGTGAACTCAATCCTTTCTCTTTTGCCTAAATTTCAGTATTCTGGTATTGCCTTAAGTTCCTTTTTACCCTCAGACAGCAACTTAAAGAAATGATTCTTTTTACTTTTTTGTAAGTTAACTCATATCGGGAAAAATGCGATTTGATAAATTATTTTTTCATCAAATTTCAACTCTCTCCCTTGTAGTTTAAAAGAGCCTGTCACAATTCCCAAAATATTAATTCTAAACCAGCAATGAAGAGAAATACATGCCAAGGGCTAGAGCAAGCAAGCTAAATGAATGAGAACCAAGTAAAAGGCTGAAAAGGAAATATACACATATGTGCACATACATATATATGGACATACACACATGTGTGTATATATATGTGCATATACAATTGACAGTCATAAAAATTTTATTTGCTTTTTTGATGAGTTTTAATGGAACGTATATTGAAAGCAAGCTAATACAATTTCTGCACTAAACAAATAAAATGTCTTAGATGTTTAGAAACACCTTCTAGAACTCTTGCTCCTTAAATTGTAAGGAGCAGCTGACTTCCCCTGGAAGTCACTGGAGTGGAAACTAAAGAGCCGAGTCCCTGAGCAGGTTTTTTGAAACATGTTAGCTCAATGGCTGGGTAGACTTGGGCTTGTTTCCTCACATGAGAGATGAAGGGTTGGTGCCTTTAATGAATTTTCTGGTTCTAAAAATTCGAGTTTATAATTTATGAAAATACAGTGTAAATTCTCCTGCTGCTGCTGCTGCTGCTGCTGCTGCTGCTGCTTATTCATGCACCTGACTGGTTCTTTCCTGGACAGTGGAGAATCTATGCACACTAAGAAGCCTTTCCCCACATCTGCATTGCTGCCCCTTACTTCCCATGCAATTGCTGCATGAAGCATGTAAGCAGGCGTAGACTGTAAGTGGGGCTTCTGAGTGGCATTTGAGCCATCAAAGTCTGAGCCAGGGAACCCAGAGTCCATGCTTCTCATGCCATTAAAGTATTTCTGCCATGAGGTCATTCTCTCAACACTTAAAATGTTAACATTCCATACAACTACATGGAAAATCACAAACGCTAAAAATTAAAACAAAGTATATCATTCAGAGTACCAACAGGGAACAGATGGCTCACTCAAATTAGGAAATTTCAAAGATTTACTTACAAAGGGACTCTTTATGAAAATGCGGAGAATCACAAGAAATATCGCGGTAACTTGGGGTTAATAGTGGTGGAATATCTACCATGACTAAGCAGAAAGGGGAAGGAGTGATGTCCTGCATTCTAAAGACTTATATAGGGGATCTTCTGGAAAGGAGCAGTGACATTTGTTTGAGCAACAGAAATAGCCCAAAGCAATATCTCAGAAAGGGAGCCAAGGGAGATAAATAACCTAAGCATATACTCTTCCCTCTTTCTTATCTTCTGCCAAGGCTCTTCCCTGGCTAAACCCAACTGGAAGCCAAAAGTAGGAGAGCCCATTGATGGAATTCATATTCATCAGCCTTCTGAAGCAGGAAGGAGGGTGGAAAAGGATGGAGAGTGGGTCTGGAGGATCAAAGAGAAGACATTCAGCATACAAAGGAAATAAACAAACATAATTTAGGGGGAAAATGGTCTCAAACCTTTTTTTTTTTTTTTTTTTTGGTAACTGTAACCTTAAATCACTAGTTATATAAAACCAATATCAAATTTGTTTAGCTTTTTGTCATACAAGCATGGGAAGTAGTCCATATAATGTGGACTGGGAATAAAGAGTACACATGGGTATCAACAATGATAACGACATCTAGTGGATGAGAGTTGAGATAAGTGAAAAGGGACCAAATGACTTCCTGGTCAGCAAGATAAGAAAAATACCAATGGGTATTCGTGTATCTGTGGAAGCAATGTGCTGGCCATTGATCAGTGTGGAGCTCTAGAAACATAGGAAAGGGCAGGGGTCTTGAAGCAAGTGTTTGGCAGTACTTGTTTCAGCATTTAACAGAAGAGAGTGCTCTGGCCTGAAGAAGGAATGAATGCTCAGCATCCTGTTGCAGAGAGGGACACACTTGAGTCTCCTCATAATCCCACGAAGCCCTTTTATCTTGAGTACACAGTCTTTGAGCAGCTATCTTTCTAATCTGGCTTTATTTGTAGTATGGATACAAAGTGAGACTATTCCAAGGTAACCTCTTTTGTCTTAGATGATGGTTATACTTGTCACAACAAATGAACACACTGGTGTTCTGCTTGTATTCTTCAGAACTTTGAGCTTGACTATACTCAGACCACCTCTGCATGATGGGTCTACTCTCATGCACTGACCACTCAAATTTCTGAGTCTGCAAAGCCAAGGCCAGAGCATAGACTGTGATACTCCTGAGACTCTTGGAGAGCCCACCTACCATTTCCCTGGGGGTCTTAGGAGCCTAGCCCTTTTACCTTGCGGAACTTCCATCTACTTTCAGTCTAATGTCACTTTCATAAATGCTTTCTCATTCGATCTTCACAACAGTCCTCTGAGAATAATGATTGTGTTCTCATTTATCAATGGCCACAACCTGAAGGTTGGGAAAGAGAAGTCAATAGACCAAGGTCACATAACTAATGGGTTGCAGAGGAAGTTCTTGAAGTCAGGCCTTTTGACTAAAATACTATCACTTGTAGCAATAGCTTAAATGAATTAAGAAATTACTATGTACTAGGCATTTTTAAGAGTTTTATAAATATCAATTCATCTATCTGTCAAACAACTCGATGAATGAGATTATTATTATCCCTATTTAGCATGTGAAGAAAATGCAGCCAGAGAACTAAATAGTTTGCTGAAGATCATAGAGTTACTGGTGCAGTAAGTTTTCAACTCTAGACAGTCTGAGTCCAGAGGCCACCACTTCTGTACAGTGCCCTGGGGGCCAGATTGAGAGATAGGTGGAGGCATCAAGGAAATGGAAGAATGGAGACAAGTCAATTCAGGTTAGGGGCTTGATAAACTCAGATGTTAATTGCAGATCTTAAATAATTATTTACCTTTTAGCTCTCTGAATTAAACACTGCTTACCTGTCTTTCAGATTATCTGATAATTTAAGTCCAGCCCTTGTTATCCATTTGAACAAACACTACAAGAGGTTCAAGAGGTAAAATTACTAAAAACAGAAACTTGATGTTTTGCTTTGTTTGGTTTTAGGGATCCTAGATATCTATTTGTAGTATTTATGGAACTAGGAAGTGTTAATATAACAAGAATGTGATGGGCATAGTAATTTGATACCGAAGAAACCAGGAAGTCCTGGAAACTGTTGTAAAAGCTGATTGTTGCAACATTTCTACTTGACTTTTTTTCCCCTAGTCCAATTAAAGTGTTGGTTTGTGAGAGTTTTTGTCAAGGATAAAACTAGCAATGCATTTTAACTTTTACCTGGGCCATGGCTATGCCAGATGGTAGAGCCGCTAGCTTATGTTGAGGTCATGAACTATATTTCACTGCCCCTTCTTTCCCCAAAAGAGAACTATCTTTTTCTAATTTCAGTACTGTGAACTTATTTTTATATGAGTGATGCTATAAGATTTTGGATAATAAGGTATGTCAGCATCCTGTGTAGTACTATCCAACATGTTGGCCACTAGCCACATGCTACTATTTAAATTTAAACTAAATAAAATTAAATATAATAAAAATTCAATTCATCACTTGCATTAGCCACATTTGAACTGATCAATAGCCTTCTGTGAATGACACTGGCTACTGACCACTGCATTCGACAGGGCAGATATAGGACATGAGTAGAGCCCAATCTCAATTAAAACATTAAAAGTGAGTAGATGTGATATATATACATGAAGGAATTCTATTCAGCCAAAAAATAAAGAAGTCTTGTCATTTGTGACAACATGGATGAAATCTGAGGGAATTATGCTGATTGAAATAAGTCAGACAAAGACAAATACTGTATGATTTCACTTATATATGGTATATAAACAACAAAAACAAAACAAAACAAAACAAAACTCATAGATACAGAGAACAGATTGGTGGTTTTCAGAGGAGAAGGAGTTGGGGGTGGGTGAAATGGGTGAAGGGAGTCAATTGTATGGTGATGGACGAGAACTAGACTTATTGTTGTGATCACTTTGTAGTGTATACAAAGATCAAATTATTATGTTGTGCACCTGAAACTAATATGTTATATTCCAATTTTACCTCAATTAAAAAAAAAATAAACAGGTCTTTTTCCCTGGACTTATGACCAGAATGGCAAGGTATCTGAAAATCTCAGGGAGCAAGCCTATTCTCATAGACTCCAAGTGTTGTATTGTGAAGTCAGGATACCTATATTTCACGTATTCTCTGTGCGTCTACCCTCTTATTCCTTGTAACATTACTAATACATGTTAGGAAGTCAGAGCTTTTATCAGCCACGCAAACAAGGACCAAGGGAAGAGGTTTTAGACTACAGCTAGATCTGAGCGTTTACTAGTGATAGTAGCAGTGGTACTAATACTCAAAAAGAGTTTTTTTTTTTGTATTTCACCCCAGGGGAGGTGAAAGTTAGGGGAAGGAATAGAGGATCCTCAGTCTGCTTGCCCTTCCCGTTGCCCCAAAATCCTCTTCAAGAGTGGAACCAGGCAGGAGATTCTGGATTTCATTCTTTTACTGGAATCTGTGTTCTCTGCAAGAAGCCATATCTCCAGCATCTCTGAAGTTCTCTGCTTCTATCAAGTCAAGATGGTCTCATGGTAATTTCTATAAATCAATGATTCTCACAATGTTGACCATACATTAGAATCACCAGGAAGTTTTTAAAGACCTCGATGCTCATACTACATCCTGTATACAGATCTCTAGGGTGGATGACAGGCATCAGTGTTGTTCTAGATTCCCCAGGTGATTCTAATGTCCAGCTAAAGTGGAGAGAACCCCTTTTGTTCACAGAACAGAATGACCTGAACACATATTTCACAACCTTTTCTCCTTCCCTTGTTTTGACAATATTGTTATCAACCGAAAATGGAGTCTACGGCCATGCTACCCTGAACAAGCATGATCCTGGCTGATCTTGAAAGCTAAGTAGGGTCGAGCCTGGTTAGTACTTGGATGGGAGACCACCTAGGAAGACCAGGTGACTTAGGCGTAAAAAATAAAAAATAAGGGATTGTAAGCTGACAAGGTCTTTGCAATCTGTGAGATTGACCAAAGGTTACCTTGCCTAAAAAAAAAAAAAAAATGGAGTTCTATTTTCTGCATTGACTTTTCTTATTTTGTCCCTAAAAGACCTATTAATTTTTCTTCTTTATTGAAATATATTAAGATGATCTATTTTGATAGCAGTAAAGTAGAAAGAGCTTGGAATCAGGAGCCAGGACATTAGAGTTGCATCCAAGCTCTTTACCAAAGAACTATTATTATCTTATGTGAGTTGCCTCACCTCTCTGCATTGTCATTTCCTCACCTGGAACCTTGGGTTAGACTCGAAGGGCTCTAACTTCCCTTGTGTTATATACTGTGTGCCAAAGACTGTACCAAGTACTCTGTTCTATGAGTGGAGAGAGGGTGTCCCTTAGATAATGGAGCTGTGTACCCACTAAGCATTTCAAGATGAGGAGAATTTTTCTCCTTTGATGCTCCATGGTGTCCAGTATAATGACTCCTTGTGTGTAATGGTCACTTATTCTTGCTTGCTACATGACTGTGCAATTTAGATTATTGATGAGTCAACTTTATGAGCTGAATAAGCAGCTTTTATAGTCAGGGCAGTTAGAAGGAGTGCTATTCAGGGAAAGCCAAACAGCTACCTCTCTACCACCTCTGTCCCCTGTGATTATAAGAGTCTGAATGGCCATGTAGCATACAGAGCTTATGAACAGGAATCAAGATGCTGCACCTCAACTGAACTTGGCCGTGATGCATGCTGGGGCTCCCAAGTATGCTGTTTTCCCTCATCGGACTGGTTCAAGAACTAGGTACAGCTGAGCCTTCCAGTTAAAGCAGCAAAACTCAAAGCTGCTTCAGATGACTGGGGAGACCGGGATCCTCTCCTTTCTCTGCTGCTAACTTGCTATATGACATGGTTTACAAAAGAAAAAATCCCTTTGTATATTGGTTTTCTTATCTTTAAAATAATTTGCTTGGGTCATGTGATTCTAAGATCCTTTCTAAATCTAAAACCGTATAAAAGGACATTTTCTTTGGAAAGTATCCTTATTACTTAATGGCAGGTTCTTTTCAAAGGTGCTTGACAATAGATTTTGTGATTGTTTTCCCTGTCTTTTCCCCCTAACTTTCTATGTAGAGGAGTTAAACTTAGAAGTCTAGGGTTTTTCAGGGTCATCCTTTTTCTCCATTGAGAAAAAGAAACTAAGTTGTTCCATTTCTGCTTTGGTCAAATCGTTTACTCTTCAAAACAATCTTGAAATTGATAGCTAATGATCCTGAAATTACTCCAGATGTGTTCTTAAGTGTGTGTACTTCAAGTTGTCAGGGCCTGGAATGGATTTTAACAGTTATTTTTTTCTCCTTTTCCTTCTCTTCCTCCTCTTCCTCCTCCTCCTCCTCCTCCTCCTTCCTTTTTTGCCTCATTTTCCATTCTTCTATCACAGGGTTTCCCTGCTATAGACTAAAACAAAATATACTGACTTATGGTGTAATCTCCCTGCAATTTTCCCCATCCCCCAATACGAAGGTTCTCAAAGTGTGGTCCCATGTCCAGCAGCATCAGCATGATATGGGAACTGCAAGTTACCAGGCAATCCCAGACTACAGAATAATCAGTCTGTTTTAATAAGCATTAAAGTGATTCTGATGCATGCAAAGTTTGAAAATTTGAGAACTACTGCTCTAATAAAAGACAAAATTTTTTCTTATTTTTTTATTCTTAATATAGTCCCCTATTTCCATATATAATACATTAAAAGACTACGAGATTGTTTCTTTTTAAATCTTTTGAAAATGGAGTTCTATTTTCTGCATCGACATTTCTTATTTTGTCTCTAAAAGACCTATTAATTTCTTTTCTTTATTGAATGGCTTCCTTTTCTCTTTCTCTGGCTTTCTCACAGAATAAGTTTATCACCTGGCATGAATTAAATGAAATAGGTGGCTGATGAATATTTTCATGGAACTTTAGAGTCTTGCTACTCCAAATCTTGCCACATTCTGGTTCAGTAGTGTCAGCGTCAGTTCCACAAATCTCTGTCTCCTCCTCACTCACCTGAATTGGAGTCCTCATTCTAACAAGATCTCTGGGTGATTAATCTACCAATTAAAGTTTGAGAAGCACTGCTCTAAAAGAATATCTCAGACCTTAAGTGGAATGATTGTTTCAGAGTAGGAATAAAATTGAGAAATTTAGCCAATTGGTCAGATTTTTTCTCTAAGGTAAATATATTTGGTGATGTAAGCTTTATAATGATGGCAAAGAAGGAAAAGGATATTTTATCTGAAATAAAGGAATTGCACACATAGTAATCAATTAAAGAATGTTTTTATTCTTCTCTATAGGATTATATTTACCTAAGGATGGAATCACAGAAAAGAATATCTAGGTGTAGTTAGCAAAAAGATAATTAGAAAGAATTTGCTGGGGTTGTGATATAAACTGTTCAGTCAAGGAAATGGCATAGTTAATGTCATAGTAAAGATATTACAAAGTAGTTCTAGAGGCAGATATGTTTTTGGAGAATTATAATGTAGTAATAATTCTAATCATTGCAATGTATTTATTGTGTAGATACTAAACGTTGAGTACTTTGCTATATAACTTACCAGCATTACCTCACTTACATGGCAACCCTATGAGGTAGAGGTTATTATTTATTTTATAGAGGAAGAACCTGAGAATTGGGGGTTAAGTAACTAAACATGGATATTCATTCCAGATAATTTTAATTGTTCTTACTATTTTAATTAAGGTAATATTGGTGGCAGTAGCAGATAAAATTTCAAGTCTCAATGGCTCATGAAAAAATCATTCTTTATATAAAGTTGAAAAAGGGTGTTCCTGAATAATGGGAGGCTCTTTTTCAAGCACAGCTTCCATAACTTCCTTCATTCTTATAGCACTGTCGTATTCCACATTTGGTTTCTAGGACCAGCCTCCTTCTGCACCACATGATTTGAAAAAAGAAAGTACATAAGGGGATGGTTGAGGTGGGTTTCTTAATGGGTCAGCTCTAGAAAGGCACACATTGCTTCCATTCACATTCCATTGGCTTGAATTTAAGGGAGGTTGGAAATGTGGTCAGTCCTAGGAAGAAGCAGGTTGGTGAACAGGTCTCTACCAAATGACCTGCCTGAGTTCATGCAAGTAGCTTATCTTTGCTAACTTCAGTTTCCTCATTTGTGAAATTGGAATAATTATACCGACATCTTTAGGAGGTTTTTAGAATTAAATTATCTAACCACTGTTATGACTGCACTGTGGGCCTGATCAAGTCTTGATTTTCTTAGCAGACAATTCTCTAGTTCAGAAGATACAGTCTATTCAAGACTTATTCTAATCTTATTGAAGATAAAGATATGACAGAGAACTTTGGAATTAAGTAAAAATATCATTGAGGAGTCCAGAGGAGCAAGGGAATTAAATATTCACAGTTAAGCATAAACATTGGATTTTAGGAAAGTAGATTTCAAAGACTTCAAAGAAAGTATGTTATAGTTTCCTGGTTACAGACTGTAAATGTGAATGTGGCTCATTGGGAAGGAAAGGATCTAAGAGAAAAGCAAATTTTGAGAACACAATCATACACGATTTCATTGAGAAAGAAAAAGTCAGTGTCCAAAGACATCTTTGCTCCTCTTTACAGTGTTCTCTGATAAAAGGACATGTGCAAGGTATGGGAGCCAGAACACACTCAATAAAATTATCAAAGAGCATCATGTGTCAGGAAAAGCTGAAAGCAAAGGCAACAGAAACAACTTTCCCTTCTATTCAGAGAAGAGGCAAAAAGGAACCAGGCCACATGATTGAAGCAGATGGTGTGAAGTCAACAGCTGTCAGAGAGAACAGAGACTCCCAGCCCCCTTTTGCTTCTATATTCTCCTTCAAAGAATGGAAAAGATGGAAAGCTAGTTAAGCAAACAGATTATCTATCCTCTAAAATGGGTCCAGATCCCTAGGTTTAAGTAAATTATGTTTCAGGTTTTATGAGAATTTACAGGTTGAGAATCAGGATACTGGAGATAGGTAAACACCCTGGTTTTCAAAAAGAAGAGAAAGGGAGGTAATAGCAACTCCTGTTTGGTAAGCTTAATAGAGACTCAAAGAAATTCCCAAAATAGATGATTCTCACAAGGGTGTATGAGTATTTTGAAGAGAAGGGGTTGCCTGAGGAGCAGCATGGTTTCATCAGTTCAAATCTAGCTAGTTTCTCCTTGAATGTATCACCCTTAACATAGGCAGATTTCAGCAAAGAATTTAGCGAAGTGTAGCACAGTGCTTGACACAGAATAGATGCCTAGTTAGTAATTTTTGAATTAATATTGAATAATATACCTAGGAAGAAGATAAATAAACAATAATTTGATAATAAAGTTAGTTGGACTTATGCAGTTTGAACAATGAATGTATGTCTACATGGAGGAAGATCTTTACAAGTATATCTGTCTTGATTAGAATAGACCTTGAGTTGACCTTGGAG
Organism: Eidolon dupreanum; assembly: GCA_028627145.1. Lineage (NCBI taxonomy): Eukaryota > Metazoa > Chordata > Mammalia > Chiroptera > Pteropodidae > Eidolon > Eidolon dupreanum. The sequence goes on along the minus strand of CM053513.1, from coordinate 18,261,347 downwards.
TTGGCATAGAATGAAGACACAGAAGATAAATATGTCAAATATAGGAAGGATGTGGCCAATTTCAGTAAGTAGTAGCTGCACAATTCTCTGAGGAGATTAACTTGGCTATAATATGGTATCAAAGTTTGAAAACCACAGAAGAGGAACATTAGCAAACTTGAAGATGCTCAAGTAGGCAATGGTGAGGATGAGAAGGTAGAAATCAGTGTGTATAAGAAACGATAAAAGAAATGAGAAAAAATATTGACATAGATGTGGAGAACTCTCATGCACTGTTGGTGGCATTGCAAATTGGGGTAGCTACTGTGAAAAACAGTAAGAAGGTTTCTCGAAAAAATAAAAATAGAACTACCAAATGACCCCAAAACTGCACTTTTGAGTATCTATCCAAAAAAATATAAAACACTAATTTGAAAAGATATATGCACCCTTATTTACAATAGCTAAGATATGAAAGCAATCTAAGTGTGCATTAATAGATGAGCGAAAAAAGACGATGTAGTGTGTGAATATTATTCATCCATAAAAAGAATTTCATCTTGTCATTTGCAACACCATGGATGGACCTATAGGGTATCATGCTAAATGAAATAAGTCAGACAGATAAGGACAAATACTATATGATTTCACTTGTAAGTGGAATCTAAAAAACAACACAAATGAACAAACAAAACAAAACAGAAAGTGACTCATAGACACAGAGAACAAACTAATGATTACCAGAGAAGTAGTTGCTGGGAGAAGGGAAAAAATGGTGAAGGAAAATAAGAGGTATAGATTTCCAGTTATAAAATAAATAAGTCGGAGATGCAATGTGCAGCATAGAGAATATAGTCAATAATATCATAATCTTGTCTGCTGACAAATGGTTACTACTAGACAGTGTGGGGATCACTTTGTTAGGTATATTAATGTTGAATAACTTTGTTGTACATCTGAAGCCAGTAAGTATTTTGATATGATATTGTACATTAAATTTTTTAATTTAAAAAATGTGAGCAAAGGCTGAAGCTTATTGAGTTTGGATGGAAAGATGAGGTAAGTAAGTGGATATTAGTCACTTTCCACATGTTTTTAAGACTATGGAGGGCAGGGCTATGACTGTTGCTTAAGCTGCTGTGGCGATTCCAGTCTCGTTTCAATATACAGAGAATTTATTCATGAAAAGGATGAAGAGTCTCCCCAAAGTAGTGCTTTCCCTCTGGTCTGAATGGTCAACTTTCAGCAATGTTTAATAGATCATTCCAACTGTGGATGAGAAGTGCAAGTAAATAACCTTAAAATTTCTCAGACCAAAAGCCAAGATGGTGCTAGATTCTTCTCTGCTACTCTTTGTCCTCATTTCCGATGAAGAGAAAAGTGTGCAGCAGCTGGTAGCTCCGGAAAGCCAAGGCTGCCGACTCACAGTTCTGCCTGCCTTGTCTGCTGTGCTATGAGGAGCAGCACATATGTGCGACTTCCCTAATGCACGCTGCCTCCAGGGCAGAGACACCTCTGGCAGCTGGCCACGAAGAGCCCTGATGTCGGCTGTCAAAGCACCCAGAGGTCTGCACTTGGAGCAAGGGAAATGAGATTTCATTGCAGCAGTAAGAGAACAGACAGTATGTTCAAGCTAAACTCACCTTAAATAAGTTCCTTAAATGTACATGATACTGAGAGTTCTCCTAGGCAGGCCTATATAATTATCATGAAGATGATAGTTACAATTAATGGCACATTATTAGTGTAGTGGTAAATATTGTAATATTTGTGTTTGTTTTGAACACCCTGTGAGCTGTACTCCTTTTCTATTTATCTTTCCTTAACCACAATAAATAACCTTCCCAATTATTACTACCCCAATTGCCAAGGTTTCTTTTTCTGTGGATCAATATTAGAAAATTTCAGAATTAGGGAACTCTAAATGAGTGCTTTAAAACAAAATGTCAAAATATATTTCATATATTCTCAAATGGAATCCAAACATTAAGCCTGAAGCTGATGCAAATAAAGTAGTGATGTGAAATTTATATTTATACTGAGCATCATTGTCTATGTCAGCACACCATTAAAATGTGGCAGTGAAAATTTTCAGTATCATTGCACTGCACACTACGTGTGATTAAAAGCAGTTTGACTCTCCTTTGCAGGTTTTTCTTTTCTAATTTTAACTCCAATATTTGCCTCAAGCCTAATTTTAACTCCAATATTTGCTTCAAGCCATTTACCAGAGAACTTGGTTGAGTTTTTAGTCATTCTTCTATCCCCTGCATGGCCTGGTGTAGTATCAAGCTCATGGGCACTTAATAATTATTTGCTGGATAAACAATGAGTGCATAAATGACGTTTTATTTAAACAAGTTAACTATAAATGATCTCCAGAGGAATTAGAGAACCCTGATGGTTAAATTATCATTAAAGTTATTTGGTTCTTTAGTCTCCTCCATACCATCTCTGCCAAGTACTTTTTATTTTGAGATATTTAATACCACTCTTGGCACTTATTTCCAGCTTTGGATGACTTCAACTACGTAAAATTCTTTATATTGACACAATGTAGCTCCCTGGAGTTCCCACTCATAGTGTTTATGGTCCTATCCTTGGGGCTATACAGAAGGATTCTCATCTTCTGCCACTTTACTTGCCTCCATAAAATTGATAGTAGATATTATGAAACCCACTTATCTTCTCTTTTTCCAGTAAACGTCCTAAATTCTCCATACATTCCCCATGAAAAGTGTTTTCACAAGTACCTTCACTATACTACAGTGCATGCTTCTTTTGGTCCGGCTATTTCATTGGCCAGTATGAAAGGGATACTCTCAGAACCCCAGACAGCAGAGGAGAACTAACTGGTACTCCACCCAATTCCTTATTCTGGCTACTCCCTTCTTATTGTGGTTTTGTACCACTTTAGTTTTCAACATAACCTTCTTGAGCTCTTGGCTCATATGATGCTTACCCTCAACATACAAACCTTTTATCTTTTGGCTGGTACTAAGTCACATCTTCCCCTTGTCACATTGTTCAGTTTATTTATTTTTTAACACAGAGAGAAGGTTTTACATTTATCCCTGTTATATTTTATCTTGTGAGATTTGGTTCATCATATCAGTCTGTTAAGAACTTATTGACCTGATTCCATAACTCTATCTTTTCCTATTTTTCTAGACCTTCTGTGAGCTTCAGAGTAAATAAAGCCACCTTCTATGTCTTCATCTAAGTCACCAAGTCTACCATCCAGAACATAACAATGGATTTTGAGCATCATTTCCCTCTTCAAATCATTTGGCTAGGATGTATTAAGCCATCCTTATTTTTGTTTTTCCTCCTCTATTAATTTTTATATTTTAGTTATTTGTAAAGGCAGCACCCTAAAACAACAACCATTTTATTGATGTTCACTGGTGATGGTGATGGCTTAAGAATTTGGACAGGGCACAGCAGGGTGGCTTGTCTCTGCTCTATCACGTCTGAGGCCTCAGCTGGAAAGATTTGAATGGCTGCTGGTGACTCAAAAAGCTGGAGGCTGAAATCATATGGAGGCTTCCTCACACACACGTCTAGCACATGGGCTCAGCTGGGGCTGTCCCTGAGCATTGGCATGTAGCATTGCTGCTCAGGCTTCTCACACACAGCATGGGGCTGGGTACTGGAAGAAGCATTCGGAGAGAGAAATTTCCAAAAAAGCCAGGGGTGGGAAGCTGCATGGCCTTTTTCCAACCTCAGAAGTCTCAAAGCATCATTTATTCTATTGGTTTGAGCAGTTACAAGCTTCTCAAATTCAAAGGAAGAGGATTTACACCTGCTGCCCAATGGAGGTAGTTGGGGTCATTTTTTAAAAAACCAGGTATGACTGGCATCTGACTGACACATTTCCAAATCTATGGAATGTTACTAGAATACACTTTTTGTTAAAATTTTCTTCAAAGAGGGAAAGCAAGAATGAGCACACATAAAGTTATGTATTTGTGATGATTAACCCCATATGGAGAATTTTTGTTTGCTTGTCAGTTTTGGAGGCATATTTAAAGATCAGTAAAATATTTAAAAGCACTATATTTGATAGGTTGAGTATGTTATACTGGCATGGGATATTCAAAACCTTAATGAACCATGATTTCTGTACTTCATTAATGCTTTCTTTGTAAGTGGTTTGATTCTTGACCCCTAATCTCCCTGCTCATGCTGAGCTGCTGTTGAAGGCAGAAGCTCCGGCTAGTGGGAATACTATAGGTGGAGAAAACGTGCCGCTCTGTCCCAGGAGAGCACTGAGGGCTCAGGACACAGAGACCTCTCTGAAATACCTACATGCTCTTTGAATTAACTCGATGGGGAGGAAGAAATCAAGAACAACAGGTAGCCTTTCCACTTCACGGGTAGCTCATGATAAGTCAACCAGAAAAGAAAATTCAGGGAAAAAGATTAAGGATTAAGGGGAAAGATTTCTATGTGATACTCATAGGAAACAGTAGCATTGGTAAAGTAATAGCATAAAACAAAGACATCTAAAGAGTTTTAAAACTAAATTTTATCTCAATAGTCTTAGCCAGATTTTGTATTTTTATCACCACCATTCAAGACCCTGTTCTCAAGGGAGACTATAAATGTCATCACCATGTCCAATGGCAGAGTGCTGACAGTGTGACAGTTTTAGAAGACAAGCTCCAAGAGACCATGGTATCTGTCTGTTGGTACAGTGAAGAGGCAGCATTGTCTTATACTAACCTCCTCTTTACGATCAAATGGGGATGATAACAGATTGTATGGGTTGGCCAGCTCTGACTGGCAAAATAGTAGAAATTTGCCTGATCAATTGCCTATATGTAAAAATCATTGTCATTTTTCTGTCAGAGTTTGTTATGTTTCGGTCCTTAGTGCAACCTAGTAGCTTCTAGACAAACATTCCCTTCAGAACATATGTTTGAAGAGGAAGGCGTATGTTCCTTGGGAGTTCTGTGATGAAAAGGCAGCTTAGGATTCCAAGTGCTCCCTTTAAGAGATTCAAGCTTTAACAGACCAATTTAATTAAAGTTCTCTAGACAGGAAGCAGAAAAACAAGATTGACTAAAATGAATATAACCTGCATGGAGCAGCAAAAAAAAAAAAAAAAAAGAAAAACAACAAAAAAAAACCCATGCAGGGATGTAGCATTATACTACACATTTTCAGGAAACAAATCAATATGTAGTCCACCAACAAAGCTGCCGAAAGATAAAAGTTAAAAATATCACATCAAGTAGCTTGAGGCATAGGTTTATTTGAAAAATACATCTTTATTGCCTTACAAATTCACTTCAACAAGAGATCCGATTTTCCACTGAAGGACATGCTGATGATTGTCCTGTGGTTTTCAATTAATAAGTTCACAGTTAACAGTTTTTAAGTACACTGAATCATGTAAATTTCCATATCACAGCAGCTAATTTATTTGTTTATTGTGGTATACCAGGCGCCACATGAATCTGGTTTTGAAATCAATTCCAAGTAAAGCAGATGATTTTTGCAGGGCAGACAATATGTAATGAAGACCCTTAAACCTCTCCCCATGCTATTGCATCTAGAGTGGATTTCATGCTGCCACAAGAAGCTGAAAGGGTAGAGAACCCATGTTAATATCCACACGAAAAATTGGGAGAATTGAGTCCTGTCTCTGTGTGACTGCCTGTGATTCGCTGCTATCTTTTATTTATCATTACACAATTTTTTCTTTGAGAGCTCTTAATGTATTCACAGACACACAAATACAGGATCATTAAGTTACAAGCTGGGTTTATTTACCGTTTGCAGCTAGCTCATATGGTATGGCGCTACTGAGCAGCATTTAAATTTTAAGATTACGTACTCGCATGTCCTGTTTTCCTGCACCCTGTCCCAGATCCAGGCATATGCATGAAATTTTGCTCTGACTTTAGGAAGCTGATTCTCCATAGAATACTTTAGGATTAAGGAGGGATCCTTTCTAAGGACCAGATGTTGAAAAAGTTTCTAATAGCAGTAATGGGAAATAGCCTGGGGGAAGAGTAGGAAAATAATGAGGAGGAAAGGGTTATGAAGAGAAAAAGTATATGGAGAGAAGAGACAGAAAAGAATATTAGAAACTTCTGATGCTATTCTTTCAAAAAAAGAAAATTTATAATGGTGATCTGTTCCTTTAAGATAATTAAGTGAAAAAACATTTGAGCATTTCGATCAGTAAAATGCACAGATCTTGAAGAAAAAGTGACACAAAAGCATTGAGAGATAAAATTGAGTAAAATGTCCCCAGTTAATCTGAAAATTTTAATACACTCTCAAAATCACTGGCAAAGGCAACCAGAAGAAACCTCATAGCCGTGCACTGGAATTTTCTTTTCCTATGTGTTCATGAGGATGGTGTAATTGCATATCTGAATATGTATGCTAGTATTGATACTGGCCTTGAAAGTGTTATTCTTGGACACTTTTCTTATATTGTCTATTAATGTTAACATTTTCTCCCAATGCAATATGAGTTACCATAAGCATTTTAATCCTAAAGAAGCTTTGATTTCTTCATATTTAGTGTTCCGTGAACATAATGAGAATAGCCCATTTTTGTCCTTCCCCAGAGTTGTCATTTAAAGCAGCCCCCACTTTCCACATGTTTGCCCCATCTGTCTCTCTTCAATTCTGCCTTTGTTCTGAAGCAGAAAAAATGGGCAAAGTGGAGATGAAAAACATGGTAACCACCATAGATTGAAAAATATTTGAATGATGCCCTTAAAAGTGGTTTAATCTGGAATTCTTGAAAAAATAAAATTCAGATGTAAATAAGCTAAGCATGAGTAGATCTTGTTTTCAGACATGGATTAGTGTTTTCAGACATGGACTAGTTTTTCCAGAAAGCAGAATATTCTTGGTATCACTCTCAACTTTCAGGTTCTGTGATGAATCAGAGCAAATGCCCCTTAGAAAATTAGGCCCAAGTAGTTGACCATTCTTCGTTATGCAAGTCACAGGGCTTTAGGCACAAAGTTAGCGCTTGTAATTTGTATATTAGTGTACTCCACCATGATTTCTAAGCAGAGAATAAATAATCTATAATAGGACTTCATATTCTCTCAGTTAAAATACACTGGAACCAACATAAAATTAATCATAGCATTCTTTAGTTGTCTCTACTCCAAGTTCCAGCAGTCTGGTAGAAAAAGAATTGACTACTGTATAGAACAATTTGGTACAATAGACCAATATTGGCAAAGAATTTGGGAGGTAAAAGAAATACCTGTTTGATTCTTTGAATTAGTGCTCAAGAAATGGAAGTTCACTGATAGTGTGTGTTATGGCCATTCTTGATTCACTCAGCACAGGTGAAAGGCTGACACATGAAGCATGACCCAACAGTCTCTTTTGTGTTCACTTGCAAAGGGAAGACACTCAGCTTGTGCTTATGTAGGTTTCCTCTTTGCAATCCATCTTGAGAATTCCCACAATGGTGGCCACTGTGAGGATAAGGAGCTGCTCATGCCACCCGCCAGTTAGTCATTTTATACAGTTTATGTTACATAAGCCAAGACCCAGCTGCCCCTGGGAAAGGGTCTGTAAGTAAAAGTCACCGGAATTACATTAAACTCAAAATTGAGAATTGCCAACTCCACATGTATGAGGAGATTCATGTATCTGTTCTAACCAAAAATTTGTGATATGAAATATTAAATTATGTTTTCTTATGTCAATAGGCAACTTAAAAATTTGGAAGAGATTCTAAATCTAGATTTTTGGGTTACTTTCATGCAGTATAGTACTTTTCAATGAATAATTTGCTCTTTGTTGAATGTCTAGATTATTACTGACTCTTTTAAAGTAGAGATCGATGAGTGTAATATGCATTTACCAGAAACTCATAGTGTTTTTCAAAAGAGGGTACTTATGTGAGCACACAGGTTGTTTTAAATTCAAAACAATCTAGGGGAATCACTGGTTTTTTGGATAACTTTAGAATAAAGAGATGGTTTCTGGTATGTACTCAGTGAGATTGGTGAAAATAAATGAGTTTAATATTTTTTGTATGAACAGAAAGGACTCTCAGAATCTCGTGGGCTTCGGGATATAGGACTAGGTATCATTTAGTATTTGAGGAGAGGACGATTTTGGCAGACACTCCAAGAGTTAAAGAATTCAAGATAGAACTGCTAGGTACGTTTAAGGAGGCTAGAAAAATAGAAGTCACATAAGCCTATTCTTACGTACATGGACAGCTAAGTTCATGACTCATTATAGCTGGAATGGTCTCCAAATAGCTCCATCTTCTGAGAGCCTAATATTACAAAATAGTAAACAAAATGGAAATAAAAAATACCTAACAAGAATAATGATGAAAAAGGGCTGTAAAGGTTAAATTTAACCATGAATATAAAGTGTTCGGCACAGTGCCTGGCACATAAGTGTGAACTATTATTATTATTAAATAACCTATTCATAAAATATGAACTATTTCTATTATTAGGTAACTATTATTAGCTAATTATTAATAAGATAATAATTATATTACTATTATTGGTTACTACAATCATCTTTTTATAAGGAGAAAGAATAATAGGTTTGGAGGTCCTGGGAGCATTTCTGAGTAAGTGATAGTCTTTAAAAATTGTGGTCATGAGAAAGACTGCCCAGTTCCCCTCTAGTTAGAAGTACTATTCAGTTCTTACTGTTTTCTACTATGACGAGATTTTGCTCCTAGGGATCTCAAGTGGATTAGAGAGAAAATAGACCAAACAAGAATTTTGGACATGTAGTCTGAGAGCCTCAGGGAATTTGACTCATGCTATCAATGGCAAGATGCCTGGGCTATGGACATTTCCAGGTTATTTGGAAGATCTAGTGTGGGAAAGGAGTTATCTCCCCTTCCCACAGCATATAAAATTCTTTTCTTCCCCTAGCTGCATCCAAGGTTATAGCCCCTGGAATACCTACCAGATACATTAGCTGGCTGCATCCTCCTTGGATGCAGAAGCTAGAAAGAAACCTATAGGTGTGCCCTATAGTAGTACTCAGTATCTATATAAACTAAATAGGGAAACATCCTCCCAAAAAGAAAGACAACATTCCTACGTGACAGGAATGCTTCTCTGTTGATGATAAGAAAAAGATTGTAGTAAATATATACTTTATGGTATCAACCAGCTTGTTACATTTCCATGACATGAAGACACAGCAGAATCTAGGGAGCTGAGAATGGGGTTGACATTGGAAGTAGATGGTAGGAGGAGAATATGCTATAGTGGGGATACAAAAAACTAACAATTGTAATTCCTTCCCCCAATTTTTTTATGGCTAAATAATATTTTATTGTGGCATATATAGCATCTTTTCTTTATTCATTCATCAATCGATGGACACTTAAGTTGTTTCATGTCTTGGCTTTATTTTTTTTAGAGAAATTGTTTTTAATTTAATTTTTAAAAATGTTTTAAATTTATTTATTTAACTTAGTTTCAAGTATACAGTACATTGGTTAGATATCTATATAGTTCATAAAATGATGCCCCCAATTGCTCCCTCTCTCCCCTGGCCCTCCACCTAGCCATGATATTAATGCTAACTGTATTCCCAACCAATTTTTAATGTAGGTGACCTACATAGTTGCAGTGCTCCTTGAAAACTCTAATATATGTATATTTTTAAAATCCTAAATAATTCTACAGTTTTAAGTGGATATCTTCTTCTGGACTTACTTGAACTTTAAAATTCCCATGTTCAATCTAAACACCTCATGTTCTAATTAGTTACTTCCTTAAAATGGGATCACCTGTCTTTTCACCGTCAGGCTGGAAACCTCAAATATCTTTGATCCCTTTTTCTGTCCTCCCCTAAAGTCAGACATCTGCCAACTCAGATAGATAGTTAAACTGGAAAGTCTGCCTAGAATTGATACCTCTTTTTTATTTCCAATTCCATTATTCTAGTTCTCTCTCTGTCTTTTTTTTTGTTTTTGTTTTTGTTTTTGTTTTTGTTTTTGTTTTTGTTTTTGTTTCCTGGCCAGGCCTGACTCTGCTTAGCTTTCAAGGTCAGATGGGATCGAGCTTGTTCATGGTGGCATGGCCATAGACTATTCTAGTTTTTATACTCAGTATTTTCTTCCCAAACCATTTTCTCCATCTTCCACTTCTATTTGTTCCAATCTTACCTACTCCAAGTGTTAAGACTAAACTTTTTAAAGAATTGACCTAAATATGATTAGAAAGGAGAAGTCACCCTGCTAAAACTGAACATTCAGTGTAGTAGTATGAAAAACAAACTTATATAAATCTGTCTATTGCAAATTAACTCACCAGTGCTTTGTTTCTCTTGGATAAATGGATATAGCTGAGTTTCTGAACCCTCAATATTTGAAATATATGATGATCCCATCAAGGTGCAATAGCCATATGTGAGCCTCAGTTTAGAACACCAGTCTCCTGATATTGTAATGCTAAAGTAATAAGCACTAAAAAAAATGAATCACAGTACTAAAAAAAAAATTTAAGTGTATATATTCTTCTCAACAACTCATTAAGTGTGAATATTTAATATTATGGAATACCTAATACCTAGAGGATGTCTTAATACTGATTACTGTTATAAATATTGTTACAATTGAGGCCTCCTTGCTGTTTGTATCTTAATCCTGAAACTATAATAGCAATCGAGGCTCTCCCAAAATGTTATTCCTTTTATGTCAGTCTCAAGTCAATTTCTTTTTTTGCTATAGTCCAAAAACAAGCGAAACTGCAAAAATCTCAAAGTGACCTTGGAGCCACTTGTGGCATTTTCTTTTCACTGACACAAAGAAAGAGAAACACTGAGCCTGGTTCCTGTAGGACATGTTGATACTCGTTCCTAGACCCCTCTTTTTTTGCTATTAATAATCACTGTTTTCTCCCCTAGAGAAATAGTTTTCTCTAAGTGTTTGAAAATGCAATGGGGGAAAAAAATTCACCTCTGTCTCTTCTTGAGCGAAGGGCTTTGTCCCCTAGATGAAAACCTAGGTCAGTACAAAAGTGACAAGAGTGGCTTTTCTTTCCCCACGGAAAGAACCTGTCTGAAGCCACTTTTCATTCCAGTGAGTTCTTGTCATGATGAAACCCACTAGATGAAGTCAGTAGGCAGGAAGGAGAGGAGAAGCGGGAGGGAGATGATTAGAACATACAGGGGAGCTTCACTGCAGGAGAAGTTTGTAGGCTATGTGAACAAATGGCCTAAGTCGTAGGCACTAGTCCTTGATCTGTTGGGCTGGAGAAGTCCTGGGCCTTCAGTGTAGTCCCCATTCCCTACTGGGCAGTTAGGACGTGTCCTTGATTTAGCTTCCTTTTAGTCTGCTAATGCCAATGCCTCCTTGTCTTCCGTCCAAATTCTGTTCCCATCCTGCCATCCCACTGACTCACTATAATTTAAGAGCATGTGGGGGTGGAGAGAAGCCTGAACCGGAAAGTAGGATGCCAGAATTCTAGTTTCTATGCCACAGCTGGCCTTTCATGGGAACTTAGGTGAAGTGCTTAGTTCCAAACCTTCCTTTTCTCTTCATTTGCTACAGTAAAAATAATAGCAAGTAATTCACATAGTAAGTAGTGTCTCTGTGAAAACCAAATGAGATAATGCAAGTGAAAGTGTATTGTGTAAATAGGAGACATTTTTATGATGTTCTTTCACTTAAACTGTCAGTTTCCTTTTCTTTTAGATGGGACTAATAGTATACACATACTTCGGAGGGTATACCTCAACTAATAAACACATGATTCACCCTCTAATGAACAGAATAGGAAATGTGTGGAACAATCAGATCCAAGCAAGCACAGCTGCTCATTTAGTAGCTGCTGTTGAGAAAACAACAACTAGATTCTAGACACTGAGGACCTCTTTAATAAACCTCTTCTTAATTGTCTGAGCAATGGCAAACCTTAGGCAGAAGGTAGAAGCCAGAGGATCAATGTTTGAATGAGAAAGGATGGCCGGGCAGCTGGGTTTCTGCAGGCACATTTGTATGCAGCATCTTGTTTTACATTCCAGATTACAGGTACCCTGAGTTTATGCTTGGAAGTATCAGAACTGACAATGGAAGCAAGAGTGGGGGAGACTAACTTTACAGTATGTTAGGAATGAGCTAGGATCCAGAAAAGAATATCTCTTGGCTTGACCTTGTAGAGTTTCTCTGAAGGACAGGAGAGGTTGGAAAAGCCTGAAGAAAGAATTTAGAGGTCAGTTTAAAGAAGTATCTTTCTCATACAGAAAACATTTGCTTTTAAGATTTTGAACTTTCTTTTAAATTTCCTTTTACAAATTCACTTTGAGAGTTCTAATATAATAAGGTTATTCTGAGGGAAAGGACTGGTCCAAGGTCCAGCAAGGAGAAACAAGAGGTCCACAGTGATAAGATAGAATGATGCAGCAACTTCTCTAGAAGAAATAAGATAAGGAGGAAGGGTGGAGGACTGGTATGAGTGCCAAGTTTGTAAGATGACTGTGGATCAAGGGCATTCATTGAGACAGTAACAGTCTCCTTGTAGACTCAAGTCTTTTGTAAGTTCATCCTTTGCTTTTATACTGGAGTCCTGTTACACTCATGAAGTTAGAATTAACCTAATACCAAAACTACACAACAATAATACAGAAAAAAACCTATAGATCAATATCCCTTATGAATGTAGATAAAAATTTTTTAAAAACATTAGTAATTAGAATCTAGCAATATATAAAAAAGACTATATGCCATGATTATGCAAAATTTACCTCAGAAATACAAGACATTTAACATTTAAAATCAATTGATGTAATTTACCAAATTAAAAAATTAAAACCATATTATCATCTCAATAAATGTGCAAGATTTATTTAACAAGAAAAAATTATGAATAAAAAGAGTTAAAATTTTTAGCAAACTAAAAATAGAAACACACTTTTAAACCTGATAGAAGACATCTATAAAAATCTAAGGTAACTTAATATCTTAGGGAAAAAATAAGGTGGACAGTGGATCTCCCAATCCTAGCTTTCTGTCTTCTATCTTTTCTTAATCTCCCACTATTCCCATTCAGGTTTATTTTCCAGGGCCACACTGGATATGGCAGGATTTACCACTTGCTGGATGCAGCAAACAGATATGAAGTGATATTTCATGATGATTTTGATTTTCATTTCTTTGATGATTAATAATGTGTACTTTTTGTGTATCTATTGACCATTTGTATGTTTTTTTTAATGTCTATTCAGGTCTTCTGCTCATTTTTAATTGTTTTGTTTTATTTGTTGTTTCTTGCTGTTGAGTTTCATAAATTTCTTATGTATGTTGAATATTAAACCCCTTATTAGGTAGATGGTATGTAAATATTTTCTCCTATTCTGTAGGTTGCCTTTTCACTTTGCTGATTGTTTTCTTTGCTGACGCAGAAGATTTTTAGTTTGATGTAATTTCACTTTTGCTGTTGTTGCCTGTGTTTTTGGTGTTATATACAAAAAAATCATTGTAAAGACCAATGTCAAAGAGATTTTCCTTTTGTTTTCTTCTAGGAGTTTCATGGTTTCAGGTCTTATATTTAAGTCTTTAATTCATTTCAAGTTAATTTCTGTGTATGGTGTAAGATAGAAATTCAGTTTTATTCTTTTGCATGTAGCTGTCCAGTTTTCCCAGCATTTTTTATTTAAGAGACCATCTTTTCTCCATTTTGCATTCTTGTCATCCTTGTCAAATATTATTTGACCTTATATGTGTGGTTATATATCTGGGCTCTCTCTTCTGCTCCATTGATCTATGTGTCTGTTTGTTTGTTTTTTTTTTAATGCCAGTACCATACTGTTTTGATTAGTATAGCTTTGTAATATAATTTGGAATCAGAATGTATGATGCCTCTAGCTTTGTTCTTCTTTGTGTTTCTCAAGAATGGTTTGCCTATTCAGGTCCTTTGCGGTTCCATATGAATTTTAAGATTTTTTTTTTTATTTCTGTGAAAAATGTCAATGGAATTTTGATAGGGATTGCATTTAATCTGTAGATCACTTTGAGTGATATAAACATCTTAACATAATTAATCCTTCCAATCCATAAACATGGTATATCTTTCCATTTATTTTTATTGTCCTCAATGTCTTTCATCAGTGTTTTATAGTTTTTCTGTACAGGCCTTTCATTTCCTTGGTTAAATTTATTACTAAGTATTGTATAATTTTGATGCTATTATAAATGAGATTTTCTTAATTTCTCTTTCTGATAGTTTATTTTAATGTGTAGAAACACAACTGATCTTCAAATATTGATTTCATATCCCACACTTAACAGTTCATTTATTAGTCCTACCACACTTTTTGGTGTTGTCTTTAGAATTTTCTATATATAAGATCATGTCATCTGCAAACACAGACAATTTTACCTTTTCCTTTCTGATTTTGATAGCTTGTATTTCTTTTTCTTGCTTAATTGTTTTGATTGGGACTTCTGGTACTATGTCGAATAGGAGTGGTAAGAGTAGGAACCCTTGTCTTGTTCCTGATCTGAGAGGAAAAGCTTTTAGCTGTTCACCACTGAATATGATGGTAGCTGTGAGTTTGTCATACATGGCTTTTATTATGTTGAGGTACATTGCTTCTATACCTAAGTTGTTGAGAGTTTTTATCATGAAATGATGTTGAATTTTGTCAAATGATTTTTAATGCATTTATTGAGATAATTGTGTGATTTTTATTCTTTACTCTGTTAATGTGTTATATTACCCATTAATCTGCATATGTTGAAACATCCTTGCATCCCAAGATTAAATTCAACTTGATCACAGTGTATGATACTTTTAATGGAAAGTCTTTTCAAAAAATGCTGCTGGGATGTCAGGATATACACATGGTAAAAAGTAAAAATATGGATCTCAATTCTTGACTCATATCATACTCCAAAATTAATTTGAAATAGATCATAAACCTACATGTAAAAGTTAAATCTATAGAGCTTCTAAAGCAGGGGTTGGCAAATCATAGTCCACTGGCCAAATATAGCCATGTCCATTTAATTGTGTTTATCAGTGGATGCTTTCATGCTACAATGGCAGAGTCGAGTAGTTTCAACAGTGTTAATTTGGCCCTTAAAGCCAAAAATATTGATTAACTTGCCCTTTTCAAAGTTTGCTGACCACTGATCTAAAAGAAGTAAATATTTTAGCTTTTTATTTTATTATTAGTTTCAAGTATACAGTACATTTGTTAGACATTTACATAGTTTATGAAGTGACCCCCATATTACTCTATCTTCCCTCTAGCTCTACACATAGATATTTTATTACTGCTGACTGCATTCCCTATGCTGTAGTATTCCACTTATATGAAGAATCTAAAGAACAAAAAGAAGTGACTATTTTAGTGACTTTGGAATAAGGAAGTCTTAGATAGGATACAACAGGCACTAACAATAAAACAAACACATAAATAAATAATTGCGTTTTATTAAAATTAACAATATTTATTCTAAAAAGGCATTGTTAAGAAAACAAAAAGAGAGGGAAAAAACTAGGTGAAAGAAATACCTATACCTGATGAAAAATGTTCATCCAGAATATATAAAATACTTGTACTGTGCAATAATAACAAATCAAATGATTATACATAAAAATGAGCAAACACTTGAACAGACATTTGAAAAAAAAAGTTAAATGAATGGCCAATAAACATATGCAATATATTTAACATTATTAGTTACCAGTAAATAAAAATTAAAAACACAATGAGATACGACTACATACTAAAATGGGTGAAATTAAGATAACTGACAAACCAAATGTTGGCAAGGATGTGGAGCAAAAGGAATGCTCACATATTGAATAGTGGGAATGAATTTAAAATGGCCTAGTCATTTTGAAAAAATAGTTTGATAGTTTCTCATAAAGTTACAAATATGCTTACCAAGGTATTTATGTAAAATACATGAAACAAAGACTTGAACTGAGATTTTTACAACAGCTTTATCTGCCTATCAATATCTACTTCATAGGAGTACAAAGCTCCAGGGCTAATATTTCTCTTCAGGCTAATCATTGTTATATCTAATACTGGTTGCTCTGTGTTGAAATAGGTGTTTCTAGCCAAGTGACCGCATATTCCATTAACTTCTTAGAGGAAAAACACCTCATCTTCACTCAGTCATGCAGAACTTGAAGTAGTTGAATATAATTACTGTTGTTCTTGGCAGGGTTCACCATGAAAAATATGATAGTTTTACGTTCCTAAAGAATATAAGCTGTTATAGATGCTATCACATCTTCCAAATGACCTACTCTAGTTCCCCAAATTTCATTTGTAAATTAAGATGTTTATAGAAACCCAAAATTAGTTCTAAATATACACCTAGAAGAAGATAATATATTAATCCTCTTTTGGATTCAACAAAGTAACAAATTTTGTCTGATGGAGAGACAGGACCTGCAAAAAAAGGCAACAGGTCTTTAATCCTGTCTTTTATACCAATATTACCCACTCATGGACCAGATTACCAGGGGTTAGAACATTTGAACCTCATGGACTTTAATCCAATTAGAGAAAATTATTTAGGACCCTGTTCTGTGGTAAGATTACAGTAGTAGTTGTTCTTATTCTTCCTCTCCTCCTCCCCTTCTATTCCCCTACCTCCTCTGTCTTCTTCTTCCTCTTCTCCCTCTCAATCTCCTTCCTCTTCTTCTACTTCTCTTTATTGTTCTTTGTTGATTCCTGTTCTGCTAGCTTTTTACTCTTTGGCTCTGATTCTAATCTCCTAGCACCATATTTATCCTTTGGGATTTACGATAGTTACTCATTTCCTTGGGTATTTTTCTAAAGGACAGAATTAGACTAACTTCTGACTCCCTATCTTGATTATTTGGGACATTAATTTTATACTATTATGGCTCTGGTTCCAAACACCAAATCCAAAGATCACTTACCTTTCTGGCCTCTTTCTGGGTTAGGCAGTGAGGGATTGAAACACAAGAGATATAAGGTTAAGTTTTAAAAGGGCACTGGAGAGATCAAGGCAGAAATACTCATGTAAAAGCAAGAGCACTAGGACCAAAAGGACAGTGTGAGACCAACTTGACCTGGCTGGTTAGGTACACAGGCTTCATCACCAGGAAAAGAAAGGATTGATTCTTTGCTCTTCAAATTTTCCTAATGTGGCAATAAGTAGACTTCAGGAGTGAAAATATAATCAGAAAGGTAATTCATGCTTTTATTTGTCAAAATTGGTCACTAAAACAATAATTGATTTTTTCAATTATGCATATGAAGAGAGTGAACATTTATCATTTAAAAAATCTGTGATTTCATATAATCATATATGGATTAAAATATTTAGTACACTCTATGTTCCCAGGAGAGAGAGAGAGAAAGAGAGAGAGAGAGAAAGAGAGAGAGAGAGAGAACATTCTAACATTCTGGATTGAAAAATCCTGAGCTATACCCCAAACTCATTCTATTTACTCATCAAAGTAGAAATATTTTAAAGACTATATTTAGATTTAACATTCATTTATTTTGAAGACCATAATAGAATTTAACATTTGTTCATCCATTCATTCATTCTTGAAAACAAGACTAGAATACAAAATGTGACCTCACAGCCGGATGGCTGGTTGGAAGTACTAAGGATAATGAGAAGAGGAACAAGAGAAAGGAGCAGGAGCAGGAAAGAGCTTATGACAAAAATGGCTACAACACCAGTGAACACTTACTGAGTGCTTACTCCATGTCAGGCGCTGTGCTCAGTTACATGCATTCTCTTGTTATCAGTTTGAGCCTCTCTCTAAGATCTGCAGTTGAGGATTTGGGTCATTCATAGGTCAATGAAGGTGGCAGATGAATTTAACAATTCAACAACAGGGTCAAGAAGGAGCAAAGACCTCTTCAACTATTCTTTTGTCGGGGAAAGTTTCAGAACCAGAAGACTCACAGTTGCTGAGGTGATGCATTTGAGCCCTTTACTTCTTAGCTTCCCAGTTGCTTTTACAGTGTATGATAAATGGGTCCCTTTAAAGCCCAGCCTCACATAGGTCTTTAACATTCAGATTCTGTTTACTTTGGCTGGCTGGGGAAAAAGAACAAGAGGGAAATTGTACAATAGAAGAAAAAGGGGTAAAATTGATTCCCAACATCTGGTTAGAGGACTATTTCTCTCTGATTTTTTTCCTAAAAAGGGTACCTACCAAATTAACTTGTTATACATTCCCTTCTCATACAGAACCTAAGTGAAGAAAGACAGGAATACAGTAGAGAGAGGGTAGAAAGCAGAGTACGGGAGCAAGAAAGCATTTGTTTAGTCTTTCTATAGTATAGTACTGATTCGCCATCCCTCCAAGATTATTTATAACTTTATCAGAGTTTTTATCCCCTTTATTTACTTAGGTTATCACCATCAACCTTTGGGTGGGAGGTTGGGAAATTCTCTGTGCCGTATTCTCTCATTTTACTTCTATATCACTAGTCATCAGCAATATACACATTTGTATGTCTGGAGGTTAAGAACTCCTTGACTTACATGTGAGCAGTCTAGCAGATTACTCAGAAGAGGCTTGCAATTTAAGGGTGTGCTGCAGGTTATAAATTTGGCTTTTTCCAGAGTAAAAATTTAATTTTAGAATTAGTGATTTCATACTGTAAATAATTTTTCTAAGGGTTTCAAATCCTACTCCATATTAGCCTAGCTCCTTCTCTGCTCAGCTATTTAAGTTGATCTTATCTCCTGGTTCCCTCCATTTTTACTTCTCTCTCCAGCTGGGATCTTTTTTCTGTGGCCTCCTGAATTTAAGCCTGGCTTTCTAGCTGCCTGTCCAGCGGAGATGTCATGACTTTTTGAGCAAGGACTGAAGACTTGAACCTGAGATACACCTTTTTGTCCACAGAGAGCTCCCTCTGAACTTTCATTCTGTCTCTACTCTTATAAAATTAACATGGTGGAAGTAAGAGAACTGTGTTTTTAAGGACATCAAATTTGAAACATGGTTCTGCCACACAATAGCTGTATAAGTCTTGAAAAGTCACCTCACCAATCTGGGCAAATCACTACTCTGATAAGTGATGGAGTTGGCTTGGCTGGCTGGTGTTTAAGATACCCTCCAGTTGTAGAATTCTAGGATAAGTGTGACTAGTCTTTAACTTACATTATTTAAGTAGCTTCCACATAAGCATTATACAATTAACATTGTTAGAGAAATGATGCATCTTTGAATCTATTTTGGCTTCAGCAGGCTATGTATAAATAGATTTAAAAACATACAGATAATTTAGAAGCCTTCCTTGAAAACACAGTATAATGTTTTTAATAATTTGGTATATTGTTAAAGATATGGGAGAATAAGGGGAAATTATGCCTCTCTTCTCCACATTGTATGGTTTGGTCCAAAAGAGACCTTGTATAACCCGGCCTATGACACGGGCATCATTTTTGCCCCAGTACCTACTGCACTTTGACACCTTGAATTCTGTACTATCTTTCTGTTTTCTGGTCTACCCACAGCCAATGTTTTGTGGGTGCTTTTATGTTAAAAGCAGAGAGAAAAAATGAAACCTTTATGAGGTCTGACAGTGTCAACAGTGTTGGTCAACCGATGGTCTACCTGAGAGCCACTTAAGCAAGTACTAGGGTCCCCATTCGATGGATGGGCTCACTGTGTGAGCCATGCACCCTATAGCTGATACTAGGACACAGGTCCTACTGGGGTCACAGACAGTCATTCTGCCCAAGAGAACTTTGGCCTGGCTGAGGGATCACTGATGAGCCTGTCTCAGCAAGGAGTCTCGCTGTCACAGCTTTTTATTGGTCTGGTAACCAGCATTGACACTGTGTCATTTTTCAGTAGGTGATATTTTTTTCTGGACAGCATCTTTGTGACAGTGGGCATTGCAGTCATGGCAATAACACACATGTAGTCGACGTAACAGCAGGCTCTTCAAGCCTAATGAAGGTAGTAGGGTTAGAGTTGTGAGATCTGGAGGAGTGGGCCCAGACAACTCGTCAGTGGCCATTAACTATCCTCTGCCCCCTGCATTTCCCTTTCCACTCTGTCTTAGAGCTTTGTGTCAGACAAGTTGCCTGTGGCAGTGGGGTGGGAAGATGACTCTGAAGGGGCTTCAGCCCACATAGAGACATGTGTGACAAATTATCCTGACAAGGCTGCCACTACAATATTAGCAGCTTGTTAGAAGAGATGGGTGAAACTCATCTCAGCTTTGATCAATTTTCTGCTAGCATTTCAAAGCTTTAAAAGAATCCCATCTTCCCCACCCCCACCTTCCTCCGCCACTAATTTCTCCTAATTTTTTGTTGTTTAGGCCACACTTGGCAGGACTTTCTAAGGATTCACAGAATCTGGTAACAGACTGAGCAAGTCCTATAAGAGTTTATGCTCAGTTTTAGGAGGAAGAAAGGAAACATGAGCCAGCACTTTTACATTTGTACTTGAAGAAATAAAGAAACAAAGAGCTTGGATGATATAATCTCTAAGGTTCTAGCCAACTCTCACACTCCATGATTCTGTGCAGAAAGTTGGATGGCAGGGTGGCAAGAGGAAAGGCCTACACTCACACTCTTTCCTCTGCCCAAGAAATCTGGGCCCACAGAGGATGGCCAGTCGAACCATGTGGCTGATGAAATTCCTGCTAAGGAGACACAGAGTAGATAAAGCTCTGGATGTCCTGAGTTCTAGTCAGGTGTTCCTCTCACTTGACTCTCATGACAAGAAAGAAAATAATCTTAAGTGAATGTATAAGTCAGGCTGCTCCAGAGAAACAGAACCAATAG
The DNA here is from genome assembly GCA_028627145.1 of Eidolon dupreanum. Taxonomy (NCBI): domain Eukaryota; kingdom Metazoa; phylum Chordata; class Mammalia; order Chiroptera; family Pteropodidae; genus Eidolon; species Eidolon dupreanum. Next base: position 18,240,628 of record CM053513.1, on the reverse strand, counting down.
GAGATATTTGTGTGTGTGCACACACACACATGTGTATGTGATTGTGGAGACTGGCAAGTCCCAAATCATAGGGCAAGCTAACAGGCTGCAAACTCAGAAGTTGATGCTTCAGTCTTGAGGCAGAATTTCTTCTCCAGGAAACCTCAGTATTTGCTCTTATGGCCTTCAACTGATTGGTTGAGGCCCACCCACATTATTAAGGGCAATCTCCTTCACTTCTGTAGATGTTAATTATATCTACAAAATCTTCACAGCAACGTTCAGGCTCGTGTTTGATTAAATATCTGGGTACTATAACATAGCCAACTTGACATATAAAGTTAACCATTATAGCAATCAAATATGTACCTACCTTGTATAATAAGAGCAAACACTTTATATAGGGCTTACCAAGTGCCAGAAATTATTCTAAGATTTAAAAATAGACAGTTGATCCTCACTATTTGTGAATTCTCTATATGCCAATCTGCTTACTGGCTAAGATTTACTTGTGACCCCCAAATCCATATTTACGGTGCTTTCACGGTCATTCGTGGACGTGGGTGAAAAATTTGAGTCGTCACATGTGCTCATTTCCAGGTGAGGTGGGACAAAGTGAGGCTCTGCCTTCTCATTTCAGCTCTCACATTGTAAACAAATGTCTTTTGACTGTCCATTTACTGCCATGTTTTTTATTTTTGTGCTTTTTGTTGGTGATTTTATTGTTTAAAATGGTCCCAAGTATAGTGCTGATGTGTTGTCGGGTTTTCCTAAGAACTAGAAGGCCATGCTGTGCCTTGCAGAGAAAATACATGTGTTATATTAGCTTTGTTCAGGCATGAGCTGTATGTAGTGCTACTGGTTGTGAGTTCAATGTTAATGAGCCAACAATATATATTAAGTAAGGTGTCTTTAAATAGAAACTCACATAAAACAAAATCATGTGTTGGTCAATTGATGACCTCTGGTCAATTGACCAGAGGCTCACAGGAAACTAACCCTGTGTTTCTCCTAGGAGCTATCATTCAGTATTTGCTAATTCAGAGTTTTTTGCCACTTTATGAAATGTAAATATTGCCTCTATGTAAAAAAATATAAATAATGCAGATAACTAGAATTAATGTGTTTAATCCTGGAACAACCCTAGTATTTCCATTTTTAGAGGTGAGAACTCAAAAGCACAGAGAAATAAAATATGTGCTGGAGGTCTAATTTGAACCTAGGTAGTTCAGGTTCCAGGGTCTGTGCCCCAACCACTACACTGCCCTATATCCTTGCAATGGCTCCTCTAATATTAGTTTCTATGCCTTTATCTTTGCTTACCCCTTTATATGTTGTATCTTATCCCACTTTCCTAAATTTCAATGTTCTGTGCATCTTCTCCCCTCACCCCTTTGGAAATATAGAACAACAGAAAAAAAATTAAAAAGAAATAAAGAAACTTGCTATTGCACCTTTAGAATTTTCTGGAAGTTCTGGGCCTTGATGACAAGCCAGTAGAGAGAAAGTCAAGGAAGGCAGATAAATGCTGATTGAATTGGGGATGTTAAATCAGGAGGAAAAAAAGACAGATTAAAATTAGTTTGTGTCAATTCCCACAAGACATTTTTAATTGTATATCACTTAAATTTAATGTTTAATCTCTCCCTTTCTTCATTAGTTGTGTTTCTGGACAATGTAAGCTGGGAAAAACACAGCAAGATAGCATGCTTTCCAAAGACTTTTGTTTATTTGTGCATGAGGCACAATGCAGAGTTCCTGCCTGTGAGAATTTTATTGTGTTTGAGGAAATAGAATAAAAGCAATAATTGTAACGCAATAGTGGAGGTATTTCAGGCAGAGGTCTTCTTGTGGACAAAGATACAGAGGCAGGGAAGTGTATGACTTGCTTCAGGAAAATCAAGTAATACACTATGATTAGAACAGGGAAGGTGCAAGGGTCAAGGCCATTGCTCTGCATAATACCAAAAGACAACATGTCATTGTCTTCCAGATAGATAGAATTTTCTAGAATCAAATAGTGTACAACCTGAGGGATTGAACAGAGAGGCCCTGGTTAAATTTGGAAAGGGACATCCATATGGTTTTTCTCTTTTTATGTTGTGTAGGAGAAGATTTAAAGGGGGAAATGACATTAGATTTGCACATTATTAAAAGAACAAAAGTTATACTTTTTCCTGGATCAGTAAAACTGTCAAGTAGAGATAATATATTTGTAACTAATTCCCACGGTACATGCTTGAAATATTTCTGTTGGTGGTAAAGTGAAAATGCCTAGTCATAGAATCTCCACATGTGTGATAAGTGTTTTGATTTAAGGTCAAGAACCAGGTCAGAGAAGTAGCCTTTCTAAATATTCAAGCATTTTCAGAATGAAATGCGTGGGCCCTTGGAATAAACTCTGTGAGAGCTTAGAGGGCTTTAGAGAAATTCGTCTCTGTTACAAATGAGGCAAAACATCTTTTCAATTCAACCTTAGCAACAGAGTAAGAGCTGTAACTCAGGTCTCTGGCTTTTCGTACGGCATTCTTTCCTCTCCACTGACCTTCTACTAAAATAAATAACAACAATAAACTTTCACACTTTTTTTTTCTTTTACAGGTATCACACTCCTTTTGCAGGGCCAATTCTTTCTTCAACAATTTTTTCTTTTCTGTTTTCCATTGCCTCAACTTGATCTCAGGTTTGTACTGGAATTGAGTCCAAACAGGATAAAATACCATGAGAAGCTTTGTTCAGATTGCTGCAGCCTGGCCAGAGACAGGAAATACTAGAAACCATGAGAGAGAGCCTGTTCTGACGAGAATTCCAGCAGAGCTTGGTTCAATTTAAGCAAGTTGCAAAACAAAACAAAAAAAATCCTTATATGATCTGCCAACATTTTAGGGTACCCTTCCAAAACAAATAGAAATTTACATCTTTAGAGGGTCCCTTATGTCTGGAGCTCATCCACTCCCTTGGCAGCCCCTCCCCCTCTGTATGAGAAGAGGACCTGTGATGGGAAGGCACAGTTGTGTGGACCTTTTGTGAGGGTACAACTTTTCATGAGCCTTGGGGATAACTCCTACAGAGAGCTCTTTCCTAAGCCTTTAACAGTGAAAACTATTGAGTTTCATTTTTCTTGTGCTGAGTAATATGCCAACATTAATTGATATGATGCTGTCATTTTCTCAACCTGTAAAAGAAAATCACTACAAGCTCATGGCTTAATCTTTGCTCATAGGAGGCATAATAAAAGCTATAACTCATAGAGAGAAAGAGAGAGAGAGAGAGAGAGAGAGAGAGAGAGAGAGAGAGAAGAGAGACAGAGAGAGAGACAGAGAGAGAGACAGAGAAGTGAGCATTGTTAATCTCTCTGTCAGTGCAAAAAGAATACTTTCTGCTACACAGTTATTCACTGACCAAAGACAAATTTGAAAAGGTCCAACTCTCATCTATGCTCCAGAGGCCATGTTTTTTTACAGATGGTGGAATGAGGTATTTCTCAAAGAGTGAACACATGCAGGAAAGAGCAGAGTGTGAGGATATGCTATAGTAAGACAGGTTAGCCAGATGTTAGTGCTGACCTCCACTCGCTGGAATCTGATTGACACTGGGGTTGGGTTTCTCCAGCTGTTTGGAAGAACTACATGGGAAGTCAACTCTTTTCCAAGACTGAAGGGGGCCACCTGCAAAATATCTACTTCATTGCCATTGGGATTTACATTTGTATATTTCTGGGATCTTCAATCCCTATTTTTTAATGTACAAAAATATTATAAAAAAGATTACAAATTTATCAGCAATCAGATCTCTTAAAGAGAGCTCTGTATTATTTCCACCATGATATGTGCTCAGAGTGTCAGCAGGGCCCTATCAAATCCATATTTAATGTATAGTTTCAGGATAATTCGAACTGCGGATGGCATGTAGTGAAGCCAACAAACTAACAAAAAGCACACACACATGTATATGTGTGTTTAGGAGAATGGATGCATATTGTGAACAAGTTACTGCAAATGGAAATCATCTATAAAACTATCCACTGTAGCCAACGGAACAGTCACTAATTAGAATCATTTCTGGAAACTATTGTTTCAGGAAGTGGTAGTTCCAGGAAGCCTTGTAGATTTTATTTATTTATGTATTTATTTATGTAGATTTTTATAACTGCAGCCTTGGCTAAAATTAGCATCATGAAGCAAGGACAGCAAAATTACATACTTCAAATGTGCCTTAAAACTGAGCATTAGTCATAAGAAAATACCAAATAACTCAGGATTCAAAACCAGCCTTTCTGATAAAAATCACAGAAATCTGGGCCTCATGTATAGATTAGATGGCTAAATTTACCTTTACATTGTCTACAAAATAAGGGGTTTGGGAGTAAATTTTGAATGCAAATTAAATTGCAGGCCAAGGTTTAAAGGGAGCAAAATGGTTTCAAACAGACCCTTAAGCATTTTGGAAGCAGCTATTTACATATAAGCAATTAATGACTGAATTACAAATCATTCTTATCTGTTCATTAAAACAAGCTCCCCAGGACCTCTATTAGGCTTTTAAAAAAATCTAGATCTATAAATTATGTAGGTTTGAAAGTAGGCATACATTTTGCTGTTCACCCTTCACTGATTCAGATTTTCCTTTTTGACAATCTGAACAAGGTTTCTGCTTGCTTTTGGAACAAAAACAGCTCTTAGTGATAATGCTAAGATTGATCTCTGATACCTTGGGGATTTAGAAATGACCTCAGAGGACACTTATGTGGTGTAATTTAAGGGGTCCATCTTGCCCCCAAATATGTCCCAACTTGTGTCTGCAGCATTAAACATTTCTATGATTGGACTCATTTGTATGAAGATCAGCAGCTCTTTCAAAGGACCCCCCATTTAAATGACCATGGCTTCTCAAAAGAGGGCAATCTACTAGCGTATATGATTCACTGACACCAGGGCAGCAGAACTCAGAGCAGAGGTGGGTAGGAAAGGAATGTGGTTGTGGAGGGAAGGTCTGGACCTTGGGGTCTCCATTCGCAGGGTGAAGAAGAGCGCAGATATAAATCCTGATAGCATATGGTATCAGGTGGACAGGAAGGCCGAAGAAAGGAAGTGCTAAGTACAACTTCTGCCTATTTATAACTGAGCTGATGGTCAGCATTGGTTCTAACAGACAAGTTCAACTCCATGGTCCCCAGAGTGTTGACTCCACAGATTGTTTCTACCCTCTGAGCCTTTCTTGTTTCAAGGCTGAGGCACCTTCTCTGCCTCACACCAGACCCTTTTGATACAGCTTCTTCTAGTTCATGAAAAACCCTTTAAAATCCTGAGAGCTTGGCTTTAAAGATCTGTATGCTCTCTAGGGGAGCATATTTTATCACCCCTGATCAAGCATGATCCTCTCTTCTGCATAAATCTCCTGACTTCTGTAAGAAAGATTTCCAAAATTAAAATTCAACCCCAAGCAGAGTATTTTCTAGGATACTATGAAATACAGCTGGCAACTGTAACATTTCACATGCTGAGAAGTCAAATACATAAAACGTCTATGCATTTATATGACTTACTGAACATTTACACATTGTCCAAGGACTTTTTTAAAAATGTTATTTTAGCCTGAGGTGATGTATCTACTAAAAACCATATGAAAATATATCCAAGTAGATATTTTAAAACATAATTATCTATTGACCGGTCATCTTTTCCACTTAAAAGAAAAAGTTAGAACATCTCTTAAAGAAAATCCTAGTTTCCCTTAGAGAAGGTAAATGAGAATTTTTCTTCCATTGCAGATGTCCAATCTTGTCTAATCTCAGAAGAGCCCTCTACTCTCTCAGGCAGCTGTGGGTCAGGAAAATGACAGGAGATTCACTTTGCCATCTTTCCTAACTGAGCCATTTCTATGAATGACCAATCCTTACAAATTGTTAACTGTTTAGATAACTACTGCTTTTGTTTGCATGACTTTTCTATAAAATGGAGCTGTTGATTTTTATTCCTGGGGATTTCTACTCAGACAGCTGAAATCTGTAATTGTTCTAAGGGTCATGTTAGATATGTGCATAGGGGGAAGTATCCTCTCATAGAGAACTCTGGCACATCATGACAGATTTTCTGTGCTTACTAACCTTGTCTGCCACTTATGTCCTGGGAAATGATGAAATGAATTTTGAGACTGCTAATTAGTCCCTCAGGACACTCAATTAAGACTTTTAAAGAAAGAAAGAAGCAAAAAATGGTTGAACTAGATGGGAGTGAATTATCTTGTCCATAGAAAGCCAAGAACTTATCTTGTGGTAGGTAGATTTGAGGTGCATGCATCCCTTTCCAGGGTATCAGTATGTGGTTAGAGGAAACACTTTTGGGTGTGATTCAGTGTGACCCCAGTCTTTTCTTCCTAAAGAAACAAATGCCGAATTGCTGAGTGTGCAGATAGCAAAAGCACCTCCCGGGATGAGCAGTGACATGTTGGGAAAAACTAGGAGAACAAAGCAGCTCAGGCCACTGGGTCCTCTCAATAGAGGTGCTTAGAATTCCATAGTAAAGCAGCATTGGGCCTCAGCACCAAACACCACTGTGATTGTCCCCCAAGTCCTGGATGATCACCAGACTGAAAAAATCTGAGAAACTGGGAGTTAGATAGCATACAATGTCATCTAAATTCAAACATAAATATAACACAATTAGATTTAAACTACACATTATGGCAGATCACATCATCTATTATTCTTGATTCCCTAAATCAGGCAGACCCAGTAGGATAGGAAGGAACGAAACTCTGCTGTCCCTAAATAGAACTCTGCTTTTCATTGTAGCTTGGAACTTTAAAGCAGGCTGAATAGTTTATTAGCTAACCCACCCATTGCTCTCAGTACTAATAAACTGCTAATCTGATTTGATTCCTAATGGAAAGGTGAGAATGTCAAATGCAAATCAACTGGTTGGCATAAAATACACCTGTACAAATATGTAGAGCTTAATCTCTAAAACTATTTTTCTCTTTGGCAACTGGAACACTGAAATTCAGTCTGAAATGGTTATGGTCCTGAGTCTTAGGAGTGATAACTGAGCACATCCTCTCCACATATCACCCACTCTCCCTGGCCCTCCCTCTGGACAGTGTTTGACTTTTTAACCTCAAGCAGATCTCATTACAGATGACATAATAATTCCCTGTCATTAAAACAAATGTCTCAAAGACTTTAGGAATGAAATTGAACATTCAGATCAAGACTTTATTTTTCCAAAGTTGCCAGATTTTTTCAACCCACTCTCACAACACCCACAAAAAAGAAAAAAAAAAGATAAAATCAGAAGAAAAAATAAATATACTAATTATACCCATAGACTCATTGAAGAGTTGTTAAAGCCAATATACATTTTTTGAAATGAGCATTATTTTTAGCCACAATCATCATTAAATGTTTCTTAGGAGGCTTCTTTTTCTTGTCTTTCTCCATCTTTTTTCCTAAAGTTTGCTGGTCTTAATTTTTAGGTTATGCCTCTTTGCTCATGGTAAGGTTTTACATTAGAAATTATTCTATGTTTAGTTAGAAGAATGTCTTTATCTTATTGTGGAAAAGTCCGACCATAGAAAAGACATTTCTGCAAGATCCCTCAGATATTTTGCCAGTTAGTGATTAAGGAAGCCTGATCACAAACATCAAATTAGCTACGGCCCGCTGAATCAGGTGCAGCGAGAGGAATACCTGGGTTGTGGGTTTGATGTGGGGACCTCTCAGGGAAGGAAATAAGTATTGCATGGTGTCAGCATCTAACCAGGAACGAATGTCTTCAGCCCAAATGTCTTGGCCTTTGTCGTCATGTATAAACACCAGATGAAAGAGCAAGCCCAAAGGTTCCGCTCTCGTCCTGCGAGGTGTTGGAAGTTACATTAACCTGAGAGGAAAATCCTTTGGCTGGGCATAAAACAGTATGTTTATCTGTCAGTGTGGTCATGTTTTTATTGAGGAAATAGATTATCCGAAGCAATGTGTACTGTTTGTAGTTCTGTCAGATGGAGGGGTTGTTTTTAGGTCACATAACTTCTTTATTGTCAGTTGCACAGCCCCAGCTTTGAATCTTCCCTGAGAAGACTGCCCAGGCCCTGGAGCCCAGGCTCTCAACCACTTCATTCATGATCAGCTATTGACTGAGGACCGATAATGTGCCAAGATGCGTTATAGCTGGTTATGCAAACAGAAAACAACACATGGTCCTTCCTCACGGTCTGGCTGAGGTTATAGACATAGAAACTGATAATTATTTGTTTGAACCATATGAAATTGCCAATTTTATATAAAAAAATTATCTATGTTGGCAATTTCATAGGGTGTAACCTTTATAATACAATTAAGCTCAGTGATAGAAATATACAAAGTTTTTGTTGTTTGTTGGTTTGTGTTTAGCATAAGAAAAGAACACTTAAACTGGAGACTGGGGAAGAAAGTAGCTGGGTAGGCATGCTGGAGGATCCCTGGTTGTAAAAAATGAAGAAGATGTGGATTATGCATGTGAGGAGAACCTTCTGGAACAGACTGCCTTTAGAAAGTTATCCTGAAGAAGCTCTTAGTTGTTTAATCAGGGATGTTCCTCTAAAAGAGAACATTGGAACGGAAGCACTGTTGTCCTAAGGATCGACACAGAAGCTACGTGTCTCACTGATCCTTTGATTTTGCTCTTACTGGCCCAGAATATCCCACAGCCTCTATCCACACACTACCCACCTCGGTGCAGAGAGCAGGCTCACTGACCGGCAGGCTCTATGATAAGAGGGAAGGACCATGAGCACGTAACAGATTCACAGTCATCTTGTGTGAGGACCTCTACTGCTTCCTGAGATGATATCACCAATGGTGGATTTTGACTCTTGCTTTGGGAAATAGTTTTTATGCTTAGTGTCTGGATTCTAAGCCCTGTTCTGTTGATTCAAGTTTGATGACTCCAGGCCTATGAGCACTGAACTTAACTGAATTTATTACTGGCTTCACCCTTGCAAAATCTTTTGGTTTTCGTTTCCTGACTTTGAAAACCTTCCCTCCTAATCCAGCTGGCTCTTGGCATGTATGAATCAGATTTTATTCTCTGGTTCTGCTTTCTGTTCTAAGTGAGCAGTCTCAAGACCTGAAAAAGCCGTTTTGAAGATCTAAACCAAGAGCACAGGGACTAGAGCATACTGAGTTAGACTCCAACAAAACCTTATAGCAACTCAGGGTTCTCTTAAAGTTCATTGAGAGTGTGTTACCACATCACTGTCTGGGAAGCCCTTGATGTTTCAGGTTGCCAACGGTTTCACTTTACACTCTGTGGCTTACCACACAGATAGAATTATGGGAGAGAAGAGCAAGCTTTCAACCTAATAATTCATTAGAACTTGAAAACTTGTAGCTCATGAAGATAAAAGGCTGTATACATACACATGTTTGTGGGTATGCATTGCCACTGAATGTTGAAGAAAGAAACATGTCAGTTAAGAAGAATTGCACCCTTCAGACATATGATAGAAGGCTCCCTGCATTACAGAGAGGTTAGACTCATTGGACTTAGCATCTTTTAAGGTTAAATCTAATTAAATGATCCTGTGACTTGCAAAAGTTTTTTTTCCTTTGAAAGTGAAATAGGACCTCTTGTTACCTAATATCATAAAGTCATATGACAAATGGGTGCTATTACTATATGTTCCACGTAATGTGTGCTGTATTTCCAGGGACATTTTAACTCATGTACTACTCCAACCTGTTAACCATTCCAGAAAAGGCCTGTGACCCATGGACAAGAGCAGCAGAGTGTGTTTGTAAAACCTTCGATGGTGATATGCTCTGAGACACACTTGACAATGTCATTTGGGGTCACCCTACCTGTATATTTTACTGCTGTCAAGGAGTAATCACATTCTGGGTGGGCAAACACATTTTCATGCCTCATTCTTATCTTTTTTAGTAAATTCTACCAGGAACTTGTTTCTTATGATGACAAGATGCATCCCAAATTCCTCTAAAGACGATATTGATTTTTCTGCAAATAATAAGTTCAACCACAGGAGAACCATAAAACTTCAAGTTGTTGCTTCAGTGAGTGTTACTATGTAATGTCAGTGGCTTTGGTTTTTATTTAATTTTGTGATTAAAGTTTTTATTGATTTCCCTGCAGGGTAGAATATATCAATACCTTTGGTTTCAAAGGTGCATTCAGTAACAAGAAAACATAAAAGGACTAAACAACAGAAAAATGGTACTTTATTTTAAAATTTAAGAAACTGCCACTATGAATCCTCAAGGTATATTTTTAGAACTAATTTTGGATGGAGCTACTCAGCCTTGTGTGTGGAGCTAGTCCCTCAGTATCAGTGGGTTCATATGCCTATGAAGTTTAGTTGAGAAATGCTTAGTTAGTAGTTATTAAAGCTAATACTATTTTGCCAGGAGCTGATGCACAAGCAAGTGAGTCACTCTACACATTACCACAATTGTGTATCTTCCTTTCTCTCCACCACAAAGGAGTGGCCTGGTGACACCTAGCTTATGGAGGCCCTTTGGGCAATTTTGTGTATATAAGAGATGTTCTTTTCAGAGGTATTGCATCATTGAGAAACATGATCAATGCTGAGACTGAATCTCTGACTCAGGATGGACCTAAATGATTCTAGAGCATCTACAAGCTATACAGAAAGAGTGTGGTTTCTTTTAAAGTTAGGAAGGGCCACATAACTCTCAAAGTCACACAAATTTACATTCTATCTTCTTCTCCTTCCTGGAGGATTGGGAGCTTCACAGGTGCCTCTCTTTTTGTGGGATAGACATGGAGGACGTTGCCTTAAGATTGAACTACTTCCTATTACCCAGATCAACTGGTTATAACCCTTACAATTAAAACTAGTATTCCATATGTGACCTTTTTTACCTGACCCTCCTGACAGCTCCAATGAGTCAGGATTTTCCAAGCCTTATTTCACTGATGAGGCAACTAAGACTTGGATGAATGCTAAAGGTCTATTTCATGACCTGCAGTTTGCAAGTGGCAGAGCTAAAAATTAAACCTCGGTCTCTTCGCTACTGACCCTGCACATTGCTCTCCCACACTGAATTTACATTAATCAACTAGCCTTCTTCTCTTATCGGCACTGGCAGATTAGTTTGACTGCTTTTTCTGTTGAAGTCAATAGTTTTTTCTGGTGTGGTAGGACCGTGGGAGCCTGGTTGCCCACCAGGTGTGCCCTCTATACACAGGCCCACAGGCAGCCTTTGGTCTTTCCAGTGCCTGGGGGCACCGTTCTCCAGAGCAGGGCCTATTCTCGCAGAGGCAGGGCATACTCTGGCACTGGAGAAATGAAAACAAGGACAAAGGTACCAGCCAGGCAGATTTCACCAGCTCATCAAATAGTCATTTGTCTATAATCAGAAAAACACAGCAGTTTTGATTCCCCTCTCCTCCCTCCTTAAAAACACATTCCCCTTTGCTTGAAATTCCAACGAATTTCTAAAAGAATAAGGCAGAATGATCTCTGTAGTGCAGGATCCTGAAAATATAATCGAGTGCACTCCCGTTGTGGGGAGAGCCGGGAAATGGAGTTAGATGACTGTTCATCAATGAAAACAACATTAAAAGGGGGGCCTTGTCCTCTGGCCTCACGACAGCCACCTCGCCTTTGCTGCTTCATCCTGCTTTGAGATAAACAAAGAGGAAGAAAAACATGAATGTAAGTCAAAGAATAAGGAGGAAATTCATGTTTGATTCTCACTACTAGAAATTAGATCCATATTCAGGTTCTCATTTGATCTTTCAGGTCATTGCTGTGAACGTGTGTGTGACCAAGGGCCATGGTGAGCAGAGCAAGCTTCAGTTCTAAGGACACACCAGGCCAGGCACAGCAAGGTCAGACCAACCTCACAGGAAGGCATTGCCTAGTGGTCTAGAGTCATATGAGAGAGGCCAAAAAACAAACCAAACTGAGAAGAGGGGTGACTAAAAACATTTCCCCATTATGTGGGGTTGAAGTCCCAGTATCAATGACTCCTTTGGATTAAGATATTGCTGGAACAACAGTAAAGTGTTAAATGGTAGAGATATTGCCTGAGATTACTATTGTCCATCAACTCTGAATGCTTGTTGAATTAACTAATCATATCATTCCTTTATTTTTCCCAGAAAGACTGCAAGAAATTGACACTTAAGGGAGATGAAGGAGAAATGGCCTGTAACCTTCGCTCCGCAGTCAGAGGTCCTTCACTGTCTGAAGTGAGGAGATAGTGGGAGAGAGAGTGCTAAAACAAAGTCAAGGAAAGGGATCTGGAGAATGCTAAGGGGAGCACGATTTACCTCCCAGTGAATCCTCTATTGGGTGACTTGGATTTCTCTGACTGGACCAAGCTGGTCCTGTTTCTCATAGCTGATGTGAAAATCAACACTGTAGGAGCCCTTGGGCATTTTTTCAAAATACTCTGAGAATAGGCCAAAGAAAAGGGCAGAGATGGTGTTGCTGGGACAACTGCCAAGACAAAGAAACTTTTAGATTTCTGGGGACAAGAGGCCATGTGAAAGAATTCTCTCTCGTGCGCGCGCACACACACAGACACACAGACACACACACTCAAATACAACAGAGAATGGAAATGTGCATGTGGCTGGCAAAAGTTTGATTAATTAGCTAGCAGCATCAGCTTTAAATTAAAACAATTTCAAATGAAGAGGGAGAAAACATGGAATGGGACGCAATCTTCAAATGAGCACATGAACAGTAAATGAGGAAATAGAGGGAGAGCCATTTCGCAAAGTGAATCCAGACCATCTGGAGCTGAGGACTGAAGGAGTCAACGAAGCTGCAAGCATCTGGGATGCTAAGAGTTTCCTCTTGTGGATGGGGGCATGGAGGGGTGTGGTGGGAGGCAGGAGCAAGGGATGGAAGCCAACACATCAACAGGTCTGGCGGCAGGGCCAGATGGCCTCCTACTCACAGGCTTGGTTCTCTGGACAGCAGTGTGGGGTGGGAGAGGAGCAGAACAGCCTAGCAGTCTCCCCGAAGACAATGAGGAGAAACAGACCCTGGGCGGCTGCCTCCTGGGCCTGCTTCTGGCTGCAGATCCAATGCCAAGGCTCCCCGGACAGGAAATGAGTGAGACTCCACGGAGGATAGTTCAGGGATTGGAGAGGAAACCATTGACCCTGGCAACAATAAGAAAGAGTGAGGGTGGGGGTAGAGGAAAGAGTTTGTTTGCTTAATGTTGATCCATTAAAGGTCAGTGATAAATGTTTGCAGAAGTCCTGGGCTGCACACACGGAACCTCAGAGGGCCAAAAGGATCAGGTTCCCTGTGCCCGGCCCAGGGGACCTGGGCTTGGTTAGAGCTGAAAGAGCCACAGTGGTCCCCATGGCTTGGCCATCCCCTTGCTTCTACCCTCATCCACAGCCTCCCCAATGTAGACAAAATACTGGCACCGTTTTGTAATTCAGGCACAGTTTATTATTTCATAGCTCAGACTGGACAGCCAGAACTTGGTTTCCAATGCTTTCCGATGCTTATGCGACAATGCCTTGGACAATTTGCCTCAGTGTCTTCATCTATAAATGGGAAACAATAAGTTCATAGAATATTAAAAGCACTTAGCATCTTAAGCGACACTTTTAAACGTTCATTATGTGATAGCCATTCTGCGTCATTATTAGCATTACTACTTATTTCAATCATTTCCTCTTATAAATACACTCCAATAAACACCTTCATATGTAAACCTTTGTTCAGATCTCTGATATTTCTCTAGTGTAAGTTTCTGAAACTAAGTTTCTGGTACACTGAATTCAAGGATACAAACTTTCAGAGGTGTTTGAAAACATTGCAGGATTAATTCCCATCGTGACTATACTGACGTCTGTCCCCACAGTCCCTGAATGAGGACACAGCTAGAAGAGCCTTGATGACACCAGGTCGTGCCATTTCAATTGATTCCGTCAGCACATATTTACTGTGTGCCAGGTATTATTCTGGGCACTTGAGATATAGCCACGGACAATAACAAAAAGTATTTCCTGTCCTCAAGGCACTCAGGTCCTGTAAGAATACTGACAAAAATAAAGAAATAAATGCACAGTGTGCTATTGTACAACTTAAGTTGTATGAAGAAAGTGAAGCAGAGTGAGAGGCTGGTGGGATGGCGCTATTTCAGACTGGATGCTATCTATCTCGTTTAGATAGGAAACGACACTTGAGCCCAGCATGGAATGAAATGAAGCCTGGTGAAGATCCAAGGAAACAGCATTTCAGGCAGCTGGAAGAGTAGGTCCAAGGGCCCTGAGGTTGGCACTAATCCATAATTTCAAGGGCTGGCAAGGAGGCTAGTGTGAGCAGAGCACTGAGGGGAAGATGAGTACGTGCATGGAGCGGCAGCCAGTGGGCAGCAGGTGAAGGAGGGTTGTTCTTAGTGGGAAGTGAGCCCTGCAAAGCCTCCAAAAAGGGGAGGGCCTCCATGTGCCTCAGGTTATACCAGGATCACTCAGGCTGCTGTGCGCATTTTAGGTGAGACTACAGGGCAGCAAGCGAGAAAGCAAAAGCAGTTAAGGAACCGTTTACTCGTTGCTAATTTGATAGACCAGAAAAATATTTCTCCTTTTAATCTGTGTTTGTGATTACTTGTGAAGCTGCATTTTCCATAAGCTATTGGCCATTTGAGTCTTCTGTGAGCAGTGGTCTGAATTCAGCCCCCTCACAGGACCACCCTGCTCTGCCATCAGTGGGGTGGAGACTTTTCAGCTCTGGTCCTTGACGGGACTTAAAAGGCATGACTGGAAAGTTCCAACCAGTCTTCCTCTTGGAGGCATTTGGGGGACTTTTGTGTTTCTGTTTCTGGTTTCTCCCACTGTCTTTTAACAGCCTACATTTAAAATATGTCTTTTATTAAGCTGTGATTTTGCAAATTGGGGGATGGGATGAGTTTGGATGTATTAAGCTGAAAATTCAGGCTGGATAAATATTACATTGGGATTTACTCTTTTATTATGCTTTTAATCATTCTGTGAATGTTTTTTCAAGAACTGCTGGCATCTTTGGAATAGAGAATCATTCAGCATCATGCTCTTTAAATGCAAAAAAACTACTAGATAAACTGAATCTTTGAAATAACTAAATGAAAGTGTGCATTTGTTATGCAACATCACACAATTGTTCCATTGGCACACCTTCCTAATGGCTTCTTTATGCAAACGTTATCGCCTTTGTGCCATTTTCTACTTCTGCTGTTTCCAGTACATTTATTTCAATGAAGACTCCTGAAAACCTGTGAAGGAATTAAAGAGACTGGCCCTTTTCCTCATGTTTCAGGGTGTGCATTTACATGAAGAACTTGCCTACACTACCGATTATACCAGAAAGGAGCACCCTCCCTGCTTAAAGCATGCAATTTATACTCTTGCAAAAATGCCAAGCATATGCAATCCATTTCAGTACTTAAAATTCTTACAGAGATAGTTAATTAAATGCATGGAACCAGAGCTTAAATTGAATCTGGTCTTAGGAAGATCTTCACTTCAGGCCCCTTTGATAGATTTAGTAAATTTGTCCGGGGCAAGAATGTTCTACTGGCTCATCTCCATAGTAGGGGATAGACAGCTTTCCCAGTCTCTGTTTTCTGTTTCCTTTGTGATGAAGAGCTTAATGAAGACACAGTGAATTGATTAGAGGAGTTCTTCGAGAAGTCCTCATCTTTTTGCCACGTTTCATTTTGTTTGGAGCTCACTCAGTGCTGCCTAAAAAAGCCTTGTACATCACAGACCTTTTGCCTTTATTCACTTATTTCATTATTTTCACCAATGTTTGGCACAGGAAGGGATGACAGACTTTGAGAAGTTGAGCATGATGCTTTTTCAGTTATCATGTGTCCTTTTTCCACAATATATATTAAGACATGACCACTCGGAGCACATGGAGTGAAAAGAGAGGCCACTGGACCCAACTGTGATTTGAGCCTGCACCTCTTCAGTGAAACCCAAAAACGTAGAAAGTCAACCCATCATTAACGATGCACAGGAGCTAATTGTTTTAGAGCAGAGGGCCTAAATATTTTTTTCATGTCTGACAACTTTTACTTGAGAGACATATTTAATAACATCTCTCACTGCTGGGAAGTCATATAATGGAGAGGTTAGGAGTCAGGCATGGAGATGAAAATGAAGGAACTGTTTCAAACCTACTGAAGTGTGTATTGTCCAATAAGCACCATTCCCACAAATATCTATTGTGATATATATGTATTGAGAGATATATTTCCTTATATATTTATATATCTTTACATATATTCAATAATAATATATTATGTATAATTTTAATTAATTTATAAATATTAGCTGCAAATTCCATTATATTATAAATATGTTCAATCATAAGTAAAATATGAATAAATCTGAATGTTATAGGAATATATATAAGTATGAAAGGATATATAATATATGCTTAAGGATATATAATATTCTTATAACATTCAAATTTATTACTTATAATTGAACATATTTATAGTATAGAAGAAATTATAGTTAATACTTATATTTGGAGAAATTAATTAAGAGTTATTAACTGCACATGGTTCTTTGTCACAGTTGTTATTATTGAGGCTTAGATAAAGCATTTACCTTTGTCAGAGAATGAAAATCATCTACCTTTTCCTATAAAAAAGTGAGACTTCTCACATTCTAAAATTCTTATATAATGGAAATTGTTTTGATTAATTATATCTTTAATGGAGGTACACAGTCCTACTCAAGCAATAAATTGATTTTGGAAGTGGAGTGGTAAACAGATTTTATTTCTAAGTTCAGTAAGAGGGTTTTCTTGCTGGGCTTTTTCTAGTGAGACCCTTGTGCTTGGAATAACGGTTTTGAGTAAGCATGGAAGGTGTTTATAGTACTGCTCCCTGCTGGTAATGAAAGTTGCAACTTTTTTTTAGTTGTAACTTTTAAATTTAAAATATGCACAAACATTATCAGTGTAAACCAGGGGTTGGCAAACTATGTCCCCAAGACGAATTTGGTGCACTATCTGTTTTTGTAAATATAATTTCACTGGAGCACAGCCAAACACTTAACTCACGGAACCTTATGCCCTCAAAGGCTAAAATATTTACTAACAGGTCCTTTAGGAAAAACATTGGTTGACACCTGTCTAAACTGCACTGGGTAAACTAAAGATCAAAGTTAACAAGTAAACAAACAAATAAATAAATAAAAAGGAAAATTAAACAACATTCATTTTGAGACCTAGCATGCAATGGAATTAAAAAAAAAATTAGTCTTCACAAGTTCAAACCTTTACCCATAAATTGTTGCATAGCTTCTCCCCTTTCATAATAGCACCTCATAGATTTAAAAATACGTGCCTCCCTAAGTCAGCCCTGAGTGCTCCACCTCATTTCTTCTAGGATGCATTGGAGAGAGCTGTGTAGCCCGGTCAGTATGCAGCACTGCTCATGGTGTGGGGGACATTTCACCAGGAAAAGAATATGGAACACTGTGAGTTCTCTGCTAAAGGTAGAAGCCTGAGGCCCTTCTTATTTCTAAGTCCAAAATCTAAATTATCTTCTAATACAGCACCTCCTCTGTTTTCTGGAAACTGCTACCTTCACTTGCAGACCAAAAAAACTGATTCCATTTTGTGAAATTGGAAGAACTCTTTAAGTTTACGGTATTTTTTAGCCAGTGAAGTGAGAAGTTCAGTGTGTCATGCTCTCTTGTGAAAACAGTCTCTCCAGATTAAAATCTACTTTGATGGACAATGAGAAGCCTGGCACTGTGACAGACAGTGCAGTTAAGACATTGGGACAAAAGACTGGAGACCTAGGTTCTCATTCCAGCTCCATCACTGGGTAGCTAGCTGTGTGATTCTGGGCCAGTCACTTTGAACCTGTTTGTTTTATCTATAATTACTCATCTGGAATAGCAATACCTATGCTATCTATCTTACTTCAATTGTCACAAGGATAAAATGAGAGGGTAATCATAAATCTTAGTGTAATAACTGGTACTAGCCTGGTGTTTAGTTCAGGGACTAACTGTATTTGAGAAATCATATTGAGAAGGCTTGTTTGATATTAATTAAGGCAGATTCCAGATACTGGGTGTGCCAGGACACCCAGAGACCCATGTGGAAAAGAAATATGTTGACAGCAACAGTACAAGAAGCTGGGAAGTTAGCTAAAATGCAGGCTGGCCTAAAACCGAAGAGCAACCAAGTCTGTGGCTCATGCTGTCTGCGGCGATCAGCCAATAGACCGACACAGGAGTTGGGCTAAATAGAATAGCCTTTATTAGAGAATTGCAAGTTTCGGAGACACAGGCAAGCTATCGTTAAAAGGCCTGGCTCCCTGAGTATCTTGGAAGTACAGATTATATAGGGAAACATCAATCATCATGGAAACTAAGGAAGTTGGTGTCATGTTTGGGTGCTACTGATGAATGATTAAAAGAGGATGAGGTAATTGATCACTGTGTTCATTTCTGGAATCAGTCATGGCTCCATTTTGTACAGTCCTGTGACCAGGTTCCTTGGCTGGTGGGGTTGTAGTTTTGCCTTGATGGGCCTGGGGCTGAAACATATCTAAAGCCAAGATGTTATCCTTAGTCTAAAGTCCACCTGAAACCTATTGTCCTCATGATTACAGACCTGAGGCTGAGTTAATCTTATTTCCTAATGCTTAATGATTAAAGGAGCAATCATATGGAGCATAAGAGAGGAAAAGAGCATGTGAGTCACAATGCCATTATTTGGGTAAAACCAGCTTGAATCAGAGGAAAGAAAAATTATATTAAAGAAATGAGGTTTGTGTGTGGTTACAAGCTATAGGGTAAGAAGAGGTGAGGTCCATTAAATGGTCTTTGTATCAAGTCCTTTTTCAGGTCTTCTAAGGAATCCAGGAAATCTCATGCAGAGTGAATGCAGGCATTTTCCAGAAAGTCAGTACTAAGGTCTGGAAAGGAAAGAGTCCCCTCACAATGTTACCAAAGATCAGGTTCTTCATATTCATCACAGGAAAGAATTCAAGGAACTCACTAGTAAGCCAAGCAAGAAGCAGATTTATTACAGAAAGATGGTGCTCTCTCAAGATAAGGAGAGCAGGAAGGCTCAGAAAGTAGCAGCTGCCCCAGGAGGAAGTGGGTTTTGGTAATTTATTGTATATAGAATCAAAGGGTAGAATAGTCAAAGCTTAGAGGTGGCATTATAGGTGGGTCCTAGTAGGGACCACTCCTTCCGTTGAGAGGAGGCATTTTTGTCCTTATTTGACTTTCAGAACTGTCGTGAGGACACAGGGGATAGGGACTTTCTGCAATGCTAATAATGTTATAATCAGCCAAAGATCACTTGCAATGGTAAGATGGTGTCCTGGGTCCCCCACCAGCTGCCTGGATCTAGTTCAGGTTGGTCTGGTGCTGGCATTTTCTTAATGGAAGATCAAACCTGCTCCTTCCTTTCTCTCTTCCCCTATCCCACGGCCTTATTCCTGCTCCCCACTGTGACAAGGGAACTCCAGTCAGCAGCAGGAGGTAGGAAGTAAAACCTCCACCTCTCAGAGAGGACGTGGCTGAGTGTCAGACTAAAGTGAAACAAGGAATTCTAAGATCTCAAGCTCCAGACGATCAAAGAAGGACAGGTCAGCATGGTGGAACAGGGGTTAAGAGGGAAAAGCTGGAGTCTGTGAGTCACCTTGGTGCCAGAGAACATCTGGCAGCAAAACAGATACTGAATTCCAGCTCTCCTTGAGTGGGGCAGCTGCCATGTTCCTGCTTTGGAGCTGGGGAGTTGTCTTGTCTGAGAGGCCGGAGCAGAAAACCCCTCACCCAAATATAAGTCCCTTACTGGCTGACTCTTGTGTATCTATTTTAATATCTTGAATCTTTCTGTTTTCTTTTTGAGAACTGCCTGAAAGATAGGGCATTTAACCATTGCTAGCTATTCCTACTTTCCACTTTAAAGTGGAAAATTGGGTTATCTCCT
This sequence comes from Eidolon dupreanum, assembly GCA_028627145.1. Lineage (NCBI taxonomy): Eukaryota > Metazoa > Chordata > Mammalia > Chiroptera > Pteropodidae > Eidolon > Eidolon dupreanum. Next base: position 18,220,705 of record CM053513.1, on the reverse strand, counting down.
TCCTCCTCGAGAAGTGAAACAGAAAAGACCACCAGGCATAGGTGTATCAGTTGAGTACTACGCAAGTCTTCAATGGACGGGTATTAACTACCTTCCAGGCCCAGTGCAGAGAATGGGGGGCTTCCTGGAGGGGCAGCTAATTGCAGTTGCACTGCCTGGAGGAGACATCTTTTTATAAGCCTCAAAAATGCATCCTAGGGCTTGAAAATATCAGGGAAGCAAAATTGCCATAAACCCTATTGAATGGTTCAGGCCCGCTGCTTTCCAGACTGCAATGTCTGGAGAATGAGGAGGAATTCTGGTTCTTACAGAGCTGGATTTCTCTGCAGAGAGCCAGGAATTCATGGAGAAAGGGAGCCCAGACTGTCAGAAGGTCAGATCAGTCAGGAAGCAACCAGCCACTTTCAAAGGCTGTCTTATTTTCAGTGAAAGTTTCCAAGTGATAATAACATCTCTCAGTACCGAGACTTTGAGAATGAATTTGCAGCTCCCCAATGATGGCTGAAACACCATCTGAAGGTGTGACAGTCCCCTGCATATCCAGCTCAGTCAGAGGAAAATGGATCATGCTCACAGAGAAGAAAAATTGCAAAGCAGGCATCCCAGAACATATTGAGATCATAACCCACGAAAATCATTCACCAAGTTTCTGTCACCTACAAACAATATGCTGGGCTAATTTTCTGCTGAAAGACAGTGCACCTGTGCTAAACTGGTTTCATGAACTTAATTAGGAAAAATGATTTTGCAGTTTACATGGGGCTTAAGAATGTAATTAATACAATTCATAAAAGGCCACTTTGCAGACATAAGCCCCACTGGGAATTGTGAGGTAGTTTGCTTTGGAGAGTTTCTAAGCCTGCAATTCCAATAGCCAGCACTGTCCTGCCTTCTTGATGGGCCATTCTCATCTTTATCATCAATAAGTCTAGACTCATTGCCTTTCTGTTCAAGGTTTCCTCACCAGTCCCTAGTCATTCTGCCCTCTGAGAGTAGATGCTCTTATTCGGATGAAAATCAAATAATGCTTTAAGATTAGGGCTCAGGAATGGAGTCAGAAAAAAGTGATGTCACCATGCACCTCACTTTTCAATCAGTTTTTATCATTGTATCTGTTCATGTCATAAGAGGTTAGTTGAGTGTTGAAGGCCTGGGTTTCCCTTACTCACAGAGAAGAGTTAACAAGCCTGGCCTTTTAAAAATTTAGGTCCAACTGTGAACTACCTGGAATTTAAGGAGGGGGAAGGAGTTTTAATTTCGTCTGCTGATGAGGCAAGGGACCTGAAAATTTTTGAGAGGGAAGGGATGTGACAGATGCCCTAAGTGAAGCCAGCAATAGCAAGCGCAGCAGTAACTCAGTGGGGTCCCTTCTCCCAAAGACAAGGAAGAACTAAGAGGCCACCAGTGGCCCTGATGGAGCGCCTCCTGGAGTGACATGTGCTATCAGATCTGTGTTGTTTTGTGTAACAGTCTTTGGGAGGGATACAGACTCCTCTGGGAGTTTCTGTAGAAGCAGCAGCAAGTTGGGCGAGGTCAAGTCCATGCCTTTAGAAACAAAGACCTTTCCCTGCTGGACTGGTTGTTCAGGAGGAATCATCTGCTGGGTCAGAATTTTTCTGAACTTCTCTGCTCTGGGAAGAATCTGATCAAAGAACAGATCCTTAGAGTGTCGTGGGGATGAGAGTGGAGATCGACCATTCGTAGAATTAGTTTTGGGGGTCTGCTAGAGTTAGATATTTAGTGTACTTGTCCTTATGGAGAGATTTGAACAGTTCTTTTCAGTTGGGGATCAGAGGTAAATGAAGTTGACGAATCTGATAAGTTGGCAACTAACTAAACAAGGAATAAATAGAAAGCACAATGACTGGTTCATTAGAGCAGTACTGATGTGCTAGGTTAAAATACTCCTAACCCCCAGCATATCCACATCAAACCTCTGGACCCAGAGTGTGTTGCTTTATTTGAAAAAGGGAGTCTTTGCAGATATGGTTCACTTAAGGATCCTGAGATAAAGAAATAAGCATGGATTATCTAGGAGGGCCCTAAATAGCATCATGAGCATCCTTATAGGAGTAGAGAACACAGGCACAGGGAGGTGAAGGCAATGTGAAGATGGAACAGACAGATGCAGCCATAAGCCAAGGAACAGTGCTAGACACCGGAAGCTGGAATAGACAAGGAAACAGATTCTCTCCTAGAGCCTCTGGAGGGAGTTCAGCCCTGCCAGCACTTTGATTTTGAACATTTGGCCTCCAGAACTGTGAGAGAATAAATCCAGTTGTCTTAGGTCAACCAGTTTGTGGTAATTTGTTACAGCAGCCACAGTAGACTAATACAATGGGGTAACAGGAGTGTGTAGTGGTGGCACTGACTGTATCTGAGTGAGTGAGGATCAGTGAAGCCTTCCAAAAGAAATGGTGCTCATGTTGAAACCTCAGGAAAAGCTTTGTGTATATTCAGGAGATGGTGAAGGAAAAGAAATATTCTACACTGAAGAAAGAGTATGTGTGAAAACCTGGAGCCGAGAGTGCATGGTGTAGTCTCCAGAGTGAGGAGGCAGTGGCGAAAGATCATGCTGAAGGGCAGATGTGTCATGTAGAGAATGTAGACTTCAAGGGCAATAGGAAACTATTGAAAGATTGTAAGTAGTGTCCTGACCAGGTTTAAGCTACCTAAAGATCTCTCTGGAAGCCTAAATTGGAGGAGTTTTGAAGGAGAGATGTACAACTGGGCAAGATGATTAGGCAGAATTAACAAGATTTGGGTGAGGAAGGGATAGGGAAGGGAAAGAATAAAGATTGATGTTCATTGTCTGGATTGGGAACTGGATTGGTAATGATGCTTTTTTACTGAGAAAAGGCATAAAGGAGGAAAATAAGATTCCCGGTAGAAGGGGCACTTAGGAGCAAAGATAAGCCCAGACAAGGATTATCTCACAGATGGTCAGTCAAAGCAAAATCTTCCATGACCTCCAGAATCTCCCTCTTTGGCCCTCCCACAGTTCCAGCAATTTCCATATTGTTTACTATTTTGGGATCACAACACCAAAATTTATGTTAAAATATAAACACTACTTTGGAAGGAGACCTGATTTGCCATGACTACCCTTCAATGCTTAATATGAACCAGATGATCAGCTTCACTCTCCAGCGAGGCGAACCCTTGGGAATGGACAGAAGGCAGATTATATTTCCTGAGGGCGGATCAGAGTTCAGCATTGGATCTTACTGGTAAGGGAGGTGAGAACACATTGGGAGGCTCAAGGGGATATCATGAAGACATGGTTAGGAAATCGTGAGAAAAGGTGGGGGTAGAGTGAATGTAAGGTAAACGTGTGACACGTCGAAAGAATTTTTAAAAGCAAGCCTTTATCAGGAGAGGGCTCCCGGGCGAGGTTCTCTGGTCCAGAGAGGAGAGGGGCCAGAGAAGTTGCGCCTTGGGACCAGAGGGCGCAATTTTTATGGGTTGATGTGGGGGTAGGGTATAAGGTGGGAATGTTAATCAAATGTTAGTTGAGCATCGGAATTAGGTTGGTGGCACTCGGGGCTTTAGGGTGGACCCTTTGGGGCTTTTGGGTGGGCCTTTTGGACGTTCCAGACTCCAATGTCTGGGCTGGAAGGTCTGGATTCCGAAAACTGGGAAGCCTCCAGGCAGGCATCTGGCTGGCCCTTCCCCAGCCGACCTAACAGTGAGCTTGAAAGAAAGCATCCCATAAATTGTTGATGCTTTATTCCTTACCTACTCTAACATATGCAAATGGACAGGGTCTTGAGCTCAGCAATATCCACACAGAGATTAGAAAAATGGCCACACCCAAAGTTTAAAGTCTCCTTTGGTAAAAATGCCCTGATGTAATAAGAGGAAAGCGAGTCGGGAGTGGGCTTTACTTATGAAAGGGATCAGAATATGCCCCTGTGGCTTAAGGATTGTTTTGAGCTAAAGGCAACTGAGAAGTAGCAGACTCTGAAAGAACTCTCTGCCCTCCCCCATCCACCCCTAAAGTGGGACATGAATTTCCCTTCATGAAGTCTTCTCTCTCCCTTTTCCCATACCAGGAAGAGGAAAAACAATCATATCACTAGAGATATAAAGTCAGCAGTAGGGCAGTCTACACAAATAAATCTTACAAAAATAACCCTTATAGTCTGTTCATTACCCCTTATAGTTACTTTTTCACAATTTACTGCTCCAAGATGTCAAATTCCTCTTTTCTGTCTCTTGCCACTTCTCCACAAATTTATTGCCCCTTGTTGAAATGGTATATAACCCCCCAGGTCAAATCCTTTCTTTGGATCTTCACCTTTTTTAATGAAGTTTTCCATGCATGTAAAATTAAAACATTAACATTAAATAAGATATGCTTTTTCTTCTGTGAATCTGTCTTTTGTCAGTTTAATTCACAGATCCCAGCTGCTAAATATGAGGACAGAAAAAAGTTCTTTCTCTCTCCTACACCAATAAGATCTGCATATTGTTTTTCAGTGCTAAAGTGCTTTTTTTGTTTTAAATTTAATAATTGTTATGAGTTTGAAGAAAAATAAATAGCTCTTAGACTCTAATAATCTGTTACTAGTACTAGATATATCTCAGGATTATAAAATATCTAGAGCCTGAAGCAAAGAGAAACTTTAACCCCATTTTTTTTAGTGGCTGAGTTTGTATTAATTAGCCATACAACTAAATCACAATTTAGCCATATTCCTTTCCCTAACATTTTTCTAACACCTTCTAGAACTTTTCTCAAACGAATTAGTGTGGTAGAGTGCTCCAGGTGCTCTGGTTTCAAGACTTGCACACTCACAACCTCATTATCTGGTTTTACCATCTCTGGGTGAACAGTTAAGTATGAGCTTCCATTCACTCTCCATATTTGCCTCGAGCGTAGGCTTCATTCTTCATTTTTGTCCCTTGGGCTCCTCCAACACCGACAGGGGACCACTCTGCTTGGTATACCTGCGCAGACTGGATTTAATAGCCCTGGGCGCCACCTTCAACGAAAGAGGAGTGGGCACTCATGGATGAATGCTGCTGCCTCCCATCCTTTGGATGAACAATTTTGGGAGAGAAGTTGTCAAGGATATGCCTGCAGAAGTACCTTTAACACACTCATATTAGCTTTTACTACTTTCCTGTCTCATTCTGCCTGTATCTACAACTCCTGCTCCCTATGAAGAACTCTCAAATAAACTACCTGTACAAAGTTTTTTCTCAGGGAAAGCCAAGCTAAATCATGCTGTGAAAGTATACAAGACTCTTATTCAGCAAGCCTAGGTCTCAGTTGCTCTCTGTCACCATCAGAGGCAGGTCACTTAATTGCACTGATCCTCATTAACACTTCTGTAATATAAAGGCATTAGGCTGATCTCTTGGTTTCTCATTCTATCACATATGCACTTATTTGCTCATTTTTCATTCATGCATGCTTTCATTCACAGTTCTTTCATTCATTCATTTTTTTATTCATTTATTTATCTATCAATTCTTACTGTAATTCACTTATTTATTTATTTTTTATTCATTTACTTCTATTCTTATATATATATATTCTTTATTCATTTACTCATTCATCTATTGATTTTAAAGCAGTCACTAATTCTTTTATTTATTCATTTTTCATCAACCCATTCATTTTTTTCATTTATTTAGTGTTTCATGCTTTGATTTTTTATTCTTTAATTTTGTCTTACAGTTCTTCTTTTACTCTTCTTACCCTTCTTTATTTTTTCCTTTTCTTTCTTTCTTTCCTCAACAACAGGTTACTGAGAATTTACTAAATTATCATTAGTTGAAATGACACTACTTGGCAAGTAATCATTTCTGTGAATCAGAGAAACATTAAGGAGATCTGTGAGAGTAAAAAAATAAACACTATAGGTCCCACACACTATAAATGGGGAAAAATATATATTCCAAATTCAAGTAACATGATGTATTTTTAATAGAGGTCCACTCTGTTTGATCATTTGTTGTAGTTTATGAAGGAAATAAGAGGTCTTATTTTAGTCACTTAGGAAATAAAATTATTTCTGGTGGTTCCCAACAATATGAAAGTTATTCAACAGCTTTATGGGAGCCTATACTCATATCATCTGAATGTTTATATAGTCAAAAACCAGATGAGTACCCAGCTGAAAACACAGAATATAATTGACACATGCTTTCTCCCAGGAGAAAGTCTCATTATCAAAAGTACCTATTTATTATACTTCATGCAGAAAGTATGAATTCTTCAATATTTTTCTGGGAATATATTTATAATTAAAAATATATTGAACTATCTATCTATCTATCTATCTATCTATCTATCTATCTATCTTAGATAGATAGATAGATAGATAGATAGATAGATAGATGTATAAAACATAGTGCTGAAAATAATTTTTTCAAAGCAAGTGTTACAATCGAAATATTCACATCATAAAGGTTATTAAGTTATCGATTGGCAAATTAGCATTTGAATATTTAAAATAATATTCCAACATGTAATCTCTATGCATTTACACTCCCACAGGTACAATCTACAAATTTTAAAGAATGAGGTACTATGTATGTGTGTGATTTCCTTAGTTTTTAAAATTTAATTGTAAAAATCTTATTTATTATCAGTATTTTATAATATAGCCAGATGCAAAAAAATTACATGGAATATAAATGTACATCTTACTCAATTATTACAGAATCAACATCCTTGTAATCATTACCCAGTTCATAAAAGAGACCATTGATAACGAGAGGGACCAGAGTTTGCCGCCTACTCCAAAGTATGCCTTTGGGATGTTGATTTTCAGCTGGTTATTTTTAAGAAACAAAAAACTCAGAATCTTTGACCCTCCCCCTTTATTTGCCTAAAGAAGTTCAGATAGAAAAACCTACTTTGAGAAGGGAACCTTAACATGTTCACCTTAGCATGTATGAATTAAGTATGGCAGACAAGGAGAGGTCTAGCAAAATCTGTGTCCCATTGTTTCTGGGAGGCCCAGGGAGAATTTGCTTACCACATCTTTGCTCTTTCTTAGCTGTGAATTTTCTACTTTTCCTTTGAAATCCCAAACCTCGTCCTCCCTCTCTTTAGTCCAGAATGGCATATAAGCCTCAACTGCCCAATGTGTCCTTATGTTTCATATTCTTATGAAAACCCGAATGTACATATGTAATACATTTTGTCGTTTTCTCCTGTTAATCTATCTCTTGTCAATTTGATTATTGGTCCAGCCAGAACTTAGAAAGGTGGAAGGATAATTATTTTCAACTCCCGTACCAACACCCTAGATGCCTTGTGGTTTCCAGGTCTCTCTTGCCTTGAGACTCATTTTTGTGGTAATGAGCTCTTTGCTTTCCTTTATGCTATTTGCCTATTTTTACATGTGATATAAATGGAATCATATAATATTTATTACTTTCTGTCTGGCTCTTACATTAATATAATGTTAATGAGATTTACCTGGATTTTATGTGTACTTGTGCATTGTTCATTTTAATTCTGGTATAATATTCCATTAAATGAATTTGCCACAATTTATTTATTCATTCTTCTGTTCCTTGACATATGAGTTTTTCCCAGTATCTGGTCATTTTAAAAGAATGTTCTTGTGATTGTTCTTGTATATGTAGTCTGAAGAACAAATACACAACTTTCTTAAGGACATTCTTTAGAGTAGAATTGTTTGGTCATAGTGTGTAAGGATCATCAACTTTAGTAAAAAGGTAACAAACTGTTTTCCAAAGTAGTTTTATATTCCCAGCAACAGTGTATGAGAGTTCTCCATTGCTTCACATCCTTGTCAATGTCTACTATTGTCAATCTTTTCTTAATTTTAGCAACTTAGGAGTAGGGATGGTACTTCCTTGTAGTTTTAATTTGCATTTACCTGGTAACTAATGAGACCAAAGTGCCTTCTATGATTTTATTCACCATTTGGGTATCCTCTTTTATAAAATATTTCAAACATCTTGGCTATTTTCTACTGGGTTTTTGTCTCTTCGATTTTGATTTGAGTTTTCTAAAGAAATATATTCTAAATCTATAACATATATTTTGATATGTATGTGTTGCTCTTATACTAATGTCAGAAGTTATTTAATACACAGGAATATATCTGACAAAAGGTATGCAGTACTTCTCTGTAGAAAACCATAACACAGGATTGAGAAAAATTAAAGAAAGCTTAAATAAGCAGAGATATGCGGAATATTCATGTATTGAAAAAGTAATATTGCAGAGACTTAAATTCTCCCCCAAACTCTTCTGTAGATGCAATGCAATTCCAGTTAAAATATTGTGTTTTTTTTTCTTTCTTTTTTTTTGTGGAATTTGGCAAACTTATAAAATGTATATGGAAAAGCAAAAGCAACTATAGATAGCCAAAATATTCTTGAAGATAAAAAAGGAGGAGGGAGAGAAACAGAAGGAGGATGAAGAGGAAGGCAGACTTACCAGATATCAAGACTCATTGGAAACTAAAACAGATAAAGTAGTGTAAGGATAAGCAAGCAGATGGATCAGTGGAACAGAATACAAAATCCAGACAGATCCATGTACAGCTGGAAACTTGCTGTATAGCAAAGGTGACACCGCAGAGTTGTGGAGAAAAGATCGTCTTAATAAATAGCTCCGGGACAAATGAATAGCCTTATCGAAAAAAATCAGTCCTAGTGGATTCTCAACCTAAGTATAAAAGCCAAGAGTAGAAGGTAATAAAAGAGGATATGTTCATGATCTTAAAGTATGGAATATTTTAAAACAGGACAGAAAAAGCACTAACTAAAAAGAAAAAGGTTGACAAATTATTCATCAAAGGGCATCTTTAAAAGTGTGAAAAGCAAGTCACAAAATAGGAAAAAAATTATAACCATTTTTATTGTAAATCTTTCTAAAAATCATGACCGATTTTTTTTTAGAAGTAAATACTCTGAATAAAATATTTTAGCACTCTGTAAGAGGAATTCATTGGGTAATTCATTTATTTCTCAGATGCAGAAAAGTATCCGTAAGTGTTTTTTGCAAGTGTTTTCCTCCTTGGAAGATTCTAGAAGATTCAAGTCATACCTCAATTCTTATCTCCTTCCTTTCTCGAATTGATCTTTTTCAACCTTTCCTACAGAGTAGCGTTTGTAGAGAACTTGCAAGTCATTTGGTAGTGGTAAACCTCCTTAGAGAGGCACTGACATGTGCACAGCCTTTGGATTTCAACAAAGAACCTGCCAGATTTTTCTTGCTTTCCCCTCTGATCAAGGTTGCGAGGTCGGTTTGTCAGAAGAGAGGAAATTTACTGACTATTCCTTTGATTATGTGATTTTTTTTTTAAATGAAAGGTGATAGCTCATTGGACACCTAGGTCCCTGTGCTCACAGACAGGTTGGGAGAGACGCCCTCGCTGTAATTTTCTTTTTATAAAATGAGGCTGCAAAGCCGCCATCTTTTCTTTAAGCACATCTGCACATGATAAATTATTTCTATTCCCTTTAATCCATTTTTTATTATTCTTCAAAAATATCTCATGCTTTTTATCCCTGGTGTTGTTGAAAATAAATCCTTGCCAAGACTCATCTCTATGGTCAGGAGGCCAGCATCACGCGGGATGGCCGTTTCCTCGAGTTAATGAATTAGTAAATTAGCAAGTGGTGAGTTGAAATTAGATAATTGCCTTAACTTAAAAATCTATGTATTCAGGAAGCCCATTAACTGGAAAAAATATTTATAGTCACCGACAGGTCTTCAAGCACTTGGTGTCCCTGGGATTTAGTGCTGACCTCTCTGGGGGAGGGAGAGGGGTTTCCAGCGTCTGGTTTTCCGCTGTGCCAGCCATAAGTGTATCAGCAACAGGCCCATTTAGGCTCTTCGTGTAACCTTCCACCTGGAGCTAATACATTCTTATTTCATTTACATGCCGGTGGTTATTACAGCAAGGACTGAAGTAATTCTCTGCTCTCCTGCAGCCAGCTTTTTACTCTCTAGTACCCTGGGGAATTAAATGGATGCTTGTAATTTTTCCCCATTATGGAGAATGTTCTCAAATTGCTTTACAAATAAATAATAATATTGATACTGATATAAAACCCTTCTCCAGGCACTTTCCAAGCTTTAATTAATTAAACTTCACAACTTCTGTCACCTTGGTAAACATACCACCCCATTTTAGAACGTCAAGACTGGTAACTGGTAATTACTGAAAACTTAAGGAAAGATCATTTGGATAGAAGGAAATTAACAATGAGGCATATTTTCAAAATGGTAAGGGAGTGAAAATGGTCAGCTATGTAAGAGATCAGGCTATGACTCCCTGGGAAGACCACTGCTGATGTGGTGTAAGATACCTGATTTGGCAGAGTAGTTGGCAATCCCTGCGTGCTGAGATGTGAGAAGTACTGCAAGGCCACCCACATTTCCAGTGAGGAGGACTACAGTGGTTTCTGCATACAGGGACATTTTCTCTGGAAAACTGTTCTATCCTTGTATCTATAATAACATTCTTTGGAAGCCATAAAGTAGTTGTACTCAAACATTAGGTACAAATAAACCTCCTGAAAAACTTGCTAGGATTTCAGATTCCAGGACCCTACCTCCAGGATTCTATTTGAGACAGTCTAGATTTGAGCCTAGGAGTTTGCTTTAAAAAAAAAAACAAAACAAAACAAAACAACAACAACAAAAAAAACACCCAGGTGAGTCTAATACAAATGATCCCAGAGATATTGCTAAAACTAAGGAAACACGATTGCAGCTTGGGAAGTTTTGAAACAGGTATCTTTTGTCTTCTGCCTTCTGACAAAGAACTAGAGCAGCGGTCCACAACTTTTTTGGCACCAAAGACTGGTGCTCCTATGAGAATCTAATGCCTGATGATCTGAGGTGGAGCTGAAGCAGCAACACTAGTGCTGGGGAGCAGCTGCAAATACAGATGAAGCTTCGTTCCCTTGTCTGCTGCTCACCTCTTGCTGTGCGGCCCAGTACCTAACAGACCATGGACTGGTACCAGTCCATGGCCTGGGGTTTGGGGACCCATGAACTAGAGGATTAGTCCTATGACACAGCTGATTTTGATCAGCACTACCTACCAACAGGCCCACTCAGATAAATTAACTGCAACATATTCTCTCAGGTCATCTCAGCAAATTGATATGCTAGATGACATTGTTTAGTACTTTGAGAAAAGTCTGCCATGAACAGCAATTTCAGTTTAGCTAAAATGATGTTAGATAATCCTTTGTCTTTAATTCACCAAGCAGCAAGTTTTAGGTGTCAGACCTGATGAAAAGTCAGCTGGCCAGTTGGTGATTGTCAGAGGCCTGGTGTGTTCTGAGACCTGTTCCAGATGCCATTCTTAGAGCTTATAGTCCAGCTTGTGCCACAGAAGATGCATATTTGAAAAAGACAAAAAGGTTATTTTTAAAAATATCCTTTTTAAATAGGATATTTAAAAATATCCTATTGCACATCCCACGAAATCTGGAGATATTGGTCTGAAACACTCTTTCTGACTCTTCCTTAGCAGAGGCTATGTAGGAATCATAATAAAACTGTGAACTGCTTATCTTTGGTATAGATGCAGACTAAATGTTTCAAGTGTATTTAGAAATAAAAACATCCAAAGTGATGCTAATGTATAGTTGTATTATTAAATGTCTATATCTGTGTGTTGGGGATAGGGGTTTCAAGTGCTCTTTCTGTGTATGATGCATAAGTGAAGCTATGCTTGACTCATGCTTGATCCAAGTTTATTTTTCCCCTCTGTAAATTGGGATTGAATTATAAAACCTGCTTGTTTTGTCAGTTTAGGTAACATTATTAGTGAGTATAAAAATAAACTAGTTGAATATGAATGTATACACAGTACATACATTTGCTCTCACAGAGATATATGAGATTTGTATTATTTGTTTATTCTTTAATGTACATCTATTGACATCCTTTATTTCAACATTCAAAATATATTTTCTATATGATTTGTTACAAGGTAATGAACTTCTAATTTTTTAAAAAAATATCCATACCGATTTGGTAAATTAGAGTAAACTAATTTGCAGAATTAAAATGTTAGGTGAATTATTTTGAAGACTTTTTATTTTGAAAGCTTTTATTCTAGAAATGTCTAGAAATATTCCAAATGTATTCAGTAAACAAGCTGTAGAATCACTTTCATAACTATCTCAGATTTATCTCTCGGGTCCTCCATATATCTTTCTAAATCTACATTAGTTGAAAAAATGTCTTAAAGAAAAGTGGGCTTGAATATGTTATAAGTAAAATAATCTTTAGCTATTGTAATAGGGAGGAACTGTAAGTAGGCAGGTATGACCTCCTTCCACCCCTTCCCACCTCTCAGTGCCATCACTTGGTGGATCTTCCTGTCTCACACTTCTCCAGTCCTCCTCCGCTAATTCTGGACCCATCTACTTGAATGGACAAATGCTCACCATTCTTCAAGAATACCAGGCTGTTTCTTCACACATCTATGCCATGGTTCCCACCACTTACTTCACCTAAAATGTCTTTCTTCTTTCTCAGCCCCACATGTCTACTTGTCATTCAAATTCAGTGCAAAAGTCATAAACTTAATGAAGTATTTCCTGAAATTGATCTTCCAATGGTCTTCTGTCCCTTGGGTTCCACTGTGCCCAGGCTATCCCAGCCCCTACGATAATGCAGAAATGTGTCGATCTTCTTTTTATCTTACTATATGATATGATATGATATGATATGATAAGCTCCTTTAAAGCAAATATTCAATTTTATTTGTCTTTGTATTACCGGCATCAAGAATTTTGTGGTGTTTGGTAGATAAGAAACATACATTTGATGAATGCATGATGAATAAGTCAAAAGCCAGCTATGGATAAGGAAGCCAAGGCCAACCATGGAAAGAAAGTTCACCGTGAAATTTAATAATTTCATGTTATTTTTATAAAGAGCAGCTGTGTGCCAGGTTCTAAAGCCTTCAAATATATTGTGAACTAGGTTAATTATATTTTACAGTAGACCCATATAAAAGGTAGGCAAGTTAAGGTAGGAAGGCAAAAAAAATTCTATTATTATCCACCTTTGTTTCAGACTATAAAACATAGGTGACACACAGTGCTTCTTTGAGTTTTTCTACATTTCAAATTTCTGTACTTTTGTGTCTTGCACATAGAAAATGTTTAGTATGTATTTGTTATACAACAGATAAATGAGTGAATAATGAGGGAATAAATACTCTGATGTTGTTGTGCACCTCCCAGGAAGAGATCAATTCCATTTTCCAAACAGAGCATTTATGGTAATAACATTTGATTTAAGATTTCTCATTTATTTGTATCTTTCATAGGATCCATTAAATGTATAATCTCCAGGTTTCTTTATGGATTGGTGAGTTTGGTTATATGAGAACTTCTATTGGATCACTCTGAATATATCTTCATGTTTACAGTTTTCCCCTGGTAATAGCATAATGGTGGGAGCCATTTTTCCTTATTACTTTTAATGTTTCTAGGCAGAAAGCAGAGATGTGCATTTAATAGTACATCATTTATTCCTGCATCTCAGGGGGAAGAGGATAGAAGTGGATGGTGATGTGTTTGTGAATGTAATATAGCATGGATTAAGGTACGAGATGCTTTTTGATCATGGGTAGTCTCATTCCAGATGTTGCCAACACCTGTTGAGGATGAACGGCATTAGAGAAATGTCTCCCCAATTCGCCCCATTTGGGGTTTCTCTTTGCATTACCATTCTAAACCCTATCTCTCAAGGGCTTCTCCTTTGGAGCTAAGCTTTGCTCTTTGTTGAAACTAGGCAAACAAAGTCTCAACTTGGGAACAGCCCTTCCTTCTGCTTCCTCATCTCCCCTACCCTTTGTTTATTAATTTCTTCCCAGAACTACCCAACTGCATTTAACTGGGGACATATTTTCCTATATAAAAACTATAGCAATCAAATCTTGATCCCCTCTCCTTTACTTCAGGCTTCTTCTAATTAAAGAAATGTTTTAATTACTTCTCCCACTAACCCCTCAAAAATTTAAAATTCCAAATATTCTGGAATAAATTTTTCTTTGCAAGCTCAGAGTTAAGAGATGGTCAAATCCTAACCTTGGTGTCATGCAAAACTCATTTTGGTTTTTTGTTTTGTTTTATTTTTTAGAGGATGAAAATCTAGATTAAAGTTGTTAAGCAGCTTCCAAGAATGTTCGGGCCCTGCTTCCGAGTCCAATTCTAACTGCCCAGAGTCTGCACACTATGCACACAAGTGCAAGCAGTAGGTCAAGACCAGTTCTCTCCTTGTCTGACCCCCTGCAGCATTTCCTTTTGGGGAGACTGTTGCCATCTCTGAGGGCATGTCACCTTTTGGCTTCCTTAAGTTCACAGTTTATGGCTAAAATTTTATCATCTTGAAGTTGTTTCAGAAGAATTAGTGCCTTCCAAACATACCTCATGGATCTATGCCCCAATGCTGTCCTGTCTCTCCCTTATTTTAACTCTATCTCCACTCCCAGCTGTGACTGCCACTCTTGGCCACCATGAAATTTTTCGTGAACTCGGGGCATCTCTAAGCATTGTGGGTTTAGTGCCATCTCAGACCCTAGAGCCTGGAGAAGATTATGCTACATCTGCCTCCTTCTCCCCACCTCACTCTTCTCTTGGCTGACATTCTTCACTCAATCTTCATCTATAGCATTGATAAGCTGTTGAAAATAGATTAAAATAAACATGATGATTTACTCATGGCCATACCCAAGAAGTTATCATCACTTGAAATCATAAATTCTAACATCATACTTGCTAATCATGAACTTCTTTCTTTCTAACTCTCTCTCTCAACTATACCCTGGCCAAATGTGTACTCCCATCTCCTCAAGCTTTCCAGATCATTTATTGGCTTTCTCTAATCAGATACCAACTTTTATTTTCTCTATTCAGCCTAGAATTCAGTATCTGAGTATCTATCTCTTATACCACTTCTCACCACCATCCTCAGTTCTTTTGCCTTCATTATTTCTGCTACCCCAGGCTGAGTAAAAGCAGAACCAACTGCCTTCCCTTCTACATCCAGGTCTATGTGGTTCCTTGGAGGAAATATACAGTAGTAAATCCATGTTTCTGCATTTCTATCTTCTCCTATCTGAACTAGGTAATGCTTCTGCTTGATAGTGATTAGTTGAGGTTCCCTTAAGCATTACCTTCTATTCATAGCTTTTTCGTAATGCTTTCTTCATCAATTTCAGGTGATGACTTTATTTCCACTTTCATAGAGGAAAATGACTAATAGCAACCAATCTATTTTGTGTCTTCCAGGAAAACATGTTTATTTGCATCCATGCGGACTCTTTCCTCCTTTCTTCCTATTTCCCTGGAAGAGGCATCCTGATCCCGCTCCTTCAACATCCCAAGTACCTCACTTCATCATATAAATTCCAACAACTCCATCTCTCCTCTCTTCCTCCAATACCTATATATTTGCTTTCTCTCTCCTTCCCTGCACAGCTACTGTTCTTGAAAGCAATGTTTGATTACTGGTTCCACTATGTCGCTTTCCATTTACTACTCATCTCATGGCCCTCAGCCTTCTCCAGCACTCCATGTTTCCACTGGAAAATGTTCTCAACAAAGTCCCCAGTAGTATTTAAGTTGCTAAGTCCAGTAGTATAATTTTGGTTCTTATTTTTCTTAACCTTTCTGAGTCACTGCTGGATATCCTCTGTGTGCCCCTTCAAATCTATCCTATTTCTGCACCCTTCTCTATTCTATTTCTGCACTCTTCTGGGAAGCTACATTGTACCAGTTGCTTTAATAAACCTTCTTTGTCCTCTGGCTGCCAGTTGGATTTGGCCAATGGGAAACCCCAGCATTAAAGACCAAAGCTAAGATCATCCACACCCTCGTATTCCCAATTACTATGTATGAATGCAGAAGTTGAACTGTGAAGAAGGCTGGTAGGAAAAAAATGGATTCGTTTGAAATATGTTGTTGGAGGACAGCTCTACAGATACCCTGTACCACCAGAGAGATGAACACATGAACCCTAGAGAAATTTAAGCCTGTGTTATCATTGGAGAAAAAATGACAAAACTGAAGTTTTTATGAGAAGGTAGAGTTCTCTGGAAAAGACAATAATGCTGGGAAAATAGGAGACAACAGGAAAAGAGGAAAACCATATATGAGATGGATTGACTCTGTAAAAGAAGCTACAGGCGGGAGTCTACAGGAACTGAGCAGGGCTGTTGAGGACAGGACACTGTGAACATCACTCATTTATAGGGTCCCCAGGAATCAGAGCTGACTCAATAGCACGTAACACACACAAGCCCCGGCAAATGATAGGAGAGAGGGTGAAAAGTCAGACTGGGAATACATTTCCTGCTCCTTCCCAGTGGGTGTACCAAGGGTAGACTGCTACCCTTGACAGGAGTCATAGGCTTTCTTAAGGGACTCTTTCCACATAGCTCGCTCTCTGTCTCTCGGTCTCTCTTGGGTTCCAGTACCCACTTTCTCTTTTCAACTGTCCAGACCTAGAGGTGCTGACTGTCCCTGTTCTTTGCTATTATCTGCCACTGAGTGTTTCATAACTACTTTTGGATTCCCTACACCTGCCCACATCTTTGTAAATAATCTCTTTACTCTCTTCAAATTTCCCCATTTCAGGGGTGTCACCTGGTCCACCAGGACCAGGACTATATTAGGTCATTTAACACTGTCAATTACCCAATCCCTTTTTGGTCTTACGATGGTGTCTCTTGTTCTTCTAACCTGCTAGCTCTGCCAGTCTGTCCCCTTTGGGCAGTAGCTGAGTTTGATGCTTAAGGAAATGGGATCCAGAACCAGACTGGTGGTATGGCCATGGCACACATCAGCTGTGTAACTTTAAGGAATTTCCCAAACTAATCTGTGTCTCAGTATTCTCATCTATAAATGGTGGATAGAATGCTTCCCTACCTCATAGTTTTGTTATGAAGATGAAATGGGTCAAAATGTGAAATATTTAGAATAGTGCTTAGAGCATAGGAAACAAACCATAACTTTTGATTTTGTGTCCTTATTACTGATAACTCTCCTCTTTCTTCTTCTCCTTTCCCTCTAATCATTGGTGCTCCCCAGGGTATTTTCTGTAGGCACCTTTCTCTTTGCTCTTTTAAAATATCACCAGATGATCTATTATGATAGTTAACATATTACGCCCTTCCTGTTTATGGTCCTCAAATTCATACATAACCCTCATATAGGCTCTATGTTGGGCAATTCACTGGGCTCCCTGAGCCTTGATTTCCTCCTCTAACATGGGAATAATGTTAGAACCTAGCTGATAGAGGTTTTTTTGTATGAATTTGATGACCTATACAAAAAAAAAAAACAAGCAATCAACAACAACAATGAAAACCCCTTATCTGATATATACTAGGATCAACCCCAAATTATAGAAGAAGCAATGAGGAATAGGGGTACAGTTATTTCCCAAGGTCACAGGATAGGACAACACTGGCATTGGAATCCAGCCAGGCTGACTCTAGGCTCGTGTAAGCAGCAAGGAGTAACGAGTAGAATCTAGTTCTCATGGACATAAAAAAAATTCAAGAAGTGGTAAATATTTGTGCTTTTGAAACTAGTCCCATAATTTCCTAAAATACTAATAAAAACATTTGCATTGTTCCAATTGATGAGTTCCTAGGCTGCACCCAGGTGTGTCTGCTTGGTTCACATAGATGACTTGGTTCGCATAGATAAGATATCAAACTGGGCAGCACTTGACAGCAAGACAATTCCACCATTTTTCAAACCCAGTGAAATGAGAAAAAGAAACAAATAGGCTAGATATTCCTTAAGCAAATATCTTCCCTTTGGGCCTCTGGTTCACACTAACTTCAAAGGGAAGAGCTGCTCAACTGGAGTTAAGGGAAACCGAACCCAGAAGAGTGGGGCTTGAAGAACATCAATAAAAACTAGAAAGGGAGTCTGGGAAATTGGCTTGAATAATCTGCAGTGTGCTTTTTAGCAATATACATGATTAAGTTTTCCACGTAAAGTGTGATTTTCTTTTATCTCACAAATGTCTTCTTAAACAATGTTTTTAATTAGAACCCTTGTTTTATTTTATTTCTTTATTAGGGAAGCTTCACACTTAACCTGACATTAGAATGTTCTTAGAAATAAACAGTTTCTATAAAAGCAAAATTTCTTCATAAGATCATTACTATTATGTTGTGGGGGAAATGGAATAGCACCTCTGGGAACTGAACGCTGTCAAGAGTCTATTTCAGTAATATGTGATGCTCGCCAGTAAGATCAGCACTGTCTCCATTTGCTGCTACTTCGAAGGAAATGAGAGGGGAGACTCAAATCCTTGCCACTGATTAAAATTAAAGGCATTTTCTTGCACCGATAGATAATTCTTTTTTTAAAAGGACCTCTTTTTTTCCCCCCTGGAATAGAATCCCCTGGTGCTTGTTGGTTAAACCATGTGTTAAAAATTTGCTGACTCACGGCTGAGTGAGACAAAGCACTGCAAAATGAGTGTTCCCACTCTCTCAAATGTGATTCCAGCTTTTCTTTTTATTTTTGCTCTAATTTGAGAATTTGGAAGAATGAGGAGAGAACTTGTCAAGATGATCTGCCCTTTTCACTACACAGGATTTCAAATCTCTGTAGTGTTATTTAGAATTTCTTAGTTCACAGCTTTCTTGAAAACTGACCCTCAGAAAAGCCCAGGATGCTCAGCCTAATGAGGTCTGGGGCCCATTCTGGGTTTCAGGCAGACGCATCCTTACCTCCCTCAATGACTCATGTGTAATATAACATCTGAGTGTGAATGCAAGCATTTTAATATGAAAAAAATTGATTTTTTTCTGTGGACATGGGATTCTAATGATTGGAAACAATATATTGATTTTTTTTTAAATTAAAGCCATCTTCCCACTCATAATGGAAGGTCTTGCCCTTTGTGAAATTTATATCCATAGTCCTTGGGTGATGTCTGCAATTACAACTCCCAATGGTTAGCACCACATTTGGAGAGGAGAAAGGACTAAAAGGAGAGAAATTATTCTCACTCTTTTCTTGGTAACAGGCTTTTAGCATTGGTCAAAGGTGGCTGATGGAAGACTGGATGAATGTTGAAGTGTCTCGGCCCCATAGCACAGCCCAATGGACAAATTCCCCAGCGCTATAAGGCTACTCCTAATTCATAATCTTAGAATTCTCTTTATCCTTGTCCTGTTCCTTGAAGCATCTGGAAAAGGCCAATAAAAACACTCCACTTTGAAAAAATGGTTTAAATTTAGTCCCATCACCATCATCATTCAGGGCTATCACTGGGATGTAGTTTTTGGATCCCACAGGCCAGAGTCTAGTCCCACTCAGGTCACCTAAGGCAAAATAATAATAATAATAATAATAATAATAATAATAATATAACAACAACAATGACAAGAATGACAACAGTAATAATAATGATGAATGGGTAAAGATTTATTTGGGGTCCATATTAGTCCACTGCCACTCTCAGCACCCACTTCCCTCATCTCATCATCATACATGCTCATGAATCAGGGTTACAGCTGTTTGAGACCTTCTAGGATGTTGGGATGATTTGAGTTCAGTTCTCTGTTTTATATCTGAAGACATTGAGGCCAGACAGTATAAGTCATACACCTAGGCTTGTCCTTGACAGAACCAGGACAAGGTGAGTTCTCTTATTCTCAGTCCAGTGGCCTCTTTCCTAAATCACATTCCTTTAAACATGACAGAAAGTTTTCCCCACCTTTTGCTGTGACTTACATTTTGGTCTATGGTAAGCTTTCATGTGGCTTCTAATGTTGGCCATGACTCCATACTTCATCTTTGGTTTAGCTAACCCTACCATCCCCACCTTTCTACCACCTGCAGATTCAGCACCCAGTATTTCTCCTTCCTCATTGCCCCAGCTGGCCTTTCCCCTCCCCCAGACTCTTCTCCACTTTCTCTCTTTTTTTTTCCTTTTTGCATTTATCCATAGTTAGTTATATGAAACATATGTGGAAAGGACATACTGAGTAAAGAGTCCCAGGTGTTAATCATGGCTGTCACATACTGACTTTATTACTCTTTTGAGTATTATATTTCTCATCAACAAGAAGAAATCATATTTATCTCTTATGTAAAGATCAACTAAAATAATGTTTGTGAAAACATATGTAAACTAAGAAATACCCTCAAACATTAGGAATTATGAATCTCCACCTCCTTCATGACCTTGCCAACAGATTTAAGAATAAAGATTAAAGATAATGTGTGAGTGGATTAGTATTTATCCCTCCTAAGTGACACATTTGCCCCATGGCAGTGTCTTCTGAAGGCAAAGTAACTGTCCAATTGGTGACTCAAATGGAGGTATGGCAAGCACTGAATCAGGGCTTCCAGGAGAATGTTTTCATGCTCTAAAAAGCCCCACCTATGAGCATTCTTACTCCATCATGCTCAAGGCAAGAATTAATCTTAAGAAAAAAAAGGATGAGAGGAAGACACTAGCTTGAAAATTCACATTCCAGAAAAAGAGAGGGCTTTCTTAAAGTAAAAGTGTGATTACTGTAAAAAACAAAGGCAGAGCCGTAATAGGTCACATGATCCCTCAGGTCTAGGACAAGGTATCGTCTTCACTTCCAGGCTTAGCAACTACAGATGACTTAAATATAGTTGTTCAAACTTGTTTTTTGTCTCAAATACAGATTCCACACTAGCCAACGACATGACTGGAGTATTAAGAAGCCCTTATGACACATCTGAGAATTAAATCACTTGCCAAATATTTATTTCTTAGTGTGATTAGGTTTGTTATTTCACATCTTTACTCAGTTTGATATGAGAGACAGGTTGAGAGAGCACTGGGTCTTTTTTAAAGCAAAACAAAACAAAACAAAACAAAACAAAACAAAACAAAACAAAACAAAACAAAACACAAAGATAATCCATGCTGTTGACACCCTCTTGTGTGAGGTAAGCTCCAAGTCTCTGTATGAAGGTAGAGGGAGGAATATCAGTAAGCTAGGTAGCAGGCTGCTTTCTCTGCCTTCTCAGCAACTCAGGCCAACTCTGGAAGTTTCTTGGAAATGAGCTTAGCTGTTCCTCAATGAGGGGACTGTCAGGCAAACAGCTGAGCTTTAGTGTCTTCAAAGACTTGGTTTATTTATGGTGGTGGCAAACATGGCTTTAGAGACAACTAGGCAGATAACAGACCAAAACACTTTTTAACATGCAGACACAGCAAGTCCCTATTGTCTACTGTTCATATTCTTCACTATAACTTCACTTTATGCTCACTGTACAAATTCTTGACCAAACCCCACCCTAATTTCTCTTTGTGAAAACATCAAAACTCTACTGTTTCTTCCTCTTTATTATTCTGAGTGTCTTGCTTACTAAAACATTTTTTTTTTGCTGACATAAATGGGTTTGCTTAAATTTACTTATTTAATAAATTCTATTTTTCCTAATAAAATATAAGAAACATAGGATCGCATAACCTCTTCCAAGTCTCAGTTTCTATTCATGTTACTTAACCTAATAGTATTTTCTTTCTTTGGAAAATTCTTCTTCAGATTCATACCACCCATCTCATTCCCACTTATCATACACATTTCTTATCTCCTTATGAGAAGGCTTACTTCTGTGTTTCCTTTGCATTCTTCCAACTCTCAACAACTGCCCCATCATATATGTCCAATTCACATTCTGACTTAGTGCTACAATGTCTGTGGCTTAACTCACATTATCTAGCTGATCTCTTAAAATTACCGGAGCAAAGGGTCCATCTGCCCATGCATGTCTAAGTTAATGAGATATATACAGGTTTTGCAGCAAAGAAAATAAGAATTTATTTTAAAAAGTCACGAGACACAGGGGAGCTATCATTCTCAAAACCCTGGCTCCCCAGGTGTCTTGAGGGGATAGATTATATAGAGGGGAAATCCTTACTCATGGAAAGTAGGAGTTGGAGTCATGCGCACAACCGATTACACAGGGCTGGGGTAATTGATCATCATGTTGAGTTCTAAAATCAGCCATTGCATCATCCTTTCTGGTCCTGTGATTGGTGCGGCTGTTCTACCTCCATGGGTCTGTGGCTGAAACACACCTGAAGCCGAGATGTTATTCTTAGTTTAACCAAAAAATATTGTCTCATGATTATAGACATGAGGCTATATTCTTAAAACATTTGACACTGTCCAGAACCTTATGTACTAAGGCTTAATGATTCAGGGAGTAGGCATACAGAGGGGGAAAAAGCAGATGAGTCACAATGCCATTATACTAGGCATGTCTCTTTAAATCAGAAAAAGAAGCTATCTTAAATGAAGTCTGTGTGTGGTTACAATGCTAAGAAATCATTTTTGGACTTTTGGACAAATACAATTTGAGGAATCTGTTTAAAATGGCCACAAGGACGTTTTATTAAGATGTGAAATGTGTATGTTCCCTATGTTCCTTACCCACTACAGATAATCTTGGGAGCAGGGGTGGCCTAGGGAAAAAGAAGAAAGCTACCAACCTGGAAGTAACCTCACGCAGAGGAGACATTGTTCTCTTGCTTCCATGTTCCCCAATCATGTGGAAGATATACTAAAGCCATTGTAGGTGGGACATGTTACCAAGATAGCAGCAGCTTTTTTAAAAAAAGAGTTTTACTAAAATATAGCTAACATACAATATTATGTTAGTTTCAGGTATACACCATAGTTAGTCAACATTTATATACCTAAAGAAGTGATCACCATGATAAGCCCAGCAACCACCTGACACTGTACAACACTATCACAATATTTTTGGCTATATTCTCTATACTATACACCACATTCTCCATGACTTACTTGTTTTATACTTGGAAATTTGAACCTCTTATTCCTCTTCATCTTTTCGATATTATTTTATGTTGGTTTTAGGTATATGGCCTAGTAGTTAGACGTTTAACTTATGAAGTGATTCCCCTGACTAGTCTAGTACTCACCCAGCACTGTACGTGGTTATTACCATATCACTGACTATATTCCTTATGCTGTACTTTACATCTCCATGACCATTTTGTAACTACCAATTTGTACTTTTTAATCTCTTTACTTTTTCATACCACGCTCCAAACCCCCTTTCATCTGACAACCATCAGTATTTCCCTGCATCTATGAACCTCTTTCTGTTTTGTTTGTTTTGTTCTTTAGATTCCACATTTAAGTGAAATGATATAAGATTTGTCTTTGTCTGACTTATTTCACTTACATAATACTTTCCAGGTCCATCCATGTTGTCCCAAATGGTAAGATTTTGGGCTTTTTTTATGGGCAAGTAATATTCCATTAGATATATGTACCACTTCTTCTTAATCCAATCATCTATAGATGGATACAGATTGCTTCCATATATTGGCCATTGTAGATAACACTGCAAACATAGTGGTGTATATATCTTTATGAATTAGTGTTTTGGATTTCTTCAGATAAATACCCAGAAGTGAAATTGCTGGTCATAAAGTAGTTCTATTTTTAAGCTTTTGAGGAAGCTTGACACTGTTTTCCATAGTGGCTGTACCAGTTTGCAATCCCACCAACAGTGCATGAGGGTTCCCTTTTTCCACCCTCCCTCCAACATTTGTTGTCTGTTGATTTACTGATCATGGTCATTCTGACAGGTTTGAGGTGATGTCTCACTGTGTTTTTAATTTGCATTTCTCTGATGATTAGTGATGTTGAATATCTTTTCATATGATTCTGTCCTCTTTGGAGAAATGTCTATTCAGGACGTCAGCCATTTTAAATTGGATTGTTAGGGTTTTTTTGGTGTTAATTTGCATGAGTTCTTTGTAAATTTTGGTTATTAACCCTTTTTTGGATGTATCAAAGCAAATATCTTCTCCCATTCAGTAGATTTTCTTTCCATTTTGTTGATTGTTTCCTTGGCTGTGCAAAAACTTTTTAGTTTGATATAGTCACATTTGTTTATTTTTTCTTGTTTTCCTTGATGAAGGTGACATATAAGAAAAAATATTGCTTCCTGTGTTCTTTCTAGGAGTTTTTTTGGTTGCAGATCTTATATTTAAGTCTTTAATCCATTTTGAGTTTATTTTTGTATATGGTGTAAGAAGGTGATCTAGTTTCATTTTTCCATATATATCTGTCCAGTTTTCCCAACACCATTTATTGAAAAGGCTGTCTTTACCCCACTGTATATTCTTTCTCCTTTGAGACAGATTAATTGACTATACAGGTATGGGTTTATTTCTGGACTCTCTTTTCTGTTCCATTGATATATGGGTCTGTTTTAATGCCAGATCATGCTGTTTTGATTACTATAATCTTGTAGTATAGTTTGAAATCAGGTAGTGTGATACCTCCAAACTTATTTTTCTTTGTCACGATTGCTGTGGCTATTTGGAGCATTTTATGGTTCCATATGAATTTTAGGAATATTTGTTTGAGTTCTGTGAGAAATGCCATTGGTATTTTGATAGGGATTGCACTGAAACTACAGATTTTTTTGGGTAGTATGGACATTTTAATAATGTTAATTCTTCCTATCCATAAGCATGGTATAGAAGCCTCTATTTATTTGTGTCTTCTTTGATTTCTTTCTTCAATGTCATGATTTTCTAAGTCAAAGTCTTTTATTTTTTTGGTTACATTTATTCCTAGGTATATTTTTGATGCAATTGTAAATGAACTGTTCTCTTGATTTCTCTTTCTGATAACTCTTTATTGGTGTATAGAAATGTAACTGATTTCTGAATGTTAATTTTATATCCTGCTGCTTTACTGAAGCCATTTATTGGTTCTAACGTTTTTGTTTGTTTGTTTGTTTTTTGCGGAACCTTTAAGATTATCTCTATATAGTATCATATTATCTGCAAATAATGACAGTTTTACTTCTTCCTTTCCAATTTGGATGTCTTTTATTTCTTTTTCTTGGCTGATTGCTGTGGCTAGGACTTTGATTTCTATGTTGACTAGAAATGGTGAAAGTGGTCATCCTTGTCTTGTTCCTGATCATTGAATATGATATTAGCTTTTAAGTTTGTTATACATGGCCTTTATTATGTTGAGGTATGTTCCCTCTATTCTGATGTTGCTAAGAATTTTTATCATAAATAAATACTGGGTTTTGTTAAATGCTTTTTCTACATCTATTGATTATCATCATATGCTCTTTGTCCTTCATTTTGTTTATGTGATATATCCCATTAATTGATTTGTGGATATTGAACCAAATTTACATCCCAGGGATAAATCCCACTTGATCATAGTGTATAATTTTTTTTTAATGTCTTGCTACATTCAGTTTGCTAATATTTTGTTGAGAATTTTTACATCTATATACATCATGGATATCGGTCTATAATTTTCTTTTTTTGTAATGTCTTTGTTTGGCTTTGGAATCAGGGTAATGGTGG
The DNA here is from genome assembly GCA_028627145.1 of Eidolon dupreanum. NCBI lineage: Eukaryota > Metazoa > Chordata > Mammalia > Chiroptera > Pteropodidae > Eidolon > Eidolon dupreanum. Next base: position 18,195,330 of record CM053513.1, on the reverse strand, counting down.
CCTTGTAAAATGAATTTAAGAGCCTTCCAAGGTCCTCAATTTTTTTGGAATATTTTGAGAAGAATAGTGTTAATTCTTCCTTGAATGTTCGATAAAATTTACCTGTGAAGCTATCTGGTCCAGGACTTTTGTTTGTTCGAGTTTTTTTATTACTGATTTGTTTTTGTTAATAGTAATTGGTCTGTTCGGATTTTCTATTTCTTTTTGAGTCAGTCTTGGAAGATCGTATGTTTCTAGAAATGTACTAGAAATATCTTCCAGATTGTCAATTTTTTCAGCATATAATTGTTCATAGTATTTTCTTATATCGTTTGTATTCCTGTGGTGTCAGTTGTCACATATCCTCTTTCATTTCTGATTTTCTTTATTTGGGCCCTTTCTCTTTTTGTCTTAGTAAATATGGTTAAAAGCTTATCAATTTTATTTATCATTTTAAAGAATAAGCTCTTGGTTTCATTGATCTTTGGCATTGTTTTTTTTTTTTTTTTTGAGACTCTATTTTGTTTATTTCCGTTCCAATCCTTATTATTTCTTTCCCTCTGCTCACTTTGGGCTTTGTTTGTTGTTCTGTTTCTAGTTTCTTCAGGTATAGAGTTAGACTTTATTTGAGATTTTTCCTATTTCTTGAGGTAGGCTTATATTTCTATGAATTTCCCTCTTAGAACCGCTTTCACTGTGTTTCATATGTTTTGGATCATTGTATTTTTGTTTTCACTTGTCTCAAGGTATCTTTTGATTTCTAATTGAACTCATTGTTAACCAATTTATTATTTAGTAGCATGTTATCAGCCCTTGTGTGTTTGTGTTTTTCTTTTTTCTTTTTTCTTGTAATTGAGTTCTCTTTTTTATACCAGTGTGGTTGGCAAAGATGCTTGGTATGATTTTAGTCTTCTTAAATTATTGAGATTTGTTTTGTGGCCTGCAGTGAGGTCTATTTTAGAAAATATTTCATGTGTACTTGAAAGGAATATATATTCTGCAGCCCTGGGGTGAAACGCTCTGAAATATTAATTAAATCCCTATGATCTAATGTGTCATTTAAAACCACTGTTTCCTTGTTGATTTTCTGTCTGGAATATCTATTCCTTGATGTCAATGGGGCATTAAAGTCCTCTAGTATGACTGCATTACTGTCAATCTCTACCTTTATGTCAGTCGATATTTGCTTTATGTATTTAGATGCTCCTATCCTATGTTCAGTGCATAAATGTTTACAATAGTTATATCCTCTTGTTGGATTGATCCCATTATCATTATGAAATGTACTTCTTTGTCTCTTATTACAAGCTTTGTTTAAAGTCTATTTTGTCTGATATAAGTATTACTACCCCGACTCTTTTTTGTTTCCATTTGTATGAAATATCTTCTTCTATTCCTTTACTTTCGGTCTGTCTGTCTTTTAATCTTAAGTGGGCTTCTTGTTCATTCAGCTACTCCATGTCTTTTGATTAGAGCATTTAATCCATTTATAGTTAAAGTGATTATTGAGAGTTACATAGTTATTGACATTTTATTATTTATATTTATGGTATTTTTCACCTCCTTCTTCTTAAAGAAGTCCTTTTAACATTTCCTGTAATACTGGCTTGGTGGTGATGAATTCCTTTAGCTTTTTCTTCTCTGGAAAGTTTTTTATATCTCTTTCAATTATAAATTGTAGCCTCACTGGGTAGAGTAATCTTGGTTGTAGTTCCTTGTTTTTCATCACTTGCAGTATTTTCTGCCAATCTCTTCTGGTCTGCAAAGTTTCCCCCTAGAAATCTGCTGACAGTCTTATGCAAGTTTCCTTGTAGGTAATTAACTGTCTTTCTCTTGCTGCTTTTAATAACTATATATATAGTTCTCTCTTTGACTTTAAACTTTGACATTTTAACTATGATGTGTCTTTGTGTGGGCCTCTTTGGGTTCATCTTGTTTGGGACTCTCTGCACTTCCTGAGCTTCTCTGTCTATTTCCTTTACCAAGTTAGAAAAGTTTTCAATAATTATTTTGTCAAGTAGGTTCACAATTCCCTTTCTCTCTCTCTTCTCCTTTTGGTATCTTTATGATGCAAATGTTTTTATGTTTGATGTTGTCTCTGAGGTCCCATAAACTATTCTCTTTTTTTTTAATTCATTTTTCTTTTTGCTATTCTGATTGGGTGTTTTCTACTACTGGGTGTCTTTTAAATCAGTATTACAGGAAATTCAATCCTCTGCTTCATCTAATCTACTGTTGATTCCTTGTAGTATATTCTTAATTTCAGTTTTGTGTTCTTCTTTTCTGAATGGTTATTTTTTATGGTTTCTCTGTCCTTTTCTATGTTTACTATCTCTTTGTTGAAATTCTCACGATGTTCCTTAAGCAGCCTTATAACCAGTGTTTCGAACTCTGCATTTGGTAGCTTGCTTGCCTCCATGTCGTTTAGTTCTTTTCCTGGAGTTCTTTCTCCTGTTCTTTCATTTGGCATATATTTTATTGTTTCTACATTTTGGCTATCTCTGTGTTTGTTTCTATGTATTAGGTAGATCTACTATATTTTCTTATGTAGTAGTTGTCTTGTGGGGCACAGTGCAGCAATCTCCATGGCTACCTGAGCCAAGTGCTCTAAGAGTATTTCTTGTGTAGGTTGGGTGTGCCCTCCTATTGTAGTTGAGCCTTGATTACTCTTGGCACCTCAGTGGATGGTATTGACTCTCAGGTTTACTGGTTATGAGGATTGGCCACAACCACAACATTTGAGCTGCTGTGTAGGTGCTGATCCCATTGAATAGGATTTACTCCAGCAGTCTCTGGTGCCTACTTAGACCATGCTTTGGTTGTGCCGCTTGTGGTGCTAACTGGTTGGTGTCTATGATGGTTTGAAGTCAGCCACCAGGTTCTGAGGCCTCTTGAGTGAGGCTCCTGTGCAGGCCAAGGTCAGCTTCTACCTGTAATTTGTTCAAGGCCACCTGGTAGGATCTACAAAGCCATTCACATTTGGTTGCTGCCTATGCTAGACCTGGAGGTACATAGGAGAGGCCAACCTGGTTTGGGGAAGCTCAGCAAAAGGCCCAGGGAACCCCTAGGACTGCCACTACCTGCCAGCTATCTATAAGGCTCAGCCACTGAAAAAGCCTCAGGTGTTAAGGGAATTGGGTGTGGTGGGGTATCAGGGAGTCACCAGTATGGGGTGAGTGGTGTTGAATGATGTTTAATGTAGATTAATATCTGGTGTCAGTGCTGAGCCTGGGGCTTCTCTGCAAAAAAACTCAGAACCCACCAACACCAGCTGCTGCTTGACTGTCCAGGTTAGGTGGATCCCAGAGAGTTGTCCAAGAAAAACATTGTGCATGCCAACAACACCTGCCTGCCAGCTGTGAAAAGCCTCTGGTGTTGCCCAGGTTGGGTGGGGGAGGGCCCCAGGGAATCACCAAGGTGTCATGAGCAAGGCTCACCAGGCCAGTGGAATTTATATTTGGCTCCATGAGGGGAGGACTCAACACAGAAACAATGTCAACTGTCCCTGGACCAGCACTCTGAAGCCACACAACTCAGTCTCTTCCTGTATATCTCTGGCACCTCCTGAGTCATCATTCCTCTGCCAGAGCACAAGGTAAGTGCCTGAGAGTAAGTGAATCTGTGCACAAGCCTTTTATGAGGACATCTGGGTTTCCTGCTGCCTTCTGTTTCACCTAGATAGACAGAATTCTGGCTGATTTTAACAGCCAGATGTTATGGGAGCTGCTCTTCCTGACATTGGTGCTTCAATCTGGGGAACCTGGTTTGAGGCTGGGGTCCCCCACTTTTCAGGGAGGAACCTCTGCAGTAGAGATATCTCTCCTAATTCTCAATCACCACACGTGGGTATGAGACCAACCTGTTTCATGTCTCCATCCCTCCTACCAGTCTTATGTGGCTTCTTCATAATATCCTTAGTTGTAGGACCTCTGTTCACCTAGTCTTTGGATTATTCTCCAGGCTCATTGTTCTATAATTCAATTGTAATTTTAATGGTCACATGAAGAGCAAAGTACAGTGTTCACCTACCCTGCCATCTTAACTGGAACTCCTAGCAGCTTTGTTTTTAAATACAATTTTATAGTGAAAGTTGATCTACTTCAGAATGTAGTGAATTTAAAATTGTTTTTAAAAGAGAGTCTTTAGATTATTCTGAGTTTTACATGTGGAAACTTGAAGTTCCCTTGAACCACTGCCAGATCAGACACAAAATAAAGAGCGGTAATGGATTCTCAGGAAACAGTGGCTAATGTTTCCTCCAAGTGTTAAAAAGACAACTCACGTTATTATCCTCTTTCAGTGCACCATGATGCATTGGGTCCCACTGATCCATACATGGCTTTCTGTATACACAAGTTCTAATATAATAAATGCAGGCAAATATGGGGAAACTGAACACTTATTCCAGAATTGAGAGTAACATTTTTACTTGGTCACCATTTTAAAAATTGTATACAATGAGAAATTTATGTTGATTTTATATTCTCATAAATAAATGTGTTCTTGCAAAGAAGCAATTATATATAGTTTTTAAGTGTTAAAACTGAAGTGTGATTTGAGTTCTATAGAAACTCAGTAGAGAAAGAAGTTTGGTAATCCTATGAGGGGAGACTGTTTTTTATCTTCTGACTATGGTGACCTCTACAAAAAGTTAATCACTTCTAAAGAGTAACAAAGGCCATCCGTTAGTGTCTACTGTTTTCTTGTGAAAAGCAGGAAGGGACTAAGTGATCTTTTGATATTTAATTCAAGCCTCTAGCAGCAAGTATTCTCTGCTTATCTGGAAAAGGTATATGGTTATGGTTTAAAAGAGCTAGACAGGTGGGCGACTTCACTCATAGGATTGACAAATGTGCCAAGCTAAAAGAAAGTAGCTTGGAGCAGAATGTTTTGAAAGGGAAATCCCTTTGATTGAGTTTTCAAATTACTAAAGTAACATCATTAAATTCATGACTCTCTTACTAATAGAATCCTGAGTTTATAAATTGAAAATAGAATTACTAGAAGTCAGGTTCTCATACCCTGTGATTGTGGGAAAATGTTGTTTTTGTGTGAATGGTCTAGAAGAGGTAGGCAAAAAGTGGTAGTTTATGGAGGGACATAATTCTGTCTTGGGAGAGTTCCCTGAGGCTTACAGAGCAAATGGAGGTACATCAGGTAATTTCTACCAAGATTGTTTTCTTGAGAGGAACCTAGTGTTGGAAGGAGATTTCAAAGAATAATGCGTTGACATTCCAAAGACCTGGATTCTAGTCTTTGTATGATATATTAGAATTTCAGTTACCTAGCCTGAAAAGTGACAAACTTTGGAATTGTACTGTACTAGGTCAGTACAATTCCAAAGGGCAGATTTTTCTATCAATAATGAGAATGAAGGAGGCATTCTTTGGAGCTTGCTAAATCTTTCTAAACTTACAAAACTAAAATGCTGCAATCAAAAGCATTTTGAGTAGCAAAGAATCATTTGCTTAAAAATAGTGAAGGAAATTAGTTGCTGCACCATTGATAGAGAATGATACCTATAAAAAGTAACAAATAAGCCAAGGTTTTATTTCTGCATTGAACGTGTTTGTATTAACAGTCATTCTAAAATTAGTTTTCTTTCAAAAGGTGATTTTCCACAGACGGTATCTTATTTGAATGTAAAGATGACACTGGATAACAATTTAGTGATCACAATTTGGCAGCAGTTTCTTTTCAGCTTCTGGTGGGCTAATGTTCAAGTGAGAGCTACCCCCATCTGCTGTGCTGAGTTGCAGGAAACAGGCAAGAAACTAAGAAAAACCTCCCCAACATAGGCAAATCCACTCCAGGCTCACCTACGCTCTATATCACTAGAGAAAATAACTACAGGATCTCAGAAATAAGAAGAATGGCAACTTCCTCGCATATATGTGCCATTTCAACTGGCATCTCTTCTGCAAAGAGATTCCAAGAATCTTAGACAGCAATGGATTTGGAAACTTTATTTTCCCATTCTTCATTTCAGTGTGATCAGCAAAGCCAAATGTGTAAAAATGACATGTGTTTTGAAGACTGCAGTACAGATGCAACTGGTGTGTTCTCAGCTTAGAAGTATATACATTTCTGCCTGGGAGACCTACAGCCTAAACTGATAACAGAATACTGGACATATGGAAGAAAATAGTCTTCAAAACAATTCTAGGAACCTTCCATTTAAGCTGGGATTAATGAATTAAGTGTAAAATGAATCAGCAATATTGTTCTCTCTTGCCTTTGGTGTGGTACCACAGTCATAAGACAGCCTCGTTGCTATTATTTTTGCAATTCTTTTCTGCACTTGACATTTCTGTTTTCCAAGTTTTTGAGCATTTATGTTAACTTCCAGTACTTACTTCAAGGCTGGACTATAATGTTTTTGAGGAAGGTTGCTGTCTTACCTTTCTCTCACTCCTTAAAGCATGCAAGACGGTGCTAGCAGGCACACTCAATACATGATTAACAAGACTGCTAATCACCAATCCTGCCTTACCCTATCATCTTTCTCTAGACTGGGAATTCCGAGATGTCACTCACCTCACTTACATCATTCTAAATGAAATTTCCCTTGAGCTTCAGTGAAGTGATAAAAATGAAGGCAATGAGATAGCTTTTTATAAAACCAAATTTGTTCCGTCTAAGAGGATTAATATATTCTAAAATTGTGGTTTGCTCCTATTTTTGTATGTAAATGTCCTTTCTTTTATAAAAATAATGATGATGGTAGATCATCATTATTAAAATTACATTTAATATGCTTATTCAACAAAATTAAAATCCTAGCAATCCTTTATTTTCATCTCATTTCCCTTGTTCCTTCTTAAATGTTATTAGTCCACAAAACTCAAACAACTGGGAAACCTTGCTTTAGAGGGCAGGACTTTTGATTTGTTTGTTTGCTTAATTATGTAATATGTAGTTTGGGTTAATTTTCCTAGTAATGGTTCTTTTCATTACTGCCAGATTTCCTCCTTCTGAGCATTATTTGAGTTTAATGAGCAGAAATTCAGAAGTATATACACCTTTGGGTAGACCCTTTTGGTAATGAGTCAGGCTGGGCTGTGCAATTTGCTTGAGCCAATGGGACGGCAGCAAATCTGACCCAAGGAGACATTCGAAAAATGCTTGCAGATTGAGCTTGCCCTTTAGCTACTATTGGAACCCTGCCTCTGCCATGCTAAGAAGCTTAAGCTAGCCTGATGAATAGTGAGGGGCATGTGGCCCAGTTACCCGTGTTTCCTCAGTTAACAACCAGCCAACAACCATGTGAGTGAGGCCACTGGGATCAGCTAGCCTCCTGAGGGCTTACCAAGTGAGCACAGACACATGAGTGAGCCTAGCAGAGACCATCAGAGCTCACATAAAAACTGCTCAGCAGAATAGTGAGCTAAATAAGTGGTTGCTTTAAGCCACTATGTCCTGAGGTGGTTTGCTATGTGGCAATAGATAAGTGATACAGTGACAGTGCCAAGTCCTCAAAACATTGTAAAGAATATCTGAGACACATAATATCTTGAATGGATAAGGACACATAAGGATATGACAAAATTTACTGGGTAAAATTGAATTTGAACTCTCAGGCCTGTCTGCTCTCATCACTGACATATCTCTCTCCAGAGCAGGAACCTAGTACAATGCTTGGTTTGTAGGAGCCACTTATCTACATCGTTTGAACAAATCCAATGCCTGTGATCAGGGCCAGCTTAGTGACAGGAATGATCCACTGAATGTGTTTGCAGTTTGTAGGAAAGGCTTCCTCTCTCTACACATCTCCTTGGTTAATACTTGAAATTTCAACATCAGCAATTTGTTCTCTGTGCTGAAGTTGTGCTCCCTGTGAGGCCTTTAAAAAATGCAAACATTTCTGGCTTGGTTAGCATGCTGTCATCCCTTTCCTGTGAATGGATATCTCAGTCACCAGGGGTCAAAAGTTGGGGTGAGAATAAACAGCAAAAAAGAGAAGTAATGTTGAAAGGGTTGTGACAAGGCCCCAGTGACCAAACGGGGTGCAGAATGTGCCGAGTCAGCTCTATTGCTGGAGAAGAGCACCTGCTGACTTGAACAGCCCACTCCAAGGAGAGGAAAAATGGACCCGCTTAGCTTCAGACTCTTGCCCTGGGGACAGGGATGGTAGATTGTGAGGAAAGATTCATCACCTCACAGTATTAGCATTTCCCTTGGAAGGCCTCATCTGCTTCTTTGTACTCCCAAAGCAGCATTTTTCTGAAACATTTGCGGGGTGCACATCAGCCCTATATTTTTGGCCACGCTTTCTGTTGTCACACTCTGGGTATCTATCTCTATTTTTTTTTAAATTCTTTGGATGTGAATTGGTTTTGCCAACATGCAGAACCTCAATGATGAAAGCCACAGAGGGGACAGGCCGGTGGGATGCATGGCTCGCTGCTGCCAGATTCCTTCTTTCTGAACATTATCTGAGTTTAATGAGTTGAAACTCACAAGTATAATTAGCATGAGGCTTAAGATACTACTTTCTATATGTAATTGAATTTAATTTACAGCTTGAACAATTGCATTTATATGTTCAACTAAATGTTTGTCTTTGTTGGTTCTAAAAGTCTCCATACATATTTACGCAGAAAACCTTAGTAAGGCCAAGGATCATCTGTAAAAAAGCTAGGGTGTTAGGGCATCTCTTTGCTTGAATTGGAAAGTGAGTTTATAAAATGCAATCCTTGGAAACGACCTAAAAGACTTTAAGCTTTCTGATGTGAGACACTTATCAGCTTTCTAAATGTATAGCCTTAAGCCTTCAAAAAATGCTGCTCTGTTGTTAATACAGCAACCTGAGGCTTCCTGAGGTGAAAAGTATTTAGCATAATTAAACTGCTGACTGTTCTTAAAGAGGAAAGGTGGGTTTTGTTTTAAGATTACAAGTGGCATTTCCAAGTGACTTTGAGTTGGGGCCATCTTGATAGTACAGGATATCTAGCATTCTGCCATCCTCAAATTGCAGGCATAGCAAACTAAAAGTGCTTGTAAGGAACAGTGTAATTTCATACGCTCATTCCCTAGAGTACCCCCAGTCATAGATGAGAGTATCTCTTCCCTCCTTCTCCCACTCTCTTCTTTATTAAGCTAAGAGAGCAGGAGCAAAACAATGTTTGCAAAGCTGAGTTCTCCTTCCCAGGTATTTGGAACAAAGACTCTGAAGACCTGTGATCTCATCCTCAAGTCTCCCAGGTGAACCTAGAGGAACTTCAAGGGTTGACCCTGAGCAATTGTTTTCTGACTAAAGCTGAAACTTCTGTGCTGTTTGGCTTTCTTTGTATCACTGTTTCTCAAAATAGAATAAGGTATAGGTTGACCTTCTTTCCAGAAAAATAATCTATAGATTCCAGTGTCAAAGTTTAATGTTATCCAAATTTGTAAAAACATTAAAATACTTACAGCTTCAAATAAATGAGACAAATCTGCAAATAAAATAGAAACAAACCTATGAAATCAATGACATTCAAATTAACACGTTAATTTAAACAGATGCCTGATCTTGTTTTGCAGAAGCCATATCACCTGCTTATAAATATGTAAGGAACACTGCTGTCATGTTCTGCTCAGCTTACTTCCTGGGGGATTACGTGATGACTCAGTCCTTGCCTCACTTTTCTGTGTCAGAATGAAAGTGAATTGTTATTTTTATAGCACACTGAGCCATTGGTCTTTTACGACATGAATGTCCATTTATGTATGAAGTCTGTTTCTGTTCTTCCTGCACTAGTCCATGGCAATCAAGGTCATGATGCTTTAATGGAGAGTGAGAATAGTAGATGAGAGAAGCTGTTGGTTGCTCAGGGAAGGGGCCCACTCCCCTAGAAAGAAGCCCTGCCTGTGTGAACAAACTCCAGACTATAAGATCTGGAGCCTCCTTGAAATCTTCAGAGCGGTGAGGGGGTTTGGAGAATGATGGTAGACATGCTTCCTCTTAGTCAGGTGAGCTGTCTGTCACAGGGGCACATTTGCAAACAACCATTGCCTCAGGAGAGGCTCATCTATTCCCCTTGACAGCATAGGGTAGATAACAGCATCAGAAATAGCTTCTCTTTGCTATAAATGACACATAATTTACTCCTTGAGGATTTCTGTTGTCTCTGGCCCTCTTAAAACATAGTCTTCAAAGACTCTCTCCACAGAACTTAATCCTGGAAGACAGTTCTCAACGTCCAGAGACCCATTGCTGCTTCCAAAACTATGATGCTGCTTATTCCTGCTGCTCCTGGAAAGTACATGCCTCATCTATGGCAACATTCATTTGCTCTCTGTTGCTGTCACTTACTCCATTTCTGATTAGAATCTCTCAGTCATACACTTGAGAATCTGGTTCTTAGTCTTCATCAACACCTCTAATCCTGTCAGTTTTTTTTTTATGATTTCATTTGTGCTGCTGATTTAGCAACCCAACCTTGAAATTCTTAGACTCCTTAATCATCAGTGGCCTTTTACCACCCTTTAATTTTAGCCATCTACTCAGGTGACTGCTGTGTGTACCTCGCAATCACTCAGAACTCTTTCACCTCTGAATGTTTAACTTTCCATATCTTACTCTCTGATCATAAACCTCTAACTTTACTCTGATCCTTCACCTCATCCAAACGTCTGTGATAACTTTAATTTTTCCCATTTTATCACTTAACTTTACATTCTTCTAGCCTAGACATTTTGGACCATTGCTTCTACCACTTATTAGCTAAAATTCTCAGTTCCTTTGATCTGTTTTTCTTCTGTTACACATTCTCAACTAAACTTTAACTCCAAATCAACTTACTTATTTGACTTCCATGTTTTCTCATATCACAAACTTCTCAGACAGGAGATGCTTATTCATTAACCTCAATTTGGTTCAAAGCTGCCCAGTATTCTTAATATATTTCTCTTTCCTATATCCCACAAAATAAGACTTCACCTCCTCTTAAACCTTCTACCTTTGCATGTCTTCTCATACTTTCAACAGAGAACTAAGCAACTATTTCATTAAGAAAATGGAATCCATTCTATTGAAATCTCCTTAATTTTCTGCCACCTTACCTATAACATATCCACATGGGTACACATTTTTTACTTCTTGCTTCCTTATTTAATAAAAGAGAAGAATTAATCACCTCCTCATTATTCCCACTGAGCTAATCCCTGCCTAAATCTAATCTCTCCACCTCTGCTATGGATCGAATCCCTCCTTGCCTCTTTAGAGATTTTGTTATTCATCAATTACCTCTTTTGTCTCCTATAGATTCAGTCTTTCAATTGGCATCTTTCCATTAGCATGTCAACACACTCAAGTTTATCCTGTATTTAAATAAAACTCCTACTCAATCTCCTTCCCCCTTTTACCTATCATCTTGTCTTCTCTTCACAACTAGATCCATTGAAAGACTTGTCCACTCACATCAATTTCCCCAAATTAATCATCTCCCATTTGCTCCTTAATCCCTGGCCTTCTGGCTGCTATACCCATCTTTGCACCAAAATATCTCTTGCATCTTGTCTTCCTGTACCTAAATCCAAAGCAGGCTTTTATTCCTTATCTGATCATGCTGTTTGTGACACTATAAACTACTATAGACCACTCTCACCTATTCAACATTCACCCTTAGCTTCTGTGGCTCTGCACTCTCCTGGCTTTCTTCCTACCTGTTGTTTTTTGATACAATCTTCATTTCTGTTTCTTTAACTTTGGAAGTTCTTGGGATTTTCTCTTGGGCCCTCTTCTCTTCTTATTTAACATCTTCTTACTGGACAGTCTCAATAACTGCCATAGTTTCAAGTTATTGAAGAGCTATAGAAGCAGCAAAGATGGATTTGAATTCCAGACAAGAAGATGCTATTCAGAGGTGAGTGACGATCCCCAGTAGTTTCTTCTCCGGGAACATTTTCAGATTCTGGGCCCAGACAACAAGTTATACTTGGGGTGACCCATTCAGAGGCATTCTCCTAAAGGAAAGAGAAACTAGTGAGGCTTGTGATATCTGTGAAAGGCCAAAATGATATATTAAAAACTTATAAAAATCTAAAAATGTGGCTTATATTTCTCATAGGACATTTACTTAGTTCTGGGACAGCACGTATGTAGTGAATTAAAGATGCTTACAATCTCTAAACATTTCTTCAGTTGAGAATTGGGATCTGTGTCTAATGCCCTTCAATCTGAGCAGGTTAAGTAACCACTTTGAGAAATAAAATACTACAGTAGAAGTAAAATACTACATTGTAAGAAATTCTAAGGCCAGGCTTAAGGAGATTTGCAACTTCTATTTCCTTTCTCTTAGAACCTAGTCTCGATTCTGTGGAATATCCAAAGAGCAACATGGAAAAGCTCAAGTGGAAAAGGAATCTCAGCAAATAACTCTGGCTAAGCTTTTAGCCAGCAGATAGCACCAACTTGGCACACATGTGAGTAAGCCATCATGAAACTGGATCCTTCGAAATGCAGTTGAGGCACTCCAGGTGATGCCTCAGGGAACAGAGATGAGGCATCTCTATCAAGCCCTACACAGAATGTAGATTCACGATCAAAATAAATGTAACTGTTTTAAGCAACTAATTTTGGGGATGATTTTTAGGTGGCAGCAGACTACTGGAATAACATAGAAGGCTTGAAAACAAAGACTCGAAATCTCTTATAATCTTAGGAGGTTTAGGGGAGAAAGTTTCCCTAGAGGGGGGTGGCCTGCCCCAAATACCCAGGTTGTCTTCTCCTCAAGTAATTTACTAATGTACTAGATTTCAGAGCATCTGGGGTGAGTTGGAGGGGAAGTAGTATATTGAAGAGGGAACCAAGAGACAAAAGAGCTAAGTCCAAAACTTTTGAAATGCAGAAATGAGTTCCTTGCAGTCTTTCAGAGATGAGGAGACAGAAACCTGTTAGGCTCTTAATCAAAAAACTTAAAAGGGCTACTCCCCTCTCCTTCCTCAAAAATGTTGAATAAAAGATGAAGTTAGTCATACTAAAACTACTAACCATCCCTGTGCAAGTTCAATGTATGGCTGGATTGAGGTGATTATTCCATTACTTTACCAACCTAACAGAAAAACAGGAGGAAATACTTATTTGTGAAAGATGTCATTTGGAGATTTCATGATTTTTTTTATGGATACTATCCAGCATATTATCAAACTTACTAGACCATTGAAGATACAAGAATGTGTGACCTGTACTAAGGAGAAAATAATAGTCAATAGAAGACCCATAGAAAACTAGGCATGGACATAGAGATTATGATTGATATGTTAAAGAAAATATTTTAAAAAATATGTACAAAAAGGATGAAAATGAAGAGGATTGTAACCAATAAGGAATAATTAAATGGATGGTCTAGAAATGTAAAATATAGTATTCAAAATTAAGATCTCTTTATATAGGTTTAAAATAAAACCAGAAACAGCAAAAATAAAATTAACAAACTCAAAGATAGATCAATAAAAATAAAGTGAAGCAGAGTCTGAGGTGGGGAGAGAAAATGGAGGAAATATAACACATAAGGTCTAACATATTGTAAGTGGAATTCCAGAAGGAGATAGGGAACAAGTTCAAAGAAATATTTGAAATGATAATTGCTGAGGTTTTTAAAAATGACTAGAGATACAAACCAAGAAATTCACAAAACTCAGCCTAACTACTTCACAGTCAAACTTGTAAAAACCAAAAGCTAAGAAAAAAAATTAGAGTAGCCAGAGACAAAAGACATTACATTTAAATAAAGGATAATAAAATTGATGGCTGACATTTCAATGGAATCATGGCAGCCGGAAGACAATGGAATGACACCTTTAAAGTGTTAAAGTTTTTTTTTTTTTTAAAGCTAAAATTCTATGAGAAAATGGCACTAAAATGAAGATCAAAATTGAAGGGAAAAACAGAGCCATTTTCAGAAAAGCAAAAGTTGTGAAAAATTTTCTCCAGATAATTTGAACTATAAGAAATATAAAGGAAGTTCTTCATGCTGAAGAAAAATGATTCCAGAAGGACGGAAAGAACAGGAGAAAGAATAAAGAACACTAAAATATGTAAATAAAGGGTAAATATAAAATAATATTGATAGTTTATAGTAAAATTAAGAATAATATCTGTAAGTAATGAGATGTAGAAATCAAGTACACTATACAATGACATGGAGGTAAATAGAGATAAACTGTTGTAAAGTTCTTGCATTATTTGGAAAGTAATAAAAATACTCAGTTAAGGAGGCAAATTATACAATGTTGTAAAACTAAACCATTAAGAGAAATAGAACTGCGTAACCCCCAGAACATTCATACTCAAGCTATTAAATCAAACAATTTACTTCTGTCATTGAACACCTGTCAGAGTGAACATGAAAGCTAGTCATCTGAATTTACTGCATGGAGACCAGTAAATGCAATAAGCACTTGCTTCTGCAGCACCTTAATTAGTTGCATGCACAGCACTCTGTCATGCCCATTTGAATCTCCCCAGACTGGAATAGGATGCCTGAAATTAGATGTCCTCTAGCATCATTCCAAAATCTCATTCTGGGGCTCTTGTCCTATATATATCTGTTCCTCAGACTGTGTGCTGTCTCTCTCTTCTCCTCAGACAGTATTCAGAAATTGCTTTTGTTGTTGGGTCTAGTCACTTCTTACCCAAGGACTGTCCTTTGCTTTACATAACTTGATTAACAGACATTTAAGTTACCTTGTCTGCTGTCTTGAGTATGGTAATTATTGGCATTCAACACCTGAAAAAGGGGAAGGAGCAGAATGCCCTGCAAGCAGAATGGCACCATAACACAAATGAAAACAAACAAGATGGGAGACTTAGCTCCAATTATATTAATAATTATAATAAAGCAAATTAAAGATTATCAGACAGGATAAGAAAAGCAACTATAAGCTCTTAATAACAGAATACTGAATATAAGGGTATAGAAAGTTTGAAATAAAAAAGATGGGAAAAAAGATATCATGCAGACACTAACCAAAAGAAAATTAATATATCTGTATTGATATCATACAGAGAAGGCATAAGACAAGATAATTTTTTAGAAGTGTTGATTAAAAACTCAATTCAAGAGGAAGACAACAATCAGGGCAAAATTTGTTTGCCTAACAAAGTTCAAAACATATAAATCAAATATTGATAATTTTTTTTTAAAAAGATGACACATTCTCAATCATAGTTGATTTTAGCATTCTTCTTTCTATAACTGATAGAATCAGTAGACAAAAATATTGGTAGGGATATAGAAAGATTTGAGCAACTTGATTAATTTACATATATAAAACAAATAAAGATTATATGCAATGAGTGCAGAAATCACATTCTTCTCAAATGTGCCTGAAATACTGATCAAAATAAACCGTATGCTGGACCATAAAGTTCTCCAAAATATAAAAAGTCAAATTATACAGAATATAGTTTTTGACCACAACTGTTAACAGAAAGATGATTAGAAAATCATCAAATGTTTGGAAATTAAGTAACACATTTCTAAATAAATAACTCAGAGGCAATGAAGAAATCACAAGGAAAGTAGAAAGTATTTGATAATAAAAATATGAAAACATGTGAAATGCTGTTAAATTAGTACTAACAAAAAAATTATATTCTAAATTCACATATTAGAAATGAAAAAAGTTTGGAAACCTAAGTTACTATACCAACAAACTAGAAAAAAAGATATATATTAAAAGAAAATAATACGATAAGAGCAGAATTTTTTAAATGATTAGTTAAAAAGATTAATAAAACTGACAAACCCCTAAGAAGACTGATTTAGACAATTGCAAACAAAATACACAAATTGATAATATTAGGACAGAAAAGAGGGACAAAATACAAGTGTTTTAATATAGAGATATTATAAACAATCTTCATTAAAATAGATAAAAT
Source organism: Eidolon dupreanum (assembly GCA_028627145.1). NCBI lineage: Eukaryota > Metazoa > Chordata > Mammalia > Chiroptera > Pteropodidae > Eidolon > Eidolon dupreanum. Next base: position 18,179,486 of record CM053513.1, on the reverse strand, counting down.
ACAGAAATTGCTAGGAAAACACAACTTATTGAAAGTGACACAAGAAGAAAATTTAAAAACCGAGTATTTCTATATCATTAAATATGTAATTAAAAACCTTCTCACAGAGAATACTTCAGGCCAGTTTGTGTTATTGATAAATCTTCCTAAACACTTAAGAAAGGAGCAATACTACATTTAAACAAACACTTCCAGAGAATAGAAAAGACTAAATATTTCTCAACATTCTTACTAGACCATCATAGCCTTGATATTAAAAACAATGAAAGAAATTGCAAAATAAATGAATAAATATATAAAGAAAGAGAGAAAAGAAGGAAGGAAAAAAAGAGTGAAAAAGGGAGGGAAGAAAGGGAGGGGAAGAAGGAAAGAAAAAAGGAAGGAAGAAAGAAAGGAAGGAAGGAAAGGAAAAATGAAGGAAGGAAGGAAGGAAGGAAGGAAGGAAGGAAGGAAGGAAGGATGGAAGGAAGGAAGGAAGGAAAGAAAGAAATCATAGGCCAATATCCCTCATTAACATATATGAAAAAAATTCTAAATAAAATAGTAGCAAATAGATAATATATATTATAAGGTTTAGTTGAGGAATGAAAAATTTGATTAATTAGAAAATCAAACGTCATTTACTACATCAATAGTACAAAGAAAGAAAACCATATGGCCATCTCAATAAAAGAAAAAAAAATGAATTCAACATTAAAAAAAACACAAAACTCTCAGAAAATGAAGAAAAGAAATCTTTCTAATCTGATAAAGGTTTTCTACAAAAAACAGTTAACATCATACTTAGTGGTGTACTAATGAGTATGTTCTCCTTGACTCTGGGTATCAATCTGATAAGGCTGTCTAACATCACCACTTCAATTCAGTATTGTGCTAGAGATCCTGATGATCACAGCAAGTCAGAAAAATGAATAAAAATGTAAAGATTACAAAGGAAGAAGTAAAATTGTCATCTTTTAAAGGTGACATTTTGTGTCTGTAAAAAATCTAAAAGAATCATTTTTACTATTCCAATCAATAACTGAATTTAGAACATCCCTAGATATAATGCCAATGTATAAAAATCTATCTTATTTCTATGTACTAACAATGAACAATTTGAAATTGGAAGTTAAAAAATAGTATTATGTAAAATAACACTCACAAATCCCATCAAGTATCTAGTAACAAATCTAACAAAGAAAGTAAGACTTTTATACTTTTCAGTTTTTACTACAAAATATTGCTAAGAGAAGTTAAAGAATACCTAAAAAAATTGAGAAGTTTACCATTTTAATGAAATGGAATACTCAACATTTTTAAGATGTCATTTCCCCCCAGATTGACCTAAAGATTCATTGATATCCAAATCAAAATCCTAGGAAGGGTAAAAGGGAAGAGGTGAGGAGGGAGGTAGATGGGGTTAAAGGGGTCAAATATGTGGTGACAGAAAGAAATCTAACTATGGGAGGTGAACACACAATGCAATATATATGCCTCACTATTAAATTATACACCTGAAATTTACTGGATTTTGTTAACCAAAGTAATAATAATAATAATAATTTAAAAAATCCTAGAAAGCTTTTTATTTTTAGTAATTGGCAAGATTATTCTAAACTTTATATGGAAATGCATAGGACTTAGAATAATCTTTAAAAAAGAAAACAAAGTTGGAAGATATACACTATCAAGTTTGTGAACTACTACAGGCTGTAGTAATTAAGATATGAAATGGCACAAAGATGTAGGCTAACACCAATGGAACAGAACAGAGAGTGTGGAAACATACCCATTCCTATGTAGTCAGTCTCGTAAGGGAAAGAATGGTCTTTTTAATATGTAGGCCAGTTGGATGTCCATAAAGGAGAAAAGATGAACTCTGATCTCTACCCCACACCATACACATAAGTAAATTAGGAATGAGTTACAGACTTATATATAAAAAATTAAGTAAATTTTCTGGAAGAAAGCAGAGAATATATTCTTCACTTTCAAGTATGCAAGTTTTCCTAAATAAGAAACAAGTTAATAAATAGAAATTGGTAAATTAAACTTTATGAAAAATAAGAACTTTTATTTATCAAAGGATAATATTAAGAAGTGAAAAAACAAACCACTGAATGGAAGATGATATCCAACAAGACATGTTTCTATAATGTATGTATAATTTCTACTGATTGATAAGAAAGATTGGCAACCAAATTGAAAAATGAGCGGAAGACTGAACAGGTACTTTACAAAGGAGGATATCAAAATGAAAAATGACCGTATGAAAAGGTGTTTAAAAATTGGTACTCATTAGGAAAATATCCACATCCAAATGGCTTAAATTAAAAGACTAACAATCCTAATATTGGAGAGGATGTGAAATAGCTGCAACTCATATGTTTAGCTGGTAAAAGTGCAAATTTGTGTATTTACTTTGGAGAAATTGTTTGACAAACTCTAGTAAGGATAAGTATGTATACATATATCTGTATATCTATATCTATATCTATATGTCTCTGTGTATATATGTATATATACACATTAAGATCTATCTTCTATCTAAATATCTATCTATCTATCATCTATATCTATCTAACTAGCTAGCTATCTTTTTACTCAGTCATCTAGTAACCCAGTTATACTCCTATACACAGATCCAACAGTGATACATGCCTGTATCCTCCAAAAGACATGTGCTGAAATCTTAATAACGATAATGTTTTAATAGATAAAAGCTGAAAGAAAAACATCCATCACAGTAGAATGGATAAAAAAATTGTAATATACTAAATACAGACAGATACTATGAAATATAAAAAGAACAAACTACTTCTATAAAGAACAAAATGGATAAACCTCTGTGATATAACGTAGAGTGAAAGAATAGATACAAAAGATTAGAGGCTATAGGATTCCATTTGTATAAAGTTCCAAAACCAGGCACAGCTAATTTGTGGTGACAGAAATAGGAAGAACAGTTATTTCTAGATGTGGTGTATCAGCTAGGTGCTGGACACATTATGTGTCATGATCTGCCTGGTGGTTACAGGTATACACATATGTAAAAATCATCAAGCCATACTTCTAAAATTTGTGCTTTTTACGATGTTTGAGTAATACATCAGAGACAAAAATACCATCAGTGGGCTTTTGTCTTCTAAATCTATTCATCCTGATATCTCTTCTTGTTTTGTCAAAAGCCAAACTATCATATACTCAACCAGTAAAGATGCAGTGAAATACTTTTAGTTAGAGGCAGTTTAATATAGAAAAAATCAGCAGCCGAAGGTGCTAGCTTCCCATGGTCCTTGTTCAACACACCCAAAAAGACGACTCTGAAATGAAAGGGGTTGATGACAACAATGTGAGTAGTGGAATACCCACTGCAAGGAACCAAATCTAGACTGCAGCTGAGTGGTTATATTCTGGAGCTCTATTCTGAGGGAGTGAGACAGAAAGCTTCCTACCTCAACGAAACCTTGGAGGTGATGAGAAACTCTCATGACAACCCCCTGGGAAGATAGGGCAGTGAGTAGGGGACAGAAACGAGATGGACTCAGAGCAGTCCCCACAGGCCTCCTGTTTTGTATTCTCAGAGGATTACAAACCTTCCTGCCAAGAATTGGATTAAATCCAATTTTGCCTGTGTGCCTTTGCCTGAGTGGCCCATGTGGATCGATGGAATTTTGCCAGGGTGCCATGGTGAAGCCATCCCACTACAGCTTTCAAATCTGCAAATCCACCTCTACCTGAAATCTCCATAGGGGATTCTATGGACCCTCAAATTCAATGTTTTCAGAATTGTGTTTTTCTCCAAATGCCCAAAGCCAGATATCCTCCAGCATTCCCTACCTCAGCTGCCAAATCCAGATGAGATTTGAAGCTTAACATCCACATCTCATCCAACCCACTCTTCCACCAGTGTTTGCTATTTGTGTGAATGACACTGGCACCCTCCTGGTTAGGGACTTGAGTCATCTTTTTTATTTTGGTATTCAACCCAAATCACCAAGTTATTTGGAGCTCTACCTCTTAAGAATCTGTTGAATGCATCCAATTCTCTTCCTTTCCATTCCTACCACACTGGCTTCCTGCCCTACATGTTTCTTCCTATCAACACTTGGCCAGTGCTGTCTCTTCTAATTGGAATGACGTGCCCTCTCAGACAGGGCTTTCAGATTCTCAGCCCCAGTCACTTCTTCAAGGAAGCCTTTCTGTGATCTCCCACATGAGGTCAATTTTTCCAATTACAGATTCATATATATTCTAAATTATATACACTCTCATACAATTGTGTACTCTTTGTAACTCTTACTTCACCTGTGATTTTACATTCCCTTGTGTTATATTTGATTAGACTACAAGTTATATGAAAGCACAGAATGGGATGTTTTTGTTACCTATTGTATTCCCAATATCAAGCACACTACTTAGTATAGAGTAGGTGATTAATATATAATTATTGAATCAGTAAATAAGTAGCAATTATATTTTTGTGTAATTAGTTGTGTAATGTCTCCTTTTTCTCCATAAAAGCAAGAAACACAATCTTCAAGGCAGAGTTTTAAACAAACAGTTCTCAAAATATACATGCTAAATGAATGAATAAACATAAATGGTGAGTACCTGAGAAAGATAAAAGGGAGTTCAGGCAGTATACTAAGCACTTAGGTTGAGATGTGCCTGTGGCACTTAGCCACCGAAGGCCAGGCAGGAACCCGCTCTCTCAGGTTCCACTTGCAGTTTAATGTGGTATTTAGTACTTCGGTCCAGAGCGAGTTAGTTTATCACTTGTCACCTAGGCACCGAGGCAGAATGCAGGAGGCCTTTCCATTTGGCCTGCCTTCCAATCACACACCTTTCAGGCAGCTGCTTTCCCCACCCAATAACAAGGCGGATATAAATTGGAGGAGGGCTGGTACAGATGACAATGTCATCCCTTTCTACACATTTGGAACAAGTTCAATCAAACATAAAAACTAACCTGGAAGGGTAAAGCAAATGCCAATCAAAGAGAAAGTTCTGGGGGAATGTGGGAAAGGCCCATCTACCATGTCTGATTAATGTCAGAGACTAGCTTTAAGACCTAATTGTATATGAGTCTCAGCTTTTTCAAATTTGTTCTTTTTTTTGTTGTTATTGTTTTGTTTTGTTTTGTTTTGTTTTGTTTTGTTTTGTTTTGTTTTGTTATTAGCAGAGGAAGTATTTCTTTGTTCCAGATTTAAGGAAATGAAGCTGGTTATTTGAGGATAGAACAGTGTTTTCAAGGATTTTGTTTTGTAAATATGTGTACTCATTTTAGGTAACTACAACCTCCCCTGCTTCCTGCCCAATTCCACTAAATCTTTCTAGAACGTTGTGCTACCCTGGGTAGCTGTTTCACACATTTTATGTGTTGTGTTGTTTTTTAGGTTTCTTAACTAGTATTCTTATAGTGGAAATATTAATTTCCTTTTTCTCTACCTTAGTATAGTCAAGGCTTTTTTCAGCTATATAAAGGACAGCCAAAAGAAATGTTTTTGTGTTTGTGCTTGAGGCTTTATGTTACAGAAGGAAGACATGACCCCCAGGTAAGACGAAATTTTGGAGACAGTAAGGCCTCCTTGATGAACCACTTCCCATACTTCCCTACCTCATGATTCTCCCTCCTTGTGTCTCTGTTTTAATATGTTTAGAGGTGACATATATTATGGCTAGAAGCATAGGCCTTTTAAAATTTAAGTTTTTGTTAGTCATCAGGAGAAACAAATTGGGGAGAGCATGATATAAAAATAGCAAATGAGAAGACAAGCAAGAGTTTTCACACTTATGGTTCTTACAGGGTCTTGCATAGTTTCTGCTTTTCTTTTGCTCTTCGCTTTCTATTCTGAGGATGGACCATCCTGAATCTTTCCCTTTTTTCAACTTAAAGGAGGGAGTTATGCAGATTCTATCCTCCCTAGTTGTCAAAGTGCCTTTGAGCAATTGTCCTTTTTGTGTAGTGGGTCTTGATTAATATACACAGAATGCTCCTCTTTGGGATTTCTTCACACTAATTTAGACATTATCATCCATTAACACCTTCATTTAAATAAGTTTATCAAATTTGTTTTAGTTCCCTAACTGGCTGGAACTCAGAATTGGTCATCTTTTGTAGAAAAAGAGTAAGAAGTGGTAAAGAAGACATAAGATGACGTTTCTCAAACCTAGAGAAAGACCTAAGATTTTCAAGTGACTGTGTGTGGAATAACGCTAAGCCACCAAGTATGGAAGCTAGTCTTTGTAATTCTCTTTCAATCCTTTTAATTAATCAAAGATAAATTCTCCTTTTAGTTCTGGAGAATCATTACCACCTCTGTAACCCATGTTAATTTCCCATTTGAACAAAGAAAGATGTCAATATTATCAATGTTCTTTTATTTTTCATATTCATTATTGTTACCATGTATTGGTGGCTGGTGGTACTAGCTTTTCACTTACTTATTTAATCAGGGTAGGATATCTACTTTGTGCCATGTGTACCATATTAAAGAATTTGAATTTTTTCCTGAAAGTTTCAGGAAACTGCTGTGGGATTTAAAATAGAGGAATAACGTGGCTAAATGTCCTCAGAAAAATGACTCTAGGTGCTTCTCTTTGATCTTTCCATTATTAAAAATCTCAGTCTATCAAAGTGTTAGGTAGCTAGTAAAACATGAGTGGCAGGGAAAACAAAGGAATGGAGGCCCAGCCCAGAGACCAACCAAAGAACACCCCACTGATAGAGAATCCTTCCTGCATCTTGGGAGACAAAGGACGGGAGAGCCATAACCTATAGTTGGTTTAATCTAGCCACAGGAGTTTGCACAGAAAGTACCACCCTAACATGCCCACAATCTTAGCCTCATTATAACATCATTATTATACCGTGTTCATGCCCGGAAGTTCATGAATCTAATTATAACAGACTGAATTCTGGGTAAACACATGCACACTAGACTGAGTTATATAGCAGCCAAACATCAATCAAAATGGCCTCACATGCCAATCACGTAGAAACGCCCTTGTAACCACCCATTATGGTCCAAATATAATACAGACCTTCCCACTTCTGCATTGTTACAGCTCTCTTGGCTGAAAATCTGCTCCTCCCTTAGGACCAACTCTGTGTTTTATTTCTTTTATCTTTCCACCTCCCAAATTCCATAGGGCTGCAGCCTTCCTTACTATGGCCTGTCTCCTAAAATACACCTTTAATAAATCTTTTTTTAAATCTCGCTGACCTGTGATTCTTTGCTGCATCTGCGGGGAAGAATTGAGGAAAAATGCTAATTGCACTTATGCATTGTTACCCCCACCCCATGCCACTGGAGCAACAGTGTTCGAATTGCCCCCAAAAGGTAACAAAAGTGTTCTGAAATTGGTAAGAACTGACACAAAACAAAACAAAACAAAATCTCTTTTCTCCACCCTCTGCCACTCCCCAATAAACACAGTTTGTCTTCTACTTTCAGCTCTTAAAGTGTGTGCCAAGAAAGACTGTCCAAACTTAATGTGAAATCATAATTGCTTAGATGCAACTTTAAGCCACCTCAACACTATCTTCGTCCTTTATCCTTTGCAAAGTCGATTCAGATTCCTTGTCTTATTGGCTGTCTGGCATGATCCTCTGAGACACCTGGGACAGCTCTAACTCTTCTTGTTCTATAAATGAGGAAAAAGATGACGTCAAGGTGATGGAGCCCATATTTAATTCAATATATTCTCCTTTTGGTTGCTCCTGCCACTACACGATGGAGCCGTTAAAGATAAAGGAACTGTTGTTCACCTGGGACTCTTAAAGCTTTGTAACTCCTTTCTTCACGGTGGGTCTTCCACAGTGTCACATGACTGAGATCTCATACCCTGTGGGGCTCCCTCGATTGGTTTCTCTTAATGACTGTACTTTATTTTACTCTTCTACTCCCCGTCCACATTAAAGAAGACTAGTTAAAAGACAACTTCCATTTCATTTTTACACTTCCAGTGGTTTTTCCTACTCCTTTTCAGTAGGGTTCAGTGATAAAGTTAAAAATTGGTTATAATAGATCTGCCTTGGTCAGAGAGTGCTTTCCACTCAGCATCTTCAGATATTATTGCAGACCTGGCATTGCAGAGTGGATGCTCTTCGTTAATTTTCTTCTCCTTTACTTTCCACTCCTCTGAGAAGCAGATAATAATTGTACTAAACGCCTTGAGCAAAACTTAATTCGTTCCATGAATTCACATTTGTAAAACAAGCATTGGTGGAGAGCTGTTTGAAATGAAATGAGCTGAAGTTTACACAGTTAAAAAAGGAAGACGAGGAAGTAAGCTTACATCTTTCTCCCAGTTTGAAGGAATTAAGATGGTTTTAATTACCTCACCTGAGTTTTGTTATTTCATTTGTTCTTACTCCCTATTGTTTCCTTTATATAGCTAATATGATAGTATAAGTTCTGGTGGTATCACCTGGATTTTTTGTTTTAGGAAAGTTGAAGAGCCCCAGGTTAAAAAGTAAAAATCACAGTTCAAAATGTTCGTAAATGTGTGATGACAAGAGCAGAGGCTTAAGTTACTATGCTCAGTCATGTACAAATGCCAATAATAACTGAAGACGCAGAACTGAATATTTTACAGTTTTTTGAATAAAATAAATGGGTTTCTACTGTGATCTGATGTGAAAAAAAGATGTAGTTATTGAAAGAATTGGTGTGATATCTCAGAATGTAATCTCAGGTCCATCCTGCTGTGTGGACCAGCCACTTACACACAAAAGTGAGCTGTGTGGGGGCATAGAAGTTACTTTTTTTGACTGAAATATATACATGTACCAACACAAAGAACTAAGTCTAAGATGATGGCTGGCATCAGTTTAATGTTTATTGTTTTCTCTCAAGAACTCTGTTGACTTGACTGGAAGCAGGGAAAGGAATTTTCCACAGGCCTTTCTTTCTCTCAGTTGCCAAATACCTGAAAATTCTCCTGAGGTAAAGACCCACATGGCAGCCTTGAGCATAGACTTGAAGGAGAACAGAGTGAATAATACATTGCAAAGGGGTAGTGAATCCAGAGAACTAGAAATCATTATTCTAAACCCTGTGGGCAGAGGCTAACGTGACAAGGGAAATGGAGACACCTTGTGTGTGCCTGTGGTCTGGGACCGAAGGGCAAGGGGAGCAGCCCTTCCTTAGCCTCTGGGGAAAGAGAGCAGGGCTAGCAAACCAGGCAGACCACCCAAAGGGAGGAGGCCCAGGGTGGAGTCTCTTGGCTGTTGCTTTTGTTCAGGATAAGAACAGAGAGAAAATGTAATGGGCAGGAAGTGAAAGGTGCATCAGCCTCTGATAGGAGTGGTCTAGGGAGGTGGTGATTAGCTCTTACTCTGATCTGACTCTAGATCCAAGAGCAGCAGGAAAACAGGATGACTTTTTTGGGGGAGTGAGTCACGTGACTTGTGTCTGAAACACATTTCCAGAGGCCTGGGCATACAGAGTGTTCTGGCTGACTAGTCAAGTGATAGTGGATGAAAATATGACATCCCAGGGCTCTCCACAGCGTGAGGTAGCCTCAGAGGGATGCAGAAATTCTCTTCTCCCTTCGGAAACATCAAAGGAAAATCAAAGAAATTGCTTTCAATCTGATCCTTATAACTGAATGCCCCACTGATCAGGATAAGCAAGGGACAAACACATTAGAGTCTACATAAAATGGCTTTTGGGAAAGTAAGATCTAATTCACTGAGCTGAATGATCATTATAGGCTGTAATCAGTAAAACCAAATTTCACAGCAAATGGGACACTTGGTATTCCCACCCAGCTCAGGAGAGCTGTGTTGTGGACATGATGTAGAAGGAAGAAAAGAATTCAATCCTGCACAAATGCTCCATCTTTTTCTGTCCAGTCTCATGGACAGTTTGATTTTGTTTTCCCAGACACTGTTCGTACTGGTGGTCCTGCTCGTCAAGATGAGCTAACTGAGCCAGTTTGTGGAAACTCGTCTGTAGCTTTTGGCTTTCAGCTAAAGCCAGGGCTGTGTGGATTTGACCGCCTGTTGAGATCAGTTCTGCATTTGTCCCTGTTATCAAGGTGAACACAGGTAAGCATTGCGCATCAATAAAATGCTGATCAAGGGAGCAGTCATGATCTGATTACCCTCCAGAGTCAATTTAAGCCAAAATAGTGCTACTAAATCCCAGTGCTAAACATCTAAATAACTTCATGGGCTCTGCCCAGAAGAAAAAAATCAGGGCTGTTTAGCTAACTGTTGGAGGCAAAAGAACTTGTCTTTTTGAGAACAGGCTACAGAATTTAAAGACTCTAGATGTGAGCTTTTAAAAGACATATCATTATTTCTCTCTAAATTTTGTACAAATTAAATTTTTTTCAACTAGAGCAAAGCAACCTCCCCATTTTTCAGTAGAATTCCCTTGCCTTTTATTTCTAAATGTTGGCATCTGGGATGAAAATCAGAGCATCTGTAGTACACTGGCCAGCAGGGCGAGCAGGGATAGATGTCTGACGCCCGCTCTGGCTGAGCTGTAATGAGGAAGCAAACCTCGATAAACATTTTGGATGAATAGTGTGTCCCACCTCTGAGTGTGCCTCTCAGGGAAGATGCTCCCATAACAGTCCACAGAGGGCATCAGTCCACCTTTGATGGCCATAGTCATTAGAAAGTTTTTCTTTCTGTTAAGCCCTCATTAGGCTTCACTATGACTCCCAACTCTTCACAAAGGAGACAGAAATTTTAAAATGTTTTTGCCTTGGAGCAGAAAGCACTCAGATATAAATACCATATTTGCCAAATACAGATAAAAGGTTCATATGTATTCTTCAATAGCGATAGGAACAAATGTGTCCCATATATGCATGCTCATATGAACATAGCTTGAGTCAATCTCAGCATATTAATTTGAACCATATGAAACTGTTAATTTTGTAGGTCACAAATGATTGATAATTGGCAACTTTACATGATTCAAACTATAACATAATGGTTAAGAACATGGACTTTGGAGCTGGCTCTGCCACTTACTAGCTGTGATCTTTGGCAAGTTACTATCTACTCTAGGGCTTTCTTTCCTCATTGCAATAGTATTTCTCTCATAACTATAATCTCATTCTCACAACATTTGTGAAAAATGAATGAGTTAATACATATAAAACATTTAAAAGAATTCTTGACATATAAAGATCATTATTTATTCCCTTTGCATAAGATTTTGCTGGCCCCAATTACATATGTTAACCTAGAAAGATAGAGCCTATGTGGGGTGGGGTAGATGTCTGCAAGAGGGACATTTGCCCAGGGCTTCATGTTTAAAAAGGGTTTCAGTGTAAATTTTTGACATTACCCCCAAATGAAGGTAAACATGCAGTCACATACACACTGACAAAATTTATGAATTACTGTAATACATAATAAGTTATTAATCATTAACATTTAAATTTATCGCAATATTTAGAGAGTTTTTTGGCAATCTGTTTTTTTTTTGATATACTTGAACCTCATGAAAACATACAATTGGCTCAAGATTCTTAATCCTCAAGAGGATGCAGGAAAGGTAACAGCTAAAAGCCACTAACTCTTGTATATTTTGCAAAAATACAAAAAAAAGAATACTGGTTAAAGGATAAAGTTAGCAGAGTCCTCTCTTGTTAGAGCCTTTGACAAACAGGTTACCTCTACCTCCAGCTCAATGACATTTCAAGTGCTGGACAAGGGGAGGCTGGTCATTAGCACGAATGAGTAGCTTGTATCATTTCCCATACCAAGAAATGCAACGTGTTGCCAGTGTTTGTTAAATGTCATATTGAGAAAAACAACCTTTTAGGAAAAAATGATTGAAGATCACACAGTAGTTCACATCTCAGATATTCTAAAATCTTACCATAGATTAAGACAACTCAATAAAGAACTGTTAATTTACACAGTATTTTAATGACTGGCCCCAAAACTTGCTTTACTGAATCGCTTGTGTAATAGAAACAGTCCAGTGGAAGTCTCAATAGTCATGATAGGTTTAGTTTGCTATAATAATATTGTTCTAATGACAGATAATGTCCCCTTTATGCACAGAGTAAAATTTTCATTTGGTATTGGAATCAAGAACAGTAAATTTTATAAGTAACTAGATTTTCATTTTCAAGGTGGCAATTACAAACCTCAGAACCAAATGCATGGTCAATTAAATAAAAGCCAGTTTTTCCTAATCTTATTCCAGGTTCCATTTTATTACATTGCCATTATTTTATTTTCTCTAAATTTTAAAAATCAGCCACATCGAGGTATAATTTATATACAAAAAATTCACCAGTTTTAAGAGCAAAATTCCATGAGCTTTGATAAATGTGTAGAGTGCATAACTACCACCACCCATTCTGATGGTTACTAGAATGTTTCCATCACCCCAGAAATCTTCCCTAGTACCAATTTTTCATCAATCTTGATTCCCCATTTTCAAGCCTTAGAAACCACTGACCTGCTACTACAGTTTTGCTTTTTCTAGAATTTAATATAAATAGAATCACACAGTCTTTTATATCTGGCCTCTTTCACTTAGCATAATCTTTTTGTGAATTATGTTGTTGGGTATATCAGCAGTTCATCCCTTTCTATTGCTAAACACAAATTCCATTGTGTGAAGATACAGATGTGCTAAAATATAGATTGATTTCAATTTGGGACTATTATATAAAACTATTATGAACATTAATGTATAAGTCTTTGTGTGAACATATATTTTCCATTATGTTAGATAAATACGTAAGAATAAGACTAATGGCTCATATGTTAACTACATGTTAACTGAATAAGAAACTGTCAATTTCTTTTCCAAGTTGGTTGTACCATTTTGCATTTCATCAGCAATCTATGAGCATTCTGGTGGTTCTGTATTCTTGGCAGCACATGGTATTGTCAGTCTTTTTCATTTTAGATATTCTAATGCATATGTAGTTGTATATTATTGTGGTTTTAATTTGTATTTTCCAATGATTATTGATGTTAAGCATATTTTCCTGTTGTCATCCATATATCTTCTTTGGTGAAGTATCTGGTCAAAATTTTTGCTCCCTCATCTTTTAAATTGGACTGTCTTCTTTTTATTAAATTTTAAGTTCTTTATATGTTTTGCATATATTCTGGATATGTGCTTTGCAAATATCTTCTCTCAGTCTGTTTCTTGCCTTTTTTCATCCTTAACAATGTATTTTCAAAGGCAAAAGTTTTTAATTTTGATAAAGTCTAATTTATATAATTATTTTATAGTTTATGATTTTTATATTTTAAGAAATCTTTGCCTAACCTATTGTAAAATCGTCTTATATTCTCTTCTAGAAATTTTACATTTTTTGATTTTACATTTAGATCTATGACCCATTTTGAGTTAATTTTGGTATGTGGTGTGAAGTGAGGGTCCCAGTTCACTTTTTGCACATCAGTATTCAATTTTTCCAGCATCGTTTATTGAAAGAAATATATTTTCCCCATTATCTTTGTACTTTAATAAAAACTAATAGATCATATATATGTGCATTTATTTCTGGACTCTATGCCATTTCAATGACTTATATGTACATGTGGTTGCTGTAGACTTATACCATGTATTGAAGTTAGGTTGTGCATGTCCTCCAACTTTTTTTCAAATTACTTTAGGTATTCTAAGTACTTTACATTTTTTCATGTACATTTTAGAGTCAGTTCATCGATTTGAACAAAAAAAAACCCAAATCCTTATGAGATTTTGATTGAAATCACATTGAACCTCTATGTCAAACATGAAAATATGCTTTATGGACCTCCTGCTACAGGAAAGTTAATTGACCTAGGGCCCCAGATGCTGTCTTCTGAAATCCATTGCTTCATTTGGGCCAAGATCACACCTCCCACAGGCTGCTTCCCAGTCAAGGACTGGAAATACTAAAGGAGATTCATTCCTGGGAGACAGGGAAGTCCATCTTTGTTGAAACTTCTTTAGATTGAATGAAACCCAAAGACAGTCCACTCAACATTCTCTCTCTCTTTCACTTGGGTTCACACTACTTGCCTCATAGTCTGGCAACATTCTCAGCCTTTTCTCACTCTCCCCCTAATCTTTTCCTCTCAGGAATTTTCCTTAATAAAATCCTTTCATATTTAAACCTGTCTTTATGGCTGCTCCTCAGAGGGCCTGAATTAACACAAGTGGTACCAAGAGTGGTCTGAAAAAGCAGGCAGCAAGACGAGGGCAAAGAATTAGTTCACCTACTTCTTGGCAGGTAGAGAGCATATGTAAGATCCTTGGCACAAGAATGCAGTCCAATTGATAAATATTTCACTGACGGTTGACCCTTGAATATGTTCCAATAAAGGGAAATGCTATGGTGGGTATGATGATATAATAATTAAAAATACAAGGAGAATAGTACCTGCAGAAACAACCTGATTGACCAACACTAGGCGTACTGACTCCCTGCTAAGGATAATGAGGGACTAACAACTTAAAAGCCAAGTGTGAGAACCATAGAGCCTCCTGTGGTAAAGGTGGAAAGGTGGTAGCATATAAAGTGATCCTTACCACCTACAGCCGAATGGGCAGACACACTCTAAAGGCAAACTTAGAGCTAACTGTGAGAATGGCAGAGCTCCAGATATATTCAAATATCCTTCAAAGCAGAGAAAACTGGATAAATGTCCCTGATAATGCTGACTCTAAAGCACTCTCACCCCAACCCTCTGGGCACACATAGGGTCCCACCTCTTCCTAGCAAGGGCTAACACTTCACCAGGCTGAAAGATGCTGCAGATTCCTCCTCTCCACATGACAAGTGTTCCCCTTAGGTGCTGCCCCTGTCATTGCTCCTGCTGCCAGACAGGTAATTAGGGTTATATCCCAGGATGATCCAGCTGTGGTCAAGGTAAGGTTTGATGAGACAAGAGAAAGTTTATACACTGAAAAAATCAAAACAACTAACCCCAGTACTGACAAGAACCAGGGAAGCACTCCTAGGGTCAGATTTTGAGGATACTCAGTCAAGGATGCTAGAATGTAAAGCTGGATAAGCAAGAATTCATTGATTTAGGGGCATTTTCTCAGAATGTGAGATTTATCACCCTAGCAAAGACCCAGGGGATGGGACAAACTCATGCTGGTATGGCTTTTAAAAGCCTGAACAAAATGGTGGCCGACTCTTAGTAAAATAGAAATGCCTGAGTTTCCCTGACAGGTGGTAGGGGAAAGAAAAAAAGCTTAAAAAGGACTATGTTCCTATAAAACTTTATTCAGAAAAAAGACAGTAGGCCAGAAGTGGATTTGACTATAGTTTGCAGACCATAGTACTAGACAGCAGCCAACAAAAGTGCTGTTTGACATTTATAATTTCAAAAGAAAAAAAGAGTAAGAGTGGAGGTTGGTTGAATCCACAGATGTGGACCACCACCCCTCAGTTTTTTTGATTACATATCTCTACCATCTACCCACAGTATTAAAGAATTCTATTTGGCCATCCTCATTATAAAAAAGTTTTGCCCTACCGACCTGGGATACAATGTGGACTTACCCCAAGTGCTAAAATATCAGTTCCAACTATGCAACTCAGGAACAAGGGAGTGATATGAGAAAGATTTGTGGATCCTGGGGACCCACTGTGAGCTAGGATTTAGCCAGGACTCTTGATTATTACCTGGCTCCCTCAGGCCCCCACTCTAATGGGGGACTATGATGATGCTTTGAGTCTCTAGGTATCAATGTGAACTCAGACTTAGTTCTAGAAATTTCTGTTTCTCCCCCTTTCCAGCATATAGTCAACTGAATAAATATCTATAGTTCCCTATCATATCTGAATTTAATTCATCAGTCTGCAGAAACCAGACAGATCCTGGAGAATGACTTATACTACCAAAGACTTCACTGAGTAGCAGCCTCACTGCAGCTGCTATGCCAATTATGACGTTACAGTCAGCCCTTCAAATTTGTGGGTTCCGCATCTGTGGATTCAACCAACCTTGGGTCAAAAATTAAAATAAAATAAGGTAAAATAAAAATGGAATATAAAAAGATGTTACATTGTACTGATGTGTACTATGCAGTTACTGCCTATGATGGTTGCCTCTGTATTGAACATATATGGACATTTTTCTTGTCATTATTACCTAGACACTACAGTATAAAAACTATTTATGTAATATTTACATTGTATTAGGAATTATAAGTATTCTAGAGATAAAGTATACAAGAGGATGTGCATAGGTTATATGCAAATACTATGCCATTGTATATAAGGGACTTGAGCATCTGTGGATTTTGATATTTAGGGGGTCTTGGAACCAATCCCTATAGATACCTAGGAACAACTATACTGATAAAGCAGACAAATAAGGCCTCAGATATGTGAAATGCTGCCATCAGTTTGGAGATGTGTTCTTTTCATTACATTTAGGAAAAAGGATCAGAAACACTTTTTGTTCATGTGAGAAGGGCTATACTCAAGTACAATGTTTCTTTAGGGCTATTTTAATACTCCTGCTCTCAGTCATTATATAGTTCAAAGAAGTCTGAACCATCCTGGTCTCCACAAATCATGTATCATATCACTATCATGCTGCTGGGGCAAGATGAGCAAGAGGCAGAAGTACACTGGAGAGCTGGATATGTCACATGTGCTCTAGAGAATGGGAGAGAAATCCTCTGAAGATTCAATGCACAACTCAGTGAAGTTTTTAAGGATCCATTGCTAAGAGTATCCTGCGATACCCTTTTCAAAGAAAAATGCAAATTACAACCACATGAATCCTTCACCCCTAAAAAGAATCATGTTGCCTTGTAGGCTTTTTTGGGTTCTGGCCTCCACACTGCTGCTGCCCGTGAACTAGATAACAAAAAGGGTTGCCAGCTTTGAATAGCACTCAGAGTAGGAAAGAGCACTGCATCTGGGCCAGGCCATGATGCTCTCAGCTCTGCCACTGGAATCATCTGATCAAGCAGATCCTATGTTTTAGTCAGTGGGGGAAAGATGATGCAATATGGAGCTTATGACAAGCTCTGGTAGGAGAATCACAACACAAGCCCCTATAATTCTGGAGTCAAGCCAGGCCATCCTTAGCAGAGAATGACACACTTGGGACATCACTGAGCTTTGATAGAGATGGAATGTTTAACAACGGAACACTAAGAAGCCATGAATCCAGAACTTCCCATTATGAATTGGGTTTATCAGACCTTCCAAGTCTAAAGCCAATGGAAAATATCTTTCAAATGCCTCACACTAAATGCTAAGTGTTCTATCACATTGAGCTCCCACTTCCAAAGCCTATCTCACTACTGCTGGCTTTGAATGTCTAACTTGTTCCAATAGACCTCCAGACTTGAGCCCCTAACAAGGCAAAGAAAGACTAACAGATCCTGTGGTGGAGAGTGGACTATAGGGTCAGAGGTTTGTCCTCAGAGGAGTAGATAGCTGCTCTAGGAATGGACTTGCCTCTCCTGCAGAGCCTTAGGTGTTTAAACAAACAGCTCTTGAAAACTCATGCTGGCTGCTGTGGACAACAGATATTATTGAGCAAGTCTGAATAAGGGAGCTGTGGCAGTAGCCCAGATAAGAGTTGATAAGAAATGATGGTTGAGCGGCACTAGAGATAGTGAGATGATAGGATTCAAATTCAAATAAATAGTATTAAGATAAAAGCTTTCTTCTAAGAAATCTCAGGCTTATGTTTCTACATTTTAATAGCCAATATGTTCTCCCTGATTATCCTCTGACTCAATGAATCCTTTGACAAAATTGCAAACAATGTTTCAGGGTCCCACAGTCATAAAGAAAGCAGGGTAAATATCCAGTGGCTGTGTGCCCAGAAAGGGTGTTACTTTTGGCAAATTGAACCAGAGCAATTTCCAAAATAGTATTTATTCTTTTTAAAATTATGCACACGACAAATGTCTGGGTGAACTGACTTTTCTAACCCATGCACTAATGTGTAGGTAGGCTTATAATTTGGAGCATTTGCTCAGGAAATCCTGAAATTAAGGTTCTTTCAGAAGTGTTGACTCATTCCATCAGCACTTTCTGAATATATCCATTTAACACACCAATTAGTAATTTTAAATTGCCTCCTAAATTCTGCAGGTGATTTTCTGATGAAAAGTTGCTTTGCTAATTCAAGTGGGTGTTGTTTAGAATTTGGTTTAACACTGAAAATAGCTTTGACTTTGTTTTTGATAAAAATGGAAACTATTAGAAAAGGTCCAACCAACTGAATATTTTCCAAATATACTACTGTGAATCCAGTACAGTCTACTAGTCTGTGAGATTTACATTCAAATATGGCATTCATGCATGTACACATTTCACATTTGTAGAAAACAAGTCTTTGGCACAGGGTAGTCTATGAAAAGACCCTTGCTTTTAATCATTTATATACAAGTTCCAAGAAACATGAGTAAGATATACTATGTAATACATAGGGTGTACAATATAGCATGTATGTATTTATTTCACCATTTAGTATTTTCCCAGATTAATTTTCTGCCATGAATGCCTACTACTCAATGTCAAACATCAATTTTAATTTAAAACTAATGATTTCAAACCTTCAACAAAAGAACCTCCTCACTAAGAGCTATTTACATGACAGATTTTTAAGTAATTTCTTACATTGGATGCATGCAGAAAACTTCCATTCTGAAGCAGAGTTTTCTACTAAGTTGAGAAAAGGAGAACAAAGGTAAAAATAACAATTTAGCTTCTCTCCTCATCATTTGTGTGTTACCATGGTTTGGGAGCTTAGCATAAACATTTACCCTTAGATGAGGAGAGTGTGCAGGGGTAAGGGAAGATATGGTGATAGGCCAATCACCACTGTTGGCAAAAGGCTTTTTCTAAAATTTGCTTTCTAACAGAGCCTTAGCCTCCCTGGCTTGGCCAATGGGATGTTTACTCTTCAATATCGATAACTTAAACTTGCTTAAAAATAAATTATTTATAGTCTTAAATGAATTGAATCCAACTATTCACTATGCACACATATTTGTTTATAGTTATTCAGTGTTGAGGCAATAAAGTACCATGGGTGCTCAAATCTCATGGAAAAACCAGTCTCATTGTGTTAGGAAAATGAAGCAGTAGATGGAAGTGGCCAAATTGCAGACTCTCCAGGAACTGAGTGTTCTATCATACACATATGAATTTATACAGCTTGCAACTTGCACTGTTTCTCCACCATAATTCTTCCATTTGTAAGTTATGAAAGAGTAGCTTAGGATTCAACTTTGGGGTAAGGCTATATAAAGTTTACGATCTATTCCAAATCCTAGGTCTCATGAAGCCATAAAAATGCTGTGTATGGCCAAATTTTTGTTGCACTCTTCACTGCCATATCTTTTTATGTCACTTTTTTTTTCACAGAAAAAAGAATTATGAAAGACTAACATACTTTTATTTTCTCTATCAACATTTATTACATGAGAGGACTGTATTTTCCACACTTGAAGAATTAAGACACGTGTTCTGAATGGTGGTATGAACAGGATAGCGTATTTGAAATTTCAGCGTATAGATCTCTCAACTCTCTCACTTTTTCCTAATTCTCTCTTTTTCTGGCTCTTCTTGTCTTCTCCTCTATCTATCCCTATTTTCATACTCCTCCAGTTTCTTCTGGTCTCCCAATCAAACACACTCACATACACCCCACCCCACAATCTATCTATTCTCTTTCCTTTGACATTTTGCTTATCCCTCTACCCTTCCTCTGCTTCATTTTTCCTCCTTCCATTCCTCATTTTAAGACTGAGGTATTTGAGCAGGGCCCTGTGGACTTATTAAGGATGAGAGGGAGAGACCAGTCTTTGGTGTCCTCCAAACTGGAGAACATTTCTAACGCGCCCTTTGGAGAAGAAAGGAAACAGAGAAGTCGACAATGTTAGTAAATTTCTAGTTTTCGGGAACTAAATTAAAAACTAATTCTTGGCATTTTAAGATCTTAAAGACTAGGACTCAGGACATAGCACCAACAGACAAAGAATTTCAATTTTTGATAGATTTATTTTTTAGGAAGTTTTAATCACAGTTGCCATTATGAATAGCATTGCAGGAAAAAAGTTTGTCATTATTTTTTAAGTAAAACATTTATTGAAATATAATGGAATACACATACAAAAGACTGCATGAAACATAAGGGTATAGCATACTGAATTTTTTTCAAAGTTAAAGATTCTTATCACCAGATCAAGAGCATAGGACATTACCAGGCCTCTAACTCCCCAACTTGCCCCTTGCCAGTTATTAAGTCTCACTAAAAGGAACAGCTCTCTGAAATCTTCTCACCATTGATTAGTTTGACCAGTTTCTGAATTTTAGATTAATAAAATTGCACAATATATATGTTTTTCTAACCCACTTCTTTTACCTAACATTATTTTGTGAGATCCGTTCATACTGTTAAGGTATAGCAGTAGTTTGTCCCCTTCTCAAGGCTTTGCTGTAGTCAATTGTATAAATACATCACAGCTTATTTATCCATTCTATTGTTGATAGATATTTGGGTGGTTTCCAGTTTTTTGGTTATTATAAATAAAGCTGCTTTGAGTGTTCTTATACATGTCTTTTGGTGCAAACATATATACAATTTTGTTAGGCATTTATCTAGAAATAGAAATGCTAAGTCATAGAATATATGTAGTTTAGTTTTAATAAATACTGCCAAACAGTTTTTTAAGGTGGTTGTACAGATTTGCAACCCCACCAGAAGTACATGAGAATTTCAGTTGTTCCACATCCTTGCCAATACTTGTATTGTCTTTTTGTCATTAGCTATTCTGTCAGGTGTATAGAAGGATTTCATCTCGGTTTTAATTTTTATTTCCCTCATGACTAATGAGCACGTTTTCTTATGTTTATTGAAAATTTAGATTTCTTTTTTGTAAAGTGTTTTGCTCAATTCTTTGATCGTTTCTCTGTCATGCTGTTTATCTTTTCTCATTGATTTGTAAGAGTGTGGTAGCCAGGCTCTAAAATTTCCTCCAGTGATTCTCAGCTCTTGTATACATGCCCTGGTGTACCTCTTTCTTGAGTGTGTTCTGAATCTACTGACTCAAGTCTAATGAATATCTAATGAATGGAATATGGCAAATGTAATGAGATGTCATCTCTGACATTAGGTTTATAAAAAGACAGCGACTTTTGTCTTGCTCATTCTCACCATCCCCCTCCCACACCCCACCCCAACCTTTGCTTAGGGGAAGCCAGCTGCTGTGTTGTAAGCTGCCCTATGGGAAGGCCCACTGATGAGTCTAGGCAGCAGTCAGTGAGTACAGTGCATCTGGAAACAGATTCTCCCCTAGTCAGGCCTTGAGATGACTATAACCCCATCTGACAGCTCCACTGCAGTCTCATGGGAGACCCTGAGCCAGAGGCGCTCAGCTAAACCATGCTTGGATTCCGGACCCACAGAAACTGAGATAATAAATGTTTGCTGTTTTAAGTCACTAAGTTTTGAGTTAATTTGTTTTGTAGCAATAGATAAATAAAAAGAGTTCTTTGTATATCCTAGATGAGTCTTTTGCCACTTACATGTACTCTAAGCACTTTCTCCCTTTCATGGTTTTTTTGCTCATCAATTCTTTTGATAAGCCTAAGTTCTTAATCTTTCACGTATTGCAATTATTATATTATTTGATGATGAGTGCTGATGTATTTGTTCTATTTAAGAAACTTTAGGAAAGCTTTGCTTACCTAAAAGTCATGGATACAATCTTCAATTCCTGCATTATCCAAAGAAAAAATCCTCACTCATCCAAGTAGAATATGTTTCCAGATAATAACATTATAATACATAACATTTATTGAACAATTCCTAAGGGAGAATGCTGGATGCGCTTGCTGTGTAATATGATTCAAACTCAAAAGGTGCTATGTAGCAGAGTATGAGATTTGTACGAGCCTTTCAAAGTCTTCATCATTAATTATTTATTTACTGATTACTTTCTTGACATAGTCTTGTCATTTTGGGGTTCTGGCTTGTCTAATAATATTTTCTGTCTTAATGAGATGGGGTGAGGGAGCCAGTTTGTTTGAAATTAATTGATTTGGTCCTTAAAACAGTTGATGTTGTTTTCTGTTCCTTTCTATTTCTTTCTGTTTCTGTGCAGTAATTTTGAAGTCGTTTCAAAGTTGCAAATTATAGAAGGCACACTGCGCTTCAGACGTTCTGTCTTCCTTTCCATGGGTGAACATTGTTTAGTCATGTGAACTTGGAAAACTCATTTCACCTCTTTGAGTATGTTTCAGTGTTCCTGAGGTGGACAGTTTCCTTTCCTGGGCAACATTTTGCCTATTTAGCATTGTTCTGGTTTTCTCTGGGGAGTGACCGCTTCACCATTGGGCACAGCTTCGGTGTCACAGATCAGGAGAACTGCCCTCCTCTGAGAAAGACAGCTGTGTCCCTGGGAACTCCTCCCAACTCTTTCTCCCCGCCATGGCATAGCCAAGGAACAGGCATATACTCTAGCCTCATCTAATCATAAACTCACTGTGACGATGCAATGGGGTGAGCCAAAATTGGACATTAGCTTATTTTCATTCATTCATCAAGAGGAATTGCCTGACATCCAAGTAGCTCCTGTCCTGTTTCCACCTCTGCCATGTAGTGCCTTGTGAGGATTGAATTATATTAGGTAGCTAAAGCAACTAGCACAGTGCCTTTCCCTTAGTAATTGTTCAATAAATGTTATATATCATATTGTGGTTATTAGGAAATATATCCAATTTTGGTTAAAGAGTTTTTCTTTTTGAAAATACAATAAAATGAATTGTGTAGTTCAAGTTTAGTCTTCATAATATTTGTATTTGGCAAACCAGGTTAGCTCCTTTGGGTGTCTGATTCATGCTTTAATTCAAGTTTTTCATTATAACTGAAGGTCTTGTCTCTCTAAGTAACCAAGTGTACAGAATGTGGAAAAACAGCATAACTAAAACAGCTACAAAGGGCACTTATGTGCATACACACTGTTTTTCTTATAGACTATAGTATCTAGTGTCTGTTAACAATTTGATAGATATATGTTTAATTATTGAATGGTCTTATTCTGAATATCCTGTTGGATCTCTTTAACTTAAATCTTTATATTTTTTGAATGGAGCAAAATTCGATATGACAGGGTCAGGGTGATTACACACCTATTTATATGTTTGTTTATATACAAATACTTTTGTGTCCAAATTCTCTTAGAGCAATTATCTTTACCTTCACCTTTCTTTTCCAAAAGTATTTAAGGGGGGTGGAGTCAGTGAAGAAGCTAGAAGACCCTAGAGAGAGGATGAAGAGGAGAAATGGGGCCAAGATGAGAAGAAAGCCCCTGATCCTTATAGCTCACAGGGCCTGTGACAGCCCCACAACCTCCTGTCTATGTCCTACCCTCTCAAGTGACACCTCCTAGGTCCAGGGCTACTCATACAGTGCATCAGATTATTTAGGCCTGCTGGTCAGCCAGGGCTGACTGACACCCTCTGGAGGAGCAGGAGGGACAACCTACAGGCAGAGCAGAGGAAGAGCTGGAGCCACACAGCAGGCCATTGGTGTGTGTGTTTGGAGGGGTGCTTGGGGAAAGGCAGACAGTCTGGGTACCCTCCAAGCTTATGCTGCATAGAGACTGCTTATGAATTAAAGACTGTTCCCAAATATTAAGAAAATAAAGCATCAAAAAGAACAGCACAAAAATCAGTCTTTTCCTGGATCAATAACTCTATTACTTACTCTTTCATACGAGGCATGACGATCAAATCATAAGCCACACTTCATATCTCTACGTGAAACACCTCATCTGTGAGCAGCAATACCAAGCTTATTTTGAGATTCCAGGCTTGGGTTTTGACCCAGCGGAAGGAAATTCTAAGTTTTTTCTTGCAGTGAGGCAGCTCAGCTTCAGCAACACAGAGCTCATTTGTGGGCATCTCACGCAAGGAGGGGAACAGTGGTCCCAGGTGGTTTCCCAACTGTCCACTACCACAGGTCCCCCGCTACTCCCTTCGGAGCTGTGGCCTCACTTCTGGTACTCTCTCTATAGCTATTTCTATCTAGACTTGGACATATCTCTTTTTCCCTTAGCAGCAATAGTTCATACAAATTCTTTAGAAGGCAATAAAGGGCAAAATTGGGAATTTTCCTTAGGAAACAGATGAAGACTCTAAAGTACATAAAACAAAGATTTCCAAAGAATGACTGCTAACTTACAGAAATTAATGTTTTGTGTCTCAGGTTAATTACAATATGATGGCACATTAGTTCAGGGGGAATATCCCCCAACTCCTCCCTACCACGCCTCTCCCTTCTTGAGCTTGAATGTTAAACTCAGGTATCGAAAGGCTGAGCCTCACATGTATGGAATTTTTCTGGTGAACTTTCGTTTCCTCCTAGCACTTTCTTCCTAGTCTCCTTTCCAGACACACCTCCAGGTTATCTCCTCTGGTTCTTTACAATATATTTGTGTTGCAATGGCCCTGGTCACGATAAGTTCAGCTCTGCTTCTTGGTTCCTGAGTCAAGTTCAGAAAATCCCTTTTTTTGATTGTAAGCCATCTGCCTAGACCCTGAAGGACTTAAACACCTATGTCTACCCTTGGCTGACCTAACTCTTACTGCCCTGGTTAATTAGTCTAAATCAGAATCTCTTGGAGGGCTTGTTAAAAAACACAGATGCCTAAGCTCCAGCCCTAGAGTTTCTGATTCAGTAAATCTGAATGGGGGTCAAAAGTCTGCATTTCTAGCAAGTTCCCAAGATGCTGAAGCTGCTGGTTAGAGACTACATTGTACCACTAGTACATTTGCCTCACTAGTCAAAACACAGAGCAATGACCTGAGAGATTTTTAGGTATGCAGAACATGGGATTTCACCCTGGACAAACAGAATCAGAATCTATATTTCAACAAGGTTTCTGAGTGCTTTGTACAGGTCAAAAGTATGCACTACTCTTGGTCCTTATTAAATGGTGGCCCTTATGCCTATAGTGTGTCAGGGATGCACAAATTGCAATTTAAAACATTATTTTTGTATTAAAATAAACATGGGTATGCCATGGGGCAGAATGCACAGTTCATAAAGCTTTTTAAAATGAAAACAAGAAACTGGGAAGAAACTTCTGCTTTGTAGCAGGTAATTTCAATCTGGACCCTCGACAATCCTGGGCACGTGCAGTCACCAAAATCCCTTATGAATAATTATATTAGAAGGTTTGAGAAACTGGACTTTTTTTAAAAAAAAAAAAAAACTGTTTCTAAAAGTTAGCATCTGGGCCTGATTCTACTAATCATGATGTTGCTTTTTTTTTTTTTTTTTTTTTTTTTGATGTGACTTTAACAGTGGCTGCAGCTTCATTGAGGGACAGCATATGAAATATTCTTGTCATAACTAACAGAAGACTTCTCTTTTAGTCATAAGTTTGGTAGTCTTATTGGACTACTCTCTATTCCCTATTTTTAGCCTGAGTTTCCAGTTCTTGTGTCTTCTGTAAGTTCTGATGAGTTGTTTTCCTCTCCCCCTTCCTTATCCACCTCGTCCCAGAGCACCGACTTTTTTCAAAATTTTGTCTTACTTAGAATTACAATATTAGCACTCTATGCATGCAGTAATAATAATAGACAACACTGTGAGAAAGATTGCCCTCTGTTCTCTTACTCTGACATGTTACCCTAGAGAATTTGGCTGACTCTGCTTTGTTGAACATCTAAGAGATATAATAACTAGAAATGAAGCTCTAGAAATGAAACTGGAAGTAAGAGTTTTATCAGTTCCTTAGAAGACCATAAAAAGATACAGAGAAAAACTGGAATTATATATTGGAGAAAGGCGTAAATGCATAGGAATGCGTGAAAAGTCATATTTAAATTTTGATAGCGAAATCATACCCAATAAAATCCCTTGCCAACAACCACTGTTGCTTTTAAATTTCTGACTCCTCAAGATGGGAGTCAGCAGAAAGACTCCAATAGTTATTTTAGTATTCCAGGACACAAATAACAGCCTTTTTTTAAAAAAAAAAAAAAAAATCATGATTATTAGAGATTCTTTTATAGATTGAGAATCCTATTTAGAACTGTAGGGGAACTTCTTTCTCAGCATAGCTGATATTAGTGATGAAGAAGGGGTCACAGGATGAAAGAATCACAGGCAACTGTGGCTGAAAATTCGTTCATTTTATTTGGTCTTGATATGAAACAGCTCAAGTGGTAAAAGCTCTTCCCAGTCACCAAGAGGAATCATAGCTGTGGATAAGTAGCTGTGAATTTGAGAAGGAAATGTTTTGTAAAGAATGAAGTTTCATAGGATGCCCTGGATTGTGGCCATCTTAGGGCTCACTCAGAAATGTGGGCTCCACAGAAGGCACTTACGGTGCCAATCTAAGCCACATCACACAAGAAGGGCTAGAATGCCAGAATTTCCTCCCCTTGTTACCCTATCTGCACTTTCTCTGTCTACGTTATGCCCCTTAAAGCTTCCAGACCTTTCATTCTGATGCATGGGAATTATATTGAAATTTTATGATAGTTTACAAAGTAATTCACATTTTTTAAGTTGTCAAAGAAACAGATGCTGATCATTTATAAGGAACAGAGTGGAAATATATACTGATGGAATTTACTCTAGAGCTAAGGAAATGGATAGATATTGTCCTGAAAAGGGCTACAGTTTTCCAAGTTTTGGGTTTTTCACCCTGAGAGTAACACTGGCCTGATTCCAGAGCTCAGGAAATGCTCAGAAAACGTGATGCTTGTTTTGCAGCAAAGAGCGGGTTGGTTGGTTGGTTACAGCATTTTCTTTTGCATCTTTGCTACACACTTTTGAAACGCATTACTGATATCTCCTCAAAGCAGGGTGTTATTCCACTACAAAAATCATACCCACGCCTAATAATAGATGCATGAAATCTGACATCCTTGGGATTTTCACATGATCATCAGAAGGCAAAATATAGATAACAAAGGAAGTTTAGTGTTATGAATTTGGGGTCTAATTCTGATGTCCTCTGTATTACAATAAATGTGATAACTTCATTATATTTTGTGCCCATTGTTTAGTAACAAAGAAACAGAGAAAAGCTCTTAGAAGGAAAACTGTTCATTTTGAATAATGAGCTAGTACTCAAAGGAAGCAATGTTGCTTCTTCTCTGCTCATACATGCTCTGGAAGGGACCAAGAAACCTGCATGGGATGAAGCTGTTAAACATCCCCTGGGTACAGAGGTCACCTGAGGCCCTGGGGGCCCCAGGAAGGACAGGGGAAACCCTCCACTCCTGGACAGGAGGTTTTATGAAATGCTATCAGAAGGCATTTGCTACTATCTCTTTATTAAAATAATGGTGTCAGAGTCCCCATGTTTCTTGTGGCAAATGGAGAGGTTACACTCTGGGGTCCTCCTCGAGGAGGAAACTGGGAGCAAAGTAAACACCGGCTTCACTCTGCCTGCTGCTTGGGTGGTTTGCAAGGCCTTTCCTCTCCGGAAGTCTCGGGATCAAACGTGCTGAGCACAAACAAAAGGGTGACCCAGCTTCCTGGCCCTTTTCAGTTCTGTGTCTTTCTTTTCTTGAATACAGAGATTGGAGACATTTTGTGAGTAAGCTTAGGTGAAAGACCCTGACAGATTCCTTGTCAAAATCCCAGGAAACAACAAGTCACACTAATCTCATAAAAAAATAAAATAAAATAACAAAATGATATTAAATTGCATAAAACCTGGCAGCCTGGCAGGATGTATCCTAAAGACACTAACAACAATAGTATTTGAGTAAGAAAATAGATGAAAAAAAGGCTTCATGTGAAACACAGACCACAGCTCAACTCTTTTGATGTAATTAAAAACCTTTCAGTCTGGCTTTGTGGCTTTGGCTTTTCCATATTTTCCGTAGAGTCCTTCCACCAGAACGCTGGAGTTCCGGGAAGCCTGCAGCGGGCCCGATGTGCAGAGTGATAGGGAGCTGGCTAATGTGGTTCCTGGAAGAAGCAATGCCTTTCTCTCCGTGCTGCTCCTATTCTGACACACCTCAAACCACTCAACAGACTCCTTATAGATCTGGGTTAAAAGCCATTTCCCAGCCTCTGAAGTGTAGCTATCATTCATGGGACTGTTTGTTTCTGAGACTTTATGAGATGATACGTGACCACATTCTATTTGACAGAGACCTTAGATTTTGCTCGTGAATACTTTTTCATTAAAAATCATATGGAACAATGTTTAAAAACAATTGAAAAATAATGTAATCAAGTCATTTTAACACAGTTGCTACCATTTTTGCTTATACATGGTCATGTTTTACATAGTGGCAATCATAGTATCTTTTTTACCTTTGTTTTTTTAAAATAACACTTCATTACATTTTTCACATTGCCACATATTTTTCTTATCTATTTCTCTCAGTGACTGCGTGTTAATTCATTGTGTGATGTGCCCACACTGTCCTATTGTTGAACATTCGGATTGTGTCCTTTTTTACCCTTCTGTTGATAATGTTATAGAGAATACTCTGCCATCATAGAGGTTTTGCTTCTACTGAATTATTTTCTTAGGATGAAGTCTTAGGAATAAAATTTCTAGGCCAAATTTATGACTATCTTTGTTGCTCTGTCTATGCTGTGTTATATTTCATTCCCAAAATAGTTTATATTGATTTACAATGCCAATAGTATTATAGCAGTAAATGTATAAAATAATATTTTAAGTAAATTCCTGATAGAATGTTTTTTTGCTAATTCAGGTGAAAATAGTTCCTCAGATTTGCTTTAGTATGCACTACTTTAGTTATCGTTGTGAAAATGTAAATTATTTCCATGTGTTTGTTTGTTATTTGTATTTCCTCTTGTAGCAATTATCAGCGAGACATATTTTGTAATTTCTGCTATATACTGAATCCATCAGTTTTATAATGGGGTCTAGAGAATCTGCACAGCTGATTAGGTCTTCATAATCTACCTGTTTCTTCCATTACCTTGAGGAATGACTTTATAATGATATTTTTGACTCACAGATATTATTAAACAAATATTTGCGCCAGTTGTTGGTGGGGTCCATCCTACTATGAAGAAAGTTGTCAGGAGAAATAGCCTCAAGGCAGTTTTTCTAAGTGAAATAAAAGCATTTTACCGGAGAAGTAAAATTAGAAGTATTCAGCTGTTTAAGGTGCATAACTATAGCAGCAGAGCTCATCTTTCCCAGCACAGGATATACACTTATTCATAGTCCTCTGTGTTATGGTGGTAGTCTATGCAGCCAGTGCTCCCCAACTAAAAACACCCGTCATTATTCCCAAGTTTAACTGATATCTGGAGTAACCAGCCCAATTCTCAGCGTATAGTAGGTTTAATAATTATTTGTTGAATGAATGAATGAATAAATAAATAAATTAATTAATTAATTAATTAATCAATTAAAAAATAGTGTTATTACAAAATTACTCTGACTCCAACTGGGACACGTGAAGAAGATATAAATTGTTTGAGTCTCTAACTAACCTCACCTTTCTTAGGAGCAGGGAGCCCAGCTGCTAGATGGTAGAGAGAAAAACTTGAGTTCAGTTTAAACCTTGGAGAAAAACAGTAAAGAACACTCTCTTTTGAGGTTTAACTCAGTCTTTTTGGTAGAATTGCTCAGTCTTTCAGATTGTTCTCTTGTCTCCTGGCTGGTTTCTGAGATGTTATTCAGGGCACAGGGAGTGGCTGGCTGGACTGTGTCACTGAAAGGACGAACCCCCTGACCTGAAACCTGGGTGTTGATTCTGCTCTGGCAAGCAGTTCGGATCCATATTCCAGTAATACTCTTTGTCACTATGGCTAATGAACTTGTGGCCTATTCCTGCTTAGCTTGACTGGGGCCCTAGGAGTTTGGCCTTTTACCAGAAATTGATGGTGCCGTAGATACTGCTGAGTGTCTGACATGTCTTCCATCTGTCCTCTGGCCCAGCCTGCCTGTCTCTCAGCTCCCTCAGCAGGCCACCAGCTCTCAATTCAGTAGGAAGCTGAGGCTTGGAGCACCACTTCTCTGAACCATGATGCTTCCTCTTCTGACCTGGGCCCAGGCTATCTTATGTTGAAGAAATAAAAAAAAAAAGCAAAAGAAGAAAGTAAGCTAACATTTTCCAAAATACTACTTCTGTTACACAAAAGAGTGAAGGTTGGGAGAAGATCACAAAGAACTATATCCCATCATCCTTGACACAAAAAAACTTAGGGGAGGGTAGTTTGGAAGTACATCATTAATTCTTAATCCAGTGACCTATGCAACCTCTAAAATTAAGACTGAATCATTCTTGCTTTGTTCCTGGTAATTCACTGCTTGTCTCTATGGAAGAATGAGTGAAGGAGTGGGAAGAGAGAGGCCAAGAGTCTGGTGCTAATAAAGTCCTTCCCTAGGGAAGGCTCGGGGGTGATCAGGAATGGGTGCTGTCTTTCACACTGAATTCCTGGACATCACTTGCCTCACATAGGGCTGAACAAAGATGCCAGGGAGAGAGGCATGGCGGGGCCTGTACTTGGGCTAGGGCTGGTCCCACCCTCTTTTGCTTCTTTCTCACTGATTTCCTCTCAGTCCAACTTCCCACCCAAAGAAGAAAGACAGCTTGAAGAAAGCTACACAATTCTTTTTTACTCCATTCTATCCTACTATAAATGAGAACAAACCAATTTCCATCATCTAAACAGGGGGTCTTCAATAACACGAGCTACCTTAAAAACTGAGTACAATATACTTTCATAAGATGTTTGACTTCAAAATGCCATTAAATGTATGCTTATTTTTAGTGTTTTTTTTTAATTTTTGTAATTATCTTTTGAAGTTAAGCTGCTATTAAACTTGGTCTGAGTTATCTGTGCCTGTGTCAGTAGAGCAGCAGGCAAGCATAGGTAGTGAATCAGAAAGTAGAAAAAGAAACTGTCTAGGATCTGCCATATTCTGGGGGTAAATCCTCCCATAAAGGGTCAGGAGTTGAACGTTTCACTGGGAGCTGCTGACAAAGACAACCAAATGCTGTTTGATGCCGAGAGAGTAACATATCCTTTGGGCTTTAGAAATAGCCTCTGGCTTGAGAGTGAAACTAAGGTTCAGGGACATGCTTCTGAACACACTTCCACCAAGTGGAATGTGAGCCATTAGGGAGCACTATATGGTTGTCTAAGGGGCGAATACCATCCAGGGTGGCCCTGTAAAGGCTGACCATCCGGGCTCACTCAAAGAAAGAGGTGACTGTGCTCCTGACAGACCTAGGAGAAGAGCTTCCTGGAGTCTGAGATGGGAGGGTGAAGGGTGCAGAGGCTGCCCTTCACTTCCTGTGAACAACACTTCTTATTACATAATCCCCACCCTGCCCCTACGAACTCACACTGTAGGTAAAACATGTGCTAAAGAGATTTTCCTTCCCCAAAATATAATTTTTGCACACCATGATTAGCAGAATCTTCTTCTGTACACCAAGAGTCTATGACCAGTCTTGATTACTCAGCAGTAGGAGGTCAGGGATGGGGTACTGGGTTTCCTATCTCATCTTCTCCTTCTCTCATCAAGTGATAATCACTATGATTCTCAAATTCTAAGTTCACTACAGGCTGATTTGCCCGGCTTGCCACTTCAACCAATTTAGCAGCAAGGCACTCTTGGGACCTAATTTCTGGTTTGAATTGTGTTTCTCCACATCCTAGAATAAATGAAGACTGAGCTGGTGGGAATGCATAGTTATTTGTTGTGTGGCTGGGTAAATCTCAAGTGAAGGATGGATGTAGTGGTGGCAGATGTAAACATTGGAGTATGGTGACATCTATGACCCTCTTCATCTGCCTTCCTCTGAAGTACTCACCAGCCCTTCTAGGTAAACAATGAACAGTGTGGCAATGCCAGGGCAAGCAGCAGGAAGAGAGATGTAGAATGCTGTGACAGATATTCCTGCTGGGAGGATGTGGGAGGAAGCTGAAACCCAGAGAATTGATTGTCCTTTGCCTTTGCAGACTCAGTGGGTCAATGGCTCAATGCTCACTGCCATTCTCATGCAGGAAGCTGTGTGGTCTGAATTCTCCTGGAGCATGCATGATAGGCACCAGGTTGCCCTTTCAAGGAACCCTAACCTGGGGTCAATGTCAGATTTCATGAACTTATTTTCAAGATTCATCTCCAAGCCCTGTTATTTTCTATTTAATTTTTAAATTATTTTTTTCTCCCATTTTGGACTCTTCTCCCCTTTCTCAGTTTCTCTACCTTCAGTATTTGGTATTATGTCAACCACCAACTACCCAAACTATTTATGTATGTTTCCTAAAAGTATCTTAACTAGCAAGAGAATCATTACTTTTTTTTCCTGGCAAACTCTGTTCTTTCAATATTTACTTGCCACAACTCCAAGTGCCCTCTTAGGAATTGTTTTACCTGGAATGACCATTGCTGGGCATTGGGTTCCTCTGCTTTGATTCTTTCCTGAATTTTTCTTTTTACACTGACACCTGCCTCCCCTGTGGCCCATCCCTTCAACCTCTGGCCATCTGATTCAATGCAATGAAGTAAAATATTTATAGACAATAAATAATATGATGCATCTGCTTTAATTGGTGATATGTTGCCTTAACTCAAGTAAGGGGTAGCCTTGGGTTCAGAGACCTGTGTTTTCATCACAGCATTGCCACTCACACGATGTGTGACTTAGAAGAACTACTTTAACACCTGTGGATATCCTCTCTCTTATCCTCCAAAAGAAAGAGAAAATGTAGTGTAAGATACAGTGCTATCTTTGGCAACAGACCAACTTCAGTTTTGATCCTAGCATGCAACTTTAGGCAGGTTTTAATCCCATCTCTGAGCTGCAGCTTCCTCATTGTAAAATAGAGATAATTATAGTATTCATCTCATGGGGCTATACAAACTATGACTGATATATAGTAAGTATTCCGTAAATGATAGCTGTAATTATTAAATTAATAAGATATTGTGATGAGCTTAACTGAATTCAAAGTTCTTTTCTATCTTGATCTATTTATTAAGAGAAAAAAATAGAAGAAACAAAGGGAAATGTTTATAGGTTATGGCCACACACTTATTTTCTCCCCCATTTTCCTCAAAAGATCCAGAAGCAGCCTAATTGAACTTTAAATTGAATGATTCAGCCAATCCCCTTCCCACTCCAGCTCCAATCAAGAATGATTCTGGGAAGGAAGTAGACTGTACATTTTAAGTATAATTCTTCAGCTTCATTTCCCAAATGACCTCTGTCAGGATTCAAAATCTACTTCTCTAATAATGACTTTCCCTGGTAAAAAAGACTCATTAATCTGTAGACAGTCAAATAGAAAACTGTACTTGTAAAAGAAACACCAGCTAAATCATCATTCTTCAACTTTGTGGCAAATAGGAAGCTTGTAACCTCAGAACACTTAAGAATTTGGGTTTTAAGAAGCCACAACCCAAAGGTAATATGTGAATCTTTTGCAAAGAAACTTCCTGCCATGCTCTTTTGCTGTGGTTTTCTTCCCAGCCACCTAAACCTCGTGAAAGTAAAAATAATGATCAATCATGCAAAGTGGGACTTGTCTAAAATAACTGAAATGCAATAGAAGATGAGTGCTAGGAATGCATAGCAGCAGATACTGGTTATCAAGCCAAGAGATTACTCATTAATAGTTGGCACTGGTTGATAAAGGGTCATACCCAGAGACTCTGCACTGTGTCCTGACAGCATGGGGTCCACTTGCGCCCTTCAGCGCCACATCAACTTGAGTAGCCTGATTGTCAGTGTGAGCCAGAAGTTCCAGCCAGCAAAGACAGCGTGCCCAGTTCTACACTCATGGACCCAAAGAAATTGGGGTCATGAGCATTATAAAAAGTTAGCTCATTCTTTGGTGATTATTTTAATCTTTTTCCTTAAACAAGAATTTTATAAAAAATTTACATGTACCCTCCCCAAATCCCTTTTTAAATAGTCTTTCAAGATTGTTGTTTAAGGGGTGATGCTTTTGTAATGTAAAGATGGGATGAAGAAAGAATACCATTGAGGGTTGGTGATTAATTTTAAACACTTCAATTCAGGCAAGTATAGTCATCTGATTGGGCAGTGGTGAGTCACGGTATTATTGCAAGTCAGGAGTATGCTCAGCTCTACATTCACTACTCTCTAGGCTGCTTTGATTAATCTATTACACTTACCAAATTATTCTAAAAATATTTATTAGCCTTGTGTGAGATGTCTGAAATAAAAAGGTCATGGTCCTTGACTCCAAGAAGCTCACAGTCTCGAGTGATTGCACTGCTACGGTAGGGTGACACATGGGTGCATTGGAGCCCCAGGAAGAGTACCCAGCATGGAAAACACTGAGGTCTTCTAGAATAAGTGACATCTGAGGACAAAGAGAAGAATGACTCCAGAGGGAAGGGGGCTGGCAGCCATGAAAGAGTGGAATTCTAGATTGGAAATTTAATCTAAACTCAAGAAAGTAAATCTATTTACTTTCAGAGATGAACGAGAGGTTGTTTGTGCTGGCTGACTAACTCCGAGTGAGTCTCAGTGCAGAGCTTCCCAAAGAGAAGAGATAGTGTTATTGTCGTCTCTCTAGACTAATGGAGGATGTGGTTTTCTATACTCTTTCACAGGCCACAGACACACTTGACAACTAAATCCTCACTGTGGAAGGTGGTGAACATAGCAGGAGGACAGTAGTGAGGCCAAATTGGAGTAGGAGGTATAAAGCTGGCTAGGTTCACAGCCTCTCTAGGAGAGAGATGATATAGGCAGGTCATTGAGGCAATGAGCAAACACAGCCTTTGTCCCAATGCTCCTTCCCCCAACCCCAACACAGCTCCTCAGTTTACCCAATTGCTTTGGGAAGCCAAAATGATCAGGCTGTTGGAGCCCCAGAGGAGTCCAAAAGAAATATTCAGGCCACTGATAGATTTCAGCCATCCTTGTCTCCGTTTCTCCTCCTGAAAGAACCTGGCACATGGACACTCGTTGTCATCATTCCTTACAGTTGTGCCATCAATAGTATGCAGTACTGTGAGATCCTCTCCACCCACATTGATACACAATAGTTCATATTACCCACTCACTAGGTTGTTGTGAGGATTGTATGAAAGCGCTTCCTTTATAACATACTGAAAAGTACTATATCAACACTAATCACTTGTGTTATTTTATTATCATTAATCCACACTGAAAATCCTGTGAGGCAGGTGAGGCTTGTGTTATTAACGTGAATTTTCCAGTTGAAGGAACACAGAGGACAGGGAAGAAAATATACAGACTATGAAAAGCTAAGGATGGTTATCTTTATGGAAGAAAGAAAATAAGACATTAGATTTTACAAATGTTTTCTAACCCAACAATTTCAAGTTTAAATAATATGGTTTGATTTAACTTTATTTTTTATATGGTTCTAAGATTTTTTTCTGAGAGAATTGTCAGAAAGAGATGTTTTTCCTTTATCCTTCATCTTATAAATAGTAATTTTGGTATGGCTATCACTGAAAACAAAGCAGAATTAAAGCAAACTGCAGATTTTTTTCCAGTGAAAAACAACTTTAAGGAAAATGAAGAGTGTGTATTTGGGAGCAGCAGGTAGGCGGGCATGTAGGAGACTTTCCTAAGCAAAACGTCTGCTTACCTTTCCCTGGCAGGGAGAGCAGTTTCTGAACACAGGAGCAGCTTTGTTCCTGCCTGCTCTCAAGTGGCTCTCCTCTAATCCAACATCGATCCCCTCTGTGAAGTGTCTTTGTCATTTGCAGCTTTAAACGCTGCGGTGGCTGCTGGATGATGGAGAGGGACTGGCATGTATGGGCAGCCAGGAGTGCTTCTATGGCTAGAATTCTCTGCTGCAGAGGGCCTTATCTTGATGAAAGGAGCCAGGGCCAGACACCATGAATGGTTTTGTCCTTTGCATTAGCTACAGGACATTGGATTATTTAGAGCCTGCTCGCCTGTCAGCTAGCCTGAGTCACTGGGCTTTCTTAGGTGAGATCCAGAGAAAAAGAATGGAGAGTAGATTAATTTTCATTAGGCGGATTTGAGCCAAAAGAGGGACCATCATGCTGAAAGCAACCCTCATTTGTAAAGAATACTTCTGCAAGTTTCAGGCGAGACATATGCTGAAGAAGCAGGACTTGATTTCAGTGATGATGACCCGGGTCTGGGATGATCTCAGTTCATGCCTTTGTCCTGGAATACTTGTGAATAGTGTTCTCCCTCACTCTCCAAAGTGTAACTCTAATTTTAGATATGATACTGTACCTGAGATGTTGCAATGTCTTGACAAAGATTGTGCAATAATAGAATCCATGCCATGCATAACTCCAAATGCTTTTCCTTAATCTTTAAATCAGCCCTACTTTGCAGAATTTTTCTTCCCATTATACAAATGAAGGCACTGAGACTTACAGTGGATACATCACTCACCTAGAGTCACCCAGTAGGGAAGTGGCAAAGTTAGAACTCAAACCTAACTCTATCTCACTTTGTGTGTAGGTTCTCACCACTGTGCAACTGTCACAGCTGTCCTCAAGATAGGATCTTGGTATTGTTGGTGAGTTCCCACCACATGGTTTAAATGGCTGGCAGTGACTGTGGTCTGTTGCTGGGTCTTTATAGCGTTCTACATGGATGGCAGAATCTGGGGTCCATTTTCATTCTTAGCTTGTTGGCTGACTTTTCCAGGAAAGAACAGTTTTTCAGGGTTTCCACGCCTGTGATAATACTTAAGGTCTTCCCACCTAGTTTGGAAAGAGGTTACAGTGACCAGGCATAACTTGTCTTTATTGGTATGTCAATGTTATGCCAGGCTGGACAACAAAATGCAAACCCCTCTAACTTCGAATGGTAAAGGACTATAAGTGACACCTTAGATTTAAATATTTACATTTCCCACAGTGCCATAGAGCTGTGCCTTTGCAGAGAAGGTACTCAATGTGTGTGACAATATATGAGTTTTTAATAATTGCAAAGAATTATAAAAATTACTCCTTAGGTTGCCCATTTGTTGTGACTTTTAAGCAACTGCAATGTAAATAGGTTTTTAACTACATCAGAGAACTGGACTGGGAGAAGATAGCCTTGGTGCAAAAAAGTTTTTGAATTAGGTGTTGACCTTTGAATCTGACCTCAGTGAGGACATTTATTACTGTTAGGGATTGGCTTGGGGGGAACTTTTATTTTCACTCACATCAGAAAGACCTTTGCTTAGAGAATCTCCAGGTATGCCCCCTTGGTCCTCAGTGATGTCTCAGCACTTTGTACTTGGGTTTTTAAGCCGAGTCTATACTTGCCACTTTGGAGTCACACATTCTACTCCTGAAATTTAAATAGAGAACACTCAGAGAGGAGCATCAGTGAAATGGTAAACCCGGTGTGGATTTGCTATCAACATACCTCTTTTGCTGTTCAAAATCATTCTGAAATTTACACTTTAACTACTGTCACATGGCTTGTCATTTCCAAAGTCTCCACCGTGGAAGTGGACTTCCCTCAGAGCTTACAGTGAGGTCAGAGCCGAAATGGTGGGAGTTTCTCAGAGGAAACTACTGTGGCCTCCAAAATGGTGACAAGAGCCACCGAGCACTTGAGGGACTCATGCCCTCTTATCTGGAGAGTGAAGTGGGGATGGGACTGGGGCAAAAGAGTCAAGAATGGAAGTTCAGTGAGAACAAAGGCCACACTTTTTAAGTATATTTGATTCCTACTGTTTAAGAAAAGTGAGATATTTATCTATATAAATATACAAAGAGTTTTGTTTTAGCTTTGTTTTTTTTTTAACATTATCTAAAAGAAATTTTATACCAAAGTTTGTGTAAGAGTACATTTACAAACATAATTAAAACACCATTTTAATGGTGGAAATGGTTCAAATGATAATTCTGTCTAAAAAGGAAAAAAAAAACTTTCTTCTTTTGGTATCAAGATGGTGGATTAATTTACCTGGTAAAGCTAAAAATCTAGTCTGATTCTTCTTAAATTATGTCAAGGGCCTGATTCTTCAATTCTTTTTTCCAGTCTCCCAAAAGGGCAGGCATTTTCCTTTAATACTTTATTTTTTCACCCACCATCAGTAATATAGATTTTATTCAAAATCTCCTAAGGTGTCTCTATAAAATTTCATTTATATTCCGCAAGTTGAATTTTTGTTTCTTTCCCACCCATGAGTCCCTAAAATTAGGACATGTGCTGTGTGGCCCTCACAGGCATCATTTTTATTTCTAACTTAAGCTAGATCTTTTGGAAGATTGATTGTGGGACAATCAGATTCCATACAATGAGAAACAAAAGGGAAGCACATTCATTCCTTCTCCTAAGGCTTATAGAGAAGGTCCTTGGACTGTGATTCTTTATCCAGTCTCTGCCTCTTTCTGTCAAGATTACTAAATTTAAAGGGCTTATCTTAAACAACAACAAAAACCCCTACCTACATTAGCAATTAACATTAACTCCCTTTTACAATCATTCCATTTTTCCTCCTGCTGTTCTAAGAAAATCTGAATTAAAAAGGCTGGTGCTGCTCAAGGGCAATTAATAGCACTGAGATGACAAAAGATCTTAGAACAGCTGACAAAGTGGCCCTGGGAGGGAACTGGGCCCTAGCTCAAAGTCACGGTGGGAAGCGTGTGCCCCGTGCAGCATGTACTTTATGCATGGAAAATGAAAAGATTTTCATCACCCAGGATAATGCAATTAAAAAGTACACCACCAGATCCCACCTCATGCCAACTTGTTCGAAAATGGGCCTAAGACCCAGGGACCGAATTGAAATTTGAAGCTTAAACATCTTGATCAGCAGGAAGGGAGTTAGGGGGGCAGGGAGAGGATGGTGTTGGTCCACTTTCTTGTGCAGACAGGTACCTGTTATCAGAACGGAGGGATATATGTTCATTGCCCGTAGTAAAAAATGATTAGAGGACCTAAGATGGGTGGACACAGAAAGACATGACTAATGTCAGAGGAGAAGCTAATTAAAAGCAGGATCTCGGGTCTTTTTTCTTTCCACTCAATGTTTTTGGCCTATGCTGTACACATACAATTTAACATGCATGGAGAAAGGAGAGCGACCATCTCTAATTGCCCGAAAATGACATAGTGTTTGTTGTCCCGAGTGCTCTTTGCCCAGGTGGAGATGGTTTTCCTGGTTAGAGTGTTCACACAGACTCTGCTGCAGTCCCTTGTACAGCTGGGAATTTTTTCTAATCTTACTGAGATGAGCACAGTTCAGGCTGCTGATTACTGAAGCAACAGAGTAATTGTTCTAGACAATTGCCATGCCCCTGAATTGGCAAGAGCACCGAGGAGAGGCAATGGCCTCTCTCAATAACCAGAACCCCACGTGATGAAACAGGGAAGGAGTAGGCATGGCCAGTTTCTGTCACATGATTTTAAGTGCCTTCCACACCAGCAATCTTAAAGCTGTGTGGGTTGCTCATTCTGCAATATTTACACTTCTTTTTCTGACTGCTGATGTTCCCTGCCCCCAAGGTTACTCTTAACAGTACACACATTCCATTAGCAAGTCAGGCTAAACAAGTGAGCCTAAATCAACAGGCATCATGCCATAGTTGGCCGCAAAAGATTTACATTGGCTTATTCCCATGAAGACTTCAGTGCAAAGGGACAATTTCATGGCACTCTTCTAATTGCAAATTTTCTCTTCAAAATATGTGATTGGAAAGAGTAGAGGACAGTAAGAAGCTGGGAAAAATATATTCATACTCACACCCAACTAAGGCAGCCAGAGAGCTTTTGGCTACTGTAATAATGACAATTAAAATTTACTGAGGGTTGCCTCTGTGCCAGGTATAGTGCTACACCTTCACATCCATGCTCTTCTTCGACATTTATAATAAGCCTATAAGGTAGGTCCTTTTATAGTGTCCATTTTAAAAATGAGAAAGGTGAGGATTAAAGAGATTAAAGACACATAACTAGAAAATGTCAGGGCCAGAATTCAAACTTGGCAGTCTGGCTTCAGATTTGACCTAAGGTCCTAACCAAGACCCCTGAGCTTAGTATTCAATGTGTACAGAGAGAATCAAAAATTTTTAATTATAGGTCTATTTCTAGGTAATGAAAGTAGATGAAAAAATGCAACTTCTAAAATTTATTATAAATGTATCATCTAGCCAAACCAAACAACGTGCCCTTTAAACTGATCTCCATTTATATCTACACCTTCCTTTATCTTATCTTACACAGGTAGCAGCTACAGGCCTCTGGGTTGACAATGGTTTATATTTAGAGTTTCTTGGGAAAAACAGAGTTATAGCCCAAAACCCAGAGCACAGGGAGATAATTGTTTTCAGGATGCATAGCTCAAAGTGTGCTTGGGAAGGTGGGGAGAGCAAGGAGGGAATGAAAGAAGGAGAGTGGAGTGAAGTGTTATCTAAAAGGTGCAATTCCTTTGGGAAAACTTTACGTATCTGTATGAATGGTAGTCAGGTATAAAGAAAGGGACCACTCTAACAGCTAAATCCCTACTCTCTTCAGGATGAATGGTCTTCATGTCTATACTCTATTGGCAATTAATGATATACCACCACATAACATCTTTTTACTGTCTTGCATTACTATCTTTAACTTTTATTGTTTAACTCGTCATGTATTATTGACTTGTCTTTCTAGCTATATAGAAAGCTCTTTGAGAGAGAAAAATGAAATTTTATTCATTTTACTTTTAACCCCTGGACACCTAACAGAAAGCTTAGCCCATACCTATCGGTTGATAAATATGCTTGTGTTCATTCTTTCTTCTGGCTTGAAGTAACAAAAGAAATTTAATCTAAGACATTCCAGAGGGGCTTACAAGAGAATACTAAAGAGAGCCTTTTCACTACAACTCCAGCTACTTCATCCATGCATCCATCCATGTATTGATCCATTTATTCAATGTTCCTAGTATTGTGCCAGCAAGAGTACAAAGAAGAATAAATATGTGGTAATGTCCTTTGGGACATCACAGCACCATAGGAAGGAGGAGAGTCATGCCTGCTAACATTCAAGGGGAAAATGGAGATGCTTAAGGGTCTCAGGATGATGGTAACCATTTTCCCACACACTTGTTTATTAACTCATTCATTTATCCAGTAAAAGTTTACTGAATGTATCAGGGATATATGTGTGAATAAGATTGGTAAAGACCTTGTACTTGTGAAGCTTGTCACCTCGTGGGTGAGACAGACATTTACAAAACAATGTCTATGATTATTTAAGTATAAGTGGAATGAAGAAGTATACAAAGTAGTAGGGGTAGGGGAAACTAATCTAGATTTGGTTCAGAGTGGTAGTTGGCAAACAAAGTATTTCCCATAGAAGTTTTTTTTTTTTTTTTTTTTTTTTTGAAGCTGAGATTCAAAGGCTAGGGAGGGGTTAGCTGAGGGAAGAGGGAGAAGATGGTGAATTCCAGGTATAGCAGTTGAGTGGCCTTGAGGTGGAAAGAGTTTGGCACAAAGGAGAAACTGAAAGAACTCTAGTGAGTAGAACATAGCGGTGTGATTTTGGTGGTGCCAGATGAGGCTAACAAGCAAAGCAGAGCCGCATCTTGCAGGAGGTCCTGGGTATGAGTTTGAGTTATTTTTGTCTTGGTTTCACCATCTAGCATCTACCCCTCTTTTACTTTAATGTGCATAACATCTGTGATATCCACAGATATAGTCTCCTGTTACAGAGGAGGAAGGAGGGAGATCCTCCTTCTCCCATCTTCTAACATCCAAGGCATAGTCATGGGCAGCCTGTTCATCTAATCACTCACCCTGGATCACCCTGGGTCTCTGGATCTGGAGCAAGAATGTAAAGTCAAAGGCAGAATAAGAATTCGTTCATGGCAGTGGCATTCTGTGGCATCTAACAGTGACAGCAGCACTATATGGTTCTTAGTCCTTTCAGACCATTCCTTCCATCCGGCCTCCAGAGCCCACTCTGTTCACATTTCCCAAGCCACACAGGGATACTGTGAGGTTGATATCATCTTCCAAAAAGCTCCCTCTGTCTGGCTAAGTACTTCAGAGCTAATTCCATTTGCTTGCAACCCAGAACCTTGACCGATAAACAGTAATAAAGAGGTGGGTTAACTTAAACACAACAGAAACTTTCAAGGGTTCTATCCAAGATGTAACAAAAATGAATTTGAATTTGAACATCAGTAAAAGTCCTTTATAGTTTTCAAACTACTTTCTTAACTCATTTGGTTTTTATAAGCAACCTGAGAGGCAAGTAGTATCATCTCTCCTTTTTGTACCAACAAGACACTATTGTTGGGAAAATTCAAGTGATTTTTTCTTCCCACTGTGAAACAGCTAATTCCTGGCAGAACAAGTACCAGAGACCAGGTCTTCTGATTTCTTGTACATTGCTTCTTCTATCACCTCACACAGTGAGTGCCCTGGGACTTAAGAAGCAAGAGAGCAGATTTCATGACTTCTGTGTCAGAAGTAGCAAATTGTTTAAGCTCTGTACATGAACTCTCCAACAGAAACTCTTGTTAACTCTGTGCTCATACACACCATCCTTATATTAGATGGTAGAGCCACATGAGAAAGAAAGTGACATCACCAGAACACAGTCTGCCTATAGATCCTTCCACAGCACAAAGCTGCTGTTAGAAACTTATAGGTTGACACATTTGTGTAGCTACAGAGACATGTACTCTTGTTAGAGAAAAATTTAAATCTTGGAATTGTAAGATGCCAAATGACAGCAAAGAAAGTATGTTAGTAAAATGATCACGCATGGTATCCTGTAGCCTGCTGGGAAGCAGCAAAAATTGAGAGTCAAACCATAAGCTTTGACTTGAGATTTGGAGACAACACTTTCCTTGTAAGAATTAAACTTAGGAGCCCATGGAAAGTTCGTAGCACAAAGCTCAATTTAGGGCAGATGCTCTATTAGATGTTCGTTCCTTTATTTTGTTTCCAGAGACATTAAAGGGCAAACAGGTATTTATCCCCTAGATTTTCAGAGAAAATCTTAGCAGAGGATCACAATTTGAATCCAAGTCTATCAGTCAGGGGCTATGCAGAAAGGCCAGAGGGGCACCCAGAAGGACAGAGAGGAGGCAGCAGCCATCTCTTCCCTCCTGGCTGAGATTTTCTTTCTAATAATTTATCTAGAACTTAGATGACCTATTCAACCTTTAGGGGTGTTAGAAGAAAGAAGTAGGCACGTCGTTTGAAATAAAACACACAGAAATTATTTCATTCTATTATTTTTCCATTTTTATCTAAAAAGATTTTTTTTTCTTTTTCGGGAAAGATACAAAAGAATTTTTTAATAAAGAGTAGTTTCTTTTCTATAAAAGCCAAATATTTTTCTAAAAGCAAATTTTATTTTCCCAAATATTTGACAAGAGCAAGCTGCACAATTCTGAAGGAGTTTAGTCAGCTGTGCAGATTGACTTTTGAAGTGTAAAATAAACCTTTACTTAGCAGATGTCAGGACTGTGACTTTGAGAGATAATGACAGTTTTTATAGTAGGTTGGTGACAGAATTTCTAAGGAGAATGAATAAAGTTTTGGTGCCAAGTCTGGGGAAAAAATGACAACACGATTATTAACAATTGACTGAATCGGGGAAAGCAAAAATAAATGTTTTAATTTGTTTGATTAGGCAATGTAAATTGTTCCATAAATATCAGGAAAATACATTTAACAAAAGGATAGGCTGTACCTTCAGGTAAGAATTAGAGCAACTTCTTTCAAAATTGCCATGAATGAAGTTGATTTAAAATCATTCAGGGGCTTCAGACAAGGGATCAAATTGCAGAGAAGACTTGAATAACAATGTTCAGACCTATCCCTCTAGCAGCAAATAGAAAAGAGTCTGCAGTGCTGACAAATACATTCCAACTAGATGATACAGGGTCAGCAGCCACTGAAATGTATGGTAGAATTGAAATTTTAGGCAAAGTCAAACACCCTGGGTCTTATTCCAGTATTTTACACTCTTCCCCTCAATCTAACTGCCTGCAACCAAGCAACTTCTGGATGCAAGTCCTACCCATTCCCAAAGCCTTCGGGAATTCCTCTGTTCCTCAGGCAGCTCTCCCTCCCCTAAATGTAGAAGTCCTTGGTGTAGTCTCCACTGCAGCATTTAACATTGGCCACCACAGTCCTATTGAGCCAGAATTCCCATATT
Organism: Eidolon dupreanum; assembly: GCA_028627145.1. Taxonomy (NCBI): domain Eukaryota; kingdom Metazoa; phylum Chordata; class Mammalia; order Chiroptera; family Pteropodidae; genus Eidolon; species Eidolon dupreanum. The sequence goes on along the minus strand of CM053513.1, from coordinate 18,135,455 downwards.
TTGAATCTCACTCTAGGAAACTTCCACTGCACTTTGTGGTGCCTCTCGGGAGATGATACACCGGGGATATCAGCTCACATAGGAATCTACCTCATTTCTGAAGAGGTAAGCTTGGGGAATAAAATAGATAACTTCAGAATATTTTAGCTGTATGCCAAAGCCAGAATCAGCTTCCTCTCCTCGCTACCTTCTACTCAGAGTCTGCTCAACTCTACTTGATCTTCCTGACCTTTCATTCCTGTGCCAAAGAAATGAAAAGAAATGCATTAAAGGAAAGAATTTTGATGAGATCCATGAAAGAACAGAATTTCAATGACTTGGCTCCTTTCACAAACGTTTGTCCCCAGGACAAAGTATCCTCCTTGGACTTCAGAGGGTACAGGTACATTCGATTTGGTTCCCAAGGCATCATATATGTTAGTTTTGCGTTTTCAGTTGGTCTTTCAGAGAAGGTACACAGTCTATACTTCATTTTTCCCACTTAAGTTATGAAAGTTGTGAAGGGTTCACCTATTGAAAATAAATTTTGAAACAAAGTTTCAAAGACACAAAGACAACAAGTGATGTTTAACGTATAAAAAATTGATAAAACAAATTCTTGGAAAGCTTTTGTTGATTGTAGACATAATTTGCTATATAATGATTAAGATGATATTATTAGAGAACTGGGTAATAAATGCTGAAAAGTCATAAAATCTTAATATAAATCAATGTATTTAGAAAACTTCAAAGATATGTTTATCTCTGAATTGCAAACAGCATTTCTGCCATCCAGACTTCCTATATCACAGTAACACAAAATTTTATAGGAGACATGATCTTTGTATCCTAAGGGTATAGACATATTATTTAGAAAAGATAAGTGTGGTTAAGGCCCATCAGACTAACACTTCAAATTTGAGTGCGAATAAATTTACAGATTTGTTGTCAGCAGGGGTGTAGGAAATTAAAGGATATCATGGCTTTTATTTCTGGTAGTGAGTTCTTTCAATTAAGGTTGAGAAATAATTTGTATATAATTATTAATGCACACATTGTAAGTATTCAATAAGTCATATATAAAATCATCATTCACTGTGAAACCATGTGGTCCTGGGCTTTTCTTTGTTGGGAAGTTTCTGATTACTGATTCAATCTCTTTATTCATTATCAGTTTGTTCAGATTTTCTATTTCTTCATGAATCATTCTTGATAGGCTGTATGTTTCTAGAAATTTATCCATTTCATCTAGGTTATACAATTTGCTGGAGTATAATTGTTCATGCTAGAACTTTAGTGTAGAATTTTGTGAGGCTAGGTTTGAAATTCATTGTTGTTTCAGTTATCTTCAGTGAACCATAGCCTCAAAACCCTTTAGCAATGCCTTGTGTTTAGGGTATGGGCTAATTTGCCTCTCGATTTTTTTTCTCAATGTCTATTCCCCACTTGATTTTGAGTTTTCCTGCTGTATTGTTTCCCAGAGAGACACCATACAATCCAATCATAATATTATTGACTATATACCCTATACTGTACATCACATCCCCATGACTTATTTGTATTATACCTGAAAATTTAAATCACTTACTTCCCTTCAGTATTTTCCCCCTTTAAAAAATTTTTCCATTACGGTTGACATTCAACATTATTTTATATTAGTTTCATGTATACAGCATAGTGGTTAGACATTTAAATAATGATATAACATATAATTTACGAAATGATCCCGCTGTCTAGTACCCACCTGGCAGTATACATGGTTATTATCATATCACTGATTATATCCTCTATGTTGTACTTTACATCTCCATGACAATTTTGTGACTACCAATTTGTACTTCTCAATCCTTTCACTTTTTTTACCCTGCCCTACAATTCCCCTCTCATCTGGCAACCATCAGCTTGTTCCCTACACCTATGAGTCTGTTCCTGTTTTATTTGTTTATTTTGTTTTCTAGATTCCACATATAAATGAGATCATATGGTATTTGTCCTTCTCTGGCTGACTTATTTCACTTAGCATAATACCTTCCAGACATATCCATGTCATCCCTAATAGTAAGATTCCATTCTTTTTTGTGGCTGAGTAATATTCTTTTGTATATAAGTACCACTTTTTCTTTATTCAATTGTCTATTGATGGGCACTTAAGTTGCTTCCATATCTTCTATTATAAATAATACTCCAATGAACATAGGGATAAATATAATTTTTCAAATTATTGTTTTGAATTTCTTCCGATAAATACCTAGAAGTGGAAATTTTGAATCATATAGTTGTTTTATTTTTTTTTTTAAGGCACCTCTAAATTGTTTTCCATAGTGACTGCAATAATTTGCAATTCCACTAACAGTGCACAAGGGTTCCTTTTTCTTCACATCCCTGCCAACACTTGTTGTTTGTTATTTATTGATAATGACAGGTTTGAGGTGATATCTGATTGTGGTTTCAATTTGCATTTCTCTGATAAGTAGTGACATTGAGTATCTTTTCATGTGTCTATTAACCATCTGTATATCCTCTTTGGAGAAATGTCTATTCAGATCCTCAGCCTATTTTTAAATTAAATTCTTAGTTTTTTGGTGTCAAGTTCTGTGAATTCTTTATAAAGTATGGGTATCATAATTTATAATAATATATAATATTATTATATAATAATGTATAATAATATAATATCATAATAATCCCATATTTGATGTATCATTGTCGAATATCTTCTCCCAGTCAGTAGGTTGTCTTTCCTATTTGTTGTTTGTTGATGGTTTCCTTTGTTGTGCAAAAACTTTTCAGTTTAATGTAGTCTCATTTGTTTATTTTTTCTTTTGTTTCCCTTGCTGAAAGCAACATATAAGAAAAAATATTACTCAGAGCAATGTCAGAGAATTTGCTGCCAATGTTTTTTTCTAGGAGTTTTTTGGTTTTAAGTCTTCAATTCATTTTGAGTTTGTTCCTGTATATGGTGTAAGGAGGTGGTCTAGTTTTATTAATTTATATTTTTTGCATGCATCTGTCCAGTTTTCTCAACACCATTTATTGAATAGACTGTCTTTACCTGACTGTGTATTCTTTCTTCCTTTGTCATAGATTAATTGACCATATAGACGTAGGTTTATTTCTGGGTTCTTTATTCTGTTCCATTGACCTATGGGTCTATTTTAATGCCAGTACCATTCTGTTTTGATTACTATAGACTTGCAGTATAGTTTGATATCAGGTAGTGTGATACTTCCAATTTTGTTCTTCTTTGTCAAGATTGCTGTGGCTACTCGGCGTCTTTTATGGTTCCACGTGAATTTTAGGATTATTTATTTGAGTTCTGTGAGAAATGCCATTGGCATTTTGATAGCGATTCCATTGAAACTACAGATTGCTTTGGGTAATATGAACATTTTAATGATATTAATTCTTCCTATTCATAAGCATGGTATAGAGGCTTCCATTTATTTGGATCTTTTTTGATTTCTTTCTTCAATGTCTTATGATTTTCCAAGTCAAAGTCTTTTATTTTTTTGGTTACATTTATTCCTAGGTATTTTTTTTATGCAATTGTAAATGGGATTATTTTCTTAATTTTTTCTTTCTGTTAATTCATTCATTATTGGTAGATAGAAATACAACTGATATCTGAAAATTAATTTTGTGTCCTGCTACTTTATTGAATCCATCTATCAGTTCTAATAGTTTTTTGGTGGAATCTTTAGAGTTCTCTCTATATGTCATCTGGAAATAATGATAGTTTTACTTCCTTTCCAATTTTGATGCCTTTTATTTCTTTTTCTTGCCTGATTGCTGTGACTGGGACTTTGAATACAGTGGTGAAAGTGGTCATCCTTGTCTTCTTTCTGATCACAAGGAAAACATTTTTAGCTTTTCTCCGTTAAGTATGAGATAGCTGTGTGTTTGTCATATATGGCCTTTATTATGTTTATGTATGTTCGCTCTATTTCCACATTACTGAAAATTTTTATCATAAACGAATGCTGGATTTTGTCAAGTGCTTTTTCTGCACTTATTGATATGATAATATGATTTTTATTTTTCACTTTGTTTATGCGATGTATGCCGTTAATTGATTTATGGATATTGAACCAACCTTATATCTCAGTGATAAATCTCACTTGATTATGATGTATAATCTTTTTAATGTCTTGCTGCATTCAGTTTGCTAATATTTTGTTGAGGATTTTTGCATCTATGTTCATCAAGGATATTTAGCTTTAATTTTTTTTTTAATGTCTGTTTGGCTTGGGATCAGGGTAATGATGGCCTTACAAAACGAGTTTAGGAGACTTTCATACTCCTCAATTTTTTTGGAATAGTTTGAGAACAGATGTTAATTATTCCTTGAATGTTTGATAAAATCTACCTGTGAAGCCATCTGGTCCAGGACTTTTTGTTTGTTGGAAGTTTTGTGATTACTGATTTGATTTTGTTAATAGTAATTGGTCTGTTTGAATTTTCTGTTTCTTCTTGAGTCAGTCTTGGAAGGTTGTATATTTCTAGAAATGTATCCATTTCTTCCAGATTGTTGAATTTGTTGGCATATAATTGTTCATAACATTTTCTTGTATTTTGTATTTTTGTGGTGTTAATTGTCACATATCCTCTTTCATTTCTGATTTTATTGATTTGGGTCCTTTCTCTTTTTGTCTTAGTAAGTATGGATAAAAGTTTACCCTTTCTCTTTTTGTCTTAGTAAGTATGGATAAAAGTTTATCACTGTTATTCATCATTTTAAAGAACTGGCTCTTGGTTTCATTGATCTTTTGTATTTTTATTTTTTATTTTTTAGTCTCTTTTATTTCTGCTCTGATCTTTATTATTTCCTTCTTTCCACTTATTTGAGGGTTTTTTGCTGTTTTTTTTTTTCTAGTTCCTTTAGGTGTAAAGTTAAATTGTTTATTTGAGATATTTCTTGATTCTTGAAGTAGGCCCGTATTGCTATGAGTTTTCCTTTTATAACTGTTTTCACTGTGTCCCATAGATTTTGAGTCATTGTGTTTTTATTTTCATTTGTCTCACGGTATCTTTGAGCTCTTCTTTGATCTCATTGTTAACCAATTTATTGTTTAGTAGTATGTTATTTAGCCTTCACTTGTCTGTTTGTTTTTCATTTTTTTTTTAATTGATTTCCAGTTTTAAACCATTGTGATTGGAGAAGATGCTTGGTATGATTTCAGTCTTCTCAAATTTATTGAGACTTGTTTTGTGGCCTATGATGTGTTCTATTTTGGAAAATATTTCATGTGCACTTGAAAAGAATATAAATTCTGCTGCTCTGGGGTGAAATACTCAGAAAATATTAATTAAATCCCTCTGACATAATGTGTCATTTATGGCCACTGTTTCCTTGTTGATTTTCTGTCTAGAAAGTCTATCCCTTGATGTCAATGAGATGTTAAAGTCCTCCAGTATGACTGTATTGTTGTGACTCTCTCCCTTTGAGGTGGTTAATATTTGCTTTATGTATTTAGGTGCTCCTATGTTTGGTGCATGAGTATTATTACAAGGGTTATATCCTTTTGTTGGATTGATCCCTTTATCATTAAGAAATATTCTTCGTCTCTTATTATAGCCTTTGTTTAAAATCTATTTTGTCTGATATATGTATTGCTACCCCAGTTCTTTTTTTTTGTTTTCATTTGCATGAAATATCTTTTTCCATCCTTTTACTTTCAATCTGCATGTCTTTTAATCTGAAGTGGCTCTTTTGTAGAAAGTATATGTACAGGTCTTATTTTTTTTTACCTATTAAACTACCCTATGTCTTTTGATTGAAACATTTAATCAGTTTACATTTAATGGATTATCAATAGGTACATAATTATTGCCATTTTATTATTTGTACTTACGTTCTCCCCTTTGCTTTTTTTTTTTTTTTGTAAAATGTCCTTTAACATTTCTTGTAATACTGTTTTGGTGGTAATGAATTTCTTTAGCTTTTTCTTGTCTTGGAAGTTCTTTATCACCATGTTCTGTGTGGGCTCCAGCTCCCCATGACACAGTCAGGAAATTTTTCCTAGCAGAAAGCTTGCATGCTTGTAAGCTTATCTTCTTTCTGTGATAGCAGGTTTGTGCTGTTTTTCAATACTTGAAACAATTGCCTCATATATTTCATCCAGTTTTATAGTCATTTGCAATGAGAGAGTTAGTTTGATATCACTTACTGTATCATGGACAGAAGCAAACTTTCCTGGCTTAGGATTCTTAAATGTAATCTGATGACATATCAAGATGTATAGAGTTCTTTGATCTTTCTATAATTGCAAGATTAGCTGTATTATTTTATCTATTGCTTTGAGTTGTCACTGACCATTCCTTCAACTGCAAGCCTTTACTCTCAGAAGCTTTCTCTGTATTTTCCTCTCTTCTTACTTACTGTCTGAAAAATTATGAGATTGTTTAGTCTAGGGTAGACATATATGACTTTTAGACCTAAAAAATGACATGTCGAGGCAAAAAAATGAACTCAATTACAACATTCCTCTAAAACATCTAGAGTACATTGTATTTGGTTTTTCATCTCTATGTATTGCATTATTTATGTTTATTGATATTTCTTTGAGTTCTTCTTGGGTCTACACTAAACACAAAACATATTTTAAAGGTATAAAATAGAAAAGTCTTCCCTAAGAACTTTGTTTACTTTCAGGGTGGTAATAAGGCTACTTCTAAATTGTCATTGTCATTAAAAGCAATATAGTGTAAATACTGGCATCCATCTGCTTTCCTCTCTCCTTCCCTCCATCTCTCCTTCCCTTTCTTCCTTCCTCCCTCCCTCCTTCTCTCCCTCCCTCCCTTTCTTCCTCCTTTCCTTCCTTCCTTCCTTCCTTCCTTCCTTCCTTCCTTCCTTCCTTCTTTCCTTCCTTCTTTTTGTCCTTCCTTCCCTTTCTTACTTTCCCCTTCCCTCTCATTTATTCTCCTACAACAAATACTTATAAATAGCTGACTAGGTGCTTGGAAGCCCAAAAATATTAGTATCTTTTGTGGTGTCATATTTTTTTAAACTCCCAGATTTATCTTTACCACCATGACAGATCTAAAATTTCCACAGAATTCTACCATCTTCCTATGAGCAAAAGTAATGACAGTTACATTGGGTGTCTTCTGGTCTCTGGCGTACCTGATCAAAATAGGTATTTTAGTGTCTTACTGAGAAAACTTGTGAACAACCAGTTAAATGGTTTATACCAATCAAGAGTACTCTTGGGAAGTCTATACAAGAGAAAATAAAGTTCTGAATTTTTCTGTGCAATTGGGAATCTCCTTTGTTTAGACATACTCTGTATTTTTATTTTAAGTTTTTTCTATAGCAGAGATTTTCAGGTTTTGTTTGTTTGAAAACATCTCAGGATGGATCTAATTGTCTGGCACGATGTAAAATTCTTAAGACGATATTAATTTGTAGCATTGAGAGAACACATTAAAGTGTTTTTTTCTTTATTCTGCTTCTGTATTTTTTCATACTTTAAATTAAAACAATGTATAGTGATAGAGGTAAAGTATATAAATATAACATTTTATCGCACAGCAGATTACTTTTTACACTTTAAAAAATAATTTTTAATTTGTCAATTACAGTTGACATACAATATTATGTTTGTTTCAGGTATAAAACAGAGATTAGACATTTATATAATTTACAAAGTGATAAACACAATTAATCTAGTACCCATCTGACAACATATGTAATTATTATAATATTATCGACCATATTCCCTATGCTATACTTTACATCCCCATGACTATTTTGTACTTTTTAATCCCTTCACCTTTTCACCCAGTTATTCAACCCACCACCTATCTGGTAAGCATGTTTGTTCTTTGTATCTTTGAGTACGTTGCTGTTTTGTTTGCTCATTTATTTTGTTCTATAGATTACACAAATATGTAAAATCATATGGTATTTGTCCTTCTCTGTCTGACTTATTTCACTCAGCATAATACCCTCTAGATCCATCCATGTTGTTGTAGATGGTAAGACTTTATTCTTTTTTATGGCTGAGTTAAGTTGAACTGTATATATGTACCAAATTTTTATCCATTTATTTATTAATGGACATTTAAATTACTTCTACATTTTGGCTATTGTAAGTAATGCTGCAGTGAACATATGGATGTATATGTATTTTCAGATTAGTGTTTTGTGTTTCTTTAGATAAATACTCAGAAGTGAAATTACTGGGTTTTTCTTTGTCTCTAATAGACATTTTTTAAAGTCTATTTTGCCTGGTATAAGTATTGCTACCTTAGCTTTTATTTTTCATTTCTGTTTTCATGAAATGTCTTTTTTCCATCCCTTTAATTTCAGTCTCTGTTTTTGTCTGAAGTGTGTCTCTTGTAGGCAGCATATATAAGGGTCTTTTTTTCTTATCTATATAGCCACCCCATGTCTTTTGATTAGTACATTTAATCCATTTATATTTAAAGTAATTGTTGATAGATATATGGTTATTGCCATTTTATTATTTATATTTTTTATCTTTTTTTCTTCTTAAAGAAGTCCCTTTAACATATTTTGTAATATTCATTTGGTGGTGACTAATTCCTTTAGCTTTTTCTTGTCTGGTAAGCTCTTTCTCTCTTCTTTAATTCTAAATGATAGCTTTGCTGGGTAGAGTGATCTTCGTTGTAGGTCCTTTTCATCACTTTGAATATTTCATGTCAGTCCCTTCTGGCCTGAAAAATTTCTGTTGAGAAGTCAACTGACATTCTTATGAGAGTTCCCCTGTAGGTAACTAACTGCTTTTTTCTTGCTGCTTTTAAGATTTTCTCTTAGTGTTTAATCTTTAGCATTTTACTTATGATGTGTCTTAGTATGGGCCTCTTTGAGTTCATCTTGTTTGGGACTCTCTGCACTTCCTGGGCTTGTATGTCTATTTCCTTCATCTGGTTAGGGAAGTTTCCTGTTATTATTTCTTCAAATAGGTTTTTAATTCCTTGCTTTCTCTCTCCTTTTTCTGGTACTCCTATGAAATGATTGTTAACGCGTGATGTTGTCCCAGAGACCCCTTAAACTACCTTCATTTTCGTGTTCTGATTGAGTGTTCCTGTTACTTTATCTTCCAAATCACTGATTCTATCTTCTGCTTCATCTAATCTAATGTTAATTCCCATCAATGTAGTCTTCATTTCCATTATTGTATTCTTCATTTCTGAAATTTTTTTTATGTTTTCTATCTCCATTTTTATGTTTCCTATCTCTTTGTTGAAGTTCCCACTGAGACCATTAAGCACCTTTATAACCAGTGTTTTGAGCTCTGTATCTGGTAGATTGTTTGTCTCCATTTTGTTTAGTTCTTTTTTTGGAGTTTTGTTCTGTTCTTTCATTGGGAAATGTTTCTTTGTCTCCTCAGGTTGACTACCTCCCTGTGTTTGTTTCTATGTATTAGGTAGAAATGCTTTGTCTTCTGGTCTTGGTAGAATGGTTTTATGTAGCAGGTGTCTCGCGGGGCCCAGTGGCACAGGTCCCTGGTCACCTGAGCTTGGTGCTACAGGTATATCCCTTGTGTGGAGTGTGTATGCTCTCTTGTTCTGGTTGAGCCTTGAGTGCTTTTGGTACATTAATAGAAGCAACTGGCTCTCAGACTGATTGGTTGTGAAGACTGGCCATGCCTCCAGTGGAGGTGCTGTTTATGCAAGGGCTGATCATATAGATCAGGATTTGATTAGCAGTGCTCTGGTGTCTGCCGAGTCTGCCCTGTTACTCTGTCATTTGTAAAGGTGGTTGGGTGTATTGGTTCTGAGGCCTCTTGGGAGGGTCTCTGGTATAGGCTGAGTTTAGATGCTGCCTGTGTCCTGTCTAGGGCAAGTGATCTGAAGACAGTTTCCCCTTGTGCTGTGCTTAGAGGTCCTAGGAAAGGGTAAACTGTGAACCAAGGCCAGCTATCACTACTGCTGGACTCAGGGCTGCTTAGCAAGAGATATGAGGCATGCTAAGGCCAGAAGGTACTTGTTTAGGGTATGTGAACTTTTGAGAGATTTTAGGTAAGTATATAGCATGAGCCAATACAGGACATTTGTATGGAAAAACCACTGGAAGGGGCTTAGGTGGGCCTGCAGGGTCTCAGGGAATCACCAGAGTGGGAAAAGTGGTGTTAGCCAGGTTGATTGAGACTCAGGTAGTGCTGCCTATGAATATAGGCTGGACAAGGGGAAGGCTCAACAAAGGAATAATGGTTTCTGCCAGCACTTTTGTCTGGGATAAAGCTACCCCTCCAGCCCTCTTCCTGAAGCAAAATAATTCAGTTCCTCCCTTTATATTTCTGGTGGCTTTCAAGCTGCTGCCCCGGTGACAGTGTTCAGAGTGAGTGAGTCTATCAATGAGTAAGTTCCTGCGGGGTCCCTTTAAGAGAAACGGCAAAACTCCAACAATCCTCCGTCTCACTCAGCTACAATCTCCACTGGTTTTCGCAGCCAGAAGTTGTGGGAACTTCTCTTCTCAGCACTGGAACCCTGGGCTGGGGAGCCTGTGTGGGGCTAGAACACTTGCTCCTCAAGGAAGACCTCCACGGTCAAGATATCCCTCCCAATTTTTAACTGCCACACATGTGTGGGGGCCAGCTTATTTCACATCTTTGCCCTGCCTACCAGTCTCTACATTCATTCTCTGTATGTCCTTAGTTACAGGACTCTGTTCAGCTAGACTTCAGGCAATTCTCAACAATGGTTGTCTATAGTTTAGTTGTAATTTTGTTGTGATCATGGGAAGAGGAGAGCACAGGGTTTTTCTACTCTGCCATCTTGACTGAAAGCTCCCACTTTCTTCTTTTAAATAGTGCTTTTTATTACTCTTATTATACTTCAATATAGGCTTACCATAAAAAAATATGCACTCCATAATCAGAGTAAAAATTTCCCTTAACTTCCTCTCTCAATTCCAAAGCATTTCTTTTATTACATATATTTCATTTAAATCCAGTTTAAAATTCTTAAATGTGTTGAAAATTCCTTCTACATATGTGAAAAACATCTAAAAATCTTGGATGTTTATAACTCCCAAGAACTTGGAGATTCCTGTTCTTATTCTGAAAAGTTGATTCCAGCTAGATAGTCATTATAAAGTATCATTTTGACATTAGGCAAAACGACCTAAAGATGTCATATAATCCAAAGTTTTATGAACTTTCTTTGTTCATAAAACATATGATCTGCCCATATCTTCTGGTTCCAAGCTCAGTGTGTGTGTGTGTGTGTGTGTGTGTGTGTGTGTGTGTGTGTGTGTGTTTATACCAAAGCAGGTCATCTTCATTCCTGCATTTATTTTAAGATCTCTAACATTCTTTTCAGTTTTAAAAATTCTATAATTACTGACTGATGCAAAAGCGTGGTTTTTTAAAGTCACAGACTTTATTATTTTCTGTCCATTTTTTTATTCTCATTAATGTAGTAATCTGTACTATTATTGAGACAATTTATTATCCACATACCAAGATAAGTAAAGGATGGATGAACTATTTTTTTACCCATTTATTCCATTTTGTGAACATGGGATTGTGCTGAGTGGGTGCATGTAGCACATGAAGCAATATTTTCCTCAAATGTGATGTATGAAAAGGAAAACAGACTCACATTGGCATTTGGAAATTAATTCATGACTACATTGGAATGTGAGGTAGAGGCAACTCCAATCTCCTGTCCTCACAGTTAATAAATTTGTGTGCAGATGAAGGAGAAGGTTATGCTCTAAGGCTAAACCCCCAAAAGCTGTTTCTGATTGTTGTTAGCCTAATTCTTGTTCAGTTTCACAATTATAATGGGTTTTCTAATCACTCCGTCTATAGTATTACTTTGTTCTAAGTAAACTCACTGCATAAAGAAAGATAAGGACTTGCTTTGCAGGTACCAAGTCTGTGTCTTTAGAGATTTGTTCTGTAGTGGCTATAGTGCTAAGGCTTTTGAGACTGTTTAAGAAATAGCAAATATTAGATATGATGATTATTTTTTTTAAGTTCAATTAAACAAAAGATTCTATACAATAATTCTTTCAGGGGATTTAGATCCTAAGTTGAGTAGAAATATTGAATTTGTCATTAATGAAACATTTCTCTAAAATAAAATATGTAATTGAAGTCAGGCCTGTATAGTTTATTTCTGAGTTTTAGTCTCTTAATTGACAATATTATCAATAACTGATGAGCTAATTTGCATTATTTGTGAGAGTAAGCAGAGAATCAAAATGGAAGAAATAGAGAAACTGCTTTTCGTAGTACAATAGTTCATGGAAAGTATAAAACTCCTGTTGGTGAAACCTGTGACTTTTCTAGACACTGGTTCTCCATACACAAAGCCAAAAGCAACTCATTGCAAATGTTTAAATTCAAACAGTTATTAGATGTCATGTAAATGATGAAATAATGTAAATAATGTTAATTTCATTATAATTTCAAATGTAAATAATGAAAGGAAAAACATGACCTTGTCTAAATCACTAAAATAAAAGGAAAAATATCAGCTAACTAAAATTTTTTTAAAACAGTTTGCGTAATTAGAAACAGACATCCTCTTTCTCCCTCCACCTCTGTCTCTCTCTGTCTCTCTTGCTCTCCATTTCTCTCTCTCAACTTTTTAAAAAGTCAGAATGTTGAATCTTCTATAGCTTCCCATTATTTTTTAAATTTTGGGGACTAAAATAAAATCTATGTAATTTCAACTTTTCATTTGTCAAATAAAGACCAGAAAACCCATTTAAACTAAATTAAGCATTAACTTAGATTTAGTCATTGTAACTAAACTACCACTTTCTCAGGAATTTTTTTTTCTTTACTGTATTGTGAAAACATGCCATAAGGTCCTGGGAAGATTGTATTTATATATTAAATAGATGGTTATTCCTATAACTTCCTAAGATTTTTTTTTTAATATGTGGGCTTATGTGAAAGAAAGGAGAACCAAAATAAAATAAAGAAATAAAAATAAAAGCAAGCATAAGAAAAAATGTTACATACTACATATATAAAAAAAGACATCAGATTGATTGCAGAAAAAACAAGTAAGTAATGGAAGAATTATAATACTCTCATGACATTTTTATGATTAACAGCAACAACACAAAAGGTCTGGTATACTAATTTTATAAAGTGGGTGGTTAAATTTTATTCAAAAATAAACATAAAATGACAAGAAGTTCTATACAATCTATATCTGATGCTCGCCTTATAAATAAATGTTAAATTAGCAATGTTTGTCATTGCTTCTAGCTTTGCAATTGGTTAAAATATTGCTGTGGGAAAACCACCCAGCTGGACCAACAGGTTCATCAGCCTGAGGCACTGCGCTGCCACTGATGGTCGTGGCCTCTCATTTTCCTAACATTTTCACCTCCACAAATGAGCACCACCATTCTCCAGCCCCCAGTACATCTGTCATACAAGCTTCATATCAGAGTGTAGGAACAGGGACAAATGCCACCCACTCTAGTGCACTTGCTGCTCTACCAACTGTTAGCAATTGCATGGCATGTTTTCTACTTTCTCATCTCTCAGTTCATGCATTTCTGAAAGGTAGCTGACAGGTAAAGAGTATGAATTTCTTGCCAAAATCCCCCCTACAGTGCAAGAAGCTATTTGCCACTCCCTAGAGATAAACAGAGAACATAAAGAAAATATGGAAATAGGAAAAAATGTATTCAGCATCAGAGGCCTGAAAATGAACTAGAAAGACCATCTCATCCATTCAGACAGATATAATGTCAGCCATTCGTTCATTTGTTCATTCAACAGATGTTTATTAACTAGATTTTGCACAGAACTGATATTTAAATAGATAAGTATCAATAAAAATAATGAACATTAAAGTACAATTGAATAGATAACAATAAGTGACTCGTTTCATTATATTACATTATTAAGTTAGAGGACCTAAATCATATGTGTTGTTTTTACAAATTTGATATTCTTGTGTTGCTTCCCGCGATGAGTATTTCAGCATGAATATGAAAGAATACGTATGTGACTCTTCAGGACATAAGGGCAAAAAGAGAAGCAAGGATAGGGAAAAAAGTCACCTTTCTTAGACCATAACAGCAAAGGTAGGATTAAACACAGCACTGCATGGGCTGAGTTGAGGGGGAAATCATAGGCAGAAGGGAGGACACAGCCTTGGAGAAAGCAGATCTAACCTTACCCATGTGCAGGGTCATTAAAAACCCTCTCTTAGGGAGAGATCAAGATCCTAGTAAGACTGTGGGATGGCATTAGCGACTTCCTACCTCTTATCTGGGTGGTGAGCACAGATGTCAGGACGCATTGGCTATGGGTTAATGATCAACAGAGGGAATAGAAGAAACCTTACACTTTTCAGACATGAAATCTGCTTATTTTACATGTGAATCTCAGGGAAACAGAATGGCTTGCCCATGCTCACACAGTAAATGAAGAATAATGAATATTTAAAATGAAGATTTCCTGAAGTCCAGCCTTTTTCCAAAGGGCTTCCTCAGAGGTGTCTTCTGAAAACATGGCCAACACCCTCTGCCAATTTGGGATAAAGGATGGCAACAAAGTAAGCATTTAAGTATGCATCTAAGAATAATTTTCCTGGAATTCCAGTTTCAGGTAGGCCATTCTTTTCTTTATTCTTTACATTAAGTCACATCCAGCAGTGTGCTGGAGCTCTTTGTTCCAGCTTGATAGACGTGATTGTTGATTTCCAGCAGTTCCATCTGTGCAAGTCAGAAAACATCACATTGTTTGATATCATCAGCTGTGAGGGGAGGGTCTACACTATGAAATTCAGTGCTGGAAAGCCTGTTGTCATACATTTACCAGCAAACCACTGATTAAATCAGCTGTTAAATTTATAATTGGATGAAATATTCACTGCATCAATTTTGAACATACATTCTATGGACCAACTCTTTCCAGCAATGGCACAGTCTAAATGTAATCATCACACTTATTAAATATTAAATAACATGGGTAGTGGTATTCTTTTCTCTCCATGAATCGCCTCAAACATCTTGTGAACTGACCACTTCAGTAACAAAAAATATAAGTTAAAGTCAGCATTATCTTGAGGGCTTGGTCTTTGAAAGTTTAAGTGCCCACTCAATATCTGAATGCTGTAAACAACTAGAATTAAAATGTTCAGGATCTTAAATGTTCATCTCAATGCTAGTCCTTTGTCTTCCTGCAAATCTGAACCTACAGACCATCCTAGGTTTGAAAAAAAGTCCCTTACAGGAAGAAAATACCACGTGCTGCTTTCCACATCTGCCTCAGTACAGTAAAACAAACCATTTCAGAGAAAGCAGCTCAAACCCTATTTACACAGAAAGTATGTAGTCTTACTTACTTTCTTAAAATTTCTATTTAATGTAATTTTTTATTTGTAATTTTATATGCCAAATGGTCTTGAATCACTACATTTGCTAAATCAGATGATCTGGTCATTTTTTTTATAGAAAAACAGACTGTTTGATTTTACAATGAAGAAGAAGACCACAGACAAATAGTAGGTAGTGGTGGGTGGCTTTTTAAGTCTAAATGGTTTTTTTTTTCCTATATGATTTACTTAATTGAGCTGATAGGTTCTATGATCAGCTGAAAAGTCCTGTAGCTAAAGTCATTATTAGCTATTTTCTTGGCTAACCCAATAATGACCCTTAAATTGTCTCCAGTATTTCCAATTACCTTTGAAAACATGTGGAATGTCAGAAGCCCTAATAGGAAACATATATGATATGATATTTATGGGAAATCTTTTTCATACAAGTAGTTTTCACAAAGTCCTTTTAAGTATCAAGAGGAAATGGTAAAACGGATTACAAATGAAAACAGTGAAGGATCTAAGGAGAGGATTTTGTCTGGAGAAATACTAAAATCAACAGATATTGAAATGATTTAGAAATTCTTTACCTCAATCATTTCATTTTATGCCTGAGAAAACCGAGGCTAGAGATGATAATTAGCTTATAAAGATAACATAGCTAACGAGTGGCAGCCAAAATTAGAACTCATCTTTTTTCAGCTGAAAAGTGTATTTCTTATACTAGTCTATTGAAAATATGCTTTACTTAAGAGGCACTTACACTACAAATTCCAAGTGGATTAAGCCTATCCACTTCTCTCCTCTCCTCTCCCTCCCTAATTCCCTCTCTCCTCACTTTCTCATGAACATAAATTACATTAATTACAATTTCTTTGCAATATCATTTTCAAAGCACTGAACTAGTCGCTGAGGATGAGGAGTGATAGAATAAAAGCATGACTGACACTCAGTTCCTGACCTCAAGTAGTTTGCAGCCTGGTGAGAGGATGGGTGTTGTGTCACAGATGATAGAAGGTGGTAAACGAGGAGAGAGGAATTGGAGAAAATTGCTAAGTGTGGGTCAAGTAAGAAAGTAACTGCCCTTT
This sequence comes from Eidolon dupreanum, assembly GCA_028627145.1. NCBI lineage: Eukaryota > Metazoa > Chordata > Mammalia > Chiroptera > Pteropodidae > Eidolon > Eidolon dupreanum. Next base: position 18,119,121 of record CM053513.1, on the reverse strand, counting down.
AGGTTCTAAAGTGGATCATTGGTGTTATGATATAGGCTGGAATCTCACATGTGGCCAATTCTCCCATTGAAGTTTGGGGTCCTGTCCTGGAGTTTCAAAATTTTTCCTGTGTAGTAAAATTCAGGGATAATGATTTTGTTAAGCAAAATCACAAGACAATGACTGACTGCATCTAACCTTATCATATTAAATCATAAGGTGGAAAATCATTGCCATGGGGCCTGGAATACCTGTCAGCTGGTTATCACATTCTCTACCCTTAGGGAAAATCTGTGAGCTGCTCTAAGCAGAGCACATGCATTATTTATCTTTGTACACCCAGCACCTAGTGTAATGTTTGTCATATTGAAAGTACTGGGAAAATGTATGGTGAATGAATGAATAAATGAATGAACTACCAGAAGGTGGCTTGTTGAGGAAGAATCCAGAAAAGGGGGTTGGATGGGTCTAAGAAAGTTTCAGCTCACAATTATAAGTGTACATAGAGGCTATGAAGAATCTTTGCTACATTCTGCATTGAGTCAGCTCAGAGGCAGTAACAAGAACAAATCTCTGACCTTGAAAGGTTATGGGTCATACTCTGTATCACAGCAAACTCATTAAAAATATATCATTTTGTGAGGACACTTGAAAAATTGGCAGCTGGTCCTCCTAGGCAATCCCCATCCTTATCACCTACCTCCACTTAAAACATCTCCAATCTCTATGGCATGAGGGAGCCCTTGCTTCTGTGGGAATTGCTATCCAAAGCCAAAAGTATACTCATGCAAGCTGAGCAGGATAGCTTTCTCCTTCAGGAACTGCTAGAATGATTGTTTCCAGCAGTCAACTGGGAAGTGGTGGCAGTTGTTGAATCCAAAATGGCTGTATTCTTGCCGGTGAATGTTTTTCTCCAAACTAGCCAAAGCATTATGATAGCAAAATGAATTGCACTCATGTCATAGTGGCTAATCCTGTCAGTGGTTCTTTTGAATTTTCCCTTTCCATTTAGAAGATAAATTCATTCTTAAGTGAATTATAGTTGATTTTTTTGTTTAATTTCAAAATTACATACAGTAAAGTTGATTATGGACAGTTCTATGAATTTGAACACATGCATAGAATCATGTACAATCAGGAAACAGTTATATTTGTTTCTCTAAACTCCCTCATACTGTCATTTTGTAGTTACACCCGCAATCTCTGGCAACTACTGATTTAGTCTCACTAGAGTTTGTCTTTTCAAGAATGTTATATAAATTAAATAATACCTTTGAGACTGGGCTCTTTCACTTAACATAATCCCTTTAATATTCATCTAAGTTGTTGCGTATATTAGCAGTTTGCTCCTTTTCATGCTGAGTAATGTTCCATTGTATGTATGTACCAGAGTTTATTTATCTATTCACCTGTTGAAGGAAATTTAAGTTGTTTCTAGTATATGGCAATCATAAACAGAAATGCTATAAAGTTGCATACAGGTTTTAAGTGAACACGTTTTCATTTTTCCTGGATCATATAATAAGTGTATGTTTACTTTATAAGAAACTGCCAAAGTGTTTTTCAGAGTGACTGGACCATCTTTCATTAGTGATGTATGAGAGTTCCAGTAGCTTAGTATCCTTGTCAGCCCTTGGTATTATTTTAAACATTCTATTAAGTATATAATGCTATTTTATTGTGGTTTTAATTTGCATTTTCCTGATGATTAATGACATGGAATGACTTTTTGGTGTGTTTACTTGCCTTCCCGAAACCCTCTTCAATGAAGTGTTTAAGTATTTTTCCCATTCTTAAAATTAGGGTGTTTGTTTCAAATATTTTTAATTTTGACAAAGTCCAATTATTATATTTTTATTCAATAAACCCAGTTATGTTGTCATGTGTAAAAACTCTTTGCCTAACTCCAGATCTTGAAGATTCTCTCCTATGTTTTCTTCTGAATCATTCTTCTAGATCAATTTTTGATTAAATTTTATATAGTCTAAGACTTAAGTCAGAGTTCATTTTTATTTTTTACGAGTGACTGTCCAATTGTTCCAAACATATTTACTGAAAATATCATCCTTTCCCCATTGAATTGCCTTTGCACCTTTGTCAAAAATCAGCAGGTCATATTTCTGTGTGTCTATTTCTGGACTCTCAATTCTGTTCTATTAATCAATGCATCTATCCTTTCATCTATACCATGCTGTCTTGATTACTGTGACTTTATAAAAATCAGTCTTAAAATCAGGTGGTATGATTTCTTCAAATTTGTCATTCTTTTTAAATAACATGTTGACTATTCTACTTCCTTTTTATTTCCATATAAATTTTAGAATCAAGTTGTCCATGTTTACACAATATACTGCTGGGATTTTGATAGGAATTGCATTGAATTTGTTAATCGCTTTATCTTTACTCTGTTGAATCTTCCAACCCACGACCATGATATTTCTCTTCACTTATTTAGGTCTTTGATTTCTCTCCCTGCCATTTTATGTTTTCTTCATATAAATTCTATACATGCTTTGTTATATTTATGTCTAATAGTTTTCATTTTTCGAAATATAAATTATATATTTTATTTATTTCAGTTTCCACTTGTCTGTTGTTTTTATGTAGAAATATAATTAATTTTTATGAGTTGACCTTGTATCCTGAAATTTTGCCAAACTTATTTATTAGTTCTAGAAGTATTTTTCTGAATCTCTTGGGATTATCTATTAAAAAAATCATATTATTTGTGAATAGAGACCGTTCTATTTCTTTTTTTTCAATCTGTCCTCCATGGTTTCTGATAAGAAATCTACAGTCATTTGCATTGTTGTCCCCTATTTCCACCATAAGTAATTTATTGTTTTTTGTGATTGTTTTCCATTTTTTTCTTTGTCTTTAGTTCTCAGGAGTTTGAATATTTGTGTGTCTGTGTGAAATTCTTTTGCTACTTGTTTAGGAATCACTGAGTTCCTTGAATTTATTTGTTTATGACTTTCACCAAATTTTGGAAGTTTTTAACCATTATTTCTCCAAATATATTTTTCCAAATCTCACTTTTCTCCTTCTAGAATTCTGATAATATGTATATTGGACTTTTGGCATTGTCTCATGACCCCTGACCTTCTCTATGTCACATCATTTTGAATTGTATCATGAATAGTCTGAATAGTATATCACGAAGCTCGATCATGATTAAATTCTATGAAGCATTTTGATGTTTTTGTTTTAGCAGACAAACATCTACTTTGGTTCAGTTATGACTCCTATTTAGATTTGCATTCCAACATCAGTTTGGTTTTCAAAACTTCTGTAGTGCTACTCACACCTCACACATGTGTAACACCCGAGGTCATTTTAGGACATGGATGGTAGTCTATTCCTTGGTAATTCAGCTCTCACCTCTCAAGGTCTACCTGTGTATACTATTTAGGTATAGATCTATCCATGAGCAGCTTAAGGAGGAGTCTGGGAGTTCACAAACAATTTTAAAATGTTGATTTCCTAAGCTTTTCTTCTCCATGATCATCAGTACTTTCCAGTTCCCTGGGCTCTACTTTTCACTCCTCAAGCAAGAGGTGGGGTGGGGTGGGGTGGGGAGTGTTAAGTTATCTTACTCTACTATACACTTCCTGTGACTATGCCTGCATTCCAGCCCAAGCAGAGGGAAGACAGAGATGAAAAAAGAATAACAGAATTTCTCCCAGTTCTCTCTGAGAATTAAGAGTTCTTCATGCTCCTAGAGCCGGAATAGGAGAACTTCTTCTGGAGCTCTCTGTGTCTGCCTCCTGAGGTCCACTTCCAGTTTTAGACTTCACTGAATTCAGGCCAAGAACTATACCAAAGAGGCAGAATGGCGAACTCGCCACCAGGCCAGTGACACTTGGAATTCAGATATAATCGCCAATTTGTCAGCTGATATTTACTTTTTAGAGTGCTCAAATAACTGCTCCATGCATTCTGCTAAGTTATGAGATAGTGGAGAGTGCTTCCTTCAACTCAGAGGACGTGGAAACTTGCTGATTTTTTAAGTGTTATTCTTAAAGATTTTTAAGTGTTATTCTTAAAGAAAAAGCTGGTAACTATAACTCTGAATCTGATAAATTCGATATTAGGAACACTTTTTTGAAATTTTTATTTTGATATATTTTCAAACTTCAAGAAAAGTTGCACATATAATACAGGAGTCTCATACCTTTTACCCAGTTTTACTAATTTTTTACATTTCGTCCCATCTGTTAAAGCATTCTCTTTTCTTCTTTCTGTCTAGATAGATACATATAGATAGATAATTTTTTCCTAAATCATTGAAGACTAAGTTGGAGACATGTTTATTCTATAACTATTTCATTTTACATTTCCTAAGAACAGAGAACATTCTCTGACATAACCACAGTACAATTATCCAAGTCAAGGAATTTAAAATTGATATAAAGCCATTGTCTAATCCATAGTCCATATTTAAATTTCAAGATCATGCATTTCAATAGCTTTTATGTCTCTAGTATTCTTAATCAGAAATAGTTTCTTAGCCCTTTTTATGTCTTTCTTGACCTGGATATTTTGAAGAATGCAAGTTCATTATTTTGTTGACATCCTTCATTTTGGGTTTGCTGATATTTCTGCATGCTTAGATTCAGTTTATAAATTTTTAGCAGGACTACCATATAAAGGATGTCGTGTCCTTCTCAATGAATCTTATCAGGAGTTTCTTGCTGAAAGTTTGTCCAAATATTGTTTTTTATAACCTGGTTAAGGTGGCATCTACCAGGCTTATCCATCAAAAACTAATAGAGTTTCTTCCCCAGAGCAAGTTTAAGGGAACCAGTGGAAGCTTGCTCTTGTGAAATGTCTTTCTCTTGCATTGTTTAGGTTGGTGGTTGTCTTGACCTAACATTTAGGGAACACATTATTTGCATTCTGCCTGGAATCAAAATAAGCTCTGATTACTCTTGCTGCTTGCTCGCTATTTCCATTTGAGAGCTGTGTGGATGCCTGGGTGGCAGTGGGTCTCTCCCAGCCACCATCTGGGCAACCACCCGTAATTCTGCATGCTTGTGGTGCCCAAATGAATGGAAACTGACCAGCTTTGTGGGTGGGAAGGAAAAGATTTGCAGGATGACAAGGCCTTAATTTTCATGGGAAAAACTCAATCCTAAACCTTACTTCTGGTTCTCAGAATAGTCAGTGAGAAAATGCTTTTTGAAAATAACTTTTGTCCTAAGAGCCATTCAAGAGAGTTCAGTTCCTGAAAATACTCACAGCCCCCACTCCCTTTGCTTCCACTGCTATGTGGTATGTGATCTCACACAAGTTGTGGAGGAGTTGAGACAAGTAATCAATATTTCATTTCTATATTTATAACTCCTCTGTAATGCAAGTCTGACAAAGTAAATGTCCATTATGGAAAAAGAAAAAAAAAGAAAAATTTGCACCAGAGCATTTCACATGGCTTCTTCAAAGAGTTCATTATATCCTGGTTGAATGTGGTTCCATCTCACTGTGCACCTCAGCCATTAGTACTCAACTTCCAAGTTACTGAATGGAGATGAGAAAACAAATATAGCACTGAGCTCATGCCAGGTGAAGAACTGTTGTCTCAAGTTTCATTTCCCCAGCAGTTTAAAACATTTAAAGAATAAATTATGAATTAGTTCTTCATTCTGATTTACTAGTCTTAATTGATATATCCTTTTCAGAGTCTTGAGTGGTCCATCTCAGCACTGTAATAGCAAGCTTTGAGTAGCTTATATTCCTGGATTTTTCTAGGTTTCCTTCTCAATAGAATTTAGACATTTCAAAAAGAAAGAAATATTTGACTTGTAGCAAGTGGAGTGGAGAATGACCCAGGGCTACAGAGTAATTTCTCTAGTTCTTGTTGCTCAAGTGGCCAGACGTTACTCAGGACACATATACAAAGTGTATGCAAACATACAAACTCATTTTCTTTCAGTTTATGAAACGCGATGTATCCTAGACAAGGCCACGGTAAGGATTTCCCTACCAAAAGTAGAATATTTTGTCACTTTTCCTTAGCATTACCTTGCTTTACCTCCACCTCTCACTTCTGACACTATCCACTTTTACCATGAACAAATTTGCACATTGATAAAAGTTTATAGGTGTGTAGTTTTTTGTTATTTTACACTTTGTCTAGTAATCCTGAGATGCTTTCTTTTTTACCTTTTTTTCCTTTTTATGTTCAATCAAGATTCAACTTCACTCTTCATTTCATACCTTTCTTTCCTCAACATGTCTCTCATTAGAATTTCTTACTCTTTCTAGTCATCTGCCAGGGAGATGAAACACACTTGAAGCCAGGCCTCAGTGACTTCCAGTTGTCTCTGTTTTGGAAAGGCCACTTGGTTCCAGTGTTTTGGGGAGGTTGTGAGGTGGAGGTTGGCAGCAGACCTAGGCAGGAAAAAATCTGCTTCCTGAGATATCCTGCAAAACCTACCTAACACACCTCTGACTGATAGGGGCACTCACTTCCGGATTATCTTTTTCTGAGGTAGTTCTGACTAGGACTTCTTGGACTCCAGTTAGAGAAAAGAATGAGGAAGTCGGCGAGGAAGAGAGTCTGAGTCCATTTATTCTGTCAGAATTTCTCATCAACATTATCTTTCAGATTCTCCATGGAACTCACCAGCTTCTCAGTTCTTCGTGAAGAATAATTTCTGTGTGTGTGTGTGTGTGTGTGTGTGTGTGTGTGTGTGTGTGTGTGTTTCTTCTCTTTGTGTTTAGAATGATAGACTCCTGGCACTTTGAAGTTAACATGGACCTCAGACCTGATCTAGTCTCATCCTCTATTTTGATAGATGGTGAAACTGAACTTAAAGACGATACAGAAGAAAATAATGGAAAAACTTGGGTTTTGAAGTCGAAATGACGGGTTTACTTCTCATTCCATTACTTAATGTCTCTGAGCCTTAGTGACTCATCTATAAAATGATATCATCACACGAACTTTTGGAGGAGTAAATGAGATAGCATACGTTTCGTGCCTAGCACAGTGACTATTACTATTCACCTCCTTTCTCTTTTCTTAGTACTTTCTCTAACCTCTTCTTGAATTTCTCCTTGTTCTCTCCTCAACACTTTTCTCTTAAGTGACTCTCCCAAGAAACCATCATCCTTATTCTTTCTTTCCTTCTAGTCTGTCTTTCTCCCTATTTCTCTTCATGGTGAATCCACGGTTCTACTTATAGCTCTTCTCAGGCTTTCATTTTCATCTCTCTACCAGAATCTTCTTTTTCAAAGGCAACTTCTAGAAGCATTTCTTGATTCTTCCAGCCCTCAGTCTCTTTACCCTTTGAGCTCCCATCAGACCTCCTGTCTCCAACACTCTTATTGGCTTGCCATCCTTTGCCTAGTGTTACTGGTTCTCTTTGTGTGCATGTACCATACCTCCTGAGCTAGACTGGAAAATTCTTGGGACCTAGAACTACCCTATACGTCATTTAGTTATTATTTCCTACCAGATCTCAAAATCATCTCTTTCATATGGTGGATACACAATAAATATTCATTGGTAGATTAATGGATTCCTATTACTTTTTTTCCCAAGACACTTTTTCCTGTAGCTTTTTTGCCAGAGGGAACACATGTACATGACTTGAATATTTGGTTACAATTTTACAGCTAATGGGATGTCTTTGAGTAAAGTCAACCTAAGTAATGGGTACAGTCTCTGCCTTCGATGTCCTGCAAATTCACCTGCCCTGGTGAGTGATTATGGAGGAACCACTGCCTCTGCACATTGGCTCTTCTGTGTTTGCTTCAGAGAGGCACAAAAGCTTGTATCTGTGGTGATGAACTATCCCTTTCCCACTTGGAACACAAAACAATTTTGTATTTACCTGTGGGCCATCTCAGAGATGTATCCATCAATGCTGGAAAGGCCCTATTAAGTCATGCAGTCTGCCCCGCAGAGGGGGGCTGCCTGCTCCCCACAGTGCATTTTCTAGCACCTTCATCTCTTTCACCTGAAGTCCTTCAGACTAAATTTACAAATGAGCTTTAAACTGGATCACCTCAAGATGAATTTCTGTGCTCAGTCAGATGTTAGCAATGTATTATTTGGGTTGTGCAAAATGGGAGTTTAGTGAGGTTAATTTCTCCCTTCTCCCCACCTTCACCTAATTATTGGAGAAAGTGTTTGCAGACCTGGAACTTCTCATAATTCATCCTGCCTTCTGTTTCTTCAGAGTCAGGGTTCATAAATCTTTGTTTGTGATGACATAATCAGTTACTAGAGAAATGTGGTGGTACTGCCAGCTGAGAATTACAGCTTCAGACACCAAGCAAACCAAAAGAGACTCATTCAAAGAGACATACCCCACCCTTTCCATTCTTTACTTGCAGGAGTCAGTGTATCCAGGCAGTCTCATGAGTGAGAGGTGCCACAGCATATCAAACTAAGAGAACTTGATGCTTATTTGAAAACACAAACTACCAAAACTTTATGAAGGAAATAGGAAATGAACGTACCCCACAAGGAACCAGAATCTATTGTCTATTAGAAATATCAAATCAACATCTTTCTCTTTAGAGATCACTTAGCTTTGAAATATAGTCAAATATAGTCTAATCTGCCATTTTAAATTTCTGCTTCCTTCCTGTCTTCATAGGGTGAATTTGCATCTCTGTGACATATGTATATATTATGCATTTGAAAAAATTATATAAAGAAAGTGAGAATCATGGCACATTAAAACTTCAAGAACATTTAAAAGATTTAGTCCAACCCCTAATTTTAGAGATGAAGACACTGAGGTCTAAAAACATGTCTTAGAGCTGGTTACGGAAAGTGAGGTTAATGTCACAGAAGCAGTGGGACCCGGGCTTTTAGCCCCAGCCCAGCATTCCTTGTGCCATACTGCTGATGTATACATTAACTAAACATCAGATACACAGGCAGGTCCATTCATCTCGGCACACTCCCATCAGTGGTTTCGAAAATTATATTATTAGAAAAAGGCTAGTTTAAGTATTCTCATTCAAACTCAGGAAATGGAAACAAATTGAAAAGTATTTAAGTTCATTAAATAGAATATTTAAATGATTTTAATGTCACTGTCCTCATTTTTAAAATGAGAAGTAGATGATTGTTAAGTCTTCTCCAGCTGGGATACTCAAGAATTCTAAGTCTTGCGGAATATTCTCTGTGAAGTATACCCTTTTCTTCACCTGAAATATTTCTCCTTAACAATCTCCAACCTTCAATTTCCCCAAATACAAAACAGAGGTAACTATATTTATCAGGACAGTGGTGAAAGTAAATAAGAAAGTACATTTAATTCCTTGAATAAAAAGCAATGTGAGAATGAGCAATAAACCACTTATAACAGCTCAAAAATAGCAGTAACTATAAAATATAATTAACTCTAGATTGAGTCATATGGATTGTTACTGGTTGGACAATTATTTCTAGCTAATGCTCAATTTCAGGTTGACTTCCCCACCACTCAGCATGCAACAGGATTAGTCAGGATGAACTCAAGAAAACATTAGCCACTTTTGACATTTAACAAAACGAGCTACTATTAAAAAGGTAATTTGTTATTTCTTTGAAATGTGTACTTCCAGAACAATGGTTTAATGGCATTTTTCTTGCTGTTTTGGATTATTTACATAACAGTTTCTTCCATTAGCAGAGGTAAGGGAAGGCCAGTTATCATTTATTTTATAAAAATTAGAAAATGCTTTTTGTGTATTATAACTATTTTCTCCTTTATTCCCTCACTTGCAAGTATATCTATAAAGACATTTAAAGTAGGTTCACACTTTTATATGAACTTGCTATGGCTTGATCTTGATATTTATTACATAGACAGGTTACTTCCATCATAAATGAGTCTTGAGTGGAGAGATCTAAATCTTACTCAACATATCCCCGTAGTCAGCTGACTATTTGTTTCAACTTTATAAATCTTTCTTCAGGGCATATATAACTAATGACAAAGAGTTAAGGCTTGCTTCAGGAACAAACTTTCACTGCCAGTCCACTGGAGTGATTTTGACTAGTATAGGAATTCCTTTTAAGAAACAGAGGAAAGTGTATGCATGAGTGTTTGTATGTGTGGGTGAACCCAAGCTGTAGATAATAATATCTCCACAGTATTTCTCTTGCCTATCAATTCTCACCTACCTTAAGGGAGTTAGCATGACATTGTGTAAAAAATGAAAGTTTAAAAGAAGACTTAATGGATGAATTAAGGTACTAATGAAGTATTACATTCAATTCTGCATTTGACTCCTTAAAGAGAATATAAATAATGTGATACATTTTGAAGTGGGGCAACCAGACTTGAAAGAAGCTATGTTGTCTGGGGAATAGTTAAGGAAATGGAGATGTCAAACTCAATGGGAATATGTTAGGTGTCTTCAAATAGCATTTTCATGTGGCAGAATGACTCTAATCATTCTGCTTGGCCCCTAGTAATGTGGAAGGATAAATTTTAGCTTATTAGCAAACAATATTTCCTAAGAACTAGGAAAACGGGATGATTTGGTAGACTATAAGCCCCTTATTATGAAGGCATTTGGGCCCCGTGTGGGGGAACACAGGTTAGGGGGGCCACACTGGCAGAGGGTTGAACCAGATGACCCTCAGGGTGTTCCTGGCTCAAAGATGCTATAATTTTAACAGAGTAACTTTAGCTAAGTTACTGTTTAGGCCTCTGTTTTCTCATCTATAAAATAAAAGATTTAGACCACTCAGCAATTGTCTACCATTTTTTTTTCAGAAGGGTAAACCTTTTTTCCTCCTATATAAAATTGTACATACAATTCCAATGTAAAAAAAAAAAAGGTAGGCCGAAGCTTCTGTCTCTCAAAAACAGGATTGAAATTCCTGACCTCTGGCCCTCAGCCTTCTGGCTCCTGAGCCACCGGCACCTCCTCGCGGGCAACCTCTGAGAAACTTGGCATGTGAATAAACATGAAAACTGTCTCTTTCAACCTGTTTTAGGCTTGTGGTTTACAAAAGTGAAACTATGCAGCACAGTAGTAAGAATACAAACTTCAGAACCAGAAAGGAAGGCCTGAGTTCAAGTCTCAGCTCTGTGTCTTATTAGTTTTGTGACACTGGGTGATTTGCTTAGCCTCACTAAGCCTTAGGAAGTAGATTTAGAACAAATACCCACCTCATTGAATTTTGGGGAAGACTAAATAGATCATTTATTGAAAATTTTACATTATGTTTGAAATGTGAAATAAATACTCATCTAGGTAGCTGCTTTATTAATAAAAAGTCCAAATAAAACCAAACCAAGCAGTCTCTTCCACATAGCAATAATTTCTTATCACTGGTAGTGAAAATTAGAAGCCAAAAACAAAATATTACCTTCTAGAGCTTGTAATAAGAGAAGTCCATCTGGAGAAAGAAATCTGATGACATCGATATTGGCCTCCAGCACCTCCACTGACCTTTTTGTGTGATCAAAGTCCCCGACCATTTTAAGACTTTTCCTCATTAATAAAATGAAACTACAATGTAAAGAGATGCCTTTAAGAAGGACTGAGGTTTGTTTTGTTCAAGGGAGCCTAACATTGGGCACAACTTTTCCAAAAGCCAAAAACTTGCTTGGCAAAATCCCAGAGCTACCTCTTGTAACTGTGCCAAATACTATTGTTTGTTTTTGTTTTTGTTTTTGTTTTTGTCTAAGCATTGTTGATTCTTTTTTGCCTTAAGTGAAAATATATTTGTTAAGCAAACATTTCCTGCATACTTACTCTGTATAGAGGTTTAGAGGAAAATGAGGAAACAGAATAAATTATACCTTTACAGAGCTTACAGTTTCGTTCACACACTTGCAACACTTGCAACCACAACCACACATTAGAGTTCTTCTAAGATGATTCACAGTGGTCCTTTGTGCTCCTGCTTACTTATTTCCTTTAATTCCCAACCTTTGCTGGTTCCTGGAGCCTCTTGCCACTGCCTGTCTGTCCAATGCACCCTTCTACATCAGCTTACATGGGTACATCTGCTGTGCTCCATGCTCCAAATCTAATTCTCTTGTTTTCCTCCATATCCCTTCCACTATACATGATTTGACCCTTAATGTTTGAAGAAAAGGGTCTAACCAGTGAGTAAAGTTAATAGGCTTAATTCTTGCCTTTCCTGTTTCTCATTTAGGGAGAATTTGTGTTTTAAATAATCTTAATAAATTTAAATTAATTAGTCTGATGCAATCTCTAGTGAATGAGATGTTTAAGAAAGATATTCCATTCTGAAGTTTTGCTGACCTTTGTTCTAAATTATGGAACTGCATATTAATATGATCTGGTTTAACAGTTGTGTGGAGGAACTTATCTGCAAGCAAAAATAATGAACAGTAAAAATTGTTTCATAGCATTTGAGGGCAAGCACAATACAGAAAAACAAATCAAGGTTTGTTGGAAAAGAGTCCCATATGTAGGTACATCTTCATCTGGGTCTGGAAAGAGGTAATAGGCATATGCAAACTTGATCCCATTTTTTTCTCTCCTCTTGAAAGTTCTGAAAGAGGGTTGAGAACACAGATATAGATTAGGATAGTTTGTCTAAGGATAATACCAAAGGTAAGTGTGCTTTGGGGTTTAAAATACTTACTGGAAGCTATTTACTGACTGGTTACTAGGAGACAGCATGACTCATTGCTTACATCCCCTCTGTGGCCAACTTTCAGTCATTTATCACCTAGCACATTGGATCAAGACTGATAGAATCTTTAGGAAAAATTATGGAGTGCTCTATTCTAGTAAGAAGGCACTAAACTGTGGAAATAAAATGATCCCCAAAGATGAGGTCTACTAAGAAAACATTCCTACATGTGTCCTGTAGGCATGAATAGTCCAGGGATTTACTGATGGTGGATAAAATATCAGCAATATATTTAAAAAAAACCCACACATAACAGCATCGAAAATGATGTGTATAATAAATACTATATCTTCCCTAGAGGCTTTTTCCCCCCAACTTTCCGAATAAATACATTTACATTGTAACCCTCTGTTCCTAATTTCCATGAAATGAGACACAAGTATTCTTTTCATAATCTTTATAAAAATTCAAATAACTGGAATAGATTAGTGTGAATTCCAAAGCAATCAAATCCTTGAAGATAATTCATAAATTAAAATATAAATTATAAGACATATTTAAAAATTCTTGTGTAGAAATTGACATATAGAAAAAAGTTAAAACACTTCTATACTGCCTACTACCTCGTGGACATCAGATGTGATATACAATTTGTCTGAAATTTTAATAAAAGAATATTTAATGTCTTTCCATTAACATCAGTATTGTCAGAGAGAAAGCCTAGAAAACATAAGCTTTACCTGATAGAAGAAGAAAAATATTATTACTATCAAAAGAATGGGGAATTGTGTACTCATGAGTATGCTTGTGTGTGAGTGTGAAAGTGAGAGTGAGGAGTGGGGCATATGTCACTAATGTGAAAATCAGTGAGGGGAGATGTGACAGGAGCATATTTGCAATATTTACTTAAGTTTTCCCTCTACATTCAACCTTTACTTTCACTTGTTAAAGTCGATGTCAAGAGCTGCGTCTGCTGGGAGTTTACAGCTGGGAGAAAGCAAAAATCAAAATGCTAAGATCAATGAGAAGACTGGGAACTCAAGAAGGGGTGCCTAGTGCTTATCTCCTAAGGAGGAGATGAGAGGGAAGGCAGGAGGAAGACTGCTCTCTCTCAGAGCAACTCAGATCTCCCTATTCAAGGAGAATGAGGAGCTGCTCCCTGCTCTTGGCAACATCCTGAGGCTGAGGTAGGATCTCAGGGGAGCTGGGTATGTGATGCCTCTGCGAAAGCATCTCAAGGGTCTTGGCCCTAACTTGACACAGAAGTCACATGGCGGAGATCATCATGTGGCCTGGAACTATGCGCTTCTCAGCAGCCACCAAATAGAGGAAACGAGGTTCACCCAATATCTTGAACTATGAGTCAGCTCTCTAAACCCTGTTCAAACCTGCTGATGGTAATGGTGAGGACGTCTCAAGAGTAGTCTGAGCTTTTATTTCCTCCAGCCCAGGGGGAAAGGGCTTCATCATGATACTAAATTGATTTATGTACAGCAAAACACCTGAGTTTATAGACTAAGATTTATACTTGCTATAAAAATATGTATCTTTTTATCCCATGTATCCTGGAGAGCACAAACTCCCAAGACAGATGGCTGGGTTCTGGCTCCAGCTCCACCACTAACTAGCTGTGTGTGACCTTAGCAAGTCTCTTAACCTCATTGACCTCAGTTTCCTCATCTGTAAAACTGGGAGTAATAATAACACCAATTACACATGGCTATTGTAAGAATAAAACAAGATCATCTGTATCTTTGGTCTAGAACAGAGGTTCAATAATTATCAGCTATTTTAATCATTATTAATATAATTTAGTTCTTTTTTAATTAAATTTATCAGGATGACATTGGTTAATAAAATCATACAGGTTTCAAGTGTACAATTCAATAAGTAATATGTGTATTGTATTGTTAACCACACAAAGTTAAATTTCCTTTTGTCATCATATATTTGACCCTCTTTACCCTTACCTACATCCCCCACCTTCTTTCTGGTAACCACTAAACAATTGTCAGTGTCCATGAGTCTCTGCTTGTTTGCCATATTTATTTGTTGCTTTTCAGTTTCATATCCCACATATTTCTATAACTTGTCCCAGTTGTTACCTAAATGGGAAAGAGAAATCTATATCCCTCTCCCCCAACTGTTTTAAGTCATGGTCCTAGTTATTCATGAATTTTTTTTTTTACCATAAACTTAAAAAATAAACAAAAAAAAACAAAGCTCTCTCTTTTTCTGTGGCCCCAAGGAGATTACTAAATTGCATGTGAAACAAAACACCTTCAGGAAAGTGTTCCTGGGAGAAAAGGATTTTCTCTAGATCTTAAATAGCTAACTGCTTGAATCCTGAGTAGGGGCAGCACCTCCCTACTGCCAAGTAGGAATGCCAGCTACATGTGTAGAAGTCCAGCTTGCTCTGCAGTCTCCCAACAAATAGGAGTTCGTCAAATTTCTGATACCGAAGGATCCAGTGGCTCCTCAAGTTCTTGGAACAAATAAAAAATAGAGAATTTTTTCTTATAAATGACACATACTGGAGTGCTTTGAGATTAGCCAACTTTAATTCTATGGAAATTCAGTGTTCATTCTGGGGTAGGATCTATGAACTTTTATCTCTGAGTTGCACTAGGATGGCTATTTATGAAACTTCCATGTCCTTGAATTGCAATGATAATAGATAATTGTTATGAATGAAATAATCAACTGATTTGTCTAATGAACTGCCTGAGCCAACCTTTGGGGACTGTAGACTTCCCTCAGTATGTTGCAGTCCAGATTTAGCCCCTAATCTCTAAGTCAGTGGGAACCTAATGAGCTCTGTGCCTGGTGGCCATAACTTTCCTGAGTAGATGTGATGCACATGGACAGAGGTGGGAAAAGGTGCACCACCCCAATCCATGCAACAGGTCATGCCATATGTTCATTGATGTATATCCATTCGTGGCCTTTCTGATCTTACTACTTTAGGTAGCCTATTCCAGTCATACAAACTGTGGAGTCCCCAACTCTGCTTACACAAGTCAGACCCTTTTTAATTTATTTCCCACCTTGTTCCATTCTCTTAGCTTACCCTACTTCGTGCTTGTCGAAAGTACTAAGGCTTGATGTCTCACATTTTTGACCTATCAAGCTACCTAAGCTCTCATGTCCCCATCATATAGGATACTCCAGATACTCTAGGTTTAGGGGAACACAGGGTCAGTTCACCTGCGTCTGGACATTTTTTTATGTCTTCCATCAAAGAAAGTTTATTTAAGGACGTACTACCCCTCATGGTACGAAGTCTAATCCAGTCACCTCGAAGATACAAAAGGTTCTTTCCTCTGTAGGGTTTATGGCCTCACTAGGGAGATGGCTCTACAACCAGGAATCTCTGTGGCAAATGACATAGAGGGTTAAAATAGATATAAGTCATTTGAGAGAGGAGGAGACTCCCAGGTAAGAGCCTCAAGGAAGACTCTGAAAGAAGTGAGCCTGGAAAGGGAAGCAAAGTTTGTCTGTGTGATCAGGGATTAGTAAGGGTAAGGACAGGCCTGACTTATAAAAGGAGCATAGCTTTCCCCAACTATCTGAAAGTAGAGCCTTCCAATGAAACCTTTCCTAAGCCGACATGGCATAAAGCAAAGAAGCAATTTCTTTAGGACACATCTTGCTAAAGGATGCACATAATTGAAAATAAAGCACAGATGCTCACAGATAGAATTCAAAGCTCTGGTGGCTTGACATTGAGATGTTGAGTGTGGTTTATGTGGCTATCTTAACAAATTACCACAAAAAGGGAGAAGGCTTAAAACAAATTTATTCTCTCTTAGTTACAGAGGCTACAAATCTGAAATCGGCATCACTGGGTTGAAATCATGGTGTTGGCAGGGCTGTGCTCCCTCTCGAAGTCCTAGGGGTAAATTGGTCCCTTGTCTTTCCAGCTTCTAGAGGCTGCCAGCATTCCTTGACTTGTAGCTGTATTACTCTAATCTCTGCCTTAGAGTCACATCACTTTCTTCTCTGTGTGTCTCTGTATAGAATCTCCTTTTACCTCACTCTGATAAGGAAATGTGTGATTACACTTAGGGCCCATGTAGTCAATCCAGGACAATCTCTCCATCTCAAGATCCCTAATTAATCACATCTTCAAAGCCTCTTTTTTGCTCTATAAGGTAACATTCACAGGTACCAGGGAGTAGGATGTGGGTATCTTTTGGAGGGCCATTTTTCAGCCTACCCCAGGACTTATTCTTATGCAGACTGTCTTGAATCTCTCTGCAGATACTCAGTGGTTCTTTACTGACCCAAAGGGGCCTATCCTTCTCCAAGTATTTTATTCAGGCCTTTGGCCTAAGTCTAGAAACCAATGCAGGCCCCCACTGGCCACTGGCCTCAGCAAAGTCCCTTTCTCCAACAAAGCATTTCTAGTTTTTATCAATTTCATTAAAAAATGTAGAAAAACTGCTCAGAAGCTCTTCATGGACAATCCATCTCTAGTTGTGCCTGAGAAAGCAACAGAGCTTTGTAAAGGAATAACCATTTGGAAATGCCTTTAGAAACCAAAATATAGGAATTATGATTGGTTGACATTGATTTTATACTGCCAGCTACCAATTTCCGCTTATGTCTTTGTTCCTTGTTTTCTTCATTTTAATGTATTCCTTCTTACAATTGTAATAATGTGCCCAAGCTGTGCATTTCAGGGTTATTATCGCACTTCTTAGGAAGTTAAAGCCCCCCTCTTTGACCTTATGCTTTCTAATACCACCTAAGGTGTGCCATAATTGCCCACAAATGTACAGTCTGTCAGGTCTTATTGCTCAAATGCAATCCACTTCCACGGTAGGATGAAAGAGAGGGGGTAGATCTCCTGCTATTTGCATCAGCACTTGTCCTCGGGAAATGCTGAATCTTGGCACTGAAAGAAAGTGTAAAAATGATAAATTTGTCCCCTAATATGGACCACTGCACTCACAAGACAGCAACTCCTTACATTAATGGAGATTAGAATATAACTTTTTTAATTTGGAGCCTCATTACACAGTATAAATAAAAATAGAGTCCTAACTATATCATCTTTAATTGTCTTTAGACAGAATGCTGATTATCTGCTGAGGTCTTGGCCATGTGTGTCTGGGGAGCCAGCAGAGTTTGTTCCCTGCTTTGAAAGCAAAGTCAGAAAAGATATGTGGTATCATTAGAGAGGGCAGAGCTAGATGTCTACAGTCCTTCCTGCTAATATCACAATAGAACAGAACATGTGGACAAAAATGTGACCAGATTGTCAAAGTGATGACTTTATGCATGT
The DNA here is from genome assembly GCA_028627145.1 of Eidolon dupreanum. Classification (NCBI taxonomy): domain Eukaryota; kingdom Metazoa; phylum Chordata; class Mammalia; order Chiroptera; family Pteropodidae; genus Eidolon; species Eidolon dupreanum. The sequence continues at coordinate 18,101,284 of CM053513.1, read as the reverse complement.
GAAGTTTGGGGAATGATATACATTCACCCATTAAAATGTAAGGAGCCATCCATCTACTTCTACTTAGCATTATTATCACCAAGAATTTGAAAATAGTCACAGCTTTCACTCTTAGCCTGGCAGAGACCCAGAGAGAGATGCTGATATTCAAAGCTGTGATTGTTGAGTCTTTTAGCATCTCTTGGTACAACGATTAAAGCAATTGATCAATACCAAACTTTGAGAAAAACTAGTGTGGGTATGTTACAGACGACATCCCATGAATAAATAACTTAGATAATGGCATTTGTCTTACTATCAAGCTCATCTATAATTTAGCAAGAATAATATCCTTTAAAAGAACACCTAGAATGATCACTGCCAAAATAAAGAGTTAATTGGTGTATATCTTCTTGGAAGTCACTCAAAAAAGACAGGAAAGGAAAAGTGGTTACCTACTGTCATAATGATTGTAAAGTAGCTTCTGAGTCTTTTCCCTATCCGTCAAAGACTGTCCTTCAACAATATTACAAATTATACCTATTGGATCCTACTTCTACAACCCAATAGAAGCTTTTAGAAAGGCTTTTTTCTTTTCCATGTAGGAATTAAATGTGTATCATGGAAAAATATAACTCACTGCTTTAAATAAATTAATTCACTGAGCACCAAGTATAGAGAGTATAAATAAATTTCTCCTGGGATTGAAAAGTTTTTGTAATATAAATGAAGCATTCTATTCACCAGGCACTCCTCTCCATTCTGGCTGTTTCAGGTTTCAGTTATAAGTGGCTAATGGTATCTTGTTCACATGGCTCCAAGACCTTGGGATAGTCAAATGGACAGGAGGAATCAGAACGCACTCCAGGATGGGAATAGTGACAAGACTACACCTCAAAGAAATGTGTTGATCAAGACCCAAATGATCCACTAAATCAGCTGTGCCTGATTTACCACTAAAGAATTTAGGCATAAGAAAATCAAAGTGATTTGAGCAAGGTTCATGCTGTGAGTCCAGTCAGCAAGTTTACTCTGAGATGCCTTGATCGTTTCTAAATTTTGATGAGAAAATGCAAGTCATAGGCCACATATTTGAGTTTGGGAAGCTTGGTTATTACAGGCTTTTAAAAAATGACATCTTTGTCAGAGTATTGACTGCCATTAGCTTTTGCCTCACTAGTTGATCTGTCATTGGATTTCTTGCAGTACTTTAGAGTCACACAAATAAGGTTAGAGTGTGTAAAAACCATTTTTGAACAGTATTATCTCCAAAGACTTATTTGGGAAAAAATAATGTCTTACACATAATGCCCATGCTTATACTAAATCAGTAATTGCTGTATAAAATAAACGTGAGTATGTTCCTAATGTCCTCTAGAGATGCTGTAAGTACCATTTGCTAGTATTTATGGTCTGCAATCAAACAGGAGTCAAGGCCATAAATCGTTACCCCAAATATAATATTTTTGTTTCATGAAAGTCTGAGCTTTCAACCTCAAAGCAACAAATCAGTCCACTCCTTATTGAGCCTGTCACAGCCCCATCCAAGGAGGGAAGGCGAATATAAATAAAAATTGAAAAGCAATGCTTTAGGGGTGTGGCCTGGCTGAGGGGAGAGGTAACACAACATGGGGACTTTCACCTCAGGGTCACATATTTGATGGTTTGTGTACTGATGTGGTGATTGAGTTTCCGCGTCACTAAAAATCTGGCTCTTAACTGTCACCAGAGCTGAGAGGATTGACACAAGGGCAAAGTGCTCAGAGAAGTTGGAGGCTGAACTTTCAGCCTTTTGACTGACCCCTGAAGTACTTGGGCTTCTCTGAGGACAAGTCTGCTTCTCAAGGACCTGCATTATATTATCTTCTAAGGAACATTGGAGATACCACAGATGGGAGGATACTAGCTTGCTTGTAGAAGAAGGCCTCTGGGGCTTTATCTTTGACGGACATGATGAAACCCTAGAAATGATTCTTCTAAAATAAGAAACTGCTGCTTTCACTCTCACAGGGAAATCACCATGCGGGCACTACCTTCCAGGGAGTGACGCCACCAGAGAGAAAAAGCAGATTTGCAAAGGCAAAGCTAAGTCTGTACTGAGACAACTACCTGTAGGGTAGTAAACAATTTTTATAAAGACTCATTGCAGAGACTCAGAAGAAAGCTCATCAAAATGAGAAGCTTTTCTTTGCTGTCTAAATAAAAATCATCATTTTTGGAATATTTTCCTCATACTTAGGATATTTATAAGACCAAGGCCTCTGCTGCTATTTAGCAATAGATGCAATTACATACATTTTATTTTCATCTTTCTCATTTAAAAAACAAGCCAACTAATATGAACATAAGGTTTTACAAGGTAAATTACCATATAAGAGGATATTATGCACCAATGTGAACAATATTGAAACTCAAAAAGATAGACATAATATGTTATTAAGAAACTGCATTCTGACAGATACTTTCAGAATCCTTTACCCTATTTTCTTTTTATCCTTTACTGAACCTAAATGGTCCCCAATATAACATGACTAAGGAATTAATTTTATTTTATTCTATTTTAAGTGGTTTTGATGATATTGGTATAAAATTCTCAAATGAACCAGAAAACCATTCTCACCAAAATCTTGAACTGAGTAGCTTTGCTTGCAAAATATCACCTATACTTTATTTTTATTTCAATGTGGTTCTAATCATTACACTTAAAGCACTCTGCCCAAGGCTGATCTACCATTTGCTATGTAAAAATTCAAATACTATTTATGTACTCATAAACCAAAAAGCCAACATCTTACTCATTCTAATGTTACAATGAGCATCTTGCTGTGGTTTCCTCAAGAGAACAAGTAGAGACAGAGTGTTTGGTGTTTAATGAAAATTAGATTGGAGAAGGAAAGCTAAATTGCTTCTGGGTTTGTATGATGTCAGAGTAAAGCATTTATCTTCTCTGTGCCTCAGCTTCTCCATTTGGAATCAAAGGCACACTATGTCACAGGGATATATTGGGGATTAGACCATAGGTATGGGGCATGCACGATGTATGTGCTAATCCCTCTCTTTAACTTAACTTCAGAAAGACCTTTATTAGGGAGCTGTGTTTTGCTTGGAGCTGAACTAAAATGAATAATGGAAAACTTGGACATGATCCAGAAAGATAGTGAAGATAATTCAATGCCTCAGAAATGAACTTCATCAGAAGACCAAAGAGACTAGGGATATTTAGGTGTTAGAAAGATGATTGTGAAGGCTGAGGCAAGCCTGGGCACGAGTAGCATTCACACATAATGTGTATAACATCACGCACAGAAACTCAACATGCATAAATGCACATTTTTAAAGTTACCTTCAAAATTTCAGACAATGTTCAGTACCTAATCACAGTTGAACAGACAAAGGCTTTGAGAGATTTCAGTGGCTTTTCCCTGTTCACATGGCTAGTTAAACAGCACAGCTGAGATATGGATGCAAGTTCTGTCTGACCCAAAAGCCACACTCTGTGAAACAACATAAAATAGTGAGGATTAATTGAGATAAAATATATAAAGCACTTGTTATGGGGTATGGCATATGGCTGGTGCTCAATAAGTGATAGTTATTGTGATTATGTTCTAGAACTCCACCTTTTGTTAACTTCTTTACTTTGAGCCACTCTTTTTGCTAGATATCTGTCCACTTCACAACTCTTCTGAGCTTAAACAAAACTAGTAGTTACAAAAGCCAGCAAAACAGAAACAGGAAGTGAATTGCCAAAGACTGTTACTGTAAATTATTGGGGAGATGGCCTGTGGCAAGACCTTTTAAACTAAAATGTTCTGTTTAGCTAAGTTGTTTTTGTTACTTTCCCCTCCCTTTTCTCTCTTTCCATTAATTCTTTGAGTTATTGTGCCAAATACAATTGTTTTCTGAGTATTTTAACAAAGCACTGTAAATATCATTGTATTATAAAGAAAATTTGCACTTTTTATTTATACAAGTAATTTTAGAAAGGTTGTTGTTTATGTGTGTATATATATGTGTGTATGTGTGTGCAGGTATGCCTCATTTTATTTCACTTCACAAGCATGTTTTTTACAAATCAAAGGAGCCTGAAAATGTGACTGAATTGCTGCTTCTTATAGATGAGCAACAGAAGTGGTTTTTTGACATAGAATCTACTCCTAGTGAAGATGCTGTGAAGATTGTTAAAATAACAATCAGAATTTATATTATTACATAAACTTAGTTAATAAAGCAGAGTTTGAGAAGATTTACTTCAATTTTTAAAGAAATTCTACTGTGGGTAAAATGCTATCAAACAGAATCACATGCTATAAAGAAATTGTTCGTGAAAGAAAGAATCAACGCAGCAAACTTCATTGTTGTCTTATTTCAAGAAATTGTCATAGCCATTCCAACCTTCAGCAACCACTACTCTGACTGGTCAGCACCATCAACATCGAGGCAAGACCCTCAACCAGCAAAAAGATCATGACTTACTGAATGCTCAGATGATGCTTAACATTTTTTAACAATGAGGTGTTTTTAAACTAAGGTATGTACATTATTTTTCAGACCTAATGCTGTTGCATATTTAATAAACTATAGTACAGTGTAAATATAACTTACATGCACTGGAAAACCAAAAAAAATTGTATGACTCACTTTATTGTGACCCCATGGCATCTCTGAGGTATGCTTGTATGGACATGTGCATGTGTATTTGAAATTTCTTGGAATATTCCTCAGGAAACATATAGATTAGAGTATTCTAATTATAAATTACAAAAACAAACAAACAAAAACCATACATGAACAAAATATAAGATTTTTCAAGGGGCCAAAGACCCTGTACATTCTCCATGTTCTGTCTCTACCAGCATTAGTACTAGATGAAATTTCAATGGTTCAGTAGATAAAATCAGACAGTAAGAGTAATTGTTTTCAACTTTAAGACTATTTAGTAAGTGAAAAGAAGGCAGTTTCTTCTTTAACCAAGATCCCGACAACTAAGAGTCTTCCAGATTCAAATTGCAATATCCAGTAATTCTAAGCGCCAAAGAGAAGATGCTGAAAGATCATGAGACATTCTGTTATTCTAAGACTGCCAGCAATAAAGAAATGGAGCCAAAGAAGTCTAGAGCAGCTTGTCAGTGGAAGGTTGAATATGTTCTCCTTAAATTCAACACATCTACAATTCCATTTTAAGTCCACTTTAGTGAATTTCATTCCTTTGAAAACTGCCAATACCCCAAAATATACCAGCAATAAATATGAAGAATTTCAAAGAGAATAACACGACACTCAACTACTTTAAATATTCTCCTTTTTATGATAACATTTTCCCCAAAGCTAACTCCCCACTTTCATTTCTATGTGGTAGCTAATTCTACGAGGCAACAACACAATAGGTCAATTTATTCAATTTAATCAGTCAACTTATAAGTTCTATGGGAACTAACACATTGATTGAAATCACCTGTAAATTAAGTCCAAATATTCAAACATGTATGTCTTTTATTGAGGCTCTGATTCTTCATAGACTGATATCAAGACTGTATTCCAATTTTAGTTTGTTTCTAAATGGAGGTTGTTGCTCTTTGAACATTAAGTAATAATAATTACTGAGATTGCCGTAATTATGACTTGCACAACTTAAAAGTTATGATAGTATCATTTTATTTGCTAAATAGTGTTATTTTATTCTGAGTATTTACATTTACCAAGCAAATATAGAGTACTTTGAAGATACTTGTTGTCTCTTGGGACCCCCATGGAAATGAGGTGGTATGTCTCATAAGAAATTCTTGGCAAATATAGTATGTAAACCAAAAAAAAAAAAATCATATGGTGTACAACATCTCTTAAATGAAAAATAAGGCTTCCCAAGGAAAGAGCCTTGGGGGATTCTGAAGTCAAATTGTAAGGAACAAATGTGCTATTTTAATTTTGGCCTTAAAACTTCCTTTCCTGGAATGGTCTCAACATCACAATCTCTGTTCAACAGCACATGCTAAACTAGAAACTCTCCTTGTTTTCTGGTTTGCTTTTCTTCAGAAAAAATCATCAGACATCAGAGATCAGGATGAGATTTGCAACCCCTCTTACACCAACCTCAGAAGCCCAAGACGATTCTATAACTAATTCCCAAGTAGGCCACAGACAAATTCTCCATGAGGAATGCCTCTTATCTATCCTTCCTTCCCCTCCTCCTTAGGTTTAGTTTTGGAGGTGTTTCCTGGGCTTCTCACTACTGGAACAGGCTTAGCCCCTCCCCACCTCTAACCCCTCATCCCTTCACTGAGAAGCCTGCCTGCCTGCCTCCACCATGGAGGGGGTCCTGGTCTAGCAGCTCAGAGTGGACCTTTGCAGTCTTCTCTATACCTGGGAAATGTGCATATCCTTTCTGATGCTTGGTATGGCTAAGGCCATGAGGAGAATATATTGAAAGTCTACATCGAGCTACGACAACTTGTCAGTCTTCATTATTGCAAGCTGTGTGGCAGCACCACTGGAGAAAGGGGTCAGCATGGCTTCCAATTAAAACTCCCTATTGAAGATGGATTTATGTTTGGTCTATTTCAAACCACATTGGGCTGCAACTTATCATTTAAATTGTCAAGCTGGAAGCACTTTCCTTTTTTAGCGCAAAGGGTTTAAAAGCCATTAATTCATTTTGTTTAAGATGTAAAGACATAAACAAATGAGTGCTTTTTATTTTTTTCAAAGGAAGAAAAAAAACTTTGGTCCAGATGTTTTCTGCATACATTTAAACATTTAGGATGTGTCAAATTTCCAGGTTTTTTTGTCCTGTATATGGGGATTTCTGCTTTTAATATGTTTCCTATGGGAATGTTATGGCAAAAGAAAAAAACAAGCTCTTTTAGATGATTCTCAAAGACAGAGCCCAAGTCTTTCAGAGGTGGATTCCTTTTTTTAAAAGAGAAATATAATTTCCTTTTTTCCTGTTTTTAAGGATAAGAAAAACGTATTTTTAATCATCTCAGACATGAAGTCAAATTCATGTTGTGATACTTTGATGATGTCAATACAAATAAATCAATGACTTTCAGAAATAAAATTTCTATTACATTCCTGTGGTTTAAAAAATTAAAGTGAAGGGAAAAAATGGAAAGGGCAAAATGTTTTAGGAGAGGATCTTGGCAAAACAGATTCAGGTCTGGGGATAATTTTCATTTATAATAAATGAGAACTGAAAAAGGGAAGGAGACAATAGCAAGATGAGAGCATGTTTCTTGCCAAGAAAGACCCAAATATTTCAAATACGAGACAATATGACTTAACTCATTTATCTTTGGTAAGATCTATCCTTCAGCCTTCTCCCTCTAATCTTGTTTCCTTGTTTTCTTAGAGGGGGTCCTAGCTGAGGTTTTGTTCTTGTTTAGTGAACAATGAAAATCTTCCAGATTTCTTATCTCTTTTTGATAGCCTCAAGCTTACTTTTCTCTACAACCTATTTTTGCCACTTTCCAGTACTCCACTCCCTCAACTTGGGCAAAATCAATTAAGCTCCCTTATTCCACCTATTTATTACCCATATCCGTTAACTATGAAACATAGCACCTTGACATTCACAACCCCCATCAGGCAACCTTGTGATGGAAGGAGGAGGATACCATTATGTAACTGTTGAAGTAATTGCAAAGCACTGATTTATAGCTGGGGGACATTCAGCAAGTCAGAAAAGCCTGAAACATAAGCTATAGTTGCAGGGCCTGCAGAGACTACACCTGCTCCCACCTCTCAACTCAAGACTCTCTACACCACACAAATGGATTCTGGTAAAATACAAAACCCCAGTTTTTACCCTCTAACTGATTTTAAAGGGAGTATATATATATATATATATATATATATATATATATATATATCTTCGTTGTGTTAGGAAAGCTGGGAGATCTTCCCAAAAACTCAGAGAAACAACCTTAAATGTCATCATGAGAATTGAGAAGTTCCTTATTCAAATCTGATTTCATCCTGGAAATGCCACTGAGTTTTTCAGCATCTTATCAAGATTAAATAAATATAATGATAGTAAAATGATAATAGCTAATATTTATTGAACCATACTTACCACTGGCTACACACAGAGTACTAAGCACTTGGCAGTCTTGATCTCACCTAATTCTCACAACAGGAACTACTTTATAATTATTCTTTAAATGAAGTAACTAAGGTTTTGAAAGGTTAAGTAATTGGCCCCCAGACATAAAATAGTGAAGCTGAGACCTGAACACTAGAGTCTGATTTCTGAATCTTCAGGCTTAATCACACTACCCTAATTGTAGCAGGTAGAATGCCTGATTGTTCTAAATATCCAATTCTGCTCCACTAGTGGCAATCTCTGGTTGAATTTTCCTGTCCCCAAGAGATGTCATCCACTCTGACACAAGTAAAAATGACTCCTTTTCAATTCTTAAAGGAAGAGAGAGCATTACATGTGTGTGACTGGTTCACAAGTTTACAAGGTAGAGTGCCATTTAGAAAGGAGAAAATCTATTAGAAGTGGTACTTGAGATCAATTTCGTGTCACCATTAAACCAAATATATGAATTCTTAGCCAGAAAAGTGTTATTGGTTAAAAGCTCCATGTAGGCCTGGGGCATCCACTGAGGCCCTGTGGAAATGTGCCTTTGAGTGACTCAGAGACAGCATAGCTCTAAGATGAGGTCGGTCCAGGATTGGGTCGGTCCAATTTCTTTCTAGAGAATTCTGCTCCTCTTTTCCACCTGCTCTGCCAAGTGTGTGAATATTAATAAGAAAAGGCTGTTAAGAAATGAATGAATATAAATTTGAATATGCTCTGCCATCGATATAACACTGTGGACTTTTATCTGGGCTCTCTTTGTGCCCGGCACAAGGAGATCTTTGCTCCAGCATTGTTTTCATTTGTTTTTATTCCCAGGTTATTTTGATTATTATTTTTTTTACATATAAGGAATTGAATTAGCCAAATCACTAAAGTGAAACTCAGCCAGTACCTTGAGTCAGTAGTGAAAGAACTTCATCTGAGAATTGGTTTTTGGGTTTGTAACTAATGCTGCTCAGTATCTGGAGGCTTGCCGGATTCGTTGGCTATGAATAGTGAGCACTTTGTCACAGCAGTCCTCGCTTCTCCTCTAAGTAGAGGAAGTGAGTCAGACTATCAGAGGTGCCGAAATGAGGTGTGTTGTCCAAGTTACCCTGCAAGATGCAAGGGCCCAGGAGACTGATTGTGATTCTACCATATCAATACCAAAATTGCTCATCAGTCCAGGCTTTCTCACGAATGCGGTGGAGAAATTGCAGGGTTAACATTGTAACAAAGCAGGATCTCCTGACTAACTGTCCTTCCCTCCCTCCTTCCACTATGGGAGTCAGGAAAGCCAGTCCTTTTCAAAATGAAGCAGCCTCAGAGGAATGGAACAAGGCTTTTCCAGGGGTGCAAGTTTGGTTCACATTAGCATCCTCCATTTGGAACCTGCTTGTGATTGCTGTCTTCAGAAAGTAATTAATATCTTTGCCAACTGCAGTGTGATTTTTAAAGGCTTCAAGTGGTCCATGAGAACTGCAGGGGTCTCTCATCTAAAGTATTAAAAGACAATTCCCCTCCATTCTGTGTTTCTATCATACACACAAAAAATGTTTAGACTGATGTGGTGCAGCCTCTGACTGCTAGAGGCCCAATCCAAATGGGAGAGGTTCCTCAACATCCAGATTCTTTGGCCAAGCTTCTCAGGTCCAGAAATCAGGCTGGAAGCTTTGCAGAATTCTGTGGAAAGGCTGTTTGAAATAGTTTTAAATCATTCCTTATTTTAATCAGGCTAAAAATACTCAAATACAGCTTTCAGTATTCTGCCATTGGTCTCTGTCTCCTCTGTCAGCACAACACATCAACAATAAGAAAGAATTAATATCCCTCTAAATATCTGGCCTCTTACATATATATCATGGTTTGGACTTGGGTTGGCTCCAGTTTTAGAGAAAGATCCAGATTAATGATTTAGTTACTTTGAGCCAAACCAGATTTCTACAGTTGGAATTTGATTTTTTAAGATTTATTTTTACCAGGGAGAACCCAGAGATGTTTCTTTTTATTCTAAGCTGGAGGAACACAGTTCAGGAGATCACAGAGCAATAAAAGAACAACAAAAGACATTATCAAATGTAAGGATGTAATCTCCACAAAGTGTTGAATGTTAGAAGATTAATGAACGTGCTGCTTGTATATTGACTACTATTTAGGTTCCTAAAGTACATGGAAGCTCTTTTCCCATCGACTTTGAAGTCCAACAAATCTTTACATTAATAAAATAAGCAAGGTGCTAATGAATGCCAATTTACATTTAAAATCAGTGGGTAATTATCCTATGAATTTTTTTAATAGAGAAGTTATTCCCAAATCTATATGCCCATGAGAGCTAGCTGGGGATTTTTAAGAAGTGCTAATACATAGGTCTCTTTCCAGTAAATTCTGATATAAGTGGTCTTTTCTGAGGTGCTGATGTAGTGGAATGAAAGAGGGCTTAGAAGTTAGACTGAGTTGGGTTCAAATCCCAGATCCACTCCTTACTAGCATATGACCTTGGCTGAGGTTCTCAACTTTTAAAGCGCCAGTTTTCAAGTCTGTACGATAACAGTATTATAGTTTTTACCTTATAAGATTGTTATGGAAGTATATATGTAAAGATTTTAGAAGAATGTCAGAAATATCCATTGAGTACTCAATAAATAGTTCTGAATGAACAAACAGAAGACCTCAAAAAATGCCTGACTACTCTTTGCAGTATTTAGTTACTAGATTAGATAACTTTTAAGTACCACATCAGTACTTGTCATTTGTCTCTTGTTCCAGCCATCAATGAAATATCATCCTTTTCTGCACAATTTTTGGCTATTTTGCATAACCCGATGTCCTCTTCCCTCATTCCCATGCCATGTGCCTCTCATCTGCCATCCAACGGCTTCCCTGTTGATCCAGAGGCCAACAGATATGCAACCTAAGAGTGAAAGAGTTAATCCACCCTGGCACAAGGCTATGATGAGTGAGAGATGGAGATGGTAGGTAAATTTTCTTCCTTTCTCCCCCAGATGTACTGTTCAGATATAGATATAGTCCATGTAGCTTCTTGAAGGGTGAACCCAGCAGTCAGTCACAGTTGGTAGAGGCCAAGTGATACATTGTATGCTTACCCTCTTCCTCTGCTTCTCTTTTTTCCTCCCCTCTGCAATTTGGTTTTGTACCTTCTAATAAAGAAATCCAGTTCTGATTTCTGACTAACTTAGGCTAAACATCTATCCTCTTAACAAAATTGTATACCTCAGTTGCATAGGACTGAACATTGTAATATGGTTATTACTATTCTTTCTCAATATCCGTTTTTTAACCATCTTAAAATTAGAGTTAATTATAGAATATAAAAGCTGATAGCTACTGTTATGATAGAATGTTTGTGCCCCCCCCTCCTTAATTCAAATATTTAAACTCTACTCCTAATGTGACGACATTAGAAAATGGGGCCTTTGGGAGATGAGGTCATGAGGATGGAACCCTCATGAATTGAATTAGTGCTCTTACAGAAGTCACGAGGGAGCTTGCTTCCTCTCACTGTTCTCTGCCATGTGAGAATGCAGTGAGAACAGCAGTCTACAGCCCAGGATCGGGCTATCACAAGAACCTGACCATGCTAGCACCCTCATCTCAGACTTCCAGCCTCCAAAATGGTGACAAGTAAATGTTTGTTGTTTTTAAGCCACTTAGTGTCTGGTGCTTTGTTATAGCAGGCCTAGCTGACTAAGACAGTTAACTTTAGAGCTGTTATTATCCAATCAGTCTCCTTATCACATTTCTCATTCTCCACCAGCCATTGAGATTGGTTGTTCCCAGAAATCTCTACTTGGTGCTCTGATTTTCTAACTGCATATTAATCCATGGCAGTCTCATCCACTCCTGCAGATGTAGCTTTTTTTCCAGATATGGATGACTTCCATATCAGCATCACCAGCCCAAACCTTTGTCTTGTGAATGGCTATCAGTCTTTATTTTGTAAGGACCACTGGTGTCTCAAGCCCAAAATGTCCAAAACTTTTTTCTATGTCTACTATTTCTGCCTTAACGTAGATTTGTATGAAGCCTTTCTTATGATAATGATAAGTTCTTGATTAGTCCTCCTTCTTCTTCCAGTCTTGCTAGCTTTTGAGCCATACACTCTGTTGTCAGGGTGAGTGTTTGGAAATTGAAAACTAATAATATTAGCCCCTTAATTAGGGTCCTCAGTGATTCTCATTACCTACAGGGCAAAACGCAACTTCATGTGTCATGCATTTCTATCCTTGATCTGGTCCTTGTCTACCTCTTCACCCTGGACTTGGCTGCTCCCTACACACATGCAATACTGCAACCACCATGCACCACTTAGTGTCGAGAAAGGAAATGGGCTTTTTTTTTTTTCAGATAAAGACACCAAAAATATCCAACAGCAGAATTTGTTGATATGGATAATGCACTTTAAGATTAGATATGTCCTATATCTAAAGTTTCCAGAGGGTCTTTAAGATCACTGAAAATTGGATATGCTATAGTAATGTGTTCTGGGCATTAATAATGTATATGTACATTAAATCATCACATTGTACAACCTAAATAAATACAATTTTTATTTGTCATTTATACCCCAATAAAGCTAGGAAAAACATGAATGAATAACTGGCAGGGTATCCATATTAGGTAATGGAGATCATGACAAATACACTTGTGCAGCAGAGTCATTTTAATATTGCATTATATCCTCATTGTTGTAGGCCTTCTTTTCAGGCCTTGAAGTTTATAACAATCAGAATGACTCTTGCTTCAGAAATTTTATAAGGAGTTTGTGGCAGAAGCACAGTTGCAAGTCTTGTCCCACGTGCCTCATGAATGGAGTTCTAGATGTCAACAAGTTTTTGATCTGTTTTATTTGAACCTCAGAGCCTGGGTGCTGAACTCTTGAATTTTTTCCTAGCTGCTGACCCTCTGTAGTTTTCCACCTCGGTACCCTTGTGTTCTGCCTCCTGACTTCTGACTCCTCATCTGTTAAGAGTCCACAGCTTTCTAAAGGCCTGGCATTCTGCAGACTTCAGGCTCTAACTTCCTACCTGCTGTGTTAGGCATACAATTATCCAAGGTTCATAACAGCAATGAAAAAGAATGATACCAAATGGCCTGGGAGCCAGAGAGTTGCTCCCTACTGTAGACTTCACTGAGAAAGAATAAATGGTTACTTTCTTTTTGGAGGAGATAAAACTACCTTTTCTATTATTTTTGGTATATTTTTTACTTTCTCCAAGAGAATCACCTTCATATTGTTTTCAGCTGAGACTTAGTAAATGTTTTCTTTTACCCACTTCCTAAGTTAGCCAGACTCTAAGAAAATGAGGATCATAAAAGAAAATACAATATTTCTAGAAAAGTCAGGAGATGTCTCAATCTATTATGCAGAACTGCCACCGATGGATTACAACTTGGGAGATTCTTGAAGCCTTAACAGAATTATTGTATATTTGGAGTAAAAATCCCAAAGAAATTAATCTAAATAAATAAGGGTTGGATAATAAGTCTTAGTACACAAGATATGGATAGTAAAGGCTACTTAAACTGGAAAACAGGAGACCTCCAACAGGTAGAGTATTGATTTCTAAAGGAAAGGAGTGGGCTTCCCATTTATGGTGCAATATGCTCATGGAAACTGCTTTATCCCAGACAAAAGTCAGAGGAGACTAAGCTTGGCCACATACATCTTTACACTGAACCTTGAAAATGCTCAACATCAGTGGTAAAAACCACTGAATGAGCAAATAAGTGCTGTGAGAAACAAAGTATAGGTATTTACTAGGCTCATTGAGATTAGAAAAAAGTCTGTCTTTGAAGTAACAATAAATTAATAAGCAAATAAGGATCATCATGGTTAACCTGAGTTATGGCAACTATTTTTTTCTTCTAGAAACAATAGTAATTGCATTAATACCTTGATTGTTTATAGTTCAATAATAATTTTGTTGTGACCACTCTGACCTCTGTGACTCTCTTCTGGTCTTAGACAAATGATCTTCTCCTTCTTCTTCTTCTGATCTCCTCCTCCTCCTCCTCCTCCTCCTCCTCCTCCTCCTTCTTCTTCTTCTTCTTTTTAGAGTTAACAGGAAAGTTTATTATAAAAACAATAACACTCCACAGACACAGTGTGGTCTCCACTCAGAGGCAGAGAGTGAGAGAGACAGAAAGAGAGAGAGAGTAAAGGCACTGAGAGGGACAGTGATAATAGATAGAGAGGACAGTGAGGAATACAGGATCTACTTCTTTAAGAAAATATATAACATTGAATGTTTCCTGAGCAGAGACAGGAGAATAGTATCATAAATAAACATATAAAAATAAATTGGTTCTTGGAACAGGAGCAGTTCCTAAGAAGCAGGCGTTTTTGTTCCTGCTTTGGCCTTAATGTTTGTACAGGTACTCAAATTAGCCCTTTCTAAAGCTCTCTGATACTCATGTATTTGAACTGACAGCATATAATCACATTACATAATGCATGTTTCAAGGTACAATGCTAGAATTGTCTATGTTGCATATGGCAGGACCTGTCAAATAAATGTACAGGATACAGATATTGCTCATCCCAGAGAGTCATGTACATCTGTATCCAGGATGGTACTTTAGGGAAAAGTGTCTTACAAATCCCGGGTTTTTGTTTTTTGGTGTTTTTTTTTTTTAAATTTGTTTTGTTTTATATTTTACCCTCTCCACTGAAACTTCAGCAGTCATGGCACAGACCCAGTCTATGCTCCTGATGATACAATGCTCTTTGAGAAGTGCTCTGTGTCAATTACCCTGACAGCTCATAGAGTAGTTGCATGCTCTTTCTTTAATAAAAATATATGAGCCACTGTTTACCCTGACTCCATGTCCTTCCCTGGGAGCTGAGTGACACAGCTGCCTCTGACATTAGCCAAAGGACGTCACCACCTCTCCCTCTCCCTTCTGCCATATCTGCTGGAGTGTAATGCAGAGTGGTGAGGTTGGAGCTGGAGAGTGTACTTCCACTAGATATCATTTCCACCCTCTTCCAAATTCTGCAGTCACCAGACTTCAATAAACATGTCTAGCAAATCATTTTATAATACAAGGTCTTGGGCTAGCATGCAGCAGCAGCTAATTCTCATTCAAACTAAACAATGAGAATGAGTCTGTTGGCAGCTTTGTTAGAAGTAGAATCACTCAGGCATGGCATTAAGCTTGGGTCCAAAGTGCGCTGTCTCAAATGGAGTGGCTTACTTTAGCATGGTAAACAGTGACCACCTGCTATTTTCTCGAATGCAACCAGAGGATAAGGAGCACTTTATTATTTTAACTAGCATGCAGTCTCTGGGGGCTGTCCTAGTAGACATCAATCACCAAATTTACAGCCTGTAATGATATCTAAGAGAATATGAGAATGCAATGTCTTCAAGAGTTCCTTTCACAAAATATGAAGTCAAATTGAACTTTAATCCTTAGAGCAAAGAAAATACACCCTTTTTCCTGGAGAATTAAAAATGTGAGCAAATTGTAAGTGACTTTTAAAATATACAATAAGACTGCCAGCCCTATTCATGGAGAAAAAAATAATTGGCACTTTGTGTCAGTATTTTCCATGAATTATTTGAAAAACAGATAAAATGTGTCATTTATATGAAACCATGTCCCACTGTTCTTCAGAGCTCCTCTCTGCTGAATAAGTAATCATCTTTCACTGGTGAATGGCACATGTGCATAACTCCAAATTGGGCAAAATATGTCAGAGAAGCCAGGGATTGGCTTTATAATATGTAATGCATCCAGAATCCTTGGGGGAAAGAAAGGATTGGAAAAACAAAAGATGCTGAACTCTGTCACCCAAGGGTTACAGACGAAGGTATCTTTTCTTCCTCTGGGCACTGAATCCCAGGATGGAGAACATTTTGTGCAGACAAAAGCCCCACACCCCCGGATTTAGGGACCATGTTTTTTGTCTATGTTTGGAATTTTAGCTCCTTAGTTCCAATATAGTGAAACACTTCTCTGACATTTACCCTTAAATTAGATGAAAAATAGTCTCAAGACAAGCTAATTTGTTGGAGACTGGTGTGTGTTCCTGGTGTTTTTCATCTTTAAGATGAGAAAAGCTGAAAGCAAACCTAAGTGAAAAGATTTCCATCCTCTGTGGAATAGAAGGGGTGTTGCATAAAGCTTGCCAATGCAACGTGCTGACGATTATGTATGAGAGAGAGGTTAACTATCTTAGAGACAAATATTTTGTTATTTTTTGGCAGAAGCATTGGGAGTGGGCGTTTGAAGTTTAAACCCTGAATCCTGCTTCTAAACGTTTCCATGTCCTTTTCTAGCAGCCATGTGACATTAAAATCTTCAGCAAATTAAAGAAATGAGTACAACATGTACCATACTGAGATGTATACAAGTTTAATGCATAGTCCTTCTATACATGAAAAATATTGCAAGGTAATATATATGAGCAACTCTTGAAATTATTTTACAAGATCTTTCTTTAGAAATCTTTATACATCCTAAGACTACATATATCAAAAGTGTTAGTTTAGGAGGTATACACCAATTCTGTTAGTTCCTTTTCAAAGAACACATATTTTCAACACATCTCTCTTTATTTTGGCTCAGGCACTATGTGTCACTGGAGCTGGGTTGTTCTCTCCTCTCACAAATCACTCACTCTGTGAGGAAGGGTTGAGCGAGATAATAACACTACTGAGTTGGAGGCACTGGGACATTCCCTCCCCACAAATACCGTTCAGAGCAATGAGAAGTTCTAATGATCCTCTCATTCCCTCCCAGCAGAGGCTACACCCTCTAAGCTTCACCAACTCCTACAAGCTCCACTAGAGGCCCCACTCAGAAAGAAACCCTGAACTAAAGAGGTAGGGCCCAAAGGCCTGTTCCAGTAGTTCATGGATCTTACTATCTCAACTGTCTTGCTGCTTTTTTCCTTTGACCTTGAGCTCTAGGCTAAGAACTAGGTTTCTCTCTTGTTTAATCCCTGTTTATTCCAAGGCTATTTTCCTGCTTCCTAGTTCTTCCAAGATAGAGCCCTACTTTTTTCTTCTCCACAGGACCTGGAGCTCAGACTCAGAACCTCAGCTGGAAATTAAGACCCAGAAGCTTACAAAGCTCCCTGTTGCTATCTGCCTGCTTTCTCTTGGTATCTTCCCTGGGTTTCCCTTGCCATGTTTGCCTGGGGTCTCAGAAACCACCCTTTATCCCCTTCTACACTTCTCAAATGGCAAACATCAGTGTCTTTGCTCATGAATCTTAAGACTGTGCTCAGATGCCCAGGCTTTGTAGCTGTATTTTCCTGTAACCCTCTTGGTTTCCAAGCCCCTATCCCATTCCGGTATGTGTGTGTCTCCAATTCCAGCATATCATTTCAGTGGTTTTCAAACTGCTGGATGACCTAAGTAGCTCTTCTTCTCTGGACAGTGACACCCAATTCACAGACAGCTATGTGTCTACTATGTGACCCTGTTCTCCCTTCCTCCTACATCACCACCACCCCTATCATGGTTGATGGGGCCTACTCACGCTGGACCAATCATAATTTTTCCCCCAGAATTTGTAAGTATATGTGTGTGTTTAAAGTGAGAGACAGAGACAGAGA
Source organism: Eidolon dupreanum (assembly GCA_028627145.1). Classification (NCBI taxonomy): domain Eukaryota; kingdom Metazoa; phylum Chordata; class Mammalia; order Chiroptera; family Pteropodidae; genus Eidolon; species Eidolon dupreanum. Next base: position 18,083,651 of record CM053513.1, on the reverse strand, counting down.
TAAAGAGTTCCAGTGATCAATCAACCATCCTAGTTCTAGTCCCTCCCTCAAACCCAACTGCATTTCTCCTCTGGATCTGTGAAATAATCATCATCATCATCATCATTTTTGGTTTGCTTGATTTTATTGTTACTCAGATTGCGCTCTTTATTTTGCAACCAGAGCAGTCCTAAGTCATGCAGTTTCCCAGAGCCCTAAGGGTCCGATAACTCCCCATAGGAACACTGTAGTGGGGTTGGGAGACAGAGCCTGCTGGGCAGGGGGCTCTTCTCCACCCCATCTGCCTTTAACCCAAACATCTCTATTTTTTGTGTTTTATTACTGGACATTCACACATTGTTTTACTTAAAATATATTCCATTGACTCTCTGTTGCCAAAGAGTAAAACTACTCCTTGGGGACCTGGGGGGTATCCTACCCATTTCTATGGCTGGATAACTAGATTCCTCAGCTTCAGGTCTCACTGCATCTCTGACTAGTAGAACTCATCTGGGCCATATGACACCTGAGGAACTTTAAATATTAAGGTGCTGTCATTGAGCCAAGATCCAAATTTCCTTATTTTTAGTCTCTCTTTCCTGCCTTAGATATGCAGTAAACCTCTGGCATTTCAGAGTCTGGAACCAGGTGTTAGGTATAGGTAGTACAGTGTCCTTGCATAATTGCTTAGACTTCCTAAAGCAACTATTATATGACTACCACTACCCTTTATTTTATAATTCTGTGGTTTGACAAGCACAGTGATAGAAGGTAACACACACATGATAAATTCTCTTAGAATAACCTATAAAGTATCATTAGGGTTATTTTATAATATTTTGTTTTAGCATTTTAGATTTAAAAAAGAAACAATCTTACTGCCTGTTTTAGAAAGTAATTTCTTTGTACGTGAAAAATTTTCATATAATAGGAATTGTTGCTAAAAAATTAATGAGCCTCAAATATTCTGGAAGACGAGAAAGCTCTTTGATTTTGTTTACCTGATGTTATCCTTGCAAAAGTCTAGGACTAAATTGACATTCACAGAGTGTTGCCTGAATCCAGCAATCTCATTTACAGCACTTGGAGCTTACCCATTAGCCTTGGAATTTGGAAAAGTTCATTATAATTGGGGTTGGAGGGTTAGTTCATGCACTTCATTAACTCCTGTGCCAAAAATCTCTTCACATTAATGATATCTCCACCCAAGTTATTACATTTTTCTCTGAAAATTATTGGGCAATAAATGTTTGAACATAACTCACGTGATACAATAATGGAATTAATGTAAGTAAAGATGTAATGGCTTCTTTGATTAATGGATTCTTAGAGAACACAGCCAACTGAGAATATAACACCTTTTAATTAGAAGTGAGAACAATTTTCTCTTTCAAATATTGGTACTGCTTACATGGTTAATACCTAACCACAGGTGAGAATTATTTACAGTCTAAATGAAAGTACTTATCTGGCAAACTAGAAGCTGCATTTGGATCAATTCACCTTATCCATGGCATAATTGGTTTGCTTTTTCTTGTCTCATTTAAAGAAAAGCTTCCTCACCCCACCCCTCACCCTCCTTTTCTCCAAGTCCTTGGCTGTCTGTATTAACCAGAACAAACTTCATCTCTGACTTTTTAGATGCCCCACACCCATCTCTTTTAATTTTGTTTTCCTATTTTTGTCATCATCAGAATCACATAAAATAAGATAATCTATCTTATCCTGATTAAGTTTTTATATATACTTCTCATGGAATTTGGCTAATTTTACACTCACCAATTTTCTTTTTCTCAACTTAAAAATAGAGAATTCTAAATACTTTCACATTTTTATCTTTCTTATTTTCTAGACCATTTCATTGAAGAAAATTGGCATTTTGACCTCAGTTTTGTAGATGGGGAATCAGAGGAATATAGAAGTAATAATCTTATCCAAGAAACATAGGGCTCAGTTGCAAAGAGCAATTAAAACTATCATGTCTTTTCTCTAGTCATTCAGCTGTGAATGTGTTTAATGACCTGGTGTCTGCCGTTGGCCACAGTCCTAGAAACACATCAAGAGGACAGGAATATTCTCACTGTCAGAATCTAAGACAAAGTGTCTGGGGAGACAAGGAAGCAGTGCCCTGCGGCAGTAGATTGGGAGTGGCCAGTGTTGGAAACTGTTAATGTTTCCCTACATGAGACTTGTTTCTGGGCAAAAAGGACTGGTGAAGCTCAAAGTGTAACAACTCAGCACAACTGACTAAAGCCTGCAGTAAAAGCAGAAAAAAACACTGATTATGAACTCAATAGCTGATACACACAAGGAAGGTAGAGGGCCATTTCGGATCATGGAAAGAGCCTGGCCTACCATACCCAAGAATATTTAGTAAACTCCTACAAGGATATTCCAGCATCTAATGTTCTTTTTCATTGGTGACTCTGGATTTAAAGTTCTGTAGCTCTTAGTCAGAGCATGTTCTCTGTTGCTATAGCCTTTGGTAATGGAATTGGTTGTGGTGTACCATATCAGAGAACTTGCCTTCAAGGTTGATCTTTGGCATTGATGCATTTCTAAGGACCGTGGCCTTGGACTATCCTGCCTTTTTGGTAAGTTAGAAAAATTCATTACTCAAATCAAAGCCAATTGAAAATAAAAGCTATTTTCCATGCCAGCCGAGGTCTCTTCATGGACACATGAAAAAATTAGGAAAGCAGGAGCAGGGTGATAACAAGTATCCAACTTAAATAAACTGGAACATTAGAGCTCAGTTTCATTCTGCTCTTCATTTTTCCCTGAACCAGGTCACCCCTTCCTAATTATGACTAAAAACTACTCAAGTGTAGAATTATCACAGCATATAAAGACTGCTGTGTTTAGAGGCTGCCATTGTCCTATAAAAATCTGCATGTAGAATTGAGCTCTAAGCCAAGGATATTTGACCTCTGCTGTATCAAGGGCTCCATTTTCAAAGTCGCAGAAGCCCTGCGGCTGTGCCTTATTTGCATGAATATTTACATAAATTTACATATGCATGGTTAGCAGGTTTGGACCATGATTTGATTATATTTTGTTTGCTCTAAAAGTTTAGAATTGATAGTAAGGGCAAGGGTTATAGCTATCCAAGAGAAAAATGTTCATTCAAGAAATTTAACTAGTTTTGGTATCAGGGTAGTGCTGGCCTCTCAGAATGAGTTTGGAAGCATACCTTGCTCTTTAATTTTAGAATAGTTTTAGAAGGATAGGTATTAATTCTTCTTTAAATATTGGATAGCTATTACCTGTGAAACCATCTCATCCTGAATATGTCCCTGCAAGCAAGGGAAAGAAAACCAAAAATAAAAAAATGGAACATAAAACTTAAAAGCTGAACGACAAAAGAAACCATCAACAGAATGAAAATAGAACACATGGAATAGGAGAATATATTCATAAATGATATCTCTGATAAGGAGTTAAAACACTTTATAAACATATAAATATATAAAGAACCCATATAATTCAATAAAAAATAAACAATCTGATAAAAAAAATGAGCAGAGGATATAAATAGACGTTATTCCAAAGAAGACATACAGATGGCTAACAGACATATGAAACGATGTTCAACGTCACTAATCATCAGAGAAATGCAAATTAAAACCACAATGAGATATCACTTCACACCTGTCAGAATAGCTATTATCAAAAAGTCAACAAATAACAAGCATTGAAAAGGATGTGGGGGAAAGAGAATCCTAATAAACTGTTGGTAGAATTGTAATTTGGTGCAGCCACTTTGGAAAACAGTATGGAGATTCCTCAAAAAATTAAAAATAGATTTACCATACTACCCAGCAATTCCAGTCCTCAGCATTCACATGAAGAAAACAAGAACACCAATTTGAAAAGATATATGCATTCCTATGCTCATTGTAGTATTTATTGTAGTCAAGATATGGAAGCAACCTAAGTGCTCATTGATAGAGGAAGGGATAATATGCATGGTGTTTACCCATAAAGAGAAGTCAGTCAATGATGTGTATTATCATTACTTTATTAATGTTACTTTGTCTTTAGCCAATTCAGTACTATCAATTTTTGCAGAATTGGTCAGTTTTCTTCCAATTCTGAGAACGCCTTCTCATATCTCTTGTAACATCTACCTTACCAACAATTGCAATGGTTTTCTTGGCCTCTGAATACGTTAAAGATCATTTTAAAACTATTTGGGCTAAATTTTCATAAAGCCAGACCATAGAAATTTCTATGGCATGATCCCACTTTCCTTGCCATTTCTCCAAGACTTAAAGAAGAACTAACTTCCATTGACTCTCTCTGGGATCAGAGCTGGGATTCTTCTTCATACTGTAGTTTGTGGGTCATCTCTATATCCCTTCTTCATACTATTGTTTTGATAGAATTATTTATTGTACACTAACCCTAAGTTCTCTAAAATATTTTTTCCCCAGAATCTTTTATTTTAACCAAGTAGAACTGCAAAAATGAAGTTTAAATCTACCTTTCGTTGGCTGAAATAATTCTATACATAATCAAAGAACTAGAGGCATCCTGGGATATTCCAGAATTTCTAAGGAAGAGCATTTACATTGAACCCTTTCTGGACCCTGAGTTGCATTATATGATCCAGACTTTAGGTATAGTGGATTCTTGAGATATGGCAGAGACATAAGCCAAGAATCTTAAAGATTCCAAATTTCATGTTCAGAAGTCTGCATGCACAAAGATAATCAGAGAATAACAGAACCTCATTAAATTACAGATGATCAACAGTGGGCTGGTTTCCCTCAGTAGAAAGTGATTTCCTCACTCATGTCATGATTCTAATCTATGACCAACAAAAGTAAGATAAATTGGAATCCTTTGTAACAGTTGAAAGTATGGATACTATATCTACAAATTCTAAATGTTTGTTTTATTGCAGGGCTCATAAAAGGTGAAAATCACTGAGTTTCAATACAATATGATTTGAACTATGCCTTGAAATAAGTTAGGGCTGGAAAACAGAAGAAAAAGAAAAGGGTGCATGGGACAATATATCCAAGGTTAGAAAGAAGGAAATGACTGTGATCAAAAATAGTGCTGAAATAGGCCTCAGAGGAATAGTTTACCTTTTAAAGCCCTCATTTGGTATAAGGCATTCTAGTATGCAACAGTTGTTTTATGCCCCAGAAGTTTTAGTTATAATTAACCTAAAACATTTATCATAAAGTTTAAATCCATTCTTGTGTTTATTGTAGAGCTAGATCAGCATACTTGCACCAGTGACTAGAAAATATTAAATTATATGACAATGGTAGCAACTGGTCATCAACAACTGCGTAAGTTGTTATGTTTGTAAGTTACTATGGACTTATCTTTCAGCCTCTGCCTTTCAAATTATGCTTTTCAATGCCTTTTAATCTTTTTTCCCTGAGTTTTATTTTCTGCTTCTTATTTTTCTCCTTACTGTACTGAATGAACAATAGATCCTCAAGTGGTTAGAAGTATAAAAATATAATAAAAATATACTGCTTCTAAGAAATGAATGATTTGTGTGTATGTCTGTGTGTGACATATGCTGCTTTAAATTTTCTCTTTTCTTTTTGGCAAAAAAACATTTTTTTCTTTTGTTATATTTTCCCTGCCAGGGAAACTCATTCCTCTGCTAAGTGGAACAACATGAAAAAAAAAAAAAAAGAATCCAGTAAGTTGCAGACACTAGATAGATGACCAGCCTCTTTAGTAGCTCAAGAAGTAGATGAGGAGATTGATGTGGAGTTTCTAGGTTTGATCTGGTCTTTATGGAATTGAAGGTAATTTTTATCACCTGTTTCATTTTCGATTTATAAAACGAAGATGAAAATTCTCATTTCACCAAGATTATATCTGATGGATTAAAATGATAGAAACTTGTCTATTTTTAAGGAAAAGTTTAGGATACTTCAGATTTTGTAAATCCTCAATTTTCTTGAATGGTCTCAAATGAAACAATAGTGCTCCTTGTACATATAACCATGAACATTTCCTGGCAGTTCCATTTCAGTGTTCAAGTTACTTTTCCTATATTGTCAAACATGCACAAAAATGTTATAAATATCCTTTCTTTGGCCATATTCTCTGGATTTTTTGGTGTCAAGAATGTAAACTACTCTATAGTTCAATGGAAAATGTTATATATCGTGTGTTTATTTTGCTCAGCCATCTATATTTTTATTGAGAGTGCTGAGGATTGGCTGGCATGTCCAAATCCCCACATCACTGTCTTTTCTTCTTTGCTTGAACAACAATTCCCTTTCTGTTCTCATGTCTTTATCTCACGTAATTTGTCTCATTTTCCTCATCTCAGTTTATATAAACATCCCTGTAGTCTAACTAGACTTAGCGGGAAGGGAAAAAATGAGTTTCACACCCAACTATATGAGACACAATTGCAGAATGTTTTTGTTCAGGATTCTTACATCCGAGATTGAGATACTACAACTCTGGCACAGAATTTATTAGGGAATATCATGCCAATCAAACCCAGAGGAAGAGATTTCTAATGGCATTACTTGTTGACACTTTGCTGCTTTTACTACAGTTTCTTACTTGCCTGGACTTCTGCAAAAATGCTCCTAGCCAGCTCCCAGCTTCTCTTTTCTCCATAAAATAGCTAAAGTGATCTTTTAAAACAGAAGTCCCCAACATTTTTGGCAACAGAGACTGGCACTCGTATGAGAATCTAATACCTGATGATCTGAGGTGGAGATGAGGCTGTGATGCTGACTCTGGGGAGTGGTTGCCGATACAGACAAAGCTTCGCTGGCTCACTCAGTTCTCACTTCCTGCTATGCAGCCCAGTTCCTAACAGGCCACAGTCCAGTAATGGTCCATGACTCAGGGGTTGGGGACCCTGTTTTAAAATAGAAATCAGATCACATCACTCCCTGTCAAAGTCTTCAGTGCCTTGCCATTACACTTAGAATAAAATCTAAATTTCAACTTGGGTTAAAAGAACCACTTCACTGGGGCTCTGTCCTTCTTAACTCCCATCTCTATCACCCACCTCCTTCCTTGCTTTTGAGCACTGCAGCTCTCGCATCACCACAGGGCTTTCATTTCCAATGTTTCTCTTTATGTCATTCAGTTCTTCACTTGGATGTTACCCACTCAGACAAATGCACATCCTTACCCTCTGTTTTACCCTGCTTTTCTTTTTCTGCACAGCATCACCTAAAATACATTAAATAATTAATTTATGTATTTTTAAAATGTCGCTTATGGACTTTTTTGGTAGTATTCACTACTATATCCACAGAAACTAGAATAATGCCTGGTACTTAAGTGCTTAATAGACATTGATCAGATAAATGAATAAGTTCTTATATACACACTATATATATTTCTTTGAGCCCAATCTTATTATCCTCCACAGGGGAAAATAAACATCACTTTTATGAATGAACCCTTTTTTGGAAAATAAAACAATTTTATCATCTATATGAAAGCTGTTAATTCACTTCACAGAAAGAGTTTCTCTGTTATCTCCTTGGTCTCCCCAATGATGCTAAAGATCCTCAGACCTGAAAATTAAAGAGTGATGTTCATCTATTCACCTGGTAATTCTTTACTTTGACACAACAAAGAGGACCTGAGATATAGATTATGACTACTGAGTCCTATAGTTCTACCCAAATATTTTATTTTTATTAGAAAATAACACATAACAAAGGCATAGAAAGCCTTTTTCTTTAACTTAGTAAATTGTTAATTCCATCATAGAGAAAAGAAGAGGAATAAACAAAAGCAGTGGCAGCATAAAATAGATCACCTTTGTCTTCCTTTGTCTGGCCCTAGAAGAAATTTCAAGATGTTAACAGAATTGCTAGTAATTGAACCCAGAATTGCCAAAACTATGACTGAACATAGTTGAGGGAAAAAAGAGGTGTATTTCCTTTGATTTCGTGCTATTTCTTGCAAAATAAATTTGGCCACAATATTATTTTTCACTTTAGAAGAGCTTATTGAAAGACAGTGAGAAAAAAAAATCTAAACTTGAACTTTAAAAAATGACGCTGGGGTGGTGCTCTATAGCGATAATGAATTATTTTAGGAAAAAAAACAAAGGGACAAAAATGCTGTTCTCGTATTTGGTAACCCTAACAGAATATTTTTCTCTAATTGTTTACTGGCATTTGATGAGAATATTCTATACGAGGATTTCACAAGATTTTAAAGTCTGTAAGGACGAGTCTGACTTGTTAGAGAGGATGTTCTTAGATTTTCTATGGAATTTGTAATTATCCAATAAAATTTTGCTACAGAGCCAGTCTCTGAATGGAAATGACTCACCAAAACTTATAGCAAAGAATCAAAATGAATCACAAAGCTATTTGCAAGCTCTATATATCCACATGTCGTTAAGATCTTCAAATTCTTGATTCTCCCCTTAATGCATTAATTTAGTAACCTTATTAACAACGAACAGTTAGTTAGCATATATCAGGGACCATACCAGGTCGGGGGATGCAAAGACATTTTTCTTTTCTCATATAGTTTAGAGTCTAGTTTATTTTGAACTTTTCTGTCATGTGGCAGAAAGTCTGCCTGGGAAAAGGTAAGAATTTTCCTCAAGGAGAGAAAACTATACATTTAGAACTATTGGTGAAAATCAAGTAGAAAACATCAGTGAAGATACAGAGAATGAGATTTTTTTAGATTTAATTTTGATCTTATAATGCAGTATGGATTTATCAAGACAAAACTGTGGACCCAAACTTTAAGCTAGTCAGTAAGCTTTCCTTCATCTTTGGATGCAGGCTAGCTTATTCCCAAAGGTTTATGTATTCAGTACCTAAAAGATGTATAAATAGGAATAGTTCTACCTAAATATTTCATTATTATTAGAAAATAACACATAACAAAGGCAGAAGAAACCATTCTCTTTAATTTTGATAAATTACTGATTTTGTAATATTGCATGTATTGGATACATTTATTGGGCTTCTTGCATTCAAGCCCTTCCCAAGCGGAAAAACTATATATATTTCCACTTACCACAGAGTAAGAGGGCACAGAGTCCTATAGTTGGAAGTGGACCAGGTCTGGGATTGCCACAGCAAGTGACCCAAGCACCCAGAGGTGAAAAATTTCTGATTTGCAACTCCTGAGAGTAATTGTGACTCTCTGAGGTGTATGGTTTTTTTGTCCCTTTATAGAACAGAGTTGAGTTTTTGAAATGCACTTTGCTCGGAACTTTTATAAGATTATCTAATTTATCAATTAGATAATTGCTGATTCAGTCCTAGTTTCCAGTAGTTTCCATGAATAAATCTTTTGTGTGTGTGTGTATGAACTCTTTAATGACTGAGTGTCAGAGGGAAAACTGTCTTTTTCCTTGAGAGACGTGTGTATTGCATTCTGAAACACACACATAGTTGAGTTTTTCCTTAAAGCGGGTGTTCTATTTTGCTCACTTCTACAAATTAGAACTTTTGACCTAGAAGGATCTTTAAAAGAGTGTTTAACTCAATCCTTCTAAATGCTCAAGGCCACACAGTGAATTAGTAGCCAGACTGAGATTAGAACAGGGGTATTTGAATCCCAAATCATTTACTTTTGGAAGACTGGATAAGATTCTTTGGGATCCTTTCTAAATACCCATGGAACAGCCCAACGTCATGGACCTAAGGAATTCGCATGCACCCTTTATTTTCTGCAGCTCATCTGAGGCCTTAGAGAAAAGTTTTCATTACCTTGAGTCATAGTAGAGTCTAATACTTTAATTTGCTTAAACCCCATGAAGTTGGAAGGTTATAAGTAGAAGAAGGGATAAAGGGTTAGAGAGGGCTCTTTACTCAATCTTTTTAAGTAGGTAAAGTTTACGTAGGGAAGACACACAGTGATATTCAATGGCACCAAGCCACCATTGCTAGAATTTGTTAGGATTCTGTACCTAAAAGAAATGTTTAGAATCAAGAATGAAGACTTCCTTTCAAAATGAGATAAATCTTTACTTATGAGATAAATTGAGATAGAAGGTTCTCATTCTCTAGACTTCCACCATAAATTGAAAAGCAAAAAGCAAAAAAGAAAATTGAATATTTTGCATTTGAAAAGTTCCCTGAAAACAAGATGCAGAAACTGTGTCTCACATAGGTACCGATGAAACCAGGAAAAATAATTTTCTGTTGTTTGGTATTCTGGGATATATTTTACACCTGCTTTTTCATTTTTTTTAAAGGTCTATAGTTGGGATCTCTGAATTTCTGAGAAGAAATCATGGATACTAACATTTGATCTGATAAAGTAGATCTTTATCATTTGGATTAGGGCTCATACTGAGTAATAAAGGCAGGTCAAGTTCAAACATATATCCAGGAAGGAATGAACATAGGCATTTTCCCAGATCTTCAAGAGAAAGGAATGAGCGTGGAAGCCTTATTCCTCTCCACATTTCTGATCTAGCTCCTCTTTCATCTATACCTTCTTCATTCCTATCTCTGAGAAAGAGATATCCCTTTTTCCCCCCAAGGTCAACTTACTCTCTTGCCAATCATAATTTGATCCTTCCTATGAAACCCAGTTGTATCAATTAAGCTGCTTCTCACATCACTATTTCCCTATCTCATTAATTCCTTCTTTTTTCCCTGAATTCATGTTTAAACCTGATTTGAAGGGTAGTATAATGCTGGAGTCATATAGATCTGGATCTGGATTCCTTCTGTCCTTTGACAACTGTGTTCTTGAACAAATCATTAACTTCTCAAAGCCTTAGTTTCATTGTCAATTAAGAATAATAATAGAATCTATGTTTTAAGGGTTTTTACAGTGCTTGTCTCATAGTGGGGACTTAATAAACAGAAATAATTATTAATTTTGCTATTATTACTATATTTGCAATATAATAATACAACATTTTTATCAATATATTATTATATCACATGTCCTGTTAGACAAAATCTCCTGTAACATAGGAGAGCACATCTTCATTACTTGAGAGTGTCTGTCACGGTGTTGTGATATGACATATCTTCACTAAATGTTTATTGAATAAATGTGGCCAGTGATTTGCTGTAGTGATTTAAGTGAGAAGGTTTAGTTTGGATGGCCAAGACTTTTAGCCATTTGTCTTTTCTGTGCTTTTTGAAATTCAGTTAGTATTTGAGTAAGACAACATAATAGTGGTAATTTGCTTCTGCCTCAGAAGCCTCAGTGACTTAAAGCGTTATGATCCATGGTGTGTGCATAAAATTTATAAATTTTGGTGTTCATGGAAAAAAAAGTGGAAATAGTAAGATGTTATTAGGAAAAATAGCAAGAGTTTAATACACACATAAGATTCCAATTTTTGTTATCAAAAGAAGAATGAGACAGTTTTTCATTGTCTTACCTCGAATTATGTACGACAACAAAACATGGGATCTGGAGCACACCCTGTAAATCAGCTAGCTGGCAGTTTTCAAAGCGTATTCCAAGTATGTCTATTGTAGTCATACAAAGAAAACAGAGAAAGAGGTCTGTGGTCAAATCGCTTTGGGAAATTTTGGCATAAACAAAGATAAGCAAGTTTCATTACTGCAGGATTCTAAATATACTACAGGGGATACAATGCCTAGTGATTTCCTTGGTCAAAAATTCATTTGACCAAGGAACATTTTTTGTTTTTTTTTTTGGTAGAGCATATCTCAAGATTATTGTCAGAAGAGATTTACTTCTAGCCTCTTTATTTTGTAGATGTGGAAATCAAGTTCCAGAAAATTAAAACAATTTGCCAAAGATTGCTTAGTGGTAGAACAAAAAGAACCTAGATGTCCTTATTCTTATCTGAAATTAGTCTTTCTGTTTATTTTTGCTTTCTTGGAGAGATAATAAAATTCACATAATAATTATATCGTTCTGCCTGTATTTTCCAAACAAGCTTACACTAAAAATACCACAACTAACTTTTGAGAATTAAATACATTAATAATAATGAAATGATTTCCCCATAAAATCGGGACTAAACGTGCCTCCAGAGTTATATTAAGAAAATTAGTAAATTTTTTACTAGAATTCTCCAAACAAATTTCTTTTATTCATTATTTTTATAATTAGGTGTAAAATGATTCATACTTTATCCATAATTTAACAGAACCTTTCGGTTATTTCCAAATAAGATTAGTATTTCTGCATATTATAGATAAGCAGTCAGTCATATGTGACATAAAGCTCTTCTAAAAAATAATTAGGTTTGCAATATGATATTTAGAATTTCTCAAATATCTGATAGAAAGAAATAATAAAAAAATTCATAAGAAATGTAAAAATCTGCTTTCAACGTGATGAAACTAAGGAGTGTGAAAATGAACATAGTGTCTCAGCCACTGAAAGATTTTCTCTAGCTGCAAAGTTTTATACTTTTAACCAAAACAGACTAATGTCTACTACTGTCTTGCTAGGTTAAATAAAAAAAGAAAAAGATAATGTAGAATCTGAGTCCAAGATTGTCTTCTAAACAAAAATCATTGTGTTGTTATTGTTGATATTCTAAATTCATTGACCACAGGTCACTGGAGCAGATGATAATATTTTCATGTGTGCAGCCTTCTCCATGCATAACAATTAATGACTAGAGATCCATAAATGGAATAGTTAAGTGATAAAGGCTACTTGTAAATTTGTTAATGCAACAGGAAGTGAACTTTTATTACTTCTTTCTATTTTTATAATGGAGACAATCTTCATCCATACAACTAGAAGAGTGTAGGTCACCTTTCCAAGCATTTCGATGCTGATGACCACAGCACTGAGGAGCAAGGAGCTGCCCTGTGACACTCTGCAGGGAATACCAAAGCTCAGTTACTCCAAGAAGTCTTCATTCTTCTCTAGGAAGTTGGACTATTACTGATAAATGAGGAACAACCAGGTAACTTAACTAAAAAATATCTCTGAAAATTTAAAACAAACATTTGACAGTTTCTGTGTTGTTGGATAGAAAAATCACTTAGACGTTGTTGGGTTTCCAAGAGTGTTTAGAATTGATATTCGTTTAGTGACTTTTGGGAGTGAAAGTGCCAGACAACGTGTCTCTAAAAACAGAACTCGATATTTGAGACGTGAGAAGGTTATGAACCTTGTCATTCAATACACTGTCCACTGACTTCAACAATTTGCTTCATCTAGCTTTAACTCACCTCCCAAATGTGCAAAGGAATGGGCCATGTGGATTATTTCTGTATAGTAACCCTGTTTGGGTTGTTACTAAATTTCCAAATGAACTAGAGGCAGATACCCAATTTAAGTCTTGTATTTCTCATCATCTGTAGTTACAATGGTATCAGGTCAGGTATTTTGTACATTCTCAATAAATACTTGTTTATTGGTTGATTGATTAGCTTCTGACTTTACCCATTAGCCTAAAAAGCTCTCTTAATTCTCAGGGCTCTCTCTACACTCTATTTATTCTTCATATTTAGCATTCATCTGGTATCCCTTCAAGCCATTTTGTTATTTCAGATACTGCCTTAGCAGAATTTATAAGTGCCAAAAAATCTTTTTTAAAAAAACAACTTAGAAGGAAGATTGAGAATCATAAGTACACTGCCAGCCTTGGAACATTTGCCTAGTGACCTAATTTCATGGGAATTTGCCAGGTCTGCTCTGTGGAAAAAATCCAGTTCTATTCCTTCAGTCTCCATGGGTTATTCAGCTGACACTGTACATAGTCAGCCCTTTCACACTGTGACCTTCAAGAGACTGTCCCCTTAGTACTGCTCTATTCTAATTTTGCTCCATAAAATATTTTATAGGAAATAAAGGTGTAATCATTTTTGTGGGCTAGACAAATTTATACAATACAAAGATAGTAACTCAAATGGTATTTCTTACACTGAATTATGACATTCACTTGTTTCTTATTACTCTAGACATCTATCACATGCATTTTAAATAAGTTCAGAAATGTATTAGTGTAAGTTATCTAGTGTGTTATCAAGACCTGTTCTATAAGAGATATTAATTATTGTCCAACACAGACCTTAGGTAACATTTTTTCTCTTTTTTTTCCCTACTAGCTCCTTCTAAGGCCAGATCTAAAGTTATTTTAAACATCACATTCAATTTGACATGGTAGTGTATTGATCTGACATTCTTTTCAGAAAACCAATGCCAAAGTATTCTGTGTTTGTACATTCACAATTGTACTCTAATTCAATTCTGTCTGCAAGCTTATAACCTTTTCTGAAGAACACTTTGTACCTGTTTTATCCCTCTATCTAGAAGTACTGCAATGGCCTTTGGCCAAAAGCAATGAAGTTGTGACTTTCTAACTTCTATATAGTCTGCCCAGGGACATTAATGAAAGAAAAGTAAACCTACTCTATTATTCCAAATGGCTTTTTAAATAATTAGGAGATTTTAATAGTAGCGTCCGGCGGATGCTCTCAGGTTCCCCACAGGCATTCCGACATTTCCTAAGTGAGTAAGACGGCATTGATGCTTCATGAGAGACGACCTCATTCTCACTACGGATGACCTTCAATTCATGCAAACGCTGAAACAGCACGAGGCATCTCATTATTGAAATGGACTGTTTGGCATCGATGTTTGCAGTTTGGGAGTTTGACACCATTTTGTGGAGATAACTTTAAGAATAAAAGTGATTCAAATTTTTAAAGAGGCAGAGATTTTTTAGATGGTTGAATTTTGACATTTTGATTTTTTTCCCCAGCTGGCTCATAAATTCATTGAGTCATCTCTGACTTCTTTTTTATACAGAAGGTGATAAAAATGTATGCCAAGACCTTAGGTATCTTCAGAGGCGTGAAAGGATGATGCTAAAATGACCGCAAAAGGAATATGTATCGACAGCCTTAAAAAATCAGAACCCTCTTAACCAGCAACTCCACTACTAAAAAGTTTATCCTTATCAAGTATAATCAATAATACAGACAAATATTTAAATACAAAGATAATCATCACAGCATTTTTTATAATATTGAAATTTTGGAAACAGATATCCAGCAATAGGGAAATGGTTAAACAATGAAATATATTATAGCTATAAAACATTTTTTTAGAAGTATGTTTATTGACCTTAACAACATTTTACTAGAAATATAAAAGCAGGTTATAAAACAGCTTCTATAATGAGATATTTTTAAAGAAACAGCAATGTATTAATAGTTGAGGTAGCAATGGTGGCATTTAAAATTTTTATCTGCATTTTCTAATTATTTTATAGAAATTATGTATTATTTTTACAATACAAAGGAAAGGAGAGAAAAAAGAAGACATTAAATTTCATATTAAAATGAACTTTTTTCCTTTTTCTTTTGAAGAAGACTTTAAAGGAGAGAGAAGTACAGTTGGCCCAAAGGTGGTAAGAACTCCCGGTCAGTTCCTTGAGCCCTAGCAGTAGAAAATAGGGAAAGAGGGGCTTCTTTGAGGAAAAAAATGATGCAAGTGAGTGGCCTCTTAGCACTCACATAGGGAGGTGTGCACTTCTGTGTATCTGTTTATGCCCAGTCACACAGGGTGGACTGTACCTGGACAGGAGAATAGGAAAGAGCCAACAAGCTCCAAACAACATCAACAGAAAAGTTTTTAAGATGTAATTTCTAGCAGAGTTTCCACAGGGAATATCAATGCATCAATGCCCTACCTTCTCCAGAGGACATGTACACACACACACACAAAAACACACACACACACACACACACACACACACACACACACACACACTTAGCTGTTCTTTTGTCCTTTTCTCCTGTACAAAAGAAGAAGAGTCTTCTTTTGAAGAGTAGTCCCTTTACCTCCGCTTTTTACTCTGTCCTTTCCTACCTCCTCAGGGACCTTGTTCTTGAGACCATTTCAGCCATTAAACAATATACGTAAACTGCCTGGGACTTGTGAACTATTCAAGTTTGCATCCAGAAAAGACATTATCAAATTCAAATTATGAATAATGAAAATCTAATGTAATAAATAATAGAATTATATGAAATTTAATTTGTGTAAACATTGTAAACTAAGTATTCATAAACATTTCATTATATTTGAAAAGAATTTGTGGATTAGATATTCTCTATTTTCCAAAATTCCTGTGTGCACATTGATTGTTGATAAATCATACTAAATTATAAAGTGAGTTATCCAAAGCCAACTAATTTTGAAAGCAAAATTATAAAGATTCTAATTTTTTGTTGTAAAGAAATGTACTTAAGGGGAGTTGAGGGTGTATTTTAATACGTTTGATCTGAGACCAGGAATAACCTCTAAAATGAAGAGTGCTCCAAGTCCTGCTTGCTCCATAAATTATGTGCTCTATACCCTGTACCTTTCTCACTTCCCTGGCTCCTTTCTCTAAGCAGTTAAATATGCTTAATTCTGTCACATGGCAAAATTATCATCTATCCATCCTCTTCAGCTTTCAGCTCTTACCCTATTACTCTTCTCCTCCTCCCAATTCTCAAATGTGGTCTATACATATTGTCTATATCTTCTCTCTTTCTAGTCACTCTTTATCTCACAGAAATATGGTTTCTATTATAATGATTTCACTGAAATGGAATGTCCTCACCAAAGACACCAATGATCTTGTTTCTAAATCCAATTCAGACATTTCAATTTCTTATTTATTTCCTTCCTCTTCCTCTTCCTCTTCCTCTTCCTCTTCCTCTTCCTCTTCCTCTTCCTCTTCCTCTTCCTCTTTCTCTTTCTCTTTCTCTTTCTCTTTCTAGAAACATAGGTGCTTTGGCTTCTGTGATTGCTTTCTCTCTAGGGTTTCTTTTATTTCTCTGGCCACTTAACGATTTTCATTCAAGATATCTCTTTGTTCCTTAAATTATGGTTTTTGGGGGGTCCAAGGCTGCTGTCTTTTCTTCCTCTACATACTCTCCCTGGGCAATTTCTCTGGTCTTTCCACCATCTACATGGTAATGATTCTTAAACCAATATCCCCAGTATATACCTCTCTCCTAGATTTCACATCAATATAGTCAGCTGTCTACTTGTCATTTCCAATAGAGTAGATCATGGTGCCAATGAAATTTCCATTTCTCTTCCTCATCCTCCACTTCCATGTACTTTTCCTTGTACTCCAAATGTCAACAAATGGTACCAACATCAACCTAGCCAGAAATGGAGCCAGTTTTGACTCCTCAACTCCCTTTACCTGCCATATTCAATAATCAGGAAGTCTTAACTCTTAAATCTGCTATAAATCTTCTCCCTTTTCTCCATTCCCAGTACTGCTCTTCTAATGCAGGTTGCCATCATTACATGTCTGCATTACCACAGCAGCCTCTCCCATCAATCATTTCTTCACTCTGCTCCATGTGTGATATTTTTAAGAATACCAAACCATTCATGATGTGCCTCTTCTTAAATCCTTCAGTGTTTTCACCAATATTCCTGGGAAAAAGATACAAAGTCTTCAACATGATTTGTAAAATCAGCAAAGCCTGGTTCCAGTATATCCATAGCCTCATCTCCTGCTTCCTCTCTTCCTCCCCTATCCTGTCAATGTGAACATCTTTTAAACCCCAAGCACTCCACATTTTTGCTTGCCTCAGCCTTTCATGCATACTATTCCCTACCCCTGCAGCTCTCTTCCCCCCAGCCTCTCTATATAGCTGACCCTTATCTGCTTTTCAGATCTCAATTTCCAAGTTAAATACCATCCCATGCCTTTACCTGATGCCCCAAATCAGAAATAGGTGAATCTGGTAAGTGTCACCAGTATGTTTTTTATTCTAATGGGGCATTTGCATTATTTATAATTGCTCTGTTACATGGCTATCTCATATTCATACTAGGCTGTAAACTTTAAGAGGGCAGGAATTAGATCTGTGCTGCATAATAGCATAGTAAATATCTGATAAATATTTGTTGAATATGTAAATGAATAAGCACCTGGCACATACCTGATTAGCTGCTAATTATTCTGATTTCAGTAGATTCGCTGAGTTATATTTCCCAGCTAACACCTTTGCTCTTAAAACATTGTTCTGATGCCTCCCAAAACATTGAGAAAGTTTTCTAATATTTACCAAGCATTTCGAAATGGTGAAATAAATGCTCCTAGTGAAGGTGGCCTATTTTAAGTACGACCTGGGTCTGGCTGCTAGCACAAACAGGCCGAGTTTTCTGCAATGATGTCATTAAAATTTATTTGTTGCACCATTGAAATTTACTGCTAGTGGGGAAGGAAACCACCAAATATATTGAAGGCCAGATTCAGACAAATGCTTGCTGCTGTTTGTATGAATCAGTGGACATCTCTGTTCCATGTGCTTTCTTTTCAGTAATGTGGGGCACAATTGTTGCCACATCTGGAAAAATAAGCAAATTAATACAAAAAGTTACCAAATTTCCTTTCTAGCTATAACATAAGCTCATGATTGAACTGGTTAACAAATACACTTTATCGATAATTAAGCAATATTATTTATGAAATTTTACATGGACACAGTAGCAATATTAGTTTTTCACTTGTGGCTGCCAGGTTAATTCATTAAAGAAGCAGCAAAAGTGAAAGATATTCCAAATTATTAGGGTGAGTTTATTTGAAGACAGGTGAATATTAAATTTAGGCTTAACAAATAAAGGGATCTTTAGCAGAGTTTGCTCTAACACTCAGATAGCCTCCATTTCTTAATTTGCAAATGGTCTTAGTCCAAAGAGACGAGAAGGACCTGCAGCTAGACATTCATAAGCACCATTATTTTTATGTGCTTCTTGTCAATGACATAAAAGTGACCTATGCATGTGTTTTCTTGTTTTGGCATAAGCACCAGGAGCAGCCTCTTTAAAATATGAGGTTAATACAAACTAAGTGTGACTCAAATCTGAAGGTTAATTCTTGACATAGAGGGAATATTCAGTGCATTAAAAGAAATCCTACCTTTAAAGTAACAGTATTTTAAATTCACATTTCTTGCAAAAGAAAATAACTTAGGTTCATCATTTCGGTGAAGTCCTCTGTTGGAGGTATGTTGCCTAAGCCTGCGTGGCTGGAGCGGGTTCTAAGTTTAATTGCTACAGTTTCTTGCTTCAACCTAATGAGCTATAATCTTCCACTGTTCTCTTTACTCCTCATTTTAAAAATGGCATAATGGTATTTCTCGAGGAACAAGGACTAATTAGTTAATATTTCCCAAAGACTATGAAGATGCAAGGGCCTGTAGTAAGTCTAGAATTATAACTCTTATTATCAGAAAGATCAGATAAGTTCAGAAATTTAGAAGTGATGACTCAGGAGCTACATTCAGAATTCTAGGGCTATTATGTCTGAAAACAGTCAAACGGATTTCTGCAATGATTCAGATTCTAAGGAGTTACAGGGTTTAGCCTGACTGTAGCCCTAGTCTTGCAGACAATAAAAACTTGACTGAACACCTACTGATAATTTACAAAACAACTGATAAAAAAAATCCCCAGGAGCTTTCTGTCTGTGCTGCCTCTCAGGCCAGATCGAGGCACAGTTAGCAGGAGTGTCCGCCAGCCAAGCTTAGGGAGCTGCAGCCAGCCAAGCTTAGGGAGCTGCAGGCTGACGACAGTAAGCACACAATGGCAGCGGGAACCGCCAAGTAGCCCAGAAAAGCATTCTGAGATCCTCTATTGTAGAAGTTAAGGCTCTCAGTAAGGAGGAAACCATATCAGATAACTATGCCCAGCCCCACTTCCTCAAAGGCCGTTTCCTGGGCACCACTGCTAGAATTTATCTCTCTTCAATTTTTTTTAGACATTTATTGAGGGAAGATAATTAATGACAGATTTGTTGTAAATTCCCTTTATATGGCTGAAGAAGTTTTCTTTTGCTCCAGATTTGCTGAGATTTTTTTTTTAAGTCAAGAATAGATGTTGGATTTTTGCTAAGTGCTTTTTCTGTGTCTAGTGAGTTGATTATTTCTTTTATTTTTTTTTAGTTTATTAATATGATGAATCACAATTACAGTTGATGATGTATGCACTTTTAACTGGGGTACTTAAAACATTTACATTTAATATAATTATCAATATAGATAAATGTAAATTTTGTTACTTGTTTTCTATTTGTTCCATCTGTTCTTTGGTCTCTTTCCGCTCTTTTTATGCTTCGTTTTTATACCTTCTCATAATTTCAGGTGGTTTTCCCCCAACTTGAGGTAGTTTCCTCACATATATAATTTGGTCAGTACTTAGATACCAGAGAGAGGCTCTCTGCACACCTCCTGGGTCTCTCTCTGTCTCTCTCTGTCTCTCTCTGTCCCTGTCTCTGTCTCTCTCTTACTCTCTTGCTCTCTCATTCTCACTCTTGCTCTCTTTTTCTCTCTTTCCACCTCTCTCCTAAGAGTATGGTGTCCTGTGAATTCTGGCTGCCTTGGTTCCTGAACTCTCAGCTCAAACTCCTTAACACTGTCACTCTATTAGACTCTGCCTTGGTTCTCCTTCCCTTCACACTGACTTGTAAATAAGGTGAGACAATAGCTGGGGCAATCATAGGACTTACTTTATTTGTCTATCATCTCTCAGGGATCATTGACTTTTCTTGCCTGATGTCCAATGTCTTGAAAACTTGTTTTATACATTGTATGTATTTGTTTTGTTTTGTTTGGGGTTGTGTGTGTGTGTGTGTGTGTGTGTGTGTGCGCGCGCGCGTGCGTGTGTGGTTGTTTCAGGCAGGAGGCCAAATCCAGTTCCTTTTACTCTATCTTAGCCGGAAGTAATTCTGGGTGACAGGTGATGTTATTGACAATCATTAGTTATTCTGATGACAATTCAACATGTTTTAAAACACGAATCTGAAGATCTTCTGGAACTTTTCATAGAATATCCTAAAATATATAAGAAAACTAGTTGGAACTTTTTCTTATGTTAGTTAGCTCCAAAATTTATAGTGTCATTAAAATGTTAAAGCAAAGTAACACAGAAACAAATAGCTAACTCTTGTTCCAATTTAACAATCTCTGCAAACACTAATGTAACTTCTCTCTCAAGGGTTTAGTTAAAAGGAATGCCTATTAGATTTATTTCATTTTCAGGAAAGAAAGAAATCGTTATGGCTTAAAAATTACTCAAGTCTTTCTTTGACTTAATCTTAATCGATAAACACAGATCTAGGTTTTGAAGACTATTATGCTGAATGTAACAAACTTATTATTGATATTGGTGGCTAAATGTTTACCCCAATGCCTGGAGGATGAATACACAAAGCAAATTTACCACCATATGTTATTACCTGAAAATATGTCTTTCATATAATGTAGTCTAAAAATATTACCTTAGTAATCTGAAACTAATAGCTTTTAAAAGAAAAGACAAAGAAAGCCATGTAAATACTTGTACATTTTCCATATGTAATTTTTTAAAGTGTTTTTTTTTTTTTGGTTGTATTATTCTCTGATTCTATGAGATATTTATCATATATCAGCTATTTTCCCTTACTCTCTTTCCCAAACATTTCAGTTTTCAGGAGCATCTGATATGAATAATGCCAGTGCCCTAAATTTCTGTGTTAATGGGAATGTCTAAACAGTCTCTGGAGTAAATCACTTAATGACCATTCAGATTGCTTCTTCTGGACAGATAGTCCTTGTTTTTCAGTCATCTCAGTTTTAAAAATTAATTTCCCAAATTCTTCATATCTACATGTATGTAATATATAAATATAATATGTATATTTATGTTCAAATATGTTATATATGTACAAATATATATTATATATTAGATTTGAAGAGTATATACGTATATATGTATGTGTATGTATGTATACATACACTTTTTGGGGGCTTGGATTTTAAGATGAGTTAAAGAAGAGGAAAAATAATATCCTTAAGTTTGTAGGAACAAAAAACTGTTCTTACTTCCTCAGAGGAAGGAGAAAACACAGATTTATCAGATGAGTTCTTTCTGTTTTCCATCCCTTTGAAGCCAAAAGAGACGCCCTAGAAGCGACCATGATGACAGACTTCATGAGCCACTGACTCTCTCCACCTTCTTTCTGTAGATCTGAACAGAACGTAGTCCCCCTGTTTAGAGTTTTATACTTCAATTTACAAAACCTAACTGACTTTAGGAATCTCACAACGCCTCTCTGATGCTGGAACATGCTCAGGTTTGGCCATTCCCCAGTCCCTGAACTGGCTCCCCTAGTGCTCTGCATCATTTGTAATCTTTGACTTGTACTTGGCTTGGCTGACTCTGTGCCCACTTTTAGCTTCTGAGGGCTGATATTAGCTAATGTCTTGATTTTCGCTTTGAACTTCTTTCATGTTGACACTGAGAGAAATAAATCAGCCCATGACAATTTGTCCCTCAGTTTCCTAAGTTCTTTCATATAATTTATTTTCGATTTCCTAGTTTCTATTTCTACTGTGTGGCACTGGTACATCAAATATGCCCATTTTTTCTTCTGCATTTCAGTACCCTGCTTTGGGAAATGTACAGCTGAAGGAATATAAGCAAATGGCCAAGAAGGCAGGAAAAATGAGGAAGAGAAAAGCTGAAGCATTTCCAGGTAGAATCGGCCTGCTCACTAACCTGTTTTATCTTTACCTTTTGCCATTAAATGGGATGAGAGAGGGATGTGAAGATAGAGAAAATAGTGTGGAAATTAAATTGAGGTAGGAATTATGAGAAGGAAAAGAATAGATTCTAAATATTTCACAGAGAAACAGTAAAAATTGAATCAATTGAAGGGGAGGAGAAGGGAGAATTGGTGAAGAATGAAAGAAGATACATAAGGGAGCTAGGGAGCTAGATGTGACAGGATTTTTTTTCACAATAAAAAAAGCATATTTTACTGGGACCAGATTTTGTCCATGTTAGGGATATTTCAGCAGTTAGTTCTGTGAAATGTCTGGCAGTACTTTTTCTTTCTTTTTCCATAGAAATGTTTCTATAGATGTGTAGGTTTGCTATAAACTGCTTTCACCAGCAAAGGATTTCTCCTCCAAAACTTTCCAAGGTGCCACACTTCCAAACTCTATATATGAAAACATGGTAAACACGAGGACATTGTTATAAGCTATTTTAATTGGGCAGAGTAAAGGAAGCTGAGACAGGTGCTGGAAGTTGAACATAGATGTCGCACACATTTTATGTAAGGCAGAGCCTAAATGTAACGTCTTTCACAGAGTGCTGAATGCCAACAAAAGGAAGATTCATAAGAATCTTCGGATTATTGTAAGAAATCACACATATCAAGCTAGATCTTGCAGTCCATATGTATGCAAAACACTGATCAAAGTGATGGGAGTCTGGTTTTGTAGACATGGCAATATCATACACAATTGATATTTATTTACCTCCCTAGCTGCCTCGTAAATAGGATGCATTATAAAATCAGTTGTGGCTTCCTGTGGCATCTGATTTCCTAGTTTAAATCTTCTCCTCCTGTCTCTTCTGCTTTGCCAGCTGATTTATGAGAAAATGGATGAGCTACGCTTATGTCATCAAAGGTACCCATGTTATTTATTTATATCCTTTATTTAGGAATTAGTTAAATCACCATACTATTTAAAAGTTCATGCCATCTATATTAATTTCAAGTTGTTTTTTTTCTAAGGAAAAGTACTATTTGAGCATATTTTGAACAAGGGTCTCTTGAACATTCTATCTCATCTATCTATCTATCTATCTATCTATCTATCTATTATCTATCTATCTATCTATCTATCTATCATCTATCTACATATATACACACACACACACACACACATATATATATATATACACGTACATAACTTTTGTTAAGTATTTTAAAGAAAAGATGAAGATTTTCTGAACCTTTTATAGATGTCCAAAACTATTCAAGAACATTAGTTGGAAATTTTTCTAAAGTTGGTGCAAATAATTAGGATAAGCTATTGACACTCTCAATTTTGCAATGTGGTTAAAATTTTACAGATATTTTTGTTGGCTTGTATGCACATGGGCACACACACACATTTTTCATTGGCAGTGGCAAAATGAAATAACATTTTAATAAGTATCAAGAAATACAAACTCAAGACCTGACTTTGACATCAGCATGTGGAGCTGAGTCAGTCACTTAACTTCTCTAGATTTTGGTCTTCAAGGCTGTGAAATGAGTAGATGGAGTCCAGCCGAGGTGGGTAGTTAGTAGTGTTGGACCAATAAGACTATTTCCCTTCAAGGTCTCTGATGAGAAACTTGCTTATAAGTCTTTTCTAAGCACCTCTTATGCCACAAGCATTCCATGAGAAGAGGGAGATATCTCTAGGAGAATTATTTTATTTTTATTTATACTTGTCTTCCCATTAAATGTTTGTCCAGGTACCAAACATAGCTTTTCTCTAATCAGGCTTAAAATAATGAATATCTGGCTACAATATATACCTCCTAAAAAATTATAACCTGTAGAAAAATATTTCTGAATTTCATAGAACATTGTTTTCTCTGACATTTCTTAAATGAGAGGAAAAAAAATTTCAGTATTTGAAGATTTGACAGAAAAAAATTCAAGTGTATTTAGGTTTTGTTTTGTTTTGTTTTGTTTTGGTCTTGATCTTGCTCTTTGTTTTGAGTCTAAATGCAAATTGATTTGCCAACAAATTCAGAGTACCAACACTGACCACACATTTAAAAAACTCATATCTAGAGAACACTGACTCTTACCTGGGTGGTTGTTGTTGACATATTATCTCTCGTTTTTCTCTTTCTACAGTAGTAGTGTCTTAAGTGGAGTTTGTATTTACCTCTGTATGAAGCTGGATTTCACTTTACTTTCTCTTTAGGATCTTAACACATCATTTACAAACACTTTATCTATTACAGAAAATAAATGAAATTTCAGGCTTTTGATGAAATGTCATGTTGAAATGGATGGTCTAAAAATCTATATTTAGATGACTGACTCCTGTTTGAAGAAGACATGATAAATGTTCCATGCATATAAACTGAGGAATGATGGATTTAATGATCATACCCTAACTGGAGAATGCTATTTTGGAATAATTAAATGTTCCATCATTTGCAAGTCTAAATAGTCCATTGTTAGTTCCCCTTTTTTTGTCTGTCAACAGATCCTTCCATTTTCTAAAGGAAATTTATCATTAAAACAATGGAACTGATAGCAACATTCCATGAGAGTGTGTTAGCAATAGCACATTTCATGGGGCTCTAATTCATAGCTATAGTTTAGGAAAACTTAATTTATGTATGACTCTGCTTCATAAATGACAAACATGACAAGCATTGTTTAAAGGCTACTGGTAGATATTAATCTTCAGGTATTAAAGAAATTTTCTGCTTGAAGAGGTGACTAAACCTTTTGTCAGATAAAAAATCTCATGGAATAGAAAAACTTTCAAAAAGTATTTTATAATTAAATAATAGTAATTTTATTTTTATTATTTTTATTTAAATTTCTTTCTTTCTTTCTTTCTTTATTTATTTATTTATTTATTTATGCTTACAGCAGCACTTGGTATTCCTAGGTGGTCTCCCATCCAAGTACTAACTGGGCCTGACCCTGCTTAGCTTCCAAGATCAGATGAGATCGGGCATGTTCAGGGTGGCATGACAGTAGAAAAATAATAGTAATTTTATGATTTTCTTGTTGACCCTTATATCTTAAGAGTTGTTGCACTTTAAATTCTTATTAAAAATGTGATTGTTGTCAAGCATTTCAAAATAATTTTTTCTAGTTATCTAATTACATATGTCTTTATACTTTAATAAAAATTTAAATATTTGACCCCTCTAGTTCTTGTTCTTTTAGGCTGCAAAATGGTGCTGGAGAAAGGAATGGGACTGAAAAAAACATATATTTTATATATGAATATATTTATATCTAAATAATATATTATTATTTTTATTATGTACATATTTATATTAGAAAAAACATAACTTCTTTCTCATGAAACACTTTAAATTTATGAAACAAGAAAATTTTTCCCAAACTCTCAAATGTTTGCCTTCATATTTCGTATTTTATGTACCTTTATCTCTCTCTTTAGGTAAATAGATAATAGAGAGAGAGACAGAGACAGAGACAGATAGATAAGAGATGTTTGATTAAAAAATCGTATGTAGGTATAACAATCTTAAATGGGAATGGCATAGTCAACAAATACATTGAATGACATATGAATTACAAATCACTTAATTTTTGAGTTAATGGCTCCCCACCCTTATTACTGGCATAGTTATATTCATATGAATTATTTACCTATAGCTGTGCTATATGAATATATAGAGAAACTCATCAAAACTTTACTATTTTTTTTCACTAGTCTCTATAAATCAAAAAGACTAGATGAATCATCAGGAAAGCCTGGTCACATTACTGACCAAATTGGATCATTGAATTATTGAGTCAGATGCTACCCAATTAATTATTAAGATGGCTAAAAACACTAGACGGATCATCCCACTACTAACAGATTTTGATTGCCTTGAATATGCTGTGTGGTCCATATGTGGAAACCTGAAAATTTGTAGATAGGTAGGACTGGCTGGGCATGGCCACATGGGCTTCACCTGACTTAAGAAAATCCTGGCAGGTCATTCAAAACTTTCTATGAATCAATGCAGTGACAGATACATGCTGGTGAAGCAATGACTAAATTGCTCCTGATTTGATTAAAGCAGTAGAAATCATGGAGCAAATAACTCATTGGAAGCTACAGTTTGATTTTAAAGGTTTTCGGACTCCACTTGGACAGGGTTCTTGCAATCCTTGTTGATTACCTAATTTAAAAATAACCAGCCATCTTGTTGATTTTGAATGACCTAAAGCAGTTCTCCACGTTTGAGCAAGGACATTTAAAGATGCATAAGTTTCTACAGGTAGGTTGTAATAAAACACGATGATCCAAACTCATCAAGTCTGATCTGGTCAATTCAATATTTTTCAGACTCTCTAATGACCAAATGTACTTCATTCTTCAAAACTATTCTTGGAAATTTTAAACCTAATGTATCTGTGATGTCTATCATTAAAGACATACAGAAGCTAAATCATCTGCCATTTAGGAGATTTCATGAAGAGAAATATCAATGATCAATAGCTTGTCCCTGAAAAGGTAAAGTCTTATACTGAAAATAAGCTTGCTTCAGGGGACATATGAGTTTCTGTGAAAGAAAAATATTTTAAGAAATAATTTGGGGACGTGGTTTCATAGCATAGCGGTTAGCACATCTGCTTTACATGCAGAAGGTCCTGGGTTCATGCCCCAGTGGAGCCACAGTCCATGGTCTACAGCCATGCCACCCTGAACAAACCCAATGTCTGATCTCAGAAGCTAAGCATAAGCAGGGTTGAGCCTGGTTAGTACTTGGATGGGAGACCACCTAGGAAGACTAGGTGCTGTAGGTATAAATATTAATAATAATAATTAATAATAATAATAATAAATGATTCAGTAAATATTTTGAAAATAAGAAAAAGAAAGTGCTTAATCATTGAAGATCAGAATGATAAAGCAATGTATAAACTATGAAAAATTGATCGTTGATTTGTTATAAACTATATTATAAGTTTTTCTCAAAATATTTTATTAATCAAGGTGGTATTATAAACATTAAAACATTGGAGGAGGTATGAATATCAAAATCATGCGGTGACTCAAATATTATTTTAGAAAGTCTATTTAAAGTTATCATCAATGACTCAAATGGATTTATTGCAGTACTTGTTTGATTAACCAGAAGTTAATTATTAAAGAAGTAACAAAATAAAATATACCCTCAAAATATTTGAGTTATTGAATCAGTGTGGACATGGCTTTATCAGAGATTAATTGCAATTTAATCTTAATCCTAACAATAAATGAACATTAAACCATAATTCAAAATGGTATGCTCACAGAGAGAGTAGATTTAAGGAGGAATAAAAGACATGCCATGCTTTGTTTGGACTGCAGGAAATACTATGCAAGCTAATGTAAGCTCCTAGAGGACAGAAAACTTGTCTTATTTATCTTTTTATTCTCTCCCAGTACTAGAAAATTAGAACTAGAAAATTTCTACTTCTCAAGATGGTTGATATGATCAAACAAAAGATGCACATGCGAAGACTTTGAATATGGTGAGATACTAAAAGAACGAATTGAAGATTTCATTTGTAATTTAAATTAGACTTTGGATGTCACAAAAGTATGTTAGTGGATTAAATGTTGACACTGGCCACCCAAGAAACCTATAGTTAAAATCAACATTCCTAATGTCTTTAAAATAGAGATCTATTTCTATAGAATGGTATATATTGAAAAGGGAGCAACAAGATAAGAAACCTTTGAAGGTCTCTGTCAGTAATATAGATTCAAGGATCTTACTCCTATTTTCAATAGAAAATAAGGGACTTAAAAAAATTAAGCTAGTACTGTGAATATTTGTTTAAAAACAAACCGTGTAGGGCTTTTATAGAAGTAATTAAGGTTAAATAAAGTCATCAGTGTAGAACCCTAATTCGGTAGGATTAATGTTCTTACAAAAAAAAGGAGAAACCAGAGGTCTTGCCCTCTCTTTGCTCATGCACCAGAGAAAGGCCATGTGAGCATGCAAAGAGAAAGTGGCTGTCTACAGGCCAAGAAGAAGGACCTCACCAAAAGCCAACCATGCTGGCATCCCGATCTCAGATTTCTAGCCTCCAGAACTGTGAGAAAATAGATTTCTGGTTTTGTTTGTTTGTTTGTCTTTTACGGCAGCCCAAGTAGCCTTATGCAGGGTTATAAATAATAAAACCTGAGTAATTAGTTTTGAAAGCTTAAATAGAACTTGCAAGTATCACATTAAAGATGGATATTTCCAACCATTGTGATGCTTTGAAATTGAGTACTCTTTCTGGCTTATAGTTGCCTTTTGTTTTGTTTTGTTCTTCTGCTCTCCTTTCCAAAGTTAAAAAATAGCAAAGATATCTGCTCATTTGTGTTCCTTCTTCTCCCTTCCTGAACAATACAGCTCTATTACTAGATGGGCAAAAAATTTTTTCTAAGAATCCTTTAGCATCACTGGTAAAGAAATTGAGGGCAGTAGCAGAGACTCTCTGCTTAGAAGTCTGGGAAATAATAATTTTTATAATCATTGCCACCTTTTATTAAGCATCTACTAAGTAAAAGAAACAGGTTGCTAAAAATTGACACAATAATATATCATTTTTTACTTACAAAACAATATAAACTAGATATTTCCCCTCCTTTCCTCCTTCTTTTAATTTACTCTTATTTTTGCAATATTGACATTATTTGTTTTTACCTAAGTGGAATGTAATTGTTATTTTAAAATTTGGAGAATTATAATAAGGAATAAGAAGGGAGAAAAAAATATTCTTAATATACTACCCAGAACCAAACTTATTAATGCCATTCTAGTACGCATGTATAGAAATAGATGATAGATATATACACATATACACATGTATACATATTTTCATACATACAAACAGAAAAGAGTAATTATATATACAAATAATAATATTAACTTGACTAAAATTTAATAGAGGAACA